>OX463846.1:26796457-26901131 GCA_949825065.1 Odontocerum albicorne
TATTGAATCAAAGAGATATTAAAACAATTTAAGAGCCGCATTAACTGACACCTTTGAGAACTTTTAAGGGTTCAATTATTTTATTTTATTTTTTAACGCAAAGCAATTAGATACAAAACATAGACAAAGCAAGTCTTATCTGTATCTTATTAAAGCCATATGTTGAAATTTTTCTTTTTCAATTTATAATCAATTTTAAACGTATCAAATTCATTATAATCATTAAATAATAATTAGAAAGTCTTGACCGGACATCAAATAATATTGATCATATTTGTCAGATGAAAGTCTCGTTTGATATGGCAAATATTTTTTTAATATTTTTATTGTTGTAGAATACAAATAAAATGTTAACCTTTATTATTAACAATTATTTCGATTTTTTTATCAGTCATAACTAAAACCTTATGAATGCATACTCTAAAACCAGTTATATCTTAGTTGAAATTTGTGAACGTTTTGAAATATTTGAATTTTGACATGCGTAAAAAAATAATGTAGATGGTTTTATCGTCCATTTAAATATTATTATTTTTTTATTATTTATTTATTTATGACAAGAAATCTTATAAATACATAAATTGTAAAAAAGAATTTAATTTAATGTGGACACAATTTTAATGTATCTGAGTTTTTTGCCTTTCATTTGTCGTTTCCCAAGTTAACTAGACTTTTACCTGTATAGTTAATTACTGAAGAATATGTACCATTAATATTGTTATTCAAAAATACCAAAAAATAATGTTAAAATTTTTAACATATATTAAGTATTTTTTTGGTCAGATTATAGGAGGTCATATAAGAACTCGAAACAAAATAAAGACTTTGTATGTTCTCCTTAAGATTGAACATATAAATTGTTTCATTCAAAATTAAGATATGTCAAGCGTATTGACTTCGAAGACGCATCATTTATCTGCTAATTTAAGCGTGCATAATATTCAGACGAAGTGGAACGTAACTAATAAAGTGCCTGAGAAGTAACTAGGATAACATATTAATGCTTATTCCCTTAGGATATGAATGGATAACTTTCAAACTGATTTTCAGATATTTAAATTATTAGAAATAAAATGCTATACTTTTAAAGTTATGTTATGAAATTGAAATCAATACAAGTAGAGAAAATGTAATTTATTAATTAATCGGTTTTACCCCATCCGATATACTTAGAGGTGTGGCAGCTGACCTATAAAGAACAAACAAATTCAATACCCAAGACACGTCCCTTGGTCATCATCCAGCAATATTGAGATTGTAATTTAGGAATAGTTTCATGAAGAGAGCGTAACAACTGACGACTTCTCAGGATAAAACATGTTTTCTGAAATGGAAAGCAAATCAACAACAACAATCAACATCAGACTTTGATAGAGCTCTCGGAAAATATGATAATAGGAGAACAGCTCTCTGGACTTACTTGAAGAGCCCAGAATAGACACCAAGTAGATACGACTCGATGCAAGGTGGACGTATAAAGATGGAATTTCTTAAACTAGAGCATAATTGATTGTTTTTTTGGGATTTACAGAACTGACAACAAATGCTAACTTATAACATCCGAAGACCTGATTGATACAAATGATAGGGTTATCTGTGTTTTATGAAATCGCGTTATATAATAGGTGGCCTGAACACGGAAATAAGTATTTATAGTTTTAGGCTGTGTAATAAGGATTAATAGATAATTTTTTCTGTTTAAAAAAATAAAATCAAACTCATTTTTTCTGTCCGAATTACTTATGCTAGCTTACCTAAATGCCTTTAAAATAATTAGATTGAAAAATGTCTTCGAATTAATCAGAAATGCGACATCACGAATAACGTATATATTGTCTATAACTGGTGTAGGCACTATTTTATGCAAATTAACTACTAAATTGTCACTAATGGTACAGTTTTTATAAGTTCTTATCGTAGCAATCGAATATTTTGTCAAATTATAATAAAATATCCATGAAATAATATTTTACTGTAATGAGGAACTAATTGAGTTGAATTCCTACTGTATTTCAAACTTTTGTGAGGAATGTTTTTGAGTAATTTTTGAAAATAACAATTTTAAACGCTAAGGCTGCAAAACTAAATCATATCACCTTTCTGAGAATGAGAATTGCATGTGGATAGAGAAACCATATCCCAAGAGAGTATAAAAGAATAGTTAAGAGAAATCGCTCTGTGGAGAAATCTCGTGTGGAGATATATTATTCTGTATATAAATGCATATGAGTGCATGTAAACCTGAAATAGCTTACTTTGTATTCAGTAAAATGGGTAGAGTTAGTAAAAATAATAAACGAAATTTCTAAGAAAACAATTACATGTTAATAAATTACTGACTTGGTAAGATTATGATTTTCCCTAAAAAGAAACTCGATTAGCACTAGATATGCATACAGCATTTTCATATATCAAATGGTTAATTAATAACAATCGAATGGAATTTGTAATTAAAATAAAATCCCTTATGAAATAATTGGAGTGAGGCTGGACTAACTTAGTTACACTGAGTCTGTGGAACTTAATGAACTAATGAATTTATTGTGACTTCTATGCGGAACTCGTTATGTAAGTGTAGCTGAAGCTAATAACTCAATTAGAATAATAGAATCTCGTATCGGGGAATTTAATTGAATTTACCGTGTTTTGTGGATCGATGCGACTCATATAGAAATCAGCAGTAATTCCGAATCGCAAATGGATTTGAAATTAATTGGAGGGTTAAGAATTACAAATTCATTGGAATATAAGATTGTATAATTGTATAATATGCTCGATCTGAAATGTAATGTAAATTTCAAATATTTTAGTACTGATTCTTTAACTCAGAATTTTACACATATTTTATATTAATGTAAAGAGTTTGATATATTATGTTTTGTTACCTATTTAACATTTTCGTAAAATAAAGAATATGGCTGAAAAGGTTTTACAGCAACAAGGATCAAAGGCTGACGTAATAATAATAATCTATTCTAGCAAGTCTGTAAGAGTATGAACTGCAAAACAAGCCACATAAAAAGTACATAAGCAAGAAAACAAAAATTGAGTACAAAAGTTAACAATGTGGTCTCTAATACTTTTTAAAATATACTATATTCTTCTCATTCCCGAAAATTTCAAAATAATTCGTATATGGTACATTATTTGTTTATCTGGTCTTAGTTTAGAAATGGAAAACAAACTTTTTTATACTTTTTAGTTAGTTTACTTGTTGGAAGGTTTTAAATTCCTTAATTTCGATCTAATTGACTGGTTTAATTATGGTGACACTTAAAAGAGACGAAAACCACAAACATGATGCTGTTTTTTTTGTCTTTTCTTGGCTTATTTTGTGGTTATCTTACTCAATTTGTAAGTTGCATTATTCTTTCTATTATCCCACTCACAGCATCTACGAGTATCTACATGGTTTTATATATTTTCATATAGAAGATTGATCTAGTCTATCAATAATTTAAATCTTTGGCATGGTTCTCAATTAAGTAGAACCTTACTTGGAAAAAAAACGCTATTGAGGCCTTAATATCACTTAATAAATTAATTTTTACGTACATATCATCATGTCATACTCGATGTGGGGTAGCCAAAGATCACAGATCTTGGTATTTTTTCTATTCAAGCACACGAAGTTTATGTTATTCACATTCATGCATCTTGTATGCACAATCTTCTATTCATATTACTTACTTACTTTTTATTTCCTCCCAAACCATCTCAACAGTTCTTACTTCACATTAATCAAGATATCAATTTTATTAATGCATTATTTTCGCATATTTTCTTGTCGCCTTTCATTTTTCTTAGTGCACGCGTCTTCCCATCATTAAGTTTACATTTATCCTTTTTTTGCAAAGTCGAAGTTTAATAAATTCTTTATGGTAAAAATTATATTTTCAACCGATTCCAGGATCATCTCAGCACATTGTAATACACCTATCTTAAATTGTTATATTTAAGAGTTAAAATGACATTAAATTGGAATTATTAAATTTATTCCTCTTAAACGTTTGATCAAGCAGATACTTTCCTCAAAGACCTCTTCTCTCTCCCGTTTAAGGCAACCACCGTACTCTCGCAACTTCATTAACATAATCTCTCCACCTTTTTAGAGTTGATCTCACAGTTCCGATGGTAGGATTTGGCCTCCGTCAGAACCGCTCCTTTGTTCAATGTTCTCTGCTTATCTAACTACATGTCCTGCATAGCTCAATTTAATTCTTGCTATTGTTCAGATCATTTTTCGCTGAGGCCTTTCTCAAATGTCAGCATTTTGGATGTGACCTCTACGACACGCAAACTTAAAACATGACTACAATCAGTGCTCTTTAACCAAGAAGTAACTTATTGAAATTTTAAATCTTCAGATACGTCGTTCCTTCTTCTCAAGTATACACAGTAAGGATATACATTTCAAACATCTTTCTTTTAAAATTTTGGAAATTCCCTATGGAATGTATTTTTCAAATAAAATTTTGTATTTTTTTTAATCATTGTCTATTTTAATACCAAGTATTGCATTTTATAGATGTGTGTGAACACGTTCGAGTAAATTAAGACTATTCAGGCATAATTTAAAGCTTCGGTAACAGTTAGTCACTCCAACCGATCAAAAGACTATTGATAAGCGAAAGAGGAGAAGGGATCGAATATTTTATATTCCGCACTTTTCTCGATTTTGGACAGTATTCAGATGTTTTTTTACGAAGAAGGCTATAGAAAAAACAGGGTCCGGAAATTAAGAGTAGTACCATGCCCTTAGGGGGATTTGGAGGCTCTGATGGAAGCATATCTACGACATTAAGTTTATTTATTCAAGTACTTCATAAAAATGTACAAAATTGGTAGGCTCATTACCAAAGGTAGGCTCAAATTGAAAGGCTCTTCGAATCAACCAGATTTTTTTCCCAATTTTGTTTCTTGTGTTGATTAAAAGATTTACGTTATAGCTTTCTAAAATATATACAAAAGTATCAAAAAATAAATGAATAATATTATTAAAAAAGACCGAAAACAACTTCACCTGAGACTGAAAGATAGGAAGAATTGAGGAGAAGGATAATGGGGGAAATAGGAAACACTCTACTTCACTGAAGAAAAGTATAATACTTTTTGAGTCACTGTTTGAAATAAACCATAGCGGAATTAATCGTGTATTAATTTTCAGCTGGTTTCAAACACCATGGACAGCAAAGAACGACATGGAAAATGAAGAACGATGAACAGAAATTTAATCACTTAGTGAAGTTTTTTTTTAAATACTAACCTTTGAATAGTAATGAACTTATGAATTATTTACTTTGCAAACAGTAAATTAAACTATTTATTACAATTATTGTAAAAACATGGTGACTGGCGGCGTTCATTGAATTTATTTGTGCATCAAACACCGCACACCTTCAGCCTTCTGTGTCCTAAAGGGAAAAGCATAAAATTGTCTTTTATCGACATTTGTTTTTGCGTTAATGAACTGTCGAGCACATGGTATTTGCATAGAATAAATGAATATGGCACGGAGGCACGACATCACTTTGCAGTTTATTAATCCCAGACGACTAAACTTGTTCCGCATACTACGTAATATTCATTTACGCGATTTTGTATTCCCTCTTAAATATATAATACATAGGCGACATACCGAATTCTAATTAAATTTTACTCTGAAATTAATGTAAATGAGTGAAATTAAGAAATACGCCACAAGTTATTAATTTTCAAGTATGAAAACGGCGCCATATTGTTTGAAGCCACAGCTTCCTATCTTTTAACCCTAATATTGTCATATTCGTATACAGGATGACTGATACTTGATGCGAAATATTGAAGAATGTTATTGTGAGACCTACTTAAAACAGGAAAGTGATTGTAAATACATTATAATTTTTAACTGTATACTAAAAATATATCATTTTTCTTCTTCTTCCTGGTCGTCCATTTAATTCTAAGGATCATGAACACTAACCAACCTTCTCCAGCACAAGCGGTATTTTGCTCGAAGTAACGCCTTTTTAAATAAGCACCCATTGCTTTTCCACCTAGTGCCCCCATCAGATGAGTGCTTTTTTTTTTTTTTTTATAACCTGGCGAGTTTATTGCCTTGTGGCAATCTCTTCCAACCAACCAGAAAGATGTTTTTATGGGCCCTAAGTGTTAACCAGACTGGAATTCTATATAAAAAACAAGTGTCTTACCACCAGGCCACGGAGGTCGTCTTGACGTTTGATTAAATTTATTAAGTGCTTGACGTCTGATTAAATATATTTAGTAAATTTCCTATGCTACTGTAATAACATCGTATTAGTTGAATTAACTAAGTATATTTTATCATAATTTTGAATAATTCTGTTTAATTTACTTCAAGTAACCCATTATTTGTATATGTTTGATTATTCATAATATAATGACTTTAATATTACTTGTATTCTCATATTAAACGTCATTTACTTAAAAAACATGAGAATTAAACACAAAATTTTTGCTAGTAGTAAATATGTTTTTTTAATTTTTATTTATATTTTCCAGATGTCTAAGTCCAAGATCAGCCTACTTTTACGAATTCCCGCCTAGTGGTAAGTGGTTTATTTTTTAGATTATATTTCACTTTTCTCTTTATTTGTGTATATCTATCGGGATTTGTGTGTATATCTATCGGGATTTGTGTGTATATCTATCGGGATTTGAATCTTATACGATCTTAGATTGTAATTTAAAAACTCTCATACAATAAAAAAACGAGATAAAGCTGGTAGGATGCTTGACTTCCACTCTGGTGCTATAGCCTAGATTCCGGGTGGTACATACAAAAAATGTACCTACTAGTCTGGTAACGATTGTCACACTCGCTTGACGTGTGAGCTGTTGTTGCCTTTTCGCGAGTACTAGTACTCCAAACATGTGCGATAACAAACCAAGAGTTTCTTTCAGGCCACGCTCTTCAATATGTCCGAATCACCAGTTTAGGTACGTTAAAAAAATACCATAGGAATGAATGAAAACATCCTATAATTTTTAAAATTTTCCTTCGTCACATAAACAAATGGACCATAATATATATAATTTTTTTAAATTCTAATATTTCTGATATTTGTGTACGCCTTAAACATTAGCCATATGTTGAATTCCATAAAATAAAATATTTTTATCATTAAAACATATTTCTTAAAAAAATAACGTACAGAGAAGAACGAAATGTTAAAGTCCAATTACACTGATTAAAAAAAAGTGCATCTGCGAGAAAAACAACGAAATTGGATTAATCATAATTAAGATGGATCTTAAAACTGTTCATAAAGTGCTGAGTGAACGCCCGGGCTTCGAAAATCCGGGATTTAAACGGCAATTAATTGATTGAAATCCTTGAGCTCCGCTCAGTTGAGGGGAAATCGTTACACATTGTGACTGCTTTTTTATATACTTTCTTCTTAACAATTGGGACTTACATTTTCATTCCTTAGTTCAAGATAAATTTTTGAAATACAATTACGACTGAAGTAATTATGAAATTAAGTTTTATTATAATTAAAAGCGAGTTTCTCTCTAATGCGTTAATTTAATTTCCAACTTTATATTGTACTTAAGTTATTGTCGCTCAATTTAAGCATAGCGTACAATATGTTTTGTCGTACAAAGGAAATTGGTTTTCTTTGAAGGGCGGCATAAAGCAATATGCCCAATATCTCGTGTAACTTTTTGATTTTATTTTGTGGTGGAAGTTTTATGCTGTCATTCTATCCATATTCTTTATTATTATCGTCGGGAGAAATGTCCGCCCCGAGCCCCTAGTCCAAAATGTATTTTTTTATTCATAAAAAATCCGATGGAATCACACAAGTTGGTCGTAAAACGGAAATAAAAAGTTGGGCAGACGCAAAAAGAAATTTTCCCAATCTGTGAGAGGCCCACCAGTCGTAAAGCTTCGAGGTAGGAACAGATGAAAGAGTTATCCAAAGTCCTTTTCCCCGAGGGAGCACAAAGGCGAGGATTCCTAAAGAAGTTTTTATTCATTATCGCTTCAATACCACGGCCTGTTTGTAATCATTAGGCCGTGAACGTAAAAGAAATTCGGAAAGTGCTTGTGTTTATACCTCTTTCAAGTGCCAAGATTAAACAGCTCTTTTTAAACTATTCTCTGCAAATTGAAAAACTCTCAAAAATTTAAAAAAACTTAACTAGTTATATTTTATTTTTCTCAAAAACAACATTAATCTTACCACAATTGAAATAATGTTTGCAAAACGGATTGAACCCATTAAAGAAATTTTTTGATTTCTTCAAAATAAAGCTCAATTTTGTTTTATTTAAAAAATGGTAAACTACGAGGCGTATCCAGAAATTAAGTGTACTGAGGCTCTCACGACCGGATGGATTTTATTTTCGACATGTTGGCTACACTTCCGTGTAGCCTGACCCTTCCCCTCCGCAACGAGACTGGTTCGAGGTCAGTACGTTGAGAAGTGTCGACGCGACAACACGTTTCGTGAAAAATGTAAATCCAATCTCCCGCCAAGTGCGAAATACGCGGCGTCATCCGTTATCTCGTTTGGAAGGGAAAACCTCCGGTTGAGGTTTATAATGAGGTGAAAACTGCATATGGTGATAAAGCTATGAATCGTACGAGTGTGTACAAGTGGTGTCGCGAGTTTAAAAACGGTCACGTCACACCTCTTCACCCTCCGCCAAAAAGTTCAAAACCACAATTTCAGCCAAGAAAATCATGGCATCCGTGTTTTGGGACTGTCAAGGCATAATTTTAATTGAATATATGCCTCAAGGGGAGACTATCAACTCTGCAAGATACTGTGAGACCCTAAAAAAAATGCGGAGGGCGATTCAGAACAAGAGGAGAGGCATGCTGACAAAGGGAGTCTGCCTGCTGCACGACAATGCCAAACCACACACGGCCAACGCCACGAAAGAACTGCTCGCCTCGTTTAAATGGGATGTCCTGAACCATCCCGCGCATTCCCCTGACCTAGCACCTTCAGATTACTATCTCTTTACCTCCCTGAAGCTGCATATGGGTGGAAAAAGGTTTTCAACTGACGAGGAGGTAAAGGAGGAGATGGAGAAGTGGACGGAGGGGTTGGCGGGAAACTACTTCGAGGAAGGCATCAAAAAGTTGATACAACGCTTCACCACCTGCATTGAGAGGAATGGCGACTATGTCGAAAAATAGCTAACATATATACTACGGTAACCACGTAATTTTTTTGTTTAAATAAAAAAAATTGTAACCTACAAAAATTCAGTACACTTACTTTCTGGACTTACCTTGTAAATATAACGTCTAATTTTGACTTTTTTTTCATATAAGACTGTTAAAGCACTTTTCCCCTTAAAATTTAAAGACTGGTAAAATGTGGGCTAGATCGACTGGACGAGATTTGGGTTAGATCGACTGTACGAGATTTGGGCTAGATTAACTGTACGAGATATGGGCTAGATCGACTGTATGAGATTTTTTAGTTTAGCACAACTAAATGATCGAAAATCAAATTGATGGTACCCTTGAATCATTTATGGATTACTAAACTTTATCTGTTTTATCAAAGGCTTCGAACATGGATCATGTCGCCTAAAAAAAGAATTGAAATAACAATTTTATTGTGAAATATTCTAACATATTTTTCAATATTTAATTGTTCAAATACAATATAGTGGGTTATTATTGCCAATTAGCAATTTCTTTCGACCAACCACGATGAGAACAGAGTTGAAAGTTATAACTGTGACTTGATAAATACCTAATGTCAATTCTATCATTTTCTCTATTTTGCAACTGAGAGATCTCTTGGCAAAACGTTCAAATATTGCAGCCAAAAAGAAAATGTTCTTCTTGAAGATGAAAATGAACCACTACGTCAATTCTCTCGACTTTAAAAGAAGTTATTAAGCAATTCAGATATTCCGGGCAACCTAAACTTTAAACAAACATTCATTCTTATAACTTGTTTTATGAGTTTTTATTTTCCAACGTTTTAGCTCACCAAGTCAATTAACATCCCATGATTTTACACGTATTACAGTTTATTTCATAAATCAAATTTAATACAACAGAAAATTTCATTGCAATAACACAAGAACAGGAAACTAAGTTAGATCTGAGAAGAAAAAAATCGGTCACCCAAAATACATTTATATACAAAAGATTAAAAATAAATAGTGAAGCACCTGAAGACATTGAAATAAGAGCGACTAGGTTAAGTTAAAGGAAAAGTGTTTTGTGCTAGTGTGTAGTGTGTATTGAAAATAGTTTCTAAAGTAATTTTCAGAAAAGTTTATGTATCATTATGTTACAATAGATGATTTAAGAAATTATGTGTAAGGTTTGTGAATCCAGACAATGCAATTAAAAAGCTTTTATATGCTAAGGATTTTTTCTTCAAATTATTGTATTTTATAGCATTTCCGATAAGTACAGTACAACCAGGTATTACATGGCAACTTCTTCTAACAAACAAGATATACATATGATAACAGGGCTGTCATTAAAAATTACTTGGTTTCGTTTTCTCATCAGGAATTACACTACTAGAAGTGTATCATTGTGTCAACTATTAATTTTAAAACAGTTTTTTTTCAATTTTTTTTATTTATATGCTGGAAAATTTTAATACAACGAATAAGTCTGAATAAAAACAAATATATTTAAAAAAAATAATTAATCAAATATTTATTTGTATTCATTTTTGTTTATTTTTTGGACTCACTACTTGTTTCGAAAACCTCTCTCTTCTTTATCAGGTGATAAGGTAAGTAGCAGTGGTTTAATGAAATAAATAAAACAAAACAAAAAGGGCTTTATTTATTTAATTAAAAAAATCAATTAACATGACACCACAAAGTAAACAAAACATACTTTCTAAGATAAATATAATTTAAGTATTCAATTTCTTCAATTATGTAAATGAAACTGTAATGTCAGTCTACGTTTTATTTTGAATCCTTTACACAGGACTCGCGCCAGATTAATTACTTTTTCAATATTTTTACAAATGCGACGGCAGACACCAGGGAATGCATTTTCGTTAATGAGCAATTCAAAGTTCCATTTTTTCCACCTATTCATTTTTCCTCGTCATATCTATCCATCCAGACTTTTCCTCGTCACATCTATCCATCCAGACTTTTCCTCGTCACATCTATCCATCCAGACTTTTTCAAACACTCCTCACATCCTCTCATTACTTCGCGTTTCCTTCAACCGTTTGTACTTCCTACTTTTTTTAATAAATGTATACTTGTCATTTGAGTTGCAATCAAAATGAAATGTTTGTTTTCACACGCTTAAAGAATAACATTTTATTTTTCTTAAATATAAAATTATATTATAATTATTGTATATCTTTAAAATAAGGATATAATAATTTAGTTGAACGCATCTTAAAAATATTTGAAAATTATGTCTTCAAATTTTTAATAATAGAATATGGAAACAGCATACATTTTCAAACCAGAAGTTTTTCTAAAAATATTTACTTGGATTTTTTACTTTACTACTAGGATGATCTCCGTGACCTGTTTGGTAAGATGCTGATCTTCTACCAGGGGATTTGGAGTTCGTTTCGCGATGGTACTCTGAAAAAAATTGGAAAAAGGAGGTTCCAATTAGTTCGTCTGGTAACAATACTCGCACGCGATATACGTGTGCGAGTATTGTTGTTGTAATATTGATGCATGTTTACTTGCGGTAGTATTTCCAGCACATACCATGGCGAACTGGGAATTACTTCCTTACTCCATGGTTCTTAACCCGAAGGCTCAATTATTGGATCCGAAGACCACATCGTCTTCCGTCCACGCTTTTCATTATGTCCGTATCATAGATTCAAATATGTTAAGAAGTACCATACGAATGAATGAATAAACTTCTATTATCTATTGTTAAATTATGATTTTTTATACATTAAGTGTCAAATTACTGATATATGGTTACATTATGTGTGAAAAGTTGTTAGCTATTATGTAAGAACATATTTAAAAGGTGTCTTTTGTAAAGAATAAAGATAATTTAATTATAAAAGGATAATTTATTAGTGCGCCATCAAATTTCGACATATTTTTAACTTCAAAGTGAATTCTGATTTAGTCAATGAATCATCAATAAATATAAAAAGTTTCTTTGTTATTTCTCAGGCAGCTATTCAGTTAAGATAAAAACTTGATCATATCTCCAACATATTATATTATTTTTTATTATTTTTACTACCTGTATAATCGTACACATGATTGTATGGAATAGTACAGTTGGTTATAGCAGTTTTCCTGCAAGAAGAAAGTCGCGGTGTTAGGTTTTCCAGGTTACTGTTTCTATAAAATATTAATTGAACTCAATATTTTTTGCTATATGAATTATACGTAAAATTATTGTCATACACACAAACATACATAGTTGCAATTCTCTTATCACAGACAGAACAACTGTTTTTTTTACGTTATGTTTTTTTTCCTCTTCTTCGTCCATACATCGTCTGATAAAGCTACATCAGATTCTTTTACGAACTTTTTTGTACTTTGTTTCTGAAATCCTGATTATTGTTTATGTATAAAAAAGACTTTTATTTTTACTTACACTTTATAAAAATAAATGAAACTTTTGAACTTATATCACATGTATTTTATTTATTATGTACGATGCATAATAATTTTGACGTTTTTCTGCCATTTAAATAATTGCGGTAGGTTTACGTAGCGAATACTTGTACGGTTTCTGACTGTGCCTATTTCAGAAGAATTTTATATCTCCCCTTGCAGCTTGGGGCGGGGTTAGAATAAGGTTCGTTGTGGCTCCCCAGTGGTCCATGAACCATTTTCTGCTGTACTTTACCAGCAATTTATATTTTCGTCATAATTTAAGGGATTGTTATCTGCCATGCTTCAGACACTATCTCACGGTTTCCGTTACAATACTGCAGTTTTATTTCCATATCAGAAAGGTGGAAACAGTTTGCAATTTCAGTTAATGGGAAAAACGTCAAGTTTTTTTTTATTTTTTGCGGAATATTTTGCGACAAAGAATTAAATGGAAAATGTTTGTTTTTCTCTAAAATATTCAAAATTTCTTTTTAAATGCTGGGAAGGTTACTTATATATATTTTAAATAATGGCATTATTATTTTTATAAAGTGTAATCAAAGACGTAGTTTAGTATATATATGATCACTTCACACATATACTACATTACATCTAAAGCCGAATTTGTTAAAATCTACGAAGGTTTGCTTGTGCTTGTAGTTCGTCTTCCTTTGGAAAGATTTCTGCGGTTTTTACCAAACATGTTTAATTAACATATGTGGATGCGGGGATTACCTGATCTAAAGGCCACAGACAATACTTTCTATCCTAACGCTCAACTATAACATATATATTTATTTCGTAAAAAAAATAATATGTCAATAATAGTCAGTACGAGTTCCGAGCTCGAGCGTATAGGCAATCTAACTCAGATAGACGACTATTTAAACATCGCTAAATAAAGTTTCCTTTTAGTATAAAAATAATAAATAAAAATACCTATTTGCGTTAAAAATAAAACAAATAATTCTCTAAAAGCACCAATACTTTTTTATATAAATAGTACAGTGGTTTTTGTTTCAACTAAGAGCTTTATTGGAAATTGTAATTTAATTAAATTTATTTAATTTACTTAATATGTGAGATATATTTGATGTTAAGTAAATCCTCTTCATGTGTCGTATCCGGTCTCACTGACGTTGACGAACACTCTTGAGAGATTATATCTGTCTTTGGCGCCACGGAACAGCTCCTCAACTATCTAGATATCTGTCCATTTGCGAATGTTGCGTTACCAAGCTAGGCACTTTCTACGGATTTCACGCCAACTTTCGATTTCGCTCATCAATATTAATTTAAGGAAGTAAATATAAATCGCATTTATTATAGAATGACTTACTCAACTATACTATAAAATGTCAGAATATAATAATGTTTAAAATAAATTTACAGCTTTTGAAAAAAAAAAGGCGGATATGTTTTACAATTTACAGATGAAAAAGTTCATTTTATTGTATAATATTCCGTTTCATGCAGTTTTCTATTCACTAGTCTGAAAAACCATCAGACTTAAAGTATTTATTATTTAAACGCATTTATTAATTTTCATAATTAATTTTAACTTTTTATTACGACTTAAAACACAATAGTACAATAAATAAAAATAATAATTCTTTCAACCCTAGTTAGTGTACCTTAACTCGTATACAATATTTACCTACATAAAATGTAAATAGTTCTTCGTGTCAGCTGCGAAGTTTCAAGTGTTGAATATTCCACCTCAAACATGTCATGTTTCACAAAACTTCCGTATTGGTCCTATTGAAAGATCTTTTCAGCCATTGTAAAGGAAGTCTGTTTCCATTTCTATTGCCTATTGCCTATTCAAACACATTTATTTCCAATCAACTAGCCGTTGAAAGGAATACGTGAACAAAATCCTCAACACTATACGGTGAAAATATATTTCCGCTTCTTCTTACTCTGACTATCGAATTTATTGCTTTTCATTTTGACATAACATGTTCGTACTTTCACACCTGAGAAAAAATTTCCTCTCAATATGGCGGCTTATTGTTATAGCGCTGTCTTTCAGAGACATCTTTCCTATTCAGATCACGGCATCGCATGGAAGCATGTCATGTCGTACTGTGGCATCGTTCCGTGGAAAATCTTATTTTTAGCGTCGCCTTATTTATTCAGTGTAAAAGAAAGCGAATTTGCTGTCGTTCCGGTTCCAATTTTGTCTGTACGTCAATTGTTGCTGTCTTGATATTCCTGTTTCTTTGAATCTTTCAAAAATTTACTCGTGCTACGTTTGCTGTTTTGGCTTTGAATTCAAATTTAGTGGTTTTCTTGAAGTGAAGTCTTAAACGAATCCTTCTACGAATCTAACAAAATTTAATAATGCAATAAAATGTGTTTATTTTTCAATCAATTTGATTGAATAACTCCGGTTAAATTATAATTGAATTAATTAAACATTTTCTAAAATAATAAAAAATAAACTCGTTGGATTTAAAACAATATAATTGTTATTTACTGAGATGGCGAGCAAATAATCAAATAATTTGAGAATGCTAATAATGATGTGGAAATATCAAAATAATCAATATCCTAAATAAAGAAATGAAAAAATTGTTGAGTGCATAATATGTAACAATTTATATGATATAAAGGAAGAATAAACTTTTAGAAACTATTACTGACTACGTAAAACAATGTCGAGTAGATAACTCGACGTTCCAGGCAGATAGCACGGCCCGGCTGCAAGAGTCACCCATTCCGTGTTCGCAGGCCGAAGATTACTGACAAATCATTATTGAGTGTAGATGAAATTATTGGACTTGGTTCTTTGTAGTTTTCTTGGGTTTGGTGTTGCTAGCTAAGTTTATTTGTAAACACACTGTCATGTTCTTGTTTGAAGTATTTGAGAATAAGTTTTTTCATTAGGAGCGATTTTCATGCTATAAAGGTTTTGAAGCCATATTCTCAGTTAAAATTAGAATGTTTTTAAATTTCGATGACTTTTATCACAATTCGTGGTAATTCATGTTTCTACGGCGCTATAGTACGTAATTCATCAAATCGAATCAAATGGTTAGTGTTTCCTTCAAATTAATATTCATTAATAAATTATTTGACGAGTTGGTTGTTTCTCAAGCTCGTTTTATGCTTTAACATATCTTTTTGCTTCGTTTGATTTGTCTAAAATAATTAAGGTCGCATTGGCAGGGATTGAATATACTTCTGGTGTATATTACATTTTTCTTACATCGACATGAGAAGACTGGTTTTATTTAGGATTCTCCCGATTTTGTAAATGACGCCTTCGATGAAAATAAAAAGGTTTTCTGTTTTCTCACAACGCAGATTATTTTTTTTAATATATAAACTCTTTTCAACTTTAATTTTTTTTAAATAATATTTACAAAATTGTGGATATACTAACTTATTCTCAAATAATTTTGATTTATTTCTTTAACACAAACTGAAAATATAATATTTGAGGATATTTTCTATTTCTACAATAAAGTTTTTTTTTAAATTTTAACTTAATGTGTTAAAATTTAAAAAAAGGCTTAATAATTAATAAAAAAATATACAAGTTTATTTGAAAATAAATACATTTCAATGATAAGTACTCATAGGATGATTCTAGCTTTAATTTCACACTTGCGGTTTTCCTTTATACAAAGAAAAGCTATTTACGAAAGCTATTTACCCACAAAACTTATTTACCGGACAGCCTCCTTGGGACCTTGGTTATAATCCCCCTAAAACCATAATTTAATTATTTGCATTAAAAAGTTTTGATGAAGGCAGGAAATGTTACTTCTTGCTCTCATTTTGAACATGTACACAGAATCCATCTTTATAATTTAGAAAATTCCATTTTAAAACGAAATTCTTGCTTGTTCTTAAATTATTTTCGCTTATGTGACATTTATTTAATAAACCAACGTGCCTGATGGATTATTATTTTACATAATTATACTTAAGACACATCTTCTATTAAAATATATACTCGTATAAAGCATTTTTACTAGGTACATTCAAGACGTGAATTTCTAAATAAAATTACCCGAGAAAGCATAAATACTCGTACTTCCACGTAAATACAAAAATATTTTTTTTTGTTACGTTTCAAGTTTTAAACAAGTTTTTATTCACCATTAATAATTTCAATTATGAGTATATTACACATAACATTTTTAAAAATCCTTTACTTTGACATACAGGTGGTGACTACTTGAAAATTTTTTAGAATTATGCTACCCAAGGGAACAAAATGTGAATATCTGCGCTGCTTTAATTTCACCTTTACAAACTTTGCAGACTGCGTTAGAATGTATCATCATACCCTATGTGAGCCTTAGCTAAATCTACATTAGCTTTATAATCATTTCTGTTTGAGCATTAACTATTTTATTAGTAAAAAGTTTTTCTTTGTACCTTATATATTATATTTTTTCATGAAAAACAATACAAATTCATATACGACTATGTATCTACCAAACACGTTAATATTTAGCAAGGATGGTATTTATTACAAATATTCGGACGTATATACGAGTATGTATGTATGAAAAAAAATATCCAATACTCGATTTTTTTTAATTATTTAAAATTTAGAATGTGCATTAATTCGTTAAACTAACAAATATCTTACCCATTATCCTGTCGTGTAGCTCGTGACTCCCATGATAGCATCCGACGACTCCCCTCCATCCATCCCTGCATTCCGTGGCTCGAGGGGCACTTGTTAAGGGTAGTCCAGTTGTGTCTCTCACTAAGTCAGTTCAACGCATTGGGATTCTTCCTCTTGTGTGTCGTCCTTCCACGCCTCAAGTAATCACAACCTTCTCCAAACTGTCTCCTTGGCCACGATCAGATTGTCCAATGGAGGACCGATCGAAGGGAAATTATCGACAATACTTACTAAATATCTAATTAAAAATGTTATAGTGCAAACATACATACTATCACAAGATTTCTGTGTTGTGGTAGGAAGAGATAATAGCGCTCTAAACTTTCATATCATGACATACTCGTACTTGTTTTGCCTCCTCTGTATCCATACATCTTCTCATACATCTCCTTCTGTTTCTCTTATATATTAACTTTCCTTTTTTCAAAATTGTGTACACTTAAACCAACCATTCCTTTATCATTCGTCCTATATACGAATCCCACTTATGCTCGCATTATATATTAGTCTAGTCAGTCTTTCGTCATTCATCCATTCAACATGTCCAAACTACCTCAACGGGCTCTTTTTCAGATGACTTAGTAATACATCATTTTGAGCTCACTTCAGATGACTTAATACATAATTATACTTAATACTTTCTTATTATATCATACATCGACACTTCAGATGACTTAATACATCATTATACTTAATACATTCTTATTATATTATATCATGTCATATTTTTTTAATCATTCGTGTGTCATGGTTAAATTCCATCTAATATTTATTTCGTTCCATCAAGTGTCATGATATTTCCTTATTTATATGCCTCAAAACAAATGAAATGAAATTTTGATATTTTTACGAATTCACGTCTCTATGTTTAAAGACCTTTAAGTGGTATTTCGTGTCTTAGATAACGCATTGAAATTTACAGTATTTGGCATTTATAATATAAAATTATGGAAGATCAATAAATAAATAGCATTCTTTTTTATTTAAACTTTTCATTATAATTACATAATTCCACTCTTTTTATTTAGAATCACAAATTTTATAGCAACCGTAAAAGTTTTCATAGAAAATATTTTTATTAAAAAAATCTGTGTTTAGAGTTTGTTAAGGGTTAATATAATTTTCATAGATTTACAATATTTATTTAAAACTTATGCAAAATACATCTGGGGAATGTATTGCTTCAAAGCAATTTTCGACTTCGTTTTGTTTAAATATCGATAATTTTTTTAAATGTCAAAATCATATAGCACTTTAATCTCTGTTAATTACAAATACACTTGAAATATATTTTACACTTCTTTTAATTTAATTATTTCAAATGCATAAAATATGTAAGTAAGCTTAAACTATTTTCGCCTCTATCTAAAAAAATGTTTTTATATAAAAAAAATGAACTCAGTGATAATATAAATACTTAAAACTTTATTTTATAATTATTAAAAGCATATGTTGAAAGAAAATAGTTAAGAAATTGGGGATAGATTTTTTTCCTTGTGAAACATTTTATGACAATTTAGCAAGAAATTGTGATTACACGTCCAATTTGCTCGATAAGGATCAAGGACCCGTGTCCTGGCTTACAAATTGCTAATAGTCTTACGACGCCTTTAGGCTTTTAGTTCCACATGGAATAAGGACACTCTTGTTAAAAAAAACTGCAAAGGATATTCTTAATGGTCTTTTTTCTCCATTCCACTTGGAATCAAGATTAGTTTACTTTAATTTAAATTTACTTTTGATCGGATCAATTTATATTAAAAAAAAACTTTAATTTACACAGCAAGTCAAATACCCTCAATTTTGCTAACACTATTTCAAAGTTTATATACATATGTGTATGTCTTTTACAACGCTTTTTGGTAATGAAATATCACAATAAGAGCGCTTTGATTTCGAGTATATATATAGGGCAGCTCATTTTTTATTATCACCCTATGACTTCGATCAGAAACACAAAGATTAGCGGGTTCGATCCCCGCTGAAACCCAGATTAAAAAAATGGAATTTCAGTCTGGTTTTCACTTAGGGCCCTCACAACAGCTTTCTGGTTGGTTGGAAGAGATTGCCACATAAGCTCCCCAGGTTAAAAAATGGATGCTATAAAACTCCTCCCATAAGGTCGGTCAACAATCTGACACTTCATATCCTTCGAATAATAAGAATAATAAAAATACAATGTATATTACGTAATGTCAAGAGGAAACTCAAGAGCGCTCTAGCTTGGAACTCAAACCCACCATTATTGACTGATTAAAAATATTACAATATAAATATATATAAGTTGAGTGTAAGGATAGAAAGGTTGTGGCCGAAACTGTCTCCGAACTACTTCCGAAGCAATATATGGCTGTCATAATCGTTTGTTTACCTTAAGAGCGCTGGAGAATAAACTCAATGGTCCCAAGCGTTGATATAATTCCTAGATCCCTGATCATCCTGGAGTCTTATTTGGGAATATCTTCCTCTTCCAGACTTCCTGAAAAAGTTAGAAGTCATTATCTCCTAATACCGGAACTCTCCATAAGCGCGCTCCTGTACAAATTCCCAATAATTAATAACAAGTCTACTTGTTACCAGACCTCTAGCACTGGTAAAGTTATTTTGGACAGATATGTAAATTATTACTTCAAATATTATAAATTCAACGGAGCTGTTTAAAAACCTCAGTTTAAAAGACTTACTTACATTTTACATAAATCTTACTGACATTTTTATGATTTCTATTTTCAGAAATAAAACAAAACGCCTTATTTTGACTCGGATCTTTCTCGTTTATTATGTTTTTCTTGAAGAGAAACCTTTTAATTTAATAAACTCGTCTCAAAGTTAAAAAAACTAAATCTTCCCTTGGTCAATTATAATATTATTAGCAACATATATTCTTTTATTTCTGCATTAATTTAAAATACTTTTTATTTATTTAATATAATAGTTTTTTTTAATTTGTTTAATATGAAAGTTTTTTTTTTTAAATAAAATAGTTTTTTTATTTGTTTAATATGATGCCATATAAAACATTTGGTGAGTTCTCCAACAAGTCAATTTTAATGTTTGTTTATTTATTTATTCAATAATCAATTTTCACATAATTGACGTTAATCTATTCCCGAAAACTTATATTTACTTATTTTTTAACAATATTTAATCTATCCTTAAAAACACATACACGACGAAAAGTCATAATGCTCTCGGTTTCTTCAATACTTAACAACATATATCATATTATATTTACTAATTTAATATTTATATGTAACATAAGTATTATAACATTAATGTAACAAAATGAATGACACAAAAAAAAATTTCGAGTTCTAAAAGTTAATAATAAATTGACAAACCTTCAAATGATAAAGGCGTCTTATAGAATTATGAATATGATTAAAATGAACATTTTCATGTGTAAAGGTTATATTACCACATAAAAATGTACATTTATTACTTTTACACCGGTAATGGAAGTTATTTGTATAATGTTTTCTTACCGGGTGCAAGTAATTTATGATAGCAAGTTTCATGCAGAATGAATTGAAGTAATGACTGAAGCTGCATGTCGCCTGGTCCCATCTGCCGGAAGATTTACAAAATATTACATATGATTTGTTCTCTTAATCTGACTGGGCCCATCATGGTGACCATAACTTGTCGGACTGATTTTTAAAATCTTTTTTAAACATTGTACATTTCATATGATACATTTAAAAAAACACAAATCGGATTGCTGACTCCCTTCGTTAATCTTTTAGTTATTTTCCTGCTGTCAAATATTATAATCAAACAAAACGACCAATTATTTAATTTAATTGTATGCATTTTTAAAACAACTTGAGTGGATAAAAGAATACTTGTTTTGCATAAAAGCTGGAGATGCTAGTTTTTTCCATAATTTATAATTAGTATTTCGAACACGTTATTTAAAAATTAAATCATTTATGAATTGCCGAAAAAGCTCTTGTAAAAATGTTTATTTTTATTCTTAGCTGCGCTATTATTTTCTAAAAGGGATCTTTCATAAAAATCCACAAATTTTAAAAAGAAATCTCATAAACATTACTATATGTAAAGAAATAAAGATGGTTTTTTTGTCTATAAAATATTGTCATTCTATCAGGACACTTTAATCATCTGCGTGTTACATTATATAACTTTATTTTGCAGAACTTATTCGCACGTATGCGAGTCTTAAATATTTTTTTTCGATTATTATGCAGAACTTTCTTGCAAATCTGTGATTCTTCAACAGATTCATTTAGTTGTTTTGCAAAACTTATTTACACATCTGTAGATCTTACATTGATGTAACATATATAATTTTTTTGTAGACTAACATATATTTATGTATCTTTGTGTCTTTAATATAATTTTTTTCAATATCAATACTATTTCAATAAATATCTCACTTTTTCTGACATCTCTACCAAAGAAAAATCCTCTTTGTCTAGCCCGCAGGCACCCTGCAGTGGATTGGTGTCTCCCAACTTGTAACCCTGCATTATTCCTCACCACACCCACTGAGTTATTGATGGGAGGATATTTTTCATACAAACGATGATACTGTACAAGGTGACTCGACATTATTATTTTTTCCTACATGAAAATTCACCATCACGTTATCTCATTGCCCATTTTTATAGTTTTTCCTCCCCTTCTCAAATATTTGTACAAAATATTCTCACGCTTGATTGGATTACATTGGCAAAAATAAATTTTCTATTCGTATTTTAATTTTATTGTAGAAAATCACGTTCTATACTTTTCTTCCAACGGTGTCAAAATCTGCTAAAATGGCGGTTGACAAAAATATTAAGAAGGTGAATTTAAGATTGCTTCTTATTTTAATCAGAATTAATAAGGTCATTTTGAAATAATTTGTGATGTAGAACGCATGGATGTAGAAATACTTACAAAACAAATATATTGAACAAATGTGAGTTGGAGATATGGTAGACGACAACCAAGGAGTTTATGGTTGGACCAACAAAATATATTTTGAAGAAGAAAATGTGTAGTCAGAGAAATCAAACAAGTTGCAGTAGAAGGTCTATTGATATGAAGGAACCAAAAACGTGTATCACGATCGAAAATTCTGATATGTTAATCTCTCTACCTTTTCTGACAGTGAAACTGCGGGATATTCTGTATGTATGTATGAATTTCTTCATAGCTCTAGTTTTTCATTTCTCAGCCAAGCCAGCGAGTTTTAATTAGGTCCGTATTTGATCGCATCCCTAAGGCTCAATGTGTGAAGAAAAAAACGCATCCTATCAAAAATTCGTCCTATATTGCATATCCTCTGAATCCTCATATATTGAGCAATCATTTGATACATCTTAGGCATGAATGTGTGTCTCTTGAATAAGTTTATGATTTGCTTTATTTTTAGAGAAAACAAAACAGTTTATAAAAGAAAATCGAACTTGAAACTAATTCCAAGTGGTAATTGTTAAGATCGAGCTAGGCCCAAAAATTAATAACTACCTGTTTAATTGTATTTTATAAAAACCTCATATTTTGTGTCATATTTAAAAAATATTTAAAAACATTTTATGTCTTTTTATTACGTAGTTTTATCTAGAGTTTCAATATTTATTACTTTCTAGGTTAAATTCACAAATAAAAAAAATATAAAATTCCATTCAACTTCATCACCACTCTTCTAATTTGGCTCCAAGTAGCTGTCAGTGCAGGGACAGCGGCCACACCCCGGAAACTGCGTAGGCGTGCAGGCTCAACTTGGTGTAGGGGCCATAAAGCACACGTTTCTAATATGTTTAATTTCACAATGCTTGTGGGTATACAATATTTTTGATGTCTTTCAGCCACTCTCAGTCTGTCGCGTTCATCGCCGTGCTCGCAAATGATCGCGTCACTCCAAGAGGTCAATTCACGATATAATTTGAATTCAAATGAAAGATCGATTGCACTGAAAAAGAAGAAAGTTATAACAAAAACATATAAAATTGCGAAACATTAAAAAAGGAACTGAATAATATTGTTAATTTCCTAGACGTCTTTGTTCTTGGCGGCAAGAATAGCTCGTTCACTCAGCCAATCGTGATTCTTTTAATTAATTTGAATATTGGGAAATACTTTTTCAACCAATTCTTCTTTTGACATCACAAAATTGCAGAAGTTATAAGACAATGAATTTCGTCCTGGATCATATCAACCGGCATCTTTCCGTTCCCAATTTCCAGCAATTGATGTGAGAATATCTCAGCTGATCGATCGTTTTGCAGCTGGACACGCATATTTGTTCAACGTCTTTACGTGTCACCACAAAGTTGAGTATTTCAGGCAACATATAAAATTGTGAAACATAAAAGCATCTAATTAAATGTTAAGGGAAGACAGAGAGATAATTGTAACTAATTAAATGTTAAGGGAAGACAGATATAATTCTAACTAATAAAATTTTAAAGGAAGACAAATAGATAATTGAAACTAATTTTAAAAAATCTCCATTTCTACATACGATTTGATAGACTTTGAAATATAAACATAGAGATAAAATTAAATTCTATATGAAAAAGATACTTTTGATATTCCTACTGACCTCTTTTAGCCACAATTAGCCTGTCCTCCTGATATATTTGCTCAAAAAGACAAAAGGTTCTACGGATATGGAATTATAAACAGCAGAATTAAATATTGTTTCATCATTCTGTCGTGTAGCTCATGACGGAGCATCGTGACTCCCATGATAGCCTCGTTGATAATGTAAAGTATTTTGTTTTAATTTCTACCTGAAAAGCGAATGAACTTTTTGGACAACCCAACCTATTTGGGGTAAATAAACCTATCCACATTAGTGTATTTACCCCAAATTCACAAGTGCACATTTAATCTGAGACCTAGTACTAGACTCCAAAATACTGTGTGGTGACAACAGGCTCACAATATATATTATATAACATGTATACAAATCCTATCATATCTACTGCGTTGCAGAAGGCAATGGGAAACCACCGCACTATTTTTTCCCAAGAAAACAACATGAATATTCCAAACAATTTGTGGGTTCGCGTTCCTCAGCATTGAGGTCATGACGAAGACTTAGAATAGTATTAAAGCTTAAAACGTATTGTTAATTTGCATAAATCATTAATCTAGTTTAACCTATAAATAGGTAAGTAATATGTGTTAGATTACACAACTGTTTGTTAACACTTCGATTTCCAACTATATCTGAGTGATGTTATAAAGTCAGTGACATGAGAAACTTTCGATTGTTGCTAACTTGAACCGTTTTGATTTACCGTAATAGTTAGTTTAACCAACACACTGAACTGTTTCGGTTAAACTCGGAATGACTGTTTGCCACATTCCACTCACACGCTAACCCCTTTAATTAACACTTGGATTGAATCCGATCCCAATACCCGTACAAATTTTAACCTGCAATCCAAATTTTCACATCCCCTCTTTTCAATTTTAGAGCATTTTTTATTTGGTCAAAAAAGTCCAATCGCAATGAAATTGCCTTTTTTAATTTATTTTTCGAGTAGTTTTTATAACCGAAGAAGATTTAAAACACAAAAATATCATACATATTGTATTTCAAGAAAAGTGTTTATAATATTTCATTAGTTAAACCATAATATTGTTTGATACTCCTGTTCTAAAATTATTGATATTTCTCACATAAATGTCATTCCTGAATTATTCATAGTAGAAATAGTCTGTTTCTCTGCCTTTGCTTATTTTACAGTGACTTAAAAAGGCTAAGTTCAATAAACATTTTTAATATTTCCTAAACTATTAAAAAAACTACTTATTAAATTGAATTTCCAGCCTAGTACAAGATTCAAGATTCTCACAGAGTCGCCAAAATTCTCACTTAAGTTGTAATTCAAATTACTTAGTCATCATAATTTCAAGGATTTACAATAGTTTTACGAGAGTCGTTATTTTAAACTATCTTAATAACTTTGGTATTGTGTTCATCAACCCTCCAATGTGAAATGAAATTGGAGACGTACTTTGTATATAATTTTGAATTTCAAATTTTTCCTTTTTTTTAATCGGAGAATTTATTTTATCTTTTATACAGCGTGTATAATTATTTTTTACGTCTTCGAACCATCTCAATCATCCTTTTTCCGCACTACAGCTTATGTATTTAAAGTATTATCTGCAATTTATGTGTTTTAAAAGTGTTATTTAAATATAATCTGTACATACTATGTTGCTATCAATAAATTTATTATTTATTTTTATTTATTTTCAGCCCACGTTCTCTACAAATGTCCTTATTTCTCATTCTTTATTACATTTTTACCACGTCCTAGTTTCCCTTGCATATCGTAATATTGGTACCAAGATTCAATTATAAACAGTCCGACCAGCTTTGCTCCTTCTCTTCAAATGTATAATGTTGAGCTCCTAAAAAACTAATGTTATTTTAAACTGAGCAGAAATCGGTCAACCATTACATTTTACATATCTTATGCACTACGAGTATAAAGGGGTGACAAATATTTTCACTCTTTCGATAAAAGCAGGTGGCTCTTAATTGAAATCGTAAATTTATTTTTCGGCATACCAAATATTGACTTAAGTTTCTTTAGAGGCACCGTCTTTCACTTCATTTCTCTTCATAATTGATCCTTTATCTGCTAGAATATGGTCTTCCGTATGCACAATGCCCCTTTGTGTCTAAAACAACAAAAGTCTTTGTCTTGTAGCAAAAAGCCAGTTGGCAGATTCCTTCACACGTGTTTCGGACACCAATGGATAAGACATTATTCAACTTTTGATACATCCATTATGATCGGTTCTTGCGCACGCTCTATTTCCCCTGATAAAAGGTACTCATTTGCTGGTTTAATTGCAATTTCGTGACTACGTCACTTTTTCCCTTTTTTGCCTCCGTATTCAAGTTTCATATTAGAAGACCCTCCTTTGGTGCTTTCATTGTCAAATTTTTGCGTTAGTATTCGTTTTTCAATTTACGACTCCTAAAATATTATCCGTTTACGTTCGGATTTCTTTTATATTCGTGCTTATGACGAAAATAAAATTTTCGTAATAAAAGTGGCTAAGGAGGAATTTTAAAAATTCTGTTTAAAATCATTTCTTAAAACGCTCGGCTCTAGTGTAGGAATGGATTTCAAAAATAAGAACATTTAAAAGAGGTTCGAGTATTTTTTTTTCATTTTTTTATGTGCGACAACTGATAAAATATTCTTTTTGCATTTCATAAATGTGATGTCACAGATTTAAATGTAACCCTCGGTATTTGAATACATTTTTTGATTCTTTGAATCTTACAAAATACGTTTGTTTCACTTTATGGTGTCATGTTTATACATTTTTAGTAAAATATATAAAACACTTATTTTTTTATTTTTTTTCACCTTTGTTTTATTTGAGTTCACTACGTGGAAGACGGAGGTCTTTAAAACCGGTAGTGAACTCAAATAAAACAGTAGCCAATACAAAATAAAAAATGAGTGTTTTATTTATTTTACTAAAAACTTTTTTGATGTTTATGAGTTCACATATGACTAAATAAAAAATAATTGTGTTTCCGTCTAAAACGGTATATAAATTTAACGTTAAATTTTTACTTAAGTCTCCAGTCAAATCAGTGTCACAGGATGGGATCAACCGACTTAAGAAAATATTAATTTAAACACTGAGCTCCAAAACTTAACCGATTATAAAACGTCCAACAATTTATACATTTGCGTATGGGAGAGAAGTAATTTTTTTATAAAGTCGCGTCTTCAAATTTAAAAAAAAATGTATTACAGCATGACTCTTTAAAAGAAAGACGAGTGAACAGCAATTTTTTTTTGACGATCTCTACATAGGCATATGAGGGAATAATTACTGTCGATTGTGAGATAAGGAGTTGTTGAATATGAGCATGATATTGTCATTAAGATTATTGGGTTTGTTTGGGTTTAAAATGTGTTGGATTAATGTGATTGTTTGGGTTTAAAATGTGTTTTAATATTTGAATGTAGTATTGTTTTATTATTTAGAACAAAAATATAAAATTCATGATTTAGGAATGAGGGCCAGACCTTGACTAGTGAAGTAGTTTTCTATATAACAAAATGTTCTAGCATTTAATATAATTACTCTACTGTTCGGCATTCCATTAAAACTG
Organism: Odontocerum albicorne; assembly: GCA_949825065.1. Taxonomy (NCBI): domain Eukaryota; kingdom Metazoa; phylum Arthropoda; class Insecta; order Trichoptera; family Odontoceridae; genus Odontocerum; species Odontocerum albicorne. The sequence goes on from OX463846.1 coordinate 26,823,802, forward strand.
TGTAAATTGTTAACACTTCCCTTACTGTGCTAAAAAATTACGCCAGTTACGGTGTTGGACACTGAGGGTACACTAAAAATGTATGTTTTAAATTAAAATTATGCAAAATCTATTAGTTTTTTTTTTAATTAGCTATAAACATCATTTCATTATGTAATAAAATGTCGAATTATATAAAATAAGTGTAAGAAATGATAAAATAATAGTTGAAACAGAGAAGTGACATTTCTATACGAATATAATTTTCCCACTGCGTCGTTCGGTCTGCGCAACGTTCAGAATGCGCATGACTGAAAAGAGGTCTCCAACCTTTTAACACTTCCCTTACTGTGCTAAAAAATTACGCCAGTAACGGTGTTGGACACTGAGGGTACACTAAACATGTATGTTTCAAATTAAAATTATGCAAAATCTGCTAGGTTATTTTTTGTTATTAGCTATAAACATCATTTTATTATGTAATAAAATGTCGAATACTATAAAATAAAGGTAAGAAATGATAAAATAAGAGCTGAAACAGAAAGGCATTTCTATAAGAATATTATTTTTACGCTGGGTCGTTCGGTCTGCGCAACATTCAGAATGCGCATGCGTGATAAGAGATTTCCAGCCTTTTAATTTTTTTTCATAAAATTATACAATAAAATGTAGCGTGTATTTTTTTGGCAATAAAACCATAATTCGAATAAAGACAATAAATAACATATAAACAAAATATAAAATGAATATATAAATTACAAAATCAAGGTTTTAGGGCGAGAAATTTATATAGTATAAACAAACACGAAATTCAAAATTATATATAAACAAACACGAAATTCAAATCAATAAAATATATGCAATTTGGAAAATATAAACACTACAGAAAATTTGAAAATAGGACAAACATATCATATAATCAAAGTTTAATCCTGTGGAGAAAGTTATCGCAATTGGGGCATGAAACCACTTTTTTTTTACTATATTCTACGTACTAAACACGCAGGTGTTTGACAAATATTGCAGAATAGCCTGGTTTTTTTTCTCGAATGTTTTTAATAAAACCCACAACTTCCTCTTTTGAGGACCTCACGGGGTGCCAACAGGGTATTATTTACTAATGTTTCGGATATTGACTCGCTACAATATGTTAAAACTGTATTAAAAGCATCTTGTTGTTGCTATTTTTCCTTTTTAAGATATTGGGCATTGCCAATTCCAAACTTAACTCTCTTGTGAAATGTTTTCGGTGGTATTAATTATTTTGTTTCCACTCTGGATATTTGTCTATCCATAAGAGGTATGCATTCAATGCAGCCATATCTATAATTTCCATAAAAAGACGGAAAGGCCATCTTCTCGTTGACCTTGAGCAAGAGTACTCTCAAGTATTGTAATTTGGTCTCCCGTATCTACTCCAATTTTCGTATTATTATAATGATGTATAATTACTATAGTGGCTTTTGTTTTTCTGAATAATCAATTTCTGCATCATTGAATTGAGTGGATAATAATAATACTGCTTTATTTTTTGTGGTACACACGAAACAAGTATTTTATTTTCAGCTACTATGGATTGTTTTCTCTCTAGACGGTATAAATTCAAGTGAGATTACTCTTTTATTTTTTCGAAGCGTGCCAGTTAGAGTTAAACCTTTTAATAAAAGATTATCGGCTAATTTGATGGAGGTAATAAAAATACCTGTGGTTATCCTCCTGTTCGTGCCATACTGCGGTTGAACCATTTCTATAACTACTCAGTTACCTTGATTTATCTCTCTCTACGATTATTTATCATACCAGAATAAGCCTGTAAATTTGTTATGCGTCATATGCCGCCGCAGTCGGCAGCAACCCAGATTTTGATGCCATATTTACCAAGTTTAGACTTCATGTACACGCGAAATGAACAATTCTCTCTAAAGTTTGCCAAACGTTCATCTACAGTTATATTCGAAGATGGAGAATAATTGCTTTTGCACATATCCATAAACATTTTTGAAATCCACTCCATTGGTTCTAATTTATCTGAAAAAACCCTGATATCTCTCTTCTCGGGTTTCTTTATCATCAAAACGAATATGACTGTAAATATAGATGAATCTATCTCGAGACAGAGCTGTTGTGAAAAATGACTGGCAAAAGGGACTTTCACTTATCCACAATTCACTCAAAGATAGCTTTCGTGTTCGATTTCTGCCAGGTGCGAGCAATATTCCAATGAATTCATATAACTCGTCTTTTGATATTGGTTTGTTCTTTTCTGAATGAATTCGATTTAAATGACGATTTGTTTCTTAAACATCACTTTTACCACCTCTTCATTTACAAACAGACAACACATATTTTTTATGGAATGTACATTTATACTTGAATTTCTCAGTCCAGAATCTTCGATGAGAATATTTGATACCCGACCGATGCCTCGAAGATTGAGGTGGTACTCGTAATGAACTCCATTCGAATCCATGTTTTGATGTAAATAATATTTCTTCGTCTTCTTCACTCGTCTCCAAATCAGAATATACTTCACCTGTACCTCGACAAAATCTTCTGATTCTGATATATTGCCTGTCGCCTTAAATTCCAAATCGCTATCATCGCCGTCGATATTTCCCGCCATCTCAATTATTATATTTTTGAAAATGAAATAATAAATAAAATGTACATTTATTATAAAAAGAGTAATGGTACAATATAACATACCAGATAAAAAATGATAATAGAAAAAACATACCAGATAAAAATAAAAAATAACAATCAGGATTATAAAACTGGTGACGATCCCCTGGAACGGGCGCTAAACGAACTGTCAAAAAAGAATGAGTGTTTGACATTTCGTCAATTCGCGATTTAAAATCATTAATTTCTGTTGAATTAACTATGAATGTTTTGTTTCCTAATGACATCATTCAAATCATAGAGGTTTCGATGAGGAATACATAAAGTATGAAGACCCTGCAAGCAGTATATTTCGAGAAATTAAATAAAATATAAGTCATGATCACTCGCTATCCATCACCGTACGGCAAGTGTTAATGATGTATTGTGAATTATACAATTAAAAAAAAAAACAAAGATAATTATTAAATAAATAGATTGCTGTTCAAAAATAACACGTGAACGTAACAGTGAAATGAGGCACGCGCTAGGTGTATGACATATGTTAAATGAAGGTATGAACTTGTCAGCAAACAGCAATTAACAAACAATGCTGAACAAGTAGCAGAGAGACATATACACTGCAGTGAACTCATAAAATATCGAAAAGAGTTGTTCAGTGCGAAGTGTGAAGCTTTTTTATGACAACACGAATCAATCCGCCAGCCACATTTTATAGTCCGTCTTCATAAAAGCTCTCCGTGGTGACTATCTTTGGCCAGATAAGCTACCCTGTCTTTTTAATATCTAGGAGTGGCACTGCTTCTTTCACTATTTTTTGTCAAATGTTTTTGCATCTGCATACAACGAAAGCCTTAAACTTAAAAAAACATGTACCCTTGTGACGTAAGACTTCATGTCTGTGTGGTAATTATACAATTCTACTTTCATGATACTTGACTAGATTCATTCGTATGATACTCTTTTACTTATCCGAATCAGTGAATCAGATGTATTGAAAAATGTGGCCGGGGGAAAACACTGCATTCGGCCCCATTATTTCGGCTCCAAATCGTTGTTCGTAATTGCATATATTAGCGCTTGAAGAGTTAACATTTGCATACGTCTAGCATGCATCAGTATCATTGCCAGACGAAGTCTTTTACCAGACTGGGACAATTTTTTGCTTTATTTTTTTCGGTACCATTGCTAATAAAACCTCAAATTCTCAGATGCAAGTAAAGCGTCTTACAAACTAGAGCACGAATATCATACATAACTAGAGAAGGAACTTGTCGAACCATTTATCAATCCTAAAAAATATATTAAAAAAAATATATCCTATAAAGATCGCTGTACATGAGGAATCGGTTCGTGGCTTAGATTGAGGAGAACCCAAAAAAAGGCGAATGGTTATTTATAATAGTTATTAAATTAGTTTCCTTTTGTTTCATATATATCTTTCCATTAAAAATTGTTATAACATTTATGAAACTTTATTTTACAATTAGTAATATGTATTATATATTTATACAGTTGTACCCTTAAACGAGTCCTCTTGTTCGCACAATATTACCTCACCGAATAAACATTCAAACAACATCCATTCCCGACAAATTTTGGATTAAATACAAACCGCACTTAATGTCACTTTTGGGTTTTGGTTCAGTGTTTGATACAAGCAATTACCCCTAACTGGATATTGAAGTTCAACATTGAAATTTATTTGTTAAGGCCTTCAATGAGAATATTGCAAATTTAAATATTGAAAATATTTATGATAATTTTTGTGAAACTTTTTGTACCGGGCAGTTTTTGATAGCAATAAATTTTATGTCCGTTTAATAATATTTAACTTTATTTGATAAAAGTTAAGTAGAATTTTGTGAATAAAATAACTGATTTATTTTTTTTTATATTTCAGAAAATAATTTAAGCTAACATACACGTAAAACTCGCAAATTTGATGTATTCTAAATATCCGTGAGAATGACTTTTTTACAGCGACACACGATAAACGCTCCATATTTAAAACAAATTACATTTTTGTTCATTCACTCTACATTGGTGGTGCAGACATATTTAAAAGCGTGACCGGGAGATAATATTGCCTTCTGCTCCATTAATCTGTAGAACTATTGGAGTAAACATGCAAGAAACTTTTCATCGTCGTGAGCGTTGGTAATATAATACTTCCACACAGAGTTAACAATTAAAACTCTAAACCAGACAGAAATATATTTAAGGTTCCATCAAAAATTGAATCCGTAACTTCACGGTACAAACCAATTGTCTTACCAATAAGGTCAAGTGAGTCGTGCCCTTGATTACATATTACACAAGAATGCGTCAAACAAAATATATTTTCTCAAACATATTTTGGTTCGATTTTTTTAAAACCATCTTACTTGATTTATGAAATTTTAATCCCCCAACTTAATCGTCACTTTATATAAATATTCTAAAATAGTTTTATTTTACGTTTCTAAACTATTCAATACATATATTATCTAATCAGTCAGTCATCAACGCTACATCCCAGGACGGATCTTAGCTGTCTTTAAAATCTGTCGTCATTTCTGTCTGTCTATAGCATTTCTTCTCCAGCCCGTCGAACCATAGCCCATCTTAATTTTGATTTGTCCACGCTTTTACACTCTATTTAATCGCTGAGAACAACTTTTCTCACGTCAATCTTGAGATGAAAATGCCCTAGCAAACTTAATCTACTATTTTTGATCACCTGAGCAACACTGATATGGAGACTCAGGTCGTAAAGTTTAAAATTGTATCTACGCTTCCAGACACCATCATTCTGATCATTTTTACTCTTACCCACAGACACCATTTTCACAAAATATGGCAAAAATTATTATAAATGACTACTTCACATATTTTTATTATCCAAAATACGGAGCAAAGCAGGGGTTAATATGAAAATATATATTTTTGTTTAGTTAAATTCTCACGCAAATCCCGAGTTGCTTAATATATTTACCTATTCAAAGACATTTCTTCGTTGTAATGGAAATTAAACGCAAAACATTTCTCCTTATCTCCAAAAGAGAAGCCTACCCTCCACCAAATCCACCCTGAGAGGCAGGGGTGGAAAATTATAATATGCGCTGTAAAAAAGGGTTTAATTTGCGCTTGGGAAAAGATATGCTAATATGGGACGATTTTATTAAGGTTGCTTTCTGATAAACAAGAACTTGCCCTACTAATGTGTATTTTTTGAGTTAAATTTCCATTTATACTTTATTTTTAAACAATAACCGAGCAGGGCTTTATTGCTTGCTTACACATAAAACTTTAATTTTACATAAAAAGCAAATGGATTAAATTGGACTTTCATCAGGGCTTACTATCGTTTAACACTTTTGCTGAATTGAAAAAAAATTGCTGACACTTCAACTAGATTTTATCTCCTGAATCAAAGCAATTGGAAACAAATTAATTATATTATATCGTATATTGGAAAAGACATTTAATTTCATTATTAGATAATTGCAGGGCTCAACTTTATTTTCTGAGATGAACAGACGATATCACTAATTTTAATGTCAAAAAATAGGCTTACTCCCATTATATATTAACTTCGAAGTGGTATTTCGTTTGTTTCAGGTACCAAACCCAGATTGTATGTATACATTTGTAACACTAAACTAAGGGTCTGCTTTTAAAGCCTTTCTTTTTACAAATAAAATATATTTTATAGTGAACACATTTAAAAAAAAAAGCTTTTTTTTTCATTTATGTGATACTCTTCAATATATTTCAATAAGCATATGAGAATATTGGAAAACGTGGTCGAGACATTGTTTTAGTCCCGTAAATCGAGCTTTGAGGCTTAGAACCATTGGAGTAGGCATGTAACTTGCAGTTCAACATCGCACGTGTTGACAATGCTATCGCTCGTGAAGATGCTTTTTTTTAGTTTAACAAAATAATATATGGTACAAACATTTGTCAAGACTATACCTATATGCAAATTTATTACTTAACTAATCTTATTTATATATTATAAGTTATGAACTTACTTAATCTTATTTTCCTACACGTCATTTTATTTCTATTTTTATAATCTTAATACGTGAATTCCTAGAAAAAATTAACACCTACATGCTACTTATAACTAGATAATAATTCTTACAACTAATTATTTAGCAAGAACAAGCCAACTCGTTCAAGCTACTTGTATTCCATCACATTCACTCAGACCTTGGTCCTCCCAGCTAATACTGTAGATGAACTAGTCAGGTAACATGAAGATGCAAAAAAAAATATTATAACCAGACAAACTCGATAAGACACACACCTTTTATTTAAACTTAGGGTATCTAGTTTTACCTACAAAACCACGAAGGTTTTTTTATAAAAAACATCCATTTAAAAATTGACTATTCGAATATAATAAAAAGATAAAGGAAATCTCTTAAACTATGTCGACTGTACGAGTACCATATACTTTCCTGTCCAATATTGTCAAATATTACAGTTCAACATAGATAAAATTGTAAAGAACTATTCAAGCTAATATTAATATAATAATATTTTTTTGGCTCTGTAGTTTGTTTAAGGCACTAATATTGACAACCCTGATCTAAATCAACAGTTTAATAATATCGGGTTACCCAAAAAAATTAAATCTCAGCATTTTTGATTATATTTTGTCGTGTACATAAATAGCATATTAAATTTTTATACGTGTTGATTTTCAGCCCTGTTTTAGAGGACGGGGCAAAGCGAGTATAAGGTTGTACGCTCATCCGACGAAAAAGCGTAATAAACATGTATGTAATGGGACTTATAGCTATCATAAAAACATCCCATAAAAACATCACACCTCTGTGAGCGTCTATCCAGTATTTTTACTTTTTTTCGGTGAGTACACAAGAATTCATGTGTTTCTCACACAGTAGCGTATCTCAAAGGGACTTTATTCCTGAGATAATGGAAACGTGTCCTCTGTACCCCAGTAACCACCAAGGTAACATTGAAATAAATGTTTCATAGGAAATTCCAATATGTTTTGTGAATTTTAAAATAAAAAATAAAATTTTAGTCTGTTTTCTTGGTTGTCTAGTTATTATTTTCTGGCACTATTTTGTATTGGACTTCTCAAAGTAGCAAAAAAAAGTATGTTTTTAAAAGAAGTAGGTTTTATGGTTTTTAAACTCTGCCTTAGAGATAAGGACTATCTAGCAGGAATAAACTAAAAAAAATATTATTTTAATGTTCCCGTCTCGAGTACTATAATTTGGTCTTAGATATGTTTTTAATATCGTTTCAAAATATCTATTATCTTTCATCTTAAATCATACAAAAATATTGATTTCTTTAAACATAAAAATGTATCGAATGATATTCATTTTCATTGAGATATTAATCTTAGAAAAACTTTGCGTTTCTTAAGGGTGTTTTATATGGGTAAAACATGTAGAAAAGAATCATAGAACCTATATGAAGAAGTCATTGAAAATTCAAAAAACAATCTGTAAATGCGGTTAGTGTTAAAAGTGTTGAAAAAAATTTAATTGTTCATTTAAACACCTGAGAATATTTCTTTGATAAACAAAATTATATTAAAATAAATGTACAATAATACATTTTTAACACAAAATTATCAAAAAAAAAACTTTTCCTTTTCATAAGTTCGAATATGATCAAATATGTGTATTAAAAATTATTTCTCTGCATTATATTTTTTATTCATATAAGATGGCGATATTTTATGTCGAAACCTTGTGGTTTTTTCTTTCGTTTTTTCTTCCTAAATTGAACCACTTGGTTTGCAGCTTTCACATTTTATTCTCAGAAAATTTTAAAATCTTATTGTTTTAATAGTGACAATAATTCTTATTTTTTACTTTTTTATTTAAGTGTGTTTCTTCATCATACGTTGTTACTGTGTATTGATATGTTTATGTTTAAAAAATATTTTTTTAATTAATTATATATTTACTTTTTCAAATATATCTAATTATAATATTTTTTACATAGCATTTTTAAAAAAATTATCTAATAAATATATTCTTTAAATAATTTAATAAATATTTATACGTAAAATCTGACATATACGTCTTTGACAGTGACCTAAGTATGAAATATGTGTGTATCTGAAAGATTCATTGCTTTGAAAATTTTAATTCACACTGCATCCAAAATAAAACCACCTGGGTAACAAGTATCACCCTTTTACCCCTACGTTCCCATTAAAAAATGAATTATTTCCCGTAAGGTCCTGTTTGCAAAAAATATCCAAACAACAAAAAATATTATTAACATTTTTTTAAAATAAGGAATAAAACGCATTTTTCAAATACCACATATTTAGAGAACATCCATCGAGAAAAATGTTCATTTCATAATTGAGACTTTTAGTAAAAATCCAATTCATATAACCTGTACTAACTGTTAGTTAAGTTCCCTTGAAAATCCGAAAACGTATAAAATGTGGGTTGGGACATTTTTGAATATATCCATCTATAACTGCGCAAGTTGTCGCCGCTTATGCAAAGCTCCCATTTCTCAATAGGTAATCCCCTTTCTTCCCGCTTTTTTCCTTTGGAAAGAGTGAAACTCAGCTGAGTGTTTATTTTGTGGTATAATATTCATAAAGCATATGGGCCCAAAAAGAGGCAATTATGAGAGGAAAACTTCAAAGACCGGACATGATATCGGCGATCAATTACCATAGGTGTATAAACCTTATTATTTGGACCTGCGGCTTAATAACCTTGACGCAAAAAGTACCAAATCTGCTCTGAGATGAAATAAATTTTGAAATAAGTTTGCATATAATAATAACATATATCCCAGCGAGTGTTGTCTGAATGATGAGGCTATAGAGCATGTGTTTTTCGGCTGTCCTTGACATGCCAGATTTAATTTACTATGACGTAGCTTGGCCACTTTCACTGAATGTTGCATTTCTTTTTTCTACTAGTAACTTCACCATATAAAGATCGGTTGCAGTTTTTTTAATGTTTAATCATTTGAATTTTTATATAGTCTCAAAGTTTATTTTTTCCCACTACTTCATTTTTGATATTGACTCTCTTATAATCGATTTTTTTACATTAACAGTGATGGTGAATCATCCTTATATGAGCAGAGTGCCTATATACAAAATAATAGTCACATATCGCTACCCTAATTTGTAAACTTGCTAACTCCATAAATACAAACTTTACAGGGCGGCAATAAAACTGCATAATTATTCTAAATTAAATCTTATTAGTATTTTTTTGTGCTTAAATATCAAGACGACCAAGAGATACACTCCGAGTAACAAAAAGTTAAATATCATTATTGCATCATTATTTTATGGATAATTATTGGAGTTAGCAATGTTGCGATGGTGAATATTTAAAAATTATTGTAGGAGTTAGCAAAATTGCATCTTAATATGAGTTTTTACTGTGGAGGTCTCCTAATATTGAAAAACAAATAACTTCAAGTGTTTTATTTGGATATAAACAATGCAAGAGTGATGATTAAAGACACAAATCAAACAATATAAAATAAGTTATAAAAACAGAAATTATAAAAACAAAGGTTATGTATGCACAATTTTGTTTTATAATATAATGTTGAAACATTAGATTTTGGGACCAGAAGGACAGCTTATTATTATAGATCCATGGTGAACACATAAGTTTGTTCTTCTTTGTCTTTGTTTTTTTCATTTTTGACTTCTTCTTTCTTCCGTTGGTGTAGTTCGTACTCAGTGGCCGAAAAATTATTTTGTTCATAAGTAATACATTTGTCACATGCATCTTTTTTAGGTTGGAAACCCCCTACACTAGCCCTTTCAAAATATTTGTGAAATGAAGTAGACGAGAGAGATGTTGTAATATCTCTTGTTGTGGACCATTCGGTTTTATAAAAATTATAAAGTTCTGATTTTGACCTCCATTCGGGCAACAAGTAATTTTTAGAAGTTCTTTTTCGGCAGAAATGGGATTCCTTTTTTGGCAACTCATTAAAAAAGTTTGTAAGATTTTCATAAGCTTCCACAAATCGATTCTGGTTGCATTTTTTAACAATAATTGCCATTTGTAATTCTAAACTACCGCTTTTCTTCTTCCAGTTTAATACTGGCATCCTATTTAAATTTAATGTATGCAAAAACATCGTTTTGCATAGCCGTGTGTCAGAATCATTCTTTCTTGAAAAATATGTTGTAGGCGACACTTTATTGGATTTTTCCGGATCTGTTCTACCCCTCGATTTTTTTACCGGTAAAACTTTCATTAGCCCATCTACATAAATTCGTTGTTCTTTCCAATTCAAGTTGCAAAATTGGTTAAAAATGTTCATTCTGTCCTTATCCGATATATAGAACTTCAAGACACCTTTTTCAGAAACATGACATTTACACCTTTTTTAAAGTTTTTTTATCATTCTTTGGTATTTTATTATTCAATGATCCATTGTTTTTCTTTTTTCTGCCTAAATATCTTTTTCCTTTCTCTCTGTTTGCCTTATTCTTAGTAGAGAACCAAGAAGAACTATCTACGTCACACCTTTTCTTTCTTACTTTTTTAGTAGGTTGAAGTGGTCCATTATAATAATTTGAATCTGAATTATCTGTATACGGCACTAATGAAATTTTGATTACTTGACTTTCATCATTACTTATAATGTCATCAATGGTGTTAAATACCATCTCGGATTGTGTTATCAGTTCAGTCGAATTTTGTACAATATTCGTATTATCAGCACTTTCCATAATTATAATATTGTTGTAAACCGTGTCAGGTTGTGTTTCTATAATTCCTTTTGATAAATCTTCTGAGTAGTATCCGTATTTACATAATATTATGTGATTTCTGCATTATCACTATCAACGACTAAAATTGGCAATTCCATGAATAAATTTGGACTTTCTTGAAAACCATCCCTCATACGATTTTTTTCATCACTTTTACGATTTTCTCGATTACTCCTACGATTTTCTGTCACTAATCCAACCATAATTTTTCCTCCGCTATTCATCTATAAAAATAGATAATACTTATAAAAGTATTTTAATGCTTCAAATATTCATATTAATTTAAATAAACACAATTTAAGCCCACCCAGTAATAATTAAAATGCAAAGTTGATAACTCCTGCTGAGTCATAATGCAACACGATGTTTTACATGTGTTGAAAAATTGCTAACTCCCTCAGTTGAATAAAATGATATATTGAGTCATAAGTAAGGGGAAAAAACTTCAAATTATCAACAAAATAGTGCTTATACTTACGAGTATATTCATAGGAAATAATGCTGTTTTGTTTTCAAAATAGCGTAACCGAACTCACCTTTTAAATTAAATATTTTGACCGCTACCACAATGCTACTTGAGTCTAATGGATTCACATACAAAATGGTGGAGTTACACATTTTGTAGTGCTGGAATTGGTAGCATTGGAGTTATCAATTTTTCTTGAGGTGTTTTTTAAGGCACTTTAAATAATCGTAGGCATGTAAAAATTTTATAGCATGTGTATTTGAATGTCGAGAACAAAATGCAATTGTTAAGTCATTTTTCGACAAAAGTGGAGTTAGCAAATTTACAAATTAGGGTAGCGATATGTTTAAACCAATAATAAATACTTGAAAAAAATATTAAAATTTCTGGTTTAAAATCCAAAAAATATTTTTGATATGATTATTTAACCGAAATGAGCAAAAAACTAGACAACAAATTTGATATGACAGACCTATTTCTCTGTATGCAAGCATTTTTACACTATCTCAAACCACTTCCCTATAACAACAGTCCTGTCACTACATCTAAATTAATCGTGTTTAAAGATTTTTGTGTCAAGTCAAAAATCAAATTTCAATATTATGAAACATGCTTAAAAATCAGAATTTGATTGACATTCAGTTTTCAAATTTTTATAAGTTCATATTTCAATATACTCGTAATATAACATATTTCAATACAATGTAATATATTTCTATACAATGTAACATATCGAAAATCATTTTATTATTTTATGCCTTTGGTTGGTACCTTTATGTTTTTGGGTGAACTACGAGTAGAAAGGTTACTTACATTTTTTTCATTAATATCCCGTACAAGGTAACAAAAATAAAAGTCACCTCGGTGGAATTCCACTAAAATAGTTGAACACATTGCCCCGCTTGATGCGATTCCACGCCTCGCAGACCAAATAAACCCTTTCCCGAATAAATTCCGTCCTTCTGGTGCCGAGGAGGCGGCTCTTTACGTGCACGGAATGTGCGAGACAGATTGGGGAAGAAAAAAAGGACAGGTTGGGGAAGGAAGGAATGGGATTCAAACACTAAACACCAAGATAGCTTTTCAAATTGATATTTGCGACAAATACCAGGCATTTTTAAGAAGTGTATCGACTTATCTAGGTGAGTCGACATAAAAAACACCTGAATACGTTCATAGTCAACGTCCTAAGCCTACAAAATTGTTAGTATAATTAGTTACACATGCAAAAAGGTTAAAAATAAAAAAATCTGATATTCCAATCTTCTTCAAATATCAAATAAAAATATGTGAAAGGATGTATTTACTTGATAAAATGTGTTAATAAAAAAAACTCACTTTTGCTGTTCATACAACTCCTTACTAAGTTAATAAAATGTTTGAACAATTATTGTATCTCAAATAATTATAAAATTTAGACAATTAATTATATTTCTTTTAAATAACAAATTGGAAAAACTGTTAAATTTATAGTTTTTTCCTTAAAATATCAAAGAAATTATCATAGTTACCAAAAATATTCCAATTATTATTCGATTGACCTATTAAATATTGTATCCACTTTGAGATGAATAATGGATTTAAAAACTTTTTTTCAATAAGATCTGAGTCATATACTATATTATTTTCTCTCAATAACTTATCGGACAAACGATATTTATTTTAAAATTGTATAGTACAGAATTATAATGTACATAAATATGTACGTAGATCTCTCTGAAACGCTTTGAAGTTCGTTTGAAGTGAAAAAAGAATTGTAAAATCTAAAAACAGATGTCGCCCTAAAACTATATTATTGACGATAATAATTGAGAGAGTTCTGATTTTTAATAACAGATGTCGCATTATTTTCAGCTTTGTAAATAAAATGAGGCGCATTGTAAAAAAATATTTATAAAATTTAAATAATTTATTTTACTTAGTGAAGATTCTATGGTTTTGACATTCAGCTGTCAGTTGAAGTGTTGAGGCGATATTTTTGTGTTTTACGTGGTATTTCATTCGAAAAAGTGGTATAAAATGTGTTTAGAATATTAAATAGCTACGTAAATATTTAATTGTAATATTGTGTTTTCTGGGGTATATTTGATTTGTTTTCAATCCGCTTTAATTGAAGATTTCCCACCGTGCTAGGACGGGCAACATCCCCATTTTTTTAGAACCAAATAAAAAAAAAATCGTTTGTTTGTTCTTAAGCATTATTTTAAAACGTTATAAAAAACGAAACCGTGCACTGCACGCGTGAATGTCTAGTACAGCGGTCGACAACCTATATGTACTGGAGTGCCATTTTTATTTTTTTTAAGTATTGAACACTCCGCGTGCCATCCAGCAATTTTTCAATGAGGGGGGGGCGGGGTTGAAAGAATATATCTTTAAGAAATTTTATTATTTCATTATAATTCAATTATTACTTACATGGCCCCATGCGCAATATAAATTGAAGGCCCTGTTCGAAATTAAAGCGAGATTTTGCGTAACAACACTTGGATTTCCCTCTTAAAAGCTGGTAATTTCATCGAAGAAAATGAGTAAATTTTTGGACGTTTTTCCAAAAATTTATAATTTCGTGTAAGAAAAAAAAGAGCCGTTCCAGTACACATTTTTAATCACACGGCTGTGTAAGTGTATGATGATTTGTTTGAAATTGCAATCATTGATATATATCCCATTCAACCCCGTTTTTTAATCTTTTCATTCAACACTGGTTTTTAAACTGTATCGTTTTGAAATTAAAAAAAGGATCAGTTGATCGTTCTCACATTATGTTACTCATATTAAACCTTGCATTTCTCTTTAAATGTATTATAATTTAACGAAAAAACTTTAAATTGTCTAATTTTGCATTTATAAATAATTGTCTCACCTTAGTTTATTTAAAAAAATATAAATAATTAATTTCACTTCTTTCAGCACACGTATATATCACATGCACTTATGTGCAATTTGTGTTGTGAAAAGTTTAAAATGCTTTTTGCCGTACTTTGTACTGCAAACAAGCGCCACCGTCTATAAAAGAGGATTGAACCAATTTCGCGGAGTTCTTGACACTTTGCTAGTATGGGCAATAAATTTTTGATGATGATGAAAATTGTGAAGATTACTCTTTGTTTGAACTCTTAAACGAGATTTAAAAGGGTAAAACTAATACTTCAATATTGATGTATTGTTTAGAAATAGATTTATTATTTTATCATGTAACTCTATTTTTAAATAAAGAAACTTAATGTTATTTTAAAAACATTAATTTTAAACAAATCAATGACAATTAACTTTTTTTAAAGACAACATCGACTAATATCTCCAGTACATGTATGTGGAGGTAGCAATTTTTCTCCTGGCCTCTCTTGCGGTACGCGTCAGAAGTCTTTACTCCCTTGTCACACCGTTTCTTATGAAACCATTAGAACATATACCCAGATTTTAACGTAAAGACCTATTTTTTAAATGAAGTATCCATTTAATTTGAGCTGACGAAGTGTTAAATAAGATTTCGGATAATGATAAAGGTTTCTGGAACTGTAATCATAAAAAAAATAATTATTAATTATAAAATGTACTTACTTCGAAAGTCACGAACATTTTTATTTAAAAATAGTAGATATGACCGAAGTCATAGGTATCCTTATGCCATCGAACACTAAGGGGAAAAAGTGCCTGTGTCCTTCGAGGAGAGTAGCACAGCGCGGGGTTCGAACCGACGACCTTCCGCACGAAAGTCCAGCGCGTTACCGCGCGACCATGCACCTCTATTGAATTTTGTTTTCATTCAAACATTGAACTTTGTTCTCATTCAAAATGCGATAAATAATATCGCTTGTCCCTTTTGTAGTAGACAAATAACAATCATCTTCATGTCTTCCTTTTAATGCACACAGCGTTGGCCATGTCCATGTCCACGAACCTCACCATACATGTTATTCTATTTCTCTTCCAATTTTTTTTTCTACATTAAGATTTCTACTATAATACTTTATCTTTCTATTATTTTGTCAGTCTTTTTTCTCGAGAAAGCAACAACATTTTCTTCATTATGCGTCCTAATCGACACAACTTATAAAATATGAGTATAACTGAGTCCTTTAATGCCAAATCATAAAACTCGTTTTGTTACCTTTTTTTAAATGGTGAAACACACTGCTTGTTAAAATGAATGTAGTCATTTTTAAGGAATATGTTTTCAAACACTGGAATTAACCTCAAATTAATATAAAAGTGGAGGATGTTAAATATTATTGGAAAAACTTCATCAAATCTTTAAACTGAATCTGAAGACATCCATAACATTTTAAGTATTTGGAACGAACCGATTTATAATATTCTAATCAAAGTCAGAGGGTTAAACTAAGAGACTTCTCTATTTAGTTGAGTACATTGTTAAATTTGCAATTAATATTTAATTCCTTTTCCACAGAAACCTGCTTAAGCACGGCCAAGAAGAAAGCAACAACATTTTCTAGACTACTACGCGGCTTAAAGACTTCACATCGCAAAGAAAAACACGGAGGTTGCTCACCCAAGCAGTCCAGACAAACCAAAACCCAAGGGATGCCGCCTCAAAGGGTAAGCCCTTAACGCTTTTATACCTAGATTCCACACCATTTGTTAGACATATCGTGAAGAAACATCAAATGTTGATACAATAAAATTTATAAAAATGACGTATGTTGTCCCACTAAAACGATATCATGGTAGAATTATAGAATATACGAGGAAGTAATCAAACATTGATTTGCATGATATAAAACATTGAAATACAACAGTGTTTATTTCACCATTGAGTTGTTTTTGGAGCATAGACAGAATGATGTATTTCTGTATATACGAGTATATTAAAATGATAGGCAATCCCGCACGATCGAATATGAATATCAGCCACCCTGTAGATAGAAGATGCCTGTGTTGTGCTTGTGTAGGTTTATTGAGTGTCATGACAGATTAACCCCAAAATTCCGGTGGCAAGGAGATTTAAGTTTCAAGGTAATCGTCAGGTTTAACCTGCTACTGCCTTTTGTTACACGGAGTTTTTTGGTAATAAAGTAATTTTTTGCGTTGCTTAAAACGTTATAAGTAAAACGGTTTAATAATAAAACTAGTCTGGAAGTAAATCCGTCAGGAATCGAACCATGAGTGTCCGCTTACTTAGCGGAAAAACTAACCGTTAAACTAAGGACACCGACTATTTATAATACTCGTATGTAACTATGACTTAAAGCTAAGTTATTAGACAGAAATCGTTTCACTTTAATTAATAGTAAAAAATGCTTTCAGATTCCTAAACTCCGTGCAAAAATAAAGAAACTTATTTTTTTTGTTTCTCATTAAAAATGGTTGGTTATTTGGATATGTAGAATGGATGCTAAAAAACCGACATAATATAAAATACAATATTAAGCTGAAGGAAAGAAATTATAAAAGAAAATGTAATATTATATTTTTCACTGAAATGTGAATCGACAATTTTGAACATTTTATATTTCTTCATCATATCGCTTTCCTAGTGTGCAGATAAGGTTTTTTCAGACCTAAAATATGTATGAATATTTGTGTTATATTTTACCCATCCCAATACCCTGTGTCCTTTAATTATTTTGAGTATATTTATTTCAATTTATCTCAAAAATTAAGTATCCATGTGTTTAATTTATTCACATCCCCTTTTAAATGAATTGTATACTTTTTAGAAAATTGCTTTAGAAATTAATACCATTTACACGTATTTTCTATTATATTAATTGATATTGTTTTTTTATTAATTTTCTTAGAATTAAGTTAAAATATATTTTATTATAAATATTCCTTTTTGGTTCTAAAAGTCATTAAGTAGAAACAAATCCCCTTTACTTATATATTTCTAGGACCCAAAATATACTATTTGGTATTTTTCGACCTTAATGCGTTTTTATTATAAACTTTTTGAAAATAAAAATAAGGCAATAACATAAGGCCCGCCCGGGAAAATATTTTATTCCATAATAAAGTAGTTATAATAAATTATTTGTCCATCTCCTGTATGGGTATAGATGGAGTTTCATATGACTGACTAAGAAAAGTGAAGAAGTGGTTCTTGTCGGGACGAATTCAGTAAATTATTGGGGTCAGATTTGTTATTTGGTTGGGTTCGTCTTATACTGGTTTGATATATTCTATTATATTACAAACACTACTTACATGTTAATATTGAATAGTCTTCCTCATCAGGTGAGGTTGAACTTACTAGGAAGACGGATGTCTTTGAAACCGATGTACTCAGATAAAACAGAGGTGAATACAAAATAAAAATGAGTGTTTTATTTATTTTATTAAAAATTTAGAAACATTACACCACAAAGTGAAAAAAAACGTCGTACCAAGATAGAAGAAACTGAGTATATTTGTTGTTTTTTTTAGTTTCAAAAAGGTCATTTGACCGTTGAAGTATATATAATGAATTACAAAAAAATAATTTAAAACGTCTCACACATATGTTGCAATGTCATTATAATTATAACTAAAACACGATTTATTTTGGGTCATTATTTAGCCTACCACACCGACTTTCAGACAGTGATGGTGACTGGACATAAAAGCATGTCATTATTTTTTACTATAATCATCAAACGTTGAAAAAACCTCAAAAAATATAATTTTAATAATCAATCCATGAACTGTTTGTTTTTTATCAAATTCTCCTCCTTCGACCTCTGTGGCTTAATTGATAAGACATTTATCTCCTAGTCCGGAGGTTGCGGGTTCGATTCTTATTGGAACCCAGACTTTTCAGTGAATACCTCTTTAACATATGTCTGGTTGGCTGGAAGATATTACCACATGGCAATAAGCCCGCCAGTGTTTTTTTGTATACAACGAAAGTGCAATACAATACGATAAATGAAAGCTTCTTCTTCTATTATCTCAGCGAAAATATTAAGCGTCTTTCCGATTCAAGCTGAAATTAGTTATTGGCTTTTTCCGCTTCTCTACTCTTTTTTTACTTCATCCGTTACTATTGATGAAGCGATAATATAGAACCAGATACCAAATAATATAAGACTCAATTCGTCATTAGCATGGTTTGAAAATGAATTTGATTTCAAATCAGTAATGTCCCTTCTTTCTTCCATCGATTGATGATATCTCATTTTTATTGTTGTTATTTAAATTGTTCATGATTTTTATTGAAATTAACAAGAATTAGAATATTTTTTGCAACTCTGTAGCTTGCTTTATTTCCTATTGCTGATTGGTTGGTAGAGATGGCCACCTAGTAAAAACCCGCCAAATTTTCATGCAGTGAAAGGTTAAGAAATAAATAAAGCCTTAATTTTGGTTGTTGATAGTATTCTTTTATATACAGCACTATAAATCAATACATGTTGTTACTAGATAGTTTGTTTTTATGTCACTTAGCCAGTTCAGCTTCAAAGAGGCTAGAACATTTACATTTACCTCGATAACTATCAGTCCACATAAGCCAACGTTATATAGTCAATTTAAACAATACTATTTTTTTATTAAAATGTGTATACATTTTCTCCTTAACAATAGGCCCTAAAACAAATATTATAATTTGAACCTATAATTTTGACGATTATTCTCCAACTCGATACTCACGTAGTACAATTTTTTTTTTAACAAGTGTTTTAGTCTGGTTTTTACTTCATGGGTCATTAACATCTGCCTCGTTGATTAGAAGAAATGGCAACATGGCAATACATCCGCTACGTTGTACAGCATACACATTTATTTTTCAAATTTAAATTTATCAATGTCATCATCACCATCGCACCATATTTCTATTGGGATAGGGGGAAAGAATATATATTCGCTTAATTATATTCTGATACACATATTTCACTTGTGCCACGTTCATATACTTCGTCATGCATACTCTCATATTATAAAGGCTTTTCACTCTTCCCTCATTCGGAATTTGATTTATTTTTGTGGTTCCACATTTAAAAAAATCCCAAACTATTTATTTGTATTTTTTAATACTATTTATACAGACTATTTTTGTCAATTTTAATCATTGTAAATCTAAATGCAGTTTTCGTTTTTTTTATAAATCGCAATGCTCTTTTCTTCGTCTTGAGTACCTATCATGTATTGCATCTTCTTTTAATCGGTATATTTTCCTAATGTCGTCCTTCCTTATTCTGTCTTACGGCGTTTTTCCACACATGCTACATAACGCTCTTTTTTAATTTAACTTTTTATTAATGCTGTTAAGGGATATGTTTTAAAAAAGTATTGATTTTTTTGATATGAGATTAATAAATCAACAATTTTAGTAGAAACCGGAGAGCAAGTATCTCTAAAATTTAACGATAGTCGTTAAACAATAACAATCAAATCACAGATGGAAGCAGAAGAAAACGAATTATTTACTCCAAAGGGAGACCTATTCTACTTTTATGATCCAATTAAATAATAGAGCCGATTGACTTGAGCGTCAGGATCTTAGTTGTTTCTGATGGCATTTTTCCGCCTTCGTAGATAATTTTATTCTTTAAAAACTGAAAAAAATCTTAAGTGTTAATAAAAAAAGTTATTGCTAAGATTAATAATCACAATCTTCTGAGTTCTTTGCGCTTAGTAATCGCTGATGATTGAATAAAAAGTGCCACTAAGGGAGAATTGTCTTTACAAATGCGATTTAAATTTTTCTTACTTACCCAATAAACACAAAAGGAAAATCATTTTAAGAAATGTATATCATATTATTAATTTACTGAAAATTACACGTAAAACAACTAAATAAAGAGAAATAATCATTTATGTCTTCATAGCATAACTTTTAACGCGTTAACAATATATATTAACAAAAAAATATGTACTTTTAAAATTTTACATAAAATCATAATACTCGTACTTTTAAATTAAAAATGACACTAAAAGTTTTTAAATTCACAGTTCGTTTTTTATTTCGAGAATCTGTGTTCTTATCGTAACGTGATAATAACATATTAAAATTTGGGTTTTCGGTTGTCATTAATGATATTTTTGGTTGCTATTAAATTTTGAATCAATTGAATTTAACTTAATTTTGATAATTTTTTATTTTGTGCAAGGGGCCTTTGCGTTTATTTATTTTTTATCTTAATTTATTTCGTTTCTTACTTCCTGTTCTGTCGTAACAATTATTATTTTTTTCAATTTCTTGGAACCACTAGATATATTTATACTTGTGTAAAAGAGATTGAAGCAATTTTTGCATTTTCAACATTAGAAATCACACCCTTACCTTCTGGGTAGAAAAAAGGGTTTGTCATATTGGTCACAAAGGACCTCTTTTATCTCATTTACATCTTCACCACATAATTATTTTATCTCATCTGTATCTCTAAGAGTTTAAAAGTATTTTGATTTATTTTAAAACGGTCGTTTTGATTGGTTTTCAGTGATTGTAGGGATTCTTAATATAGAGTTTTTCGCAATGTAAAATATTTACAAAAAATTAAACTAACATGAGTTTAAAACAACAGAAGAAATTTTAAATTAAAATTTGAAACGATCTCAGTGGCTTTAATGGCAAAACAGTATTCCATTATTTAGTTTCAATTTTATCATTGTGAGAAATGTTTAAATTATTTGAAGAAATATAAAGTATTGTATTTTCAAATAATTTCATGTGTAATCGCAAGGCTGATACACCCATAGTTATATATTTACCGTTTATGAAGTGTACTTGGTATTTTCTCATTAGAATTGGTCTTTCAATTTCATTAATTGTAACCTCAGTTATATTGTGGTTGTTTTGCATTCAGATATCGATTCCCAAGTTATTCAGCACCAATATTTCCATGTCATTGTTCATCTGAATGATTTTAATATATTGTATCGTCTAAAACACTCTTTTATGATGGTTTTTATAAAAAATTGTATTTCAACCTCATGACATTGTACTCGTATAAGATTGTAAGATCATTATGAATAGTCCTGAACTAACTCTGTCAAGCTACACGTTTCTCCTAGGCTCGTCCCACAAATTATTTATTCCACAATGACGTAGTTTCAACTATTTATTTATACAATCCCTGCATAACAAGCGTTCAAAGACTAGGCAAACAGTATGAGCAATGAATAGACTATCATATGACTTAAACTACTTTTAAAAGTAAAGTAAAAAACTTGTTCTTGCGTGATGAATTTATTAAATTATATGGGTTTACTTTTTAATTGTGTTGGGCATGTCTTATACTGGGTTTGCGATTGTTATTATTTATTTTTTTGTTTAAAAAAAGTTATTTGACCGTTTTGATAAATAACAAACAGGTACACTGCCTCTTCTTCAAACAATGGGTTTTACAAAAATCGTTCAGTTAATCTTATGGGACCCTTCGCGCGCTCATTGATAAAAATTAAACAGTATCCAACGGATATATCATATACAGTGGAACATCCTTTTTGTTCAAGGTTTGCAATAAATAGAACATTTACCTGATGTTTTCAATGTGTTTCATAACACGCGCCTTCACCAATTTATTTCAAAATATTCGATCCTCCCTAGTTAACGGTCTGCCAAGATCACTTTGTAAAGTTGAAAAAATAAGGGCTTTGGATAGTTTATATTTATCGTATTTCGATTCATTATTTGTGTATTTTTACTTGGTTTATTACAGCATATATTTTTGTGTTATACTTATTTATTGCAGTATAACACTTTACTAAAAAAAATCGATACCTTTTTGGTTATTAAAAAAGGGATCCTTTATTATACCAGATTAATTTTTTCGGTTAAAATTAAAAATCCAATTATTTTCAATAAACTATACTTATTTGTATTCTGAACCAAAAACTACAGAATCCCAATAAAAAATATTTATCTTTCATTTTTCGAAAAAAGTTTTTTTTTTTCAAAATAAACATTGAGTATTTTTATAATCAAGTGGTTCTTAAATTAAAATAGTCCTAAGTCAACGAAAATTAGTTAAAATCATATTTCTCCTGTTAAAATACAAGAAGCTCGTAAAAGAAAATCGCAAAATTAAGAGTAATTTGTCTGAGATACGTAATCGCTTTTATATCATACAAAGGTAAATAAATGAACTCAGTCAATGGGAGGGAAGACTGTAGAAGAAATTTCCTAATTTAAGAACCACGTCTTGAGACCCTTCTAACCAAAACACACCTAAGGAATTCACTAATGATTCTCTATAATTTAATTTAACGCCAGCGCAATAAAAGCAGACACCTTGAATTTATTCTACTCGCGTGTTTACACGTAGGTATTTCATTATCCTCTACGAGCCAAGGAATATAGGTATTTCACGGGGAATTCCAGAAAAGGTTCATTTCTTCAGGATCTTCATCTGAGAGCATACGTTCTAAGCTTGCATATTTTCTGTGCACTAAGAACCATTTCTGAATCCTTCCGTCTGCTCACGGTTTAAGGAGAAGCTTTATTGCAATCTTAATGACAACGTGTGTTATGAATAAACAGTGCCGAGTATTTATTTGTCCTGTTCTGTCTCTAAATTTTGCGTACTTCTTAATGGTGCTAAATGTATTCAGCTCGGCTAATTTAAATTTCCAAGAGTAGTTGTGTCTTACGGGGGTTTCCTGGGGGAAAAGGATAAAGCTATTCGTAACGTTCGAGGTGGATAGAGAGAAGTGTAGGGTGCTTGAGTAATACTCCCATTAATTTGTCGTATACCAATAAAACCTTTGCTTCAAGGCTGAGATAAGAGGGTAGTGTGGAGCACCGAATGGGATACATTAATGCACATAGCCGGAGTACGACATAACACCACATGGTTAGCAGCATACAGGGTAGGATCAGAGACATTAGATAAGACTTGGCAGGTTTTGTCCATAGAGCCAAACAGATGCGCCAACTTATAAAACGGAACTACATAAGATAAGGCTTGGCAGATTTTGTTCATTTTACTGACAGATACTAACACTAAGGAAGAATGCTTCCCAATTATACTCCGTTAGAAATTTCTATCACAGTTAATTTTTAAAGCCATGTAAATAATGTAAAAGGTAACAAATGGAAATTATCGTTATTTTAAATCCACTTCTGGTTAAACCGATACTCTTTAAATCATTCATTTACACTAAGGAGTCCTACGTATGTAAAACTCAAAAGACACGGTTATGAGTGAAATTGCAGTTTTACATTGATTTATTCAAATATCTGTCATTAACAAGAAATGTATGGTCCACAACAGTCTATTAGTGTTAACATCATGCATGGAAATGAAACGTGGAAGTCGAAAATTAAAAGAACGATTCTAGTAAATGTAGTAGGAATGTGTGCACTGAGATGAATATCTGGCTTGTCGATGTATGAAAGAGTTAGAAATATTATTATTAAGGTTAAATATAAACTAAAAACTGAAGTGTTAATTATAGTGAAAAAGAGCACGTTAATGTGATGTACCATTAAACATGTTGGGTGATGAAAAATTTAGTAAACAAATTTGAAATGCTAGCATAAGAGTCAGTCGCTGACGTGGACAGCTGATAAAAACATGGTTGAACTAAATGAACGATATTTGGAAGCAGGAAAGGTTAGGAGCATGAGAAACAGAAGTAGCTGTTTGAGAAACTGTATGGACGGGAAGGAGGCGAAGGAAATATGTCGTGATAAGATAATTTGGCAATATATCTTATCTGCCTACCACAACTAGGTAATGACATGATTGTTTATACGTATATCATTATTCGTATTAACATTCAGATTGTATGGCGAAAGACTGAAGGAAGCGAGTTCTAAAAGAATATTATTAGAAGAATAAAGATGGTCAAAAACTAACAGGAATTGTACAACTGAAAAAAGTACTACGTTTTAAAGTTGTACAACTTGAAAAAATACTCATAATTTTTTTTTGTATTGATAATTTTAGTTAATTGAGGTTGATTGCAAAGTTAAATGTTATTAATAAAAATATTTATAGAATTATAGAAAATGCCTTCATCCGCAAAATAGAGTGGTTTGTCAAAAAATACAAAAGTAAAGGAATTATTTTTTTGTTAGTTTCTAAGGAATCGTATTGCATTGTACACATTATTGCATACTTTCGTTGTATGCGGTAAAAACAGGTGAGCCTAGTGGTAATCTCTTTAAACCAGACAGAAAGACGTTGACGAGGCCTTTAGTTAAAACCAAACTGGAAAACTTTTTAAAAAATGTTGATTCCAACAAGAATGGAACCCGTAACCCATCTGACTGGAAAATAGGCGCCTTACCAAGTAAGCCACGCAGAAATGTTTATTCCATATGCAGAAGGGTGAACTGAAACAATTTATAGAAATGTGGTCAAATGCATAACATATTGTGTCTACATTTTACAACCTTATCAATCTTTACTGAAGGTCCAGAAGAAGCTTTGTTGCGCTCTTAGAGACTTCATCAAAGGTCTTGCAACTACATTAAGATAAATGTTCTATCAAACGTTGCATGTAAGCACAGTACATGCTGGGTATGTTTATGTAGATCAACTGTTTTATGTCTTCAACTTACAAAGAATGAAAACACGTTAACTGTTATTCGCATTACGGACATTATTTTTGATATTATCATAACTTGAGACAAACAGTAAGAAAGTTTTATCTTTAGATTTTGAGTATTGTTTCTTAATATAAAAAACGTTGATTAAAAAATCTGAGACCTCCGTAGTCTAGATGGTAAGACACCTGTATTCTGGCTCGCGAGTTGTGGGGCTGGTGCACATTTTTTTCCATTCAAGCCTAGTTTTTACTGATTTTTTTCTTTAACATGCCTCTAGTTGACTGGGAGTAATTGCCGCGAGGCAATTATCCTACCAGTTTTATTTTATACAACGAAAGATTAAAAACTTACATAAGATACGTAAAAAAGAGTATCTCCGATACACTAATCGAGTAATTTTGAATCATCACATATCATTATAACGCAGCATCATTTGGAACATTGTATTAACCGATATATTAAACTAACATTATAACAATTTTATAAAGGAAAAGTAACAGTATGTTGTAAGACTTGGTGTTATGCTGACGCTAATTATTATGAAAGCATTTTCAAAATTGCGTATGTATCTATTCCGTTTTTTTTTTCAATGTTTTTTTGACACAAGATCTCAAAAGGTATTGACTGCTTATTATTCATCTTATTATCCAAAATTGTTTTGTTTCTGGGAAAAGTTCCTTTTTAGAATAATATTTACATATTGTTTCATGCATGACGACCATCGTAGCCCAGCTGGTAAGACGCCTGTTTTACGACACTGGGATTACGGGTTGGATTGCTGTTGTAACCCAGATTTTATTTAAAAAAATATTCCTTGTCTTGTTTTCACTTAAGGCTTCTTTACATCTTTCTGGTTGGTAGATAGAGATTGTTTGGTAGACATGGCAAGTGATTGGTAGGTTAACATGACAACAAACCCAAAAGGTTGTATAGTATATACCTAAAATGTAAAAGGATACATTTTTTTACTTTTCAAATAAAAACATAGTTTATTCGTTCGAAATATTTGTTGCATACAGAACTCGAAATGCTTGCTCATCTTTCATTCGAAACCGTTACGATTCCGAATAAACTTTTTGAAAGCGTTCTCTTTTAAAATGAACTTAATCTTAAAGTCAAAAAATATAACAATCCTTTGAAACTGTTGCCAAGTGGGGGAAACCTAGAATTTTTTTCCGATATCGCTCTCCCCATGACGTTTAAAATTCAGTATAAAGTCACCTTCAGTTTTCCATGGCCAATATGGTTGTCGTCGTGGTGAAATAAATTGCTTAATTCTTCGAAATTTTGCTGGCATTTCTATAAACTTTTTATTAGATTGTAAAAAGTGACATTGTTTTATAAAATCAGAAATTTTTTTTCAAGTTCTTAAATTAACAGTGCCCTGATTCAACGTTATCTAGATGAAAATTAAAACATATGGGTAACATTTTTGATAATTTATTTCATTCAACCGATAGACCCGAATTCGACATATCCTTGGATTTACGCAGGAAATCAAAAGTTTACTAAGTTGCTCTTATATAAATCGGAAAAAGTATCTAAGACAGTCTGGTTTCGATATATTACCACTAGATGTCAATACTGTGATAAAGCTCTCTCGAGATTTACCACACGGCCATGGTATATCATGAAATTTATCAACGTCAATTGATATTACCTCAAAATGAACATATGTCATTGAGGTGCATGGCCGCGCAGTAACACACTGGACTTCCGTGCGGAAGGTCGCCGATTGAAACCCCGGGCTGTGATACTCCTCTCGAATGATACAGGCATATTTTCCGTCAAGTATTCGGGGGTATTAGGATACATATGACTTCGGTTGTTTGACTGCTTAAAAAAAACGATTCAGATGTTAACAGAGACATTTGACATATCTTAGCAAATTTGATTTAACGTGTAAATTATTCATTAACATACATATCCGAGTATATAATATACAAGTTAAATAAAAATTGATCTCCTAAAACCCAATTTGATAGTTAACCTCGATATTTTTTTCCTGGACTGGTATATTTAGTGTAAAAAAGTAATATTTTATTAATTACAAATGAAACTTTAAATCACGTTTCATCTATTTCACATATGTTAGATGAATACCCGGGACTTATTTTCCAATAAAAAATGCATTAAATTAAATTAAAATAGTCATAAAATCAACGTACATTCGGTCTCGGTCTTAAATGGATACACATAAACTCTGTCTGAAAATGTTTGAATTGTATTCAACAATTTTAATATTAGAAACAGAAAAACTTATTTTTGAGGCAAAACGAAAAATAATAAAAATTCATAAAAGAAACTCAAGTTATTCATAAAAAAACATTAACTTTTTTCTAGCCATTGAATAAAGATTAAGGTCATATCATAATTAAAATTTGGAAAGAATTGATTATATGATGCTTTTTTATAGGAAATTAATTGCATATTTTAACTTTTCAAACAGAAACAAAATTTTTACTTATTTTTAATAAGATTTTACGAAATTTATATCAGGAAATGTAGGACTTGCGCAGTGGCTAATTTATTATATATATTATAATCGTATTATCATCTCGAGAGCGCTTTTTTTCATTCATAAAAGACATGTCATATAAACTCATGTTGAATGGCGTATTTAAGTGTGTCAGGATATTAATTTTAAAAAGCAATCACATTATTTACTGATGTTTGGGCAGATATTTAGATTGTTACATTTTCATAACACAAGCTGATAAATCCAACATATCTAGGTTTCAAAAACCCCGAGGAGTTTTCAAAACAGGACTCATTCATTGCCTTTATCTAGTTTCCAAATATAGTGATAGTGTTCAATTAATCATTTTCATTTTCTTACACATAAGAAAAAATAAGATTTTCTAGTAAAAAAATCACATTTAATTGCATAAACTATTTTAATATTGAACTCCAATTTTTTTGCTATAATACTTGTACAGAAAATTTAAGCAATTGTCTACGTAGCTAGTTTAGTATTCTCAATTCGTGCTGTCAATTTGAACTTTGACTAAGTGAGAGATCACGGGGCAGCCTGTTATTCAACATTCTGTCATGGCATTGTGTGAAGGGGACACATTATCATACCGAGAATGTTTTATTCAGACCCACGGAAACATTTGCTTCGAAATATTCCCTAAAATGTAAGTCAGCATTCTGAATAAAATGTAGTTCTGAAATAACTTGACCTCTCTTCTAGCTGTAGAAATTTGAAGTATGTTTTATATAATCATACATATGTTCCATAGTTGTTACAGAAGATGTTTTTAACAACGTTTTGCTGAAAAGTTTTGAACTTTGATAAAACGTTAAAGGCTTTTAGTACGGTAAAATAATGGTTTGAAAAGAATGTGATACTACATATATTTATTTATCGATGCTTAAAGCGTATATTATATAACACACTGCTTTGCAAGGGACATCAATAAAGGTATAGTTTATCAAGGTTTCTAGGTCGTTTACTTTTATTTATTTATTTTTACGACATATTTTATTATAAATATTTCAGAATAAAAAATAATGAGATAAGAACGTTGAAAAATTTACATGTTTGTCTAATTGTTGCCACTCCTGTTCCATAACCCAAGTTGCTTTCTCTTTGAGAATAATGGTTGAGTTATCTTGGCTGCACTTTGCCTCATCCTTCATCTAAGCTTCACATGGCTATCTACATGTTTTAAAATATTGAAGAGGAAAAGAGTACTTTGAGGAATCCCTGAATCATCCTCCACCTGTCTGCTCTTATGACATTTAAGGGGGGCCTAAGAATCTGATAATTATCCAAATAAATTATAAAGACTCAGGGCCACCTGCTCATGGTGAGAAAAAAGCTAAAAAAGCTGGTTTGAGGAAGTTTAAAATTATTTGAGGATGATGGTATCCATGCTGATTTCTAAAGATGGAGTAGGTGAACCAGCAATATTTTTAAAGATGGAGTAGGTGAAGAATGTTGTCCAAGAGATTACCAAATTTAAATATTGTCATAAAAGTTGAATTTATCGAATTATCTAGTTCAATCGTATCACTTGATCAATTTTAAGCTTTAAATTATTATCTTTATAAAAATACAAGACATAAAGAGTGCTTTCCAAGAGATAGGCGAAATAGATCCATAGTCACTCTCCGTAAAAAGGTGAACTTCTCGAGTTATCTAGTTCAATCGTATCGATTTTAAACTTTTAATTACTTGAGTATACATGTATTCTATTAACCTTGCAAAGAAAATGGGCATACAGTTAATTTAAAGATACATATCTGGAATCATCCTGTTATCTTATTTTCTGATTAAATTCACTAGTAAATCACCAGAAAAATTATCTTTTCGGCATGTTTCAAATCGGATCTTGCCTCATTATCTAATCCCCCTGTCCCAGGGTAAACAGTTTTCTCGCTCGTTTCTAACTCTTTGTATATTGTCTGCTGCGCCCCCATCTCAACTCCCAACTTCGCCGCCATTAAGAACCCCCAGTCTTCTTGTAATAATATTCTTCAGACCACAGCCGTTCTTCACTTGTTCTAGAGCAGGGGTGTTGAATAAACGTTATGTAGACTAAATGCGATCAGGAAAATAACTTCAAAAATAAGAGTGATTTGACCAATTTTAACATTCGCCCGTCAAGTTGCAACGTGCAAATTGTATGGAAGGTTTTTCAAGTTCTTTACTTTTTCTTAGCAAAAGAAAAATTATGGCAATATTTTTGGAATAAATCGTGGGTTAAAAAATATATTAAAAAACGATAATTTATTATAATTAGAAGTCCATGTGGAGTTCCTTACTCGAAATTAATTATGAAATTATTTTAAAAAGCAACCAAATAAAATGAGCTTAGTGATTTTTAATTAATTAATAATGCAATGTTTTCAATGAATTACAACGAATAGAATTATTTTAGAAAAACAAACTCATCGATTAGTAATAAAGTTCTGAAGATCGTTCTGAAATAATTAAAGAAATCTCATAACCATGAACCATTTTGGATTTTCATTTTTTTTCCCCGAATAACATAAATGGAGTCAAGCGTACTAAATCAGCGACATACATTTGAAAATGTTTTTTTTAATAAGAGAAATAAATTATGTAATTTGTGTGGTTTCCAAATACAATGAATTTATATCCCGGTGACCTCAATAGTTTGAATACCCCTTTTCTATTGGAATGGGCTGCCACAAGGCAATGTGAAGATAAGCATCTTCCCAAAGCTCAAAATAAAACAAATAAGACGGTTAATATAAAACACTAATGAAAAGGTTCGATTTTCTTTGCGCCACTCCAGCGGAAAGCGATGTAAATTAAAACTTTTCTCGAAGAAGTCTGTTCTTGATATTTTTTTGGCTTTGTAGCAAACCCATATTGAGACCGAAAATACAAGTAACCCGCGCGCCTAAGTGAAAAGTTTGGCAATATACTTTGGCTTTTGAATATTAGAAAAATGATTTGTTGCCCATTTTGATAAATGATTGTATTTAATATAGATTGCCAAGAGAAAATTTTCGATTGAGGCTTATCTTTGATATATCAACACGCAAAGTTAGTTTTTTTAAGTTTCATCCTTATCTTTCGTTTTGAATTTATTGCGATCATTTTTTTAAATTCCGTTCATAAATATTTTTTTTTTGTTTCTATACTTTCTCAATAACTTATGGAACAATTGATTCACTTTTGTTTTTATTTTAATGTTGAATCGACAGCGTTCATTTTTATTTATATTTTAAATTCACACAATAAGAAAAAATAAAGTTTATCATTCAATTTTTGTGTTATCTTTATCTGTACTGAACCAAGCAATGCTATCATTTATTTGTGTTACTTTTTGTGTTGTCTTTATCTGTATTGAACCAAGCAATGCTATCATTTATTTGTCTTACTTTTTGTGTTATCTTTATCTGTACTGAACCAAGCAATGCTATCATTTATTTGTGTTACTTTTGTGTTATCTTTATCTGTACTGAACCAAGCAATGTTATCATTTATTTGTGTTACTTTTAAATAAACTTTTGATTCACATTGTAATATAATCAAAATTGTAATATAATCAACTATTGAGGAGTTAATTGAATAAAAAGCGCCTTCTGATATTATTGATTGCTGCATTCTGCTTAATAGCACTTTTAAAGCAGTCAAATAATATTCAGTTATACTTTTAAATTTTTTTGTAAGTGTTAACAACAGTAAAAAGTGATTGCATCATATCTATCAGAGAAGAGGAGGTCTAAATAAGTTAACGGATTTATTATATTTTCCCAATTAGACTTATATAAGCAAAAATAATCCGAATCACCAAATCTCAATTTATTTTATGATAAATATCAAATCAGTAAATCTGCATTTCATGGTTTAATTCTTGTTCTTTTCGGACGCTTGATGTATTGCCAACACCTAGCACATCCATGTATGTTAAGGTTCTTTGTACTTGAAACGTACTCTTTATATCACCAATTTGTCTCCCTTACATTACCTATCACACCATTAACTCGAATTTGTTATCTAATCTTTGTGTTTTTGTATAATAACACAAGTCTCATCAGTCCATGTACGTTTTGTTAAAGTTTTTGTTTTGAGTTCACCTTTAATAACCTTATATCATACCCATGTGTCAATAATACCAGAAACACGCGCTAATCGAATATCTGACGTTAAAGAGTAAAATGAATATCTGTTTAGAAGATGTTTTTTATAAGTCAAAAAGAGCACCTCGCTAGATTGGTTCGTTTGTATTATATATTTTATAACATAACATATACGAGTATTTCGTGCGCTATACCACATATGGCCCGAAAAAAGTTGTCCTTAGTATGTGTAGTTTTGAACTGATTCTCGATACTAGTATACATCGTCGACGTTTAATGATTTTTATATGTAATTGGTTATTTCCAAAACCTACAATTTACCTTATCAACATCTAGTTATTGAAGATAAATAAACCTGCATTTATTTATTTATTCATTAGTATGTTAAAAGAATATAACAATGTCATCCCTCTAATATATATTTTTTTAAATCCAATATTTTCCCCACTCTG
This sequence comes from Odontocerum albicorne, assembly GCA_949825065.1. NCBI lineage: Eukaryota > Metazoa > Arthropoda > Insecta > Trichoptera > Odontoceridae > Odontocerum > Odontocerum albicorne. The sequence continues at coordinate 26,856,084 of OX463846.1, forward strand.
TTCATCTCAATAAACAAATAGCGCCCATAGTATATTAGTTATATATCAGCCTCTGCTCTTACCTTAGGCAATATTTGTTCCCAGTTCTCCGAATATGTGACCACAAAGTGCCGTCAGTAGTAAATTCTAATACTTAATAAAATATGTGAGCAGCATTGTTAAACGCAAAACGAGATCGCGACAGAGAATTAAGTTTAATGTTTTAGTTTTGAATTGTGAGTTAAGACATTACGTTCAAATTGTTAAACATGTGAAGTGATTAATTGAATATGTATGGTTAAATATTTGCGATGTTGTTTTGGCTAAACTCGTCACAAAACTTTTAATATTCTTCAATATATCGAATTTGGTCAGAATTTGCATTGGTCAATATTGAATCGTTTACTATTTGAATATTGATATTATATTTATTTATCATATTTAACTAATTATAGATCACTTTTTATTTTGAAGTAAAACATCAATTAAAAATATTTAATATTGATTCAGTAAAATAAATTACATTTAATGTTTACTTTTAATTTTGAAAGGCAAATAGAATAGAAAGTGTTCTAGTTATTAAATGTAGCATATTGACAACGATATATATCTACACTTTACTAATAAATATCGAATTGTGAACAATTAATCTCAAATAGTACAAATCCAAAAAAAAAAAAAAAAAAGATCTGGAGTTCTTGCAAAATATAAGTATAAACATGTAATGGGTAAAAAAATTAGGAGTCATGAAATTCCTTTTGACACATTCTCAAACTATTTCTTTGAAATAATTTAATACTCTTCTCAAAATCTAAGTAAGTTTAACGCTCAAAGTAAAACCATTTCTCTTCAATTCAAATTTCGCAACCTGAAGCTTTTTATACGTACGTCAGCCAAACCGCGAGCTACCTTCGCTAAGATAGCTCAGAGCTTGACTTGTCTGGGAAATCGACCCGACTGAGGGTTCTGAGGCGACCTGAGGAAAACTTAGCGAAGCAATCGTCTGCTATGAATTGTTTCTGGATCTTGTAACAACGATATCTTTCTTCCTGAATTTACTTTTGAATTAAGTTTTGAATTCTGAAATCTTATCACAGTTACATTTGAATGATAATTTGACGCAAATATGCAAAAAGCTTTATTTAGTACTCGCAAAAAACTTTTTTTGGTACATTTTAAATATCAAAAACAAATCCTGTAACAAGGGTGTTTCGTGGTTGAATTCCACCTTTTTCAAATAAGTTCACAGAAAGCAAGGTTATATTTGCCTCAATTCTACAAAATATGTGATATGTGGATATGATCCTTTATGCATGTATAATAATTATACATTTGGACTCGTTTATACATTCAGAAAAAATTAATGTACATACCATACATAAATGTTAGTCTGTTTCACAAGCTAAAGTTTGATTAAGATTTGATAAAAAATAAATCATTTATGTATTCTGTATAAATATTTCATTCCCATAAAAAAGTGTTTTCACACTTCTCATACTTATAGTACTGTCGCATTTTTTCCAAATAGTATATTATACAATTATTTTTATTATTGATGTATTATTTGTCTTTCGGACTATCAATTTGTTTTAGTAAATGTGTTTTAGCCCCTTCACATAGTTTATTTTATTTCACTGAAAATAAATTATTTCTCATTATTCAGTAACGATAAAAACTCATTTTTTGGAAAATGAAATCAAAATTTCTAACAAACATTTGAAATTCTTTCTATTTTGAATGATTATCTTTTGAACCATTCATTTTCACTCTTAATGAGTAAATCATTAAAACATGTGTTTAAACACGATGTACTTTCTAGAGCAAAGCCCAAACCAAAGCCAATTAGCTCAGTTAAATTGATTTTTCATGAGAATTATCATTTTTCTGTAAAGAAAAAATGTAATTCTCTGTAAATTTAAATGACAGCCAAATTTTATTTTCCTTAATTTAAATGACCTTCATCAAAATAAATTGTGAAATATATTTATGTATCACCTTATTGACGAGGTATTTTTCTTGAGTATACTATGTCAAATAACTGAAATCTTCAGTGTACTCGTATTTCTTAAGTAAACATTTATAGCTTTTATTTTTAATAATTTGTTAGTATAATTTAATACTATAAACTCGATAACTTTGATTTAGGAAATGATAAGGACTCATTTTCATCAAGAACTAAGAGGATAAAGTTTACGTTGTGCATACTCGTAGTCATAGGACTTTCCTCAACAGTCTTAATCATTTTCATCAAGAACTAAGGGGATAAAGTTTACGTTGTGCATAGTCGTAGTCATAGGACTTTCCTCAACAGTCCTAATCAAAGAAAGTACACAAATTAAGGAAACAATAAACAAGTGTCTTTGGTGACTACTAAAACTGTATAGATATATATTTTTTTCATTATGATCGCAAGAACTTAGTTTCGGATGGTACCCCGTGCGAATGGTGTGAGGCGTGGAGATTCCCATTGTCATTGGCTGCGAATGGAGGACCATCGATTTGCTTCCCGCTGCCTCTTAGGTGTGCTTATTTAATGGACTTCCTCGAGGGGACATCCAGGAAGAACACTCTTAGTGAAGTAACTTCAACATTTTCGAGATTACGATATAATTAATCAAAAAAAATTTGAATGCAAATTTAACACGTACTAAGCATTATAGATCAAAACTTGCAATCAAATTAAAGATAATTTGTGTAAATACTTTTTTTTTATTTGCGTTACCCTCGATGTAGCTTGTAAATATTTTATGTAGTAGTCTTTTGGTGTCTTATTGAAAACTTTGTCTTCTTATTTTTGACATTATTTACCTTACGGTCTACAGAACATAAACTCACATATCGTCATGGAAAATGCGAATTAGATCCTCTCGGTTAAACAACCTGACTATAGATCCTGTTAAACATTTGCTATGAATGTAAATAAGTCACGATTTTTTTTTCGTTTTAAGCATATTAACACGTATTTTCTTCTAAATTATGTTGAAAAAAGTTAGTTTGTAATCCTTAAATGTTTTTTTATATAATAAATAAGAATTTAATTTGTAATGATATATATCCTTTTTTGGTAATATTAACTCGTATACGTTGCAAATGATTTCTTGGTTTGAAGTGATTTTGACGTACTGACTTATAATTTTAAAGGTAACCCACTACTCAAGAGGAATGTATTTAATCAGTCTTTATGATATATGCCTGCTGGTTATCGAAGAATACAAACAAACGTAGAGTTGTACAGCGGGTTAAAAAGAGGTATTATTTGAACAACCAAGAGAGATAGAGCACTTGGGTTAACTAGATGATGAATCTTACCAATATATTGGGTAATATGGACTTAAATGACAATATATTGATCATATTACTATCGTAAGGGACAAGTTCTATCGTCGAAAATTATCCCCGCGATATCAGATGACCAAGAAGATAATCGAAACTTGCTGGTTCAACAAAATTATGAAATTAAAGCGCATAGACATAGACAGCGGTGAGAAATAGAAAGGAATGGGAACATCGCGTGAAAGCCTTTGTCTTGCAAGGGATACATAATAGTTAAAAGGGATTAAGGTGATGAGGATGTTTATTAAAATAGTAACGACTCCATTGTGATTTTCATGTCGATCTACGAATAATATAAGCACAGCTATATTTTTTTTTCTTCTATCGTATGATAGTGCATCTGACATATTTTCGATTCACTCAGCAAAATTTGATGTTTTGTTGTGAGTTTTAGAAGTCTCTAAGACTAAAACATACCTTAGTTGATAATTTCCGTGACCTAATTGGTAAGACGCCTGTCTTCCAATCAGTGGGCTTCGAGTTTAATTCCCGTTGGGAGTCAGATTTTTGTTATAAAATATTTCAGTCTGGTTTTCACTTATGATCACTATAACTTGTTTCTGGTTGATTTGAAGAGAATGCCGCATGACAATAAGCCTGCTAGGTACAACGAAATTTACAACGAATTATACAACGAAAGTGTAATACAATGCAATACATACATAAGATATATTTAGACGTTTTTTTTTTATAATTTGGTTCTTTCGCCTATCCAGCATTATAGATTTTTCTTGTGTCCTATTTCAGGGGGTGTATATCGTCCTTGGTAATTAAAAACTTGTAATTGTGATATCATTTGGTTTTCATAAATCTACAAAATTAACATATTTTTCTTGGTTTTTATTTTTCTATGTCCTTCAATATTGTATATATCTTATTTTATGAATTTGATCACTAATACGAGTACAAAACATAAACGTCCAGTCTGAAAGCTTTGTGAATTTTAAGAAATTTGAAAACGTAATTTAACAATTTGGATTTAGAAAGGCGTTTTTTATTATTTCATTGTAATTTGAAAGACTTCGTATTTTGTTTTTAATAAAAATATTTAATTGTAGGCGTTTTTTTCTTTCTTATTTCTATTTCATCAAAACTTGTAAAACTAATCTTACTTATCAAAAGAAAATATTTTAAGTGATTTGGGTAGATATGAACTACTTTGATATTGAGTATTTATTTTAATATTGTAATAACTAAGTTATGAAATATTTCAGTTTGATATTAATTTTTTTTTAATGTGTAAGTATTGACTTGAAAAGTTTGTTTTTTTTTACAAAGATTGTAGCCAATTTATATTTGTTTTTACTTTCTTCTTTTCGCTTTTTCGTGAATGGAATTGAAATGTCGCCCTCTAAAAGGCAGATATTGGTTTTATAAATTACACTGCGTCTTTCCATTCATCCTACAATATCTTATTCATCGAATTGTGTTTTAGAGGATACATTTTCTCTTCATGTATCAACAAATTTCATAATTGTATGAAAGTATTTATTAATAGAATTATCAATATTTTGAATAAATAAAAAACTTCTACTTTATATTAAAAATATATTAAATCTATTTTCAAACTTTTAACACAAAACAAAGTTTGTAATTTGTTTTATCAATCACTGTTTATTCCATCAATCACTGATTTTATTTTTTTACATCATGATCAGGGAGCACAAACAAGTCTTGTTTGCGCTATCCTGATGATGAGGGGAAAACCTTGAAACTGTTAGGGTTATGTCGTTACGTAAAGTGGAATAAACAGTGTTTGATAAAACAAATTACAATGTCTTTAAACCTCCACAATGTTAAGGCCTTAACTATAACTAATACAGAAGAAAGTTTTATTCAATACATTTTTTTCCCGTGTTAAATTTTCTTAACCTGTGTTTTTTTCCATATCATAAATAATCTTTCATTTACTCTTAGATAAGATTTTTAATGCAAGTATTTTTTTACGAATATTTCACATTAATTTATTTGATAGCATTTATAACTCCTTTGTATGTATCCATCCGTAAAAGGAACTTTTATTTTTTTACAAGCGTCCCATTCGTACAGGTTTTCCTTTCATACTCACATTTACTTGCATGTTTATAAATAATATATTACACATTTAACTTGAACAATCTGGAGGGTTACTTTTAGGACACTTGCATATTTGTACAAGGCTTTGAAAACTTTGCATCAACAATTCTTATAAACGTGCAAGAAAAAAATACTGAACTGAACTGAAACCACCCACCGTTTAAACTAACCTTGCTCCCTGGTTGTTGCTTATTGCCCAAAATTGTCTGATAAAAACCCGCTGACGTCATGCACCGCGTCTCATGGGCGTGCCCCCAGTGATCCCAAACAAGTCGGGGTTGAAGACGACCCTCCAACCGACGGTTTGCAGCCCCCTATTGTGGCAAATATGCTGACACTGCTGATTCGAACCGAGAGCTCGGTAGAAAAATTGCCAAATTACCTGAACTGCGTTTGTGGGATATTGGAAACAAGATATGTACAAGTGTTTGGTGCTTTTCAAAAGGTGTGTTGTTTTTACTCTTTACATTTCAAATTTTTGTCTGAATATTAGTTACGTCGGGAAACCACTATTATTTTTATGATTCAATTATGAACTAATTTAAGATTTTTTATATTCATGATCAAAAAAATCTTATAAATGACTACATTTTTTACACACTGTTTTGCGCAAATATTCAGAAAGATCAATAATATTTTGTTTTCTAAAAACCGAGGCTCGAATTTATAGTCCGACAGTAATACAAATTACTAAATTAATTTTCTTGCAAAAAATAAGCTTTAAAAGTTAAATTGTGTGCAAATTTGTCATTGAATAACGTGATTTTATTATCTCATTTCAAAATTTGTAGGATATGAGGATTGACTCTGTATACAAATCTTAACATTTTAAGATTAGATATTAGTATTTAGGCCGGGTTACGAATTCGGACCCTAGTCTTAAAGATGTATTTAAATATTATAACCATAAATCTTATTCAAATGTAAAAACTTTTTTAAATATAACCAAAGTTTCCTTTAAAAGGTTTGGTTTGGTTTACTTAATTCTTAAAGAACATTTCTAAGTCAATACGAGACATCTTAAAAGTAAAATAATACTTTTGTCTTATATTCAATCAGAATGTGCATATGCGAAACATATCCACCCCACAATACCTACGAGTAAGATCAATGTCAATCTTACTACTTGTAAGATTGACATTTAACAAATGTAAAATAACTTAATCCTTCTTTGAATATAATGAGATTTTGAACACTGAATTTAATGATAAAATACTCATTTTATCCGCTGATATTTTTAAACATAAATTTGTTTTCTCTTTGAATGTTTGAAAACATACAATGACACATTTTATCATATGTGTTGGATCTTTTTTGGACAAATACTATTTTATTCCGCATAACCAGTCCACAGTGTCGTTTATAGCTCCCGGTCCACGGGGTATACCCAAACCCTGCCGTTTCCTACCAAGAGCCACTCGAATCATCTTGATATCTCGCGACCCGACATCCGTTCCCCTCTACCGCGCTTCTCAGCGAGGGTTAGTTCCGTGTTGAGAGATGAGATTTAAAATAATGTGTGCTGAATATGAATTTGTTCCTAATTATAATTATTATTCATTTAACGTTATTTTTTTTTCCTTAATGGAAACTTCTAACTACTCATGATCTCCAAGTGCCACAATCAATTCCAGCTTTATTCAAACATATCTCTTATATAGTACAGTTATTTTTCAATATAATTGTAATAAATTGATAATTTGTACTTGCTGAATACTTTATTTGCTTATAGAAATATGTTTTACAAATTTTGTTTTTGAATCGTTGCCTGTGGTATAATGGTTAAAATTAGAGCTTAGCAAGCACCATTCCCTAGTTTGCACTCGGACGGACTTACCTTAAGGTTTAAATTTGACCTAAATATATGATTTTCTGACATGCTAGTTTACATGAATTTTAAGAGAGCTTTGTAGAAATAAAAACTAATACATAAAAAAATGCTACAACTCCTTGAACCTGCCGATGGTAAATATGTTTTCATTAGTTTCGTCACACTCAACTTGGAGAGAGTAAGCCCTCTAAACGGTGCTGAATAAATTTTCCTTTTACTATTATTAAGAACACCATACTTACTATAGGGTGGATGCTGCAACAATTCGTACCCCAATTCACTGATTTTCGCGATAGTTTTTTGAGCTGTGTGAGCAAGTGCATTGTCTTGATAAAAAATGTTTTTTTTCTTCTGCAAACCGGGTCTTTTTTCACAATTTTTTTCATCCAACTGATCCAAAAGGTCACAATAATAATCAGAGTTGATTGTTTTACCAGTTTGGAGATAATCTATCAATAACATACCTTTTGCATCCCAAAAAACTGACGCTAACACCTTCTTGGCCGATTTCTGGACACGAACTCGCTTCGGAGCCAAAGTGCCTGGTTCACACCACTCCTTAGCCTCTTGTTTTGATTCAGGATCATGGTGGTAGACCCAAGTCTCATCCATAGTGATGAATCGACGCAGAAAATACTTTTTATCTTTTCGAAATTGCTCCAAATGTTGCTCAGAAAGTCGCATTCGAACGTGTTTTTGTTGCATTGTTTGCAAATGCTTCACCCATTGTGCACACAGTTTTTTGAAACCCAAAACTTCAGCCAAAATATGCCATATTGTTCCATGTGAGATGCTTATGGTGTCAGCTGTCACATCCACAGTCGATCGATGATCTTCCAAAACCATATCCTGTATTTTCGCTATGATTTCTGGTGTTGATGCACTTTTTGGACGTCCTGAGCGTGGATCGTCTTCAACGCTTGTACGGCCACGCTTAAACTCCAAAACCCATCGGTGAACGGTTGGAAATGAAGGAGAAGACTCCTTTAACACTTTCATCATCTTTGCATGGATCTCAGTAGCCGATAAACCTTCCAAAACAAAGAATTTAACCACTGCACGATATTCGGATTTTTCCATTGTTAAAAAATACACTGACACGTCAACTTCAAATGGCTTGTAAACAAAGAATGAATTGACAGATCGAAATGAAATTTTGAGTACGTTCTTATGAAAGATGAAATATTAAAATGACGTAGAAATTTTGGTTAGTCTACTGCTCCATAGCTGCGCTTTCAAAACTTTTTGACTAACCCTATATTTGCCAGATTTAGCTCCCTCTGACTTTTGTCTGTTCTCACACCTTAAAAAATTCCTTCGTGGAAAGCATTTTTCATCAAACGAAGAGGTTATAGCCGTCGTAGAGGAGTATTTTGCAGGCCTTCCAGAAAGTCACTTCCGTGATGGGACAACAAAGTTGGAAGATCGTTGGACCAAGTGTATTGATCTTATGGGAGACTACACTGAGCAATAACAGTGATTTCCCCCCCAAAAAAAAAGGAATTTTCATTTCCGCTTTCAAAACTTTTTGACTAACCTAGTAATAGGTTTTTATCCTCTTTATCACTCAATGACTTATCTAATATTTTAAAAAAATCTTTGAATATAGGCGCATGCACTATGTATATTTGAAAACATTTGTCAACATACGAGAAGACAATCGCTTAACACATGTTTGTCTTCTTTTATGTTAATATGATCCATTTTTATCAAGTCACATTGGATACTGACCGTGAAAACGTCTAAAAACATTCTTATATAAAAAAAAATGTTTTCATAATATTTCTCTTTCTGTCCTTTGCTTTTCAATATGCATCATTTTCCATGTCATCCAGAGTCTGTGTCGCGATGTTCCCCATTCTGTCTACCTATATCCTTCCTTTTGCCAATTTTTCGACACAAATTGAAAGGGTCCTTTTATGTTTAGGCGCACTTCCTTTCTCTCTACGCCCTGAGATAAAATTCACTATGGAATGGGTACAAGGGGTGCAGGGGTGTATTTTGAAGGAGCTTTCTTTCACATATTAGAGATTGAAAGCTTTTCACACTGTTCTCGAAGTGAGATTTTTTACTCTTTTTTCGCGACTAGAAAACATAACAACGTGTGACAATACTTTTATCCGTCTCATTTCGCCTTTATTATTCCTAAATGCGATGTTTTTGTAAAAAAAGGAATAAAAAACACTCTTATGTCACACAAACAGGAAAAAAATGCTTGAGCTTAAATATTATATGTCAATCAAAGTTTATATTTATTATTAGTTTTTGTTTTGTAATAAAAATCGATAGAAATGATATTTCAATTCAAATAAATGCCATTTCCACAAATTCACAACAAAACTGTTTTATTTCAGATGTTGACACGTTATCTTTCGTTTTATAATTGTTAATGTGATATGTCAAGAACAGTAAAGTGTTTATTTTGCCAACAAATAAATACGTAAAACAAAGCACATTAAAAAAAAAGTTAAATTTTTAAATAAATCAAGTTTATTTACATGTCAGGCAAAAAATACATGTTAATAAAATAAAGATTTCATTTATTTATTTAACTTTTTAAAAGACTTTTTTTTTCACTTTTCCAGTTCCTGTATTCTTAGTTAAGCTTTATCTAATATAGAACTGACTTCTACATTTTGAAATCTAATTTATTTCGTTTTCATAGTAAAATATAAATGTTTTATTTTTGTTTTCTTATAAACATGTCTCCAATATATTATAATATTTAACGTTTAATTTACGTCGTGCGTGAAACCGACTTATGAATGTGTATATGTACGAGTATATATATATATATATATATATATATATATATATATATATATATATATATATATATATATATATATATATATATATATATATATATATATATATATATATATATATATATATATATATATATATATATATATATATATATATATATATATATATATATATATATATATATATATATATATATATATATATATATATATATATATATATATATATATATATATATATATATATATATATATATATATATATATATATATATATATATATATATATATATATATATATATATATATATATATATATATATATATATATATATATATATATATATATATATATATATATATATATACACTCGTATATTTATATAAATAACAATCTCAGTGTCCTAGTCTTCCAGTCAGGAAGCTGCGGATTCCATATGCGTAAGTACCCGTTTTTTTCTAATAAGGTCTGATTTTTACTTAAGATCCCTTGGATATCTTTGAGGTTAGTTGGTCGAGATTTCCACATTGTAAAAAGTCCGCCAGGTTATAATGTATACAACAAAAAAGTAATGTATTACAATAGGTACAATTGTCTGAATGTTAAAAAATATATTTCCATTACAACTTCCTACGTCATATTTCTGCCTAATAATTAGAATGGCTTTGTAGAAGGTTAGGAACAGAACTAAGGATGTTAGGAACAGAACTAAAAATAATTTTTAGAAAGAAAATGTTGGATTTTTTTCTTTAAAATAATATCGGTTATAAGAATCCTATGAACATGTATGGATGCGGACAGGGCAAAGACTGTTTGCATGGATAAATAGTTGTGGGCATATGTATGCTTAAGCCCACAATTAATATACGAGTATATGGGATACTGTACGTAACATAAGTATTATTTTTTCCTGACATTTATCTTTTTTTTCATGTAGTGGTTAAATCTTTAGGCTAAATAACTCACCAAACACCCGCATTATTTAGTGAAATATAATTATTCTGAACATCTCAAGTTGCTACAATATTTATTACATTCAATCCGTTTTCAGTTAACATTTCCAAGTATCTTGTCTGGTTTTGGTATGCGGGTCTTCTATCCTTTTGCCGACATATTCCTTGTTTCCATTTTACTAAAGCATGTCGCAGAATTTCTTCCTTCTCGTACAACTTTGTTATATATTGTTACACGAGAAATGTTGACACAGGATGTTTGATGTAAGTCTTATTATTTCATACAAGATTTTGCAAATGTTGATATTCCTCTGAAGTTTGTGTTGTGTTTCGACGAAAAGCGATTATAATCCCTTCCTCAACAAGTCGAGTGATTCGAGTGATTTTTTAATTATTAAAACTCTTAAAGAAATTTTAGCACCAATTTTGTTTTCAAACTGTATGAATGTTGTTGTTTGTTTAAATTATTTTATCTTAATAATATTTTGAACATTAAGTCAATGCAACAAAATATCTAAATGAGTTAGTTTTCATGTAATAATTATACTCGTATTATTAAGAAAAAAATAATAAATTTTCATGTGATAACTATATTATTAAAAAGTGTTTTTTGTTTTTCATGTGATAACTATATTATATTATATTAAGAAAAAAAATTTCTTTTTTCATATGATAACTATATTACTCAGAAAAAAATTAATAATTTTTCAAGTGATAACTATTTTACACAGAAAAAATAAATTATTTTTTATGTGATAACTATAATATTAAGAAAGTTTCTTCTTCATTAGTGAAGACCTCCTCCACTATACTCCTCATTTGAAAAAAAATACTTTTGGCTTGACAGATCACATGGTCTTAACATATAAATCCCAAACGCTGGGAAAGAGATTAAACTTTAAAAACGACGATAGATTTAATCGGCTCCAATCTAGCTAGGCAACGTTTTATAAATCTCAATTTTCGTGTTATTTTAAAGTACGAGTACTATAATCATTTTTGATAAGCAACATAAGCTACAGCAAAACATATATTCAAATGAAAATAAGAGTAAAACCAGTACAAAAGTGCATCCACCAAGAATCGAACCTGGGGCGCATCTGCCAGGAATCCACCACATTTTTTTTACGTTTGGTATACATATTCACTTAATTAATTTATTCACTTAGTGGCAATTTGGCGATGCCGACATATTAAAGATCGTGGCCGTGGCAATGTATTATTTAGGGCTTCTGGTTTTTTCCAGTGATTCCTAGGATTTGAAACCACTGAAGTAGGTTTAAAACTTACAGTTCGTCATCGTACATGTTGAAAATACGGGCTCGCGTAAAAAAATAACAAAACTCAAGTATTCTTACCAGACAAGCTAGTTTATCAGACTGAGACCCTTTTTTCATTTATTTTTTCAAACAATTTCAGTGTTATTACAAGACTTATACTCTTTGTTTATTTGGCAACATCAGGAATTGAACTCGAAGTTCCCGGTGGAAGTCAAGCGTTTTACCAACTAGGCCATAGAGGTCATCAATTTTTTTATGTTATGTATTTATTTCTTGATCCTGTCAAGTGATATTACAGCTCCCCAAGAAACAATTAAAAGAATTGACAAGTTTAACTCAGTCCCAAAACATCTTAATTTATGGTGAAATTAAAAGATTGACGCGTCAGGAGTAGTCAATTTTTCTAATGATTTATTTAACTGAATTTTATTTGGTTATAATATTTCTAAACTCTAATCTAAACATACATTCAAACGAATATGTTACATCGATTAATGGATATTTTAAAATCAAATAAAGACCCGAGTTCTTCCTCTTGTTTGAAATATGTTTTACATTCTGCAGATTTCCTTCTCCGCGAGCCAAATTATCTTACCTTCCTATCTAACCTGCTTTTGGCAACGCTCCCCTCCGCATCAACCATTCAGAATATCGATCTTCACTATGCTATCATCTCCGCAAGAAAATCTTCAAATTTTACGAACTTCTTGTCATAAACCAGTGATACTCAAATTATTTTTTAAATTCTCAAAGCAGAATGTTTATCTTTCATACATGTTACCACGCCACTTGACTGTTACGGAGTATGAAGAGAGAACGCATCACCAAAATTTACTACTATGGTATACTTCTTTAGCCTCCTTCACAGCCAATTTCAATATGTTTATGTTACGCCTTACCTTGCTTTCCTTAAAATTTTATTAACTGGGTCTTATCATTCTTGGTCGACATTGACCATGACTCACTTATATTTGCATTATTTTTCAAGAATGGTGGACATATTTATTTCATCACGTACACGTTCAACAAGTCCAAACCACCTTAACTTGCTTTGTTTATCCTACTTAACACATCTTTTTTAGCTTACATTCATCCTAAATATTTACATTTCTTATTCTATCCAAACTCATGCATCTTCTTATACAGATTATCTTAATGCTTACCTTTCATTCTTTCTAAATTGTATTCAAATGGTTCAATCATATATCGACTTAAATTTTTCCTTATAACACAGCACATTTAAGCTTAAAATGAAGATTTAAAAAAATATATAAACATATTTTTCTACACGTTATTAACTTGAAATCATTTTGGATAATGGACTGTTTTTTTGTTTACCGGTTTGTGAAAAAACAATTATTGAAGAAGTCTTAAGATTATGAAAAATTTCATTTATTTATTTGAATACTAATTGATTGATGTACAACATGGTGGATTAAAAATATACTTTGGAAAATTAATTGTGAATATTATTCATCAAACAATTTAAAAAACTGTTACTTTTTTAGACCTAACATTGCTTTAAATTGGACAATTATTGATTTGACATGAAAATTATTTTATTAATAATGCTATATTCATGGTATTATTGTAGGATGTATATACGTGTATGTGTATATACTCGTATATGCTAATATGGAGTATGTTATTTCGGTCTTTCCCCAGTTTTTAAAAGTACTTTAAGTTTGATAATTTATTAATCACGTGTTTTTTTTTTAAATTGTTACCGTATTGAGTTGACTTAAATGATAGCAGAGATTTCGAAAGCGTTGCACCCCTCGTCCTCAGGGTGATGTCATAAAAACATTACCGAATATTATATTCAACATCTTTTCAATATCTCTCGAAAGGTGGGTCATTATTTAAGTCAGCTCAAGATGGCAACAACTCCAAAAAAATAACTGATGGAAAGCAGCCATGAAAATCTTTGAACATGACTTACTAATTAAGCTTTGTCAAAATGTCAAATTATGATTTTGATCTTTTAACAACTCTTATAATCTGTTTTCTTTCTTATTTTGACGAAAATGACTTCTTCGTTAGAGTGCAATGTCATTGATTGACGTTAAGGGCGCCTTGATAATTTCTCAATAATGGACAGTATTCAATTTATATCTAAAAGTCTTCTGGGTTTCCTTTTATCACGGCTATTTCAAAAGCTCCAGTGATACAGAAAACTCGTCAGAATAAAAATCCTCTTAGTTTGCCTTTCCGACTCACTGACTCGGTATTCGATCGACGTGGTTGATCTCAGTTAACTGACTCGTTGTAAAAAAAAGTTTGAATAGAAACCAGTAGATATAAATAAGTACCCCCTTTCAAGAAAAATAGTACCAAGTTTCAGAGCCCCTGCCGTAAGTTGTGAGCCTTCCATGAAGTAGTTCCGATCCGATGCGGGTTATATTGGGAATATGGAACACTTGCGCTTATAACTTCTATATGGCGGAGCGATGGAAGCGAAATTATCTCACCAATATGGAAGTTCCTATCGTAAATGCCTATAATGAAGTTAGTTTTATGGCGCATTTCCGATGTTATGTTGATAAGATGTAATATTCATGATTAAAATTCGTCAAAAGCTTTATCTATATAACCCCGGAGATGTTATTATATTATGTTTTATACGATTTCGTTTCATATTTTCTTAAGAAAGTCAATAATATTTTTTGTTGAATAAAAAATATGTTTTTGATACATAAGTGTTATATCACATATATTGCTTCTATTTTGTGGAAAATCTTGTCACTGAACGATTATTTCTTGTCTTAAGAGCACTTTATTTCTATATTTATTAAAGCTTTAAATCGCCACTTAATTTATTGCGTTTTGAGGAACAGGTAAGACTAGCTCTAAATGGAACAAGGGGATGAAACCTAGTTTAAGAAACTCCGAGGTGGTTTTTGACAGTTACTGCTTTCAGTTTTCGGCGAAAATTATTTATTTACTTTCAATTCTTTGAGTATATTATGTAGAACCTCCAAGGGTTGGATTTAGATAAAATTTCATTTAAAATTAATTTTACGTGCGGAACATTTTGTAGTTGTTAAAATAATGGATTTTTGAGATGTCCCACAGCAGGCATGTGGTTTTTACAAATATGTGATCTTTGTTTTTGATTCAGTTGATGCTTCAAGAAGTGTTGTGGTAATAAATATTAAATGAGCATTAAGATGTATTTATTTATTTAGAATTGTTCCACACACAAGCCATTGCAACGCGACTTGAAATATATGTACACGATTCAGGATACATACAGCACTTACTTTTACCAATGTCTTATATAATACCACTGAAAGAAGATACTCAAATACAATCAACGAAAGTTCAAAATTACTTTACGCACAAAGAAAACAATCAAGACAAAATTGAAATTAAATAACCAGTAATTCGGTCAAGATTTAAGATAAAAGAAATGGCGCAGAAATACACTTTTGACCTCAACAAAATTTATATAAAAAATATCCTCCAAACCAGACACAGAGTTGCTCAATTATTGCATTCTCACGATTAATGAAATTCGATTTGCAACTGTCGTTAGCTAATTGTTATTTATTAACGCTCCGTGTGATTCTAGCAAGAGTGTATAAACGAATTGGATTCAATTTATCGGGAATATCAACGATATCGTTATTAACCTTATATAGATACATCAATTTTTTTTTGAAAAGTTGTATGTTTTTACTTTTTAAAATGTTTAAATGTAATTAGCATTTTCGCTAATTTAGTACGAGTACAATAAATATGTCAAGAATAACACTTAGTTTCAAGAAGAAATCATCATCTTCAACAGTCAATACTATATGCTTCTTGTACTAAATTTTTTATCTAACGTGTTCGATACTTGAGAGCTCGTCGTCTCTTCCCGATTCGAAGGTTTTTCTCAGGAGACTTCTTATGTACGAGTATAAGAGATGTCACTGATTAATTTGATTTAAAAAAAAGTCCTAAAATTGAATCCCTTTTAAATAAGTATCGTGGAAATTATTAACTGTCGAATAATTTTATTTAAAGCGATAAGTCTTTCAGTCTAGTAACATTAATAATTTCCTCGGCCAGAATGACATATTCCTGTTGGATTTCTTCCAGCCGTCAGGTTCTACTACAAAACAAGGCTCTAGATACAATTCTACAATACAATAAACTCTCAATTGGACACATTTAATTACTTCTGGCCTCTTCATCTTCTTGCTGGTTGGTTGTAAGAAAATGTCACTTGAAAATAGCTCTGTGTGTTGTATACAACAAAAGTGTAGTACAATAATTCAGATACCGTATTAAAAAAAACTTATAATATTTTTTTCTTTTCATATACCATAGACGTCCACTTTAACATGCATTTTATCGTTTGTGCATTATGACATATGTAAAGAAGTAATATTTTTAATATGAATCTTTGCAAATTTTATTGTCCATTTTGTCGAATTCCTAATTGGAAATTAGTATTAAATTAAGATATAAAATGAACGTGAGTTAATTTTATACAATATTTTTATTCGAACATTGAGCACAAAAAAGCTTCTTGTGATGTATTTTTACTGCTTATTACTATGCATTTAACGAGAGAAAGTAAATTTCCTGGACAAGTTAGTATTTCCGTCGATAAAATATAATAAAAAATATTAAAACATCGTTAGTAAAAATAATGCTCAACAGTATTGGATTCAGCTGGAAAGGTTTTGAAGATTGGTAACTATTTTTTTTTTCTTATGCATGATACCCTTCATCATATTCTAATTGAAGATTTGGACGCATTGAAGAGCGTGGCTGAGAGACAATATTGTTTCCGGCCCCAGTAATCGAGCCTTCTCCGGGTTTAGAGCCAATTGAGTAGGCACGGAACTCGTAGTTCGTCATTACACATGCTAGTAAGCACGTCAAGAGGCAATACTTGCACTCGTCGAATATTTTTCCTAACGAACTTGTCACTGAGTATGGTCGAATATTTTTTCCTCACAAACTATTTTACCAGAAAACCGTTTTTTGAGAACTTTCAGGAATCGAATTCGAAAGCCCTTGACCTGTCAGCCGTCCTACCAACTAAGCGTCTACATTTTATTTGTATTATATCTACGTTTCGGGACCAGTTGAAACATGAATCGTTAGTAGTATCAACGAAAAATACTCGGATGTTTTGGGCATTCAATTTAGTTTTCCCATTTTACCCATTTTAGTTTTCAAGCCCTTCTGATGTCTATTTAAATACCTTTAACTTATATTCCCTAATCCTTAGTCTTTAAGCTTTACTCATTGAGAAGTAATAACTCTATGCATTATATTTTTTAAACAAGAAGATAATAGTGGTGGCCTTCACATTTTGGTTTCGTAAATTTATAATTCATGCCAATTACACTCTGGGTTTTATCGCAAATGTATTTCAATTAAACTTTTACATTTTATACGAATTATATCGAAGTTGCCATCACGTGTCCGAAGGACATTTTATTAATCCGCTAAACTCAAATACACGTCCTGGAGTTCCAGGTTAAATCCTTTAAACCGAAATCCACGTGACTCTTGACATTTAAATGAAATTACGTAAAAAATGTAATTAAGTTATACAAGATTTTTTTATTTAAAGAATCTCATTAATCCTTTTTGGAAAATGTGGCGAGTAATTAAGTTTTTTTTAAATTAACCAGGTTCATATTCTTGCTGAAACCATTTTGAAGTTTAAATTTTAAAAAATTGTGATAAGTACATCATTATTTTAATACATTATTATTTTAATGAAACATTAAAATTAGCTATCCTCGAGATTAAATTTTTTGTCATATTACAGGACAATTTAAAAAATTTCAACGATTTATTTTGTGAATCTATTTTCATTGATAAATTTTGTAATTTATCTTTATATTCAACTGTACATATACATATACTCGTATATTATATTAAATTGAAAAGATGAAACTTTTAAAATTATATTTTGAATAAAAATTTCCTTTTGCTAGAATAACATTAATTTCATGAACAGTACCTAACCTTTTTTAAATTTTGTTTAATTAAATTAGTCTTCTTATTTCGAACCCTCGAGTTGTGTTGATTTGATTTTTGTTGGTTTCCGTTTAAATAAAATATTGAGACAAAATTTTCTTAATTCTTATTATTAACATTCGGAACGACTTTTAGTAGTTGTTAATTTAAAATCCTCTTACAAGAAACCAAATTTCTAATCTCATCCGAATTCCGTGGGAAGTAACTTCCAATGTTTGAATTTTAATTGCCAGCCAAACTTTCAACTAATTTGGTTTTTGTTTGATCTGAGGCTCGGGGGATGTCTGATTCTATCATGGCGGCAAATTTACTTTACTTTCTTATTGTCATCACCCTGGGGCTATTTCTGTTCCCATCTCTTATCCGAAATGAGTACAAATACTGGCAATATTTTATTACTTTTTACATTATTTAAAACCTATTCTAGTTAACATTTTCTAATGGAAATCGATCGCCCACGATGAAAACTTTTACTTTTGAAAGAAACGTTCCAGTTTCTTTAACAAAATTCAATTCAATCGCTTTAAATAAATACCCATGGAGAATTTTTAAAAGTATTTTATAAGACTTTTCTATATAAATAAGATTTTATTACTTTTTAATTCTATTTTGATTTATGTTATTTTACTTGTTTATAACTTTTTTGTTGAATGTTTTTTTTATCATATTGAAGACGTCAGAATGATACATCAAAACATTTTCTTTAAAAACCCTCTCCTCGTATAACCGTGGTGAAATATAATAATACTTAAATTAGTAAAAATATATGAAACGTTAATTTATTTCTAATTCAATTACACTTTATTTTTCAAAATATCACATTTTATTGTTACGAGGCTCACTTAAATGTATTTATTCAATATATAAAGCTCCTTACAAGCAATTCTATTCTAAGTATTATCCAAGGCATTCAATTCAATAGTTATTCAAATATGAAAAAAAATATGAATGAGCAATTTTATTTGCTTCTCAAATTAGTTTTTATCTACAAACAAGGCGAGATCTGTCGTTAAAAAGCATATTCCAGACTGGAAAAATTACGGCCTGCGGGCCATATTTGGTCTGGCTCATATTCAAATGTGCTAATTTTATATATAAATAATTTGAATTTATATTGACTATTTTTTTGTGTTGTTAATGTAGTTGTATGTGTATATGTATTTTTGGAATGGCAAAAAATGCGATGTCAAAACTGGAAAATTATGGAAGAGCAGAACTATCACCATCGATGAAAATGTTCCTTGTTATGTATTTTGTCTTCGCAGTATTCATGTATGGCGCGAACAATGGGATTCTGAGAGCAACCAAGAGATGTAGATGCATTTGAAATGAGGTACTCGAGAAGGATGTTACAAATTCCATGGGCAGCAAGGCGAACTATCGCCTCCATTCTTGAAGAACTGAGAATCACCGACAGATTGTCATCAATATGCCTTCGACGAGTCCTTTGATTCTTTGGGCACATTGCTCGTGGTCAAGGAGACAGTTTGGAGAGGGTTGTGGTTACTGGAGGCGTGGAAGAATAACGAACAAGAGAAAGAATCCCAATCCGCTGGACTGACAACTGCCCCTCGAGCCACGGAGCGCAAGAATGGATGGAGAGGAGTCATCAGATATTATCATGAGTGTCACGATGCTCAGACGTGAGCTACACGACAGGATGATGATGAGATACATTTTTAAATTATAACCTGCGTTTAGCATCAAATCGTATTTTTTAACCCGAGTCACATAATAAGAGTGAATGTGTGAATACGGCTTGTGTGACTTGTGTAACTGTGTGATGCACAGCCGTCTGCATTACTATTAATCTGTATATATTGTAGATAACCTGTACTCACCAATACACGATTATTTACAATTTTTATTTTTGCCAATTTTTTTTGGCTAAATATTTTCTATAATGATAAATTACGTCTACAAAATATCTTATTTTATTTTTCTTACCGTTTTTATCTTTAAATTCTCAATATGACCCTTCAGTCAAAATATTTGCGCAGGTCTGGTGTATACTCATGCTGTGAGGCAATACATTTTTATTCGCGTGTATAGCAATTCATTCATCCGAAATTGTGCCAAAGGGGAAATCGATACAAACCCCTGACACATTTGATGCCAGTATTATCCCTAATAGCATTTTAAAACAACAATTTCAACACAACAAAGCGTCATAATGGCCCGATGGCAACAAATCCGGTAGGCGGGAAAAAAATTAACATCATTAATTTGGCAACGGCAATATAGATGGCGTGCGTGCGTGATCCGTAATAGCATCACGGCGGGTTCGGAGCCGCGGTGCGTGAATACTAACGCCTCGTTATAGGGGGAAAATGGAAAAACTTAACCGGCAAGTTTGTATAAACTTATCCTTTTCTCGCCTTTTGTTGTGCTTTTTGACGTGATAATCTTTCGAGGAAATATAGTGATTTTTCTAATAATTAATAACATCTATATGTCGTTAGCAATAATGGCAAAAACACTTTTTGACAACTTAATTATGTTAAATTCTTTTTTACAGATTTATACATTTAATGTTTCATTATTATCACTTTACGATCAAAACTGTTATTTTTTGTTTAAATATATGTAATACTACCTCCGTGCTCTAGTTGGCAATACGGCTGTCTTCCAAAGATTCGATTTCTGTTGGAACCCTGATTTTTTGTTAAAAAAGGAATCTGGTCTGATTATTAAGGCATCTTAACCGCAATCTCTTCCAATTAACCAACAACTTGTTGGTTAATTGGAAGAGATTGCGGTATGACATAAGGCCCGCCAGCTTGAGCTATATAGAACGTGTAATAATACGATACGATATTATTTCATAATCACAATAATTTGTATGACGAAGCGATGTCTATTATTTTTTGGAGTCACTATTCAAGAAAGAAAAATGCGTATTTTTTGTCTTCTTCAATAGCATTTTATATAATTCAATTATTTTATTTGATTTTTGTCGGCAATAAATCTTTTTCTATAGAAAATTATGTTTGTACAAAATACTTGGAATAAACTGTAAATGAAACTTATTATTTAATTTTCAGTATGTAATTTTATTGTATCAGTTTTGAAGTAACATATATTTCCTTTAGATTAGGAGAGAAAAAACATAAATTTTCTTAAATAATGTTTTTTTCTTTCAGCGTTTTGAAAGAAAACTTTCTTATCTCGTGACTTTTCACAAACACTAAACAATCTCACTAACTAACTCGAATTAGTTTTCAATATTGTCTCAGTGAATAGGGGTAAGATAAATGTACCGTGTACATTCAAATCGCGTCGAGACCTGATTTTAATCTTGTG
The DNA here is from genome assembly GCA_949825065.1 of Odontocerum albicorne. Taxonomy (NCBI): domain Eukaryota; kingdom Metazoa; phylum Arthropoda; class Insecta; order Trichoptera; family Odontoceridae; genus Odontocerum; species Odontocerum albicorne. Next base: position 26,877,599 of record OX463846.1, read on the forward strand.
AGTAAATTGTACTCTAATTCAAATGCACAAGAAAAATCTTCCTCTCTCCCTTTGCTATATCGTGTTCCCTTTAGTCCTCGGTGCGATTTGTCAACCCATCGAACCTTTCCGGCCGTTCCGATTGATGTATGGTCGCAGTTTTGGGCGGGGTTCTGATTCGACACACTTTAGCTCAATTATTGTTACATCCCTAAAAAAATCGACAACCGATTGTTGATACATCCCTAGAAAAATCGACCTTCGATTGTTGATACGTCCCCAGAAAAATCGACACCCGATTGTTGAATGTGAAATCCTTAGGTTCGTTTGGGCGATTTATCAACCCTAACTTGGCTGACTGGACAAAAATCACGTGTTTTTCGGCTCTGTTTATCTTTTGAATAGTAAGCGTATTATACTCGCAAATATATTTGAGTGTGTTTTATTTTCTCGGAAATATTGGAAGGGGGACTGTTAACTATTTCAATATAGATTTGGGTTTGAAGTTTTACCCTATATTTTATCTTATGACTTTAAAGTGTTTTTTGTATAAAAAGATTATTGGACCACTTGAATTAAGAAATAAACACGCTTCATCTTTGAAGAAAAATACAAAGTCACCTTTTTCTGTTTCTTGGCATTCCGTTACATTAATTTAAATATTTCTCTATTTTAGTACCTCTTTGTCATAATATTTTCTTCATATACAATATTTTACATGAAAAATATTGTATTCGAAACTTTTACCCGTCTTTTTTCTGAATAAAAATAGCATTATGTTGTATCAGTTTAAAACTATATTACTCGAAGGATAAAATTTATGTTAATTTTTGTGTTCGTTGTTTTTAATTGTATTGTTAATTATACATTTTGCGTCTTCCTGTTTTTTTTTTTATTTAAATTTTCATTTCGGTTAAATTCAAAACTGCAACTTTCGCTATGGCCATTTTTTAAAACTTTATTATAATACACCTTTGTTGCATAAATTATAAGCTGGCAGGTTTTTTGTTCTTTAGCGATTTCTTTCAACCAACCAAAATCATGTTAACTTAAAATCGGACTAGAAACTTTTTTTAGACGTGGATACCAATATGAATCTAATCTGTAACCCCCGTAGTAGAAGATAAATATACTACAAACTAGGCAACAGAGATCATTCACATTTTTTGTCTGTTTTGGTATTATTATTTTTTTAAATTTGCTTTGACTTATTAAAGTACCTATATTAAATAAGCTTACTCGAAATGTTGACTAACTTTTTACCATCATCGTCAATTCTGTTTTACAGTTTATTTTAAAAATTAATTGAGAGAAATAATTACTTTATGAGTATGGATACATCGGACAACTGTTATAGTTAAAAATACATAAATTTCATACACTTTTATCCATCCCCAATGCAAAATTTGTGTATTTAGTGACGCTTTATTTCTCCATAAGTACTATGCTGCGATCAGCTATAAAAGTTTAAATTTTATAACACCGATGAATTTATAGTAGCAAATATTTCAATAGGCTAAAAGCTCTATATGAAATTGTATTATATGATTTTTTTTATTAAGTATAATTTTACAAAACTTTAAGAGGTGACGAATTGGATTCCAGGGTAATTTCACTGTCTAATAATTTATTCTTATATTTAAATTTTACTAAAAAAACAAATATTTATTGTAAAATAACCTGATAGGTAAACCATGTGGTAAACCCTTACCACCAACCAGGCTAAAGTTAACAAAGAAAGTTGGTCATAGTCGCAAAAAATTTTCAAATAATTTTTACAATAATTTGTACAAAATTTAAAATAATATCTTCTCTACTCGTCCTTATGGCTGAGGGTCATAAACATTGTGATAAGACCTGCAAAATATTTAACTGCGGAACGTCGCACAGAGTGGAGTTGGTAATGTCCTTAATCTGGTCGGCCCAACACAAGGGAGTGCGTCTCATACCAGAAACATTGCTCGGCTGGATAGTTTTTAGATACTTGTATCATCGTTTCTCGATATGTGTCCGAAGAACCACAATACTTTTTGTTTACAGAGTATTTATTTGGTCTTGCAATAATATTAGACTCGTTTATTTTCTTTTTCGTCCAAAATATTCGCTTCATTCATCTCCACCACCAAATCGAACACGTCGATTTTCCTTCAATCGATAATATCAAAATCAACAATATAAATCATGAATTCTCTCCAACATCTCTTCCTTCTTCCATCATCAATCGATGGAAGAAGGAAGAGATGTTGGAGAGGAAAGGCAAATAGACAAAGAAACATGTATCATTACTACTTTCTTTGTAAAGCCATAAGATGCAATCATTGAATATATATTTATATATTTAAATGACTTATTTGGATTTGCTTACTCTTACTTAAAAGGACTAATTTTATCAGTCAAAAAGATGAGTCCTTTATTTTCCAAGAACTCTTTTCCTTTTATTTCTTAAAATACACACAAATAATATCATCGAACTTATTCGTAAGAGGCAAACATTCCCAAATAAGACATCAGGAGGGTCTTTCTTTGTGGTCTCCTCCAGGCCTCAGTGCCGTTGGGTTAATGTTAAAACGCTCTTAAAATCAACTTTTACAAAAGCCATAGATCACCCTGAAACTGTTTCGACCACGGTTTTGATCTGTTGCCTGACTAGTCCACCTACAGTATTAGCTGGGACAACCAAGGTCTGAGTGAATGTGATGGAATACAAGTAGCCTGAACGAGTGGACTTGTTTTTGCTAAATAATTAGTGTAAGAATTGTTATCTAGTTATAAGTAGTATGTAGGTGTTAATTATTTCTAAGATCTCATATATTAAGATTGAATAAATAAAATTAAATGATATGTAGGAAAATAAGATTAAGTAAGTTAATAAATTAAAACATATAATTAAGATTAGTTAAGTAATAAATTTGTATATAGGTATAGCCTTGACAAATGTTTGTACAATAATTTACTGTGTTTAATAAATAAAAAAAAAAAAAAAAGGTTTCGATAAACCTGAAGTCCTAGGTTAAAGGCCGACCTAGATTGAGACCTTTCGTAGGACCCCTGTGTTCCTGGTAAAACATTTAAGGAGATATTAATCTAAAAGTAATATAAAGTTGGTTTTTCAGCATTCTGAAATTACATTGAATGAAGTGATTAGAAATTAATACAGTATGTCTTTAAGACGGATGTGTTGAGTATGATAAAGCAGAGCACTCTTAGATGGTTTGGGTATGTAGAGCGAATGAATAAAGAAACACTAACAAAACAAATATAGTGCAAAAGGTGTGGCAGAGAAAAATCATGGACAATGTAATTTTATCAAGTCAATAACATTTTAAAAGAAGGCAATATTAAAAAAAATCATAGAAATCGTAAGAGTTGAATGAAAAAGAAATGTGTGGGTGTAGAGGAGGAGAAGGATATGTGTCATGATCGGAAAGTCTGGCGCTCTTTCCCAACTACCTTCCTTGACAAAGAACAGTGTGATGGTATTTACGTATATGTGTAATTTTGATTTTATTTAGCAAAATATATTTTATTCCTTTGTATATTTTTATTTTCCATCAATTCTATAAAAAAATCAGTTTTATTTATTCAAAATGAGAATATTAAAGCACATACATTTTTGCTTTCCAACAAATTTAAAAGGATTACATTTCAAAAGAATACACGGCCCAATTCTCTACCCAAACATGTGAACATTTTACTAGGAGCGAATCCACATTCAATTAAACTGGTTCAGCCAACACTATAATAATATCTTCCTACGAAGTCATATTCATATTCAGTCAGCGGAATTCATATGAAAATGAATAATGAAAAAAAATCTGCTCACGTGTGGCTTATAAATCCACTAGAAGTATTCATATCTAGCGATGTAATGGATTAAATTCCTTCTTGTTATGGGGGGCATTAGCGCAATTTGTACTCGTATATGTGGCGCGTACAACTCTTCAATTCTACATAGCATTATTTAAAAAAATAATTCTTGCCGTTTGTACAATACATCAGTCACAGTACTAAAATCATTGAAACCAAGTTATTTTAAATAATCCAGAATGAATAGTTGTCATATTAGAAAATTTTTAATACTAATAAAAGTGGTTTTGATTAATCATTATTAATAGAAGGAATTTTATATTCAAAATATATTTCAAATATTTTTTGAATTTCCCAATATTATTTGACAGCTGTCGTCACTTCTTTATATGTAAACAACACTTTTTATTAGGTGTTATTCTTTGAAAAAAAATGCTATTTTATAAAAAAATGTTATCAAAAACTTGTAAATCGAATAAAAAAATGTTTTTAAAATATACTAAAGTTTTTTATTTGCTTCAGTCATTATTGACGGTTATTTCTCGCATTTTATATACTTCAGTCATTATTGAAGGTTATTGCTCGCATTTTTTTAATCCAAGCATCCAGGAAATGTTATATCTTAATTTATTAGTTGATCTTAAAAGTATTTGCTATTCATTTGAAAGAAAATGTGTTCAAACTAAAAAAAAAATATTTTCAAATTGGATGTGGTAAGAATTTGAAAAACTATAATTATCACACCATATCCCTATTGGCTAGTAACAAAATATATTTGCTTCATTCTATCCTAGTACATATATTTCTCTTCTACCGCGACCAAACACCTCATCATGCATACTCATATTTTATATAATTTGATTTGTTATTCATAGAAATTAATTCATTTGTCGTTTCAACTACCTTCTCATATACAAAATTAATGTAAAATTTTCATAATTTATTCTTCTTATGTGAATGAACCCTCTCAATATATTCGTATTAAACACTACATCTCTTTTCAATCGGTATTTTTTATCTAATGTCAATATTCCTCATTTTGTTATACATTGTTTTGCGACGCATTCTACGCAAAGTTCTGAAAATTTTAATTTATTCAATTAAATAACATCACTCGAGGCTGATCGATGGTATATTAATGGTGAACATGCGTTAATTTTCTTCACAAACAGTTCTATCAATTATAGCTCTATTCATCTCTAATTTTGAAGAATCGCTCTGTGATGGAATCCAAAGTGATTTGACATATTCGTTACTCAGTGTTTCTTGATGGTGTGCGAAATACAAATAGGATAAATATTATTAATATTTATCCTATTTGTATTTCGCTTTCGCGCATTTGTATATTTTTTTTATACCGTTTTAAAGATGTTACAAACTATAGTTTTAAACAATCATTCATAACGTTTCCTGCATAGTGCATATACTTATTATATATTCATACAATATTTTCATATATTAAGATATTTAACATAATTAAATTGGTACATGGAAGTGTTTTTTATCGATTTTTCTTGAATATCATAATTTTAAGTGGTATTTAAATACACTGCCTTCTAGAATGTAAATTTGTTAATGTTTTTTATTACTATAAAAAATTCAATAATATCGTAAACAACAAAAAAAATGTGAATACAAAAATCGATTTCGAAGGATGTTACGATTTCATAGAAGAACATTATTTTCTAGTCTTGTAAACTTATATGTCTAAGTATCGTGCCTCCCATGATACATTTCGATAAATCCAATTTTACACTTGAAGAATAGTGTTTACGAGATATTTTTTGAGTCCTTCACTCAGCAAGTCCTGCAAACAAGATATTTTCCTCTTTGGTGTCATTTTAATACACTTCTAGTAAGTACAAGTCATTCTAAATTTTCTAGCAAGCAGCTTGAAATGTGTCTTAATAAAGTATGACTCATCATAGACTGATATTGATCAATCTGTCTGGAAAAACAGATTTCTTACAAATGTGCATAACTTTTGTTTTATTTCTTTTTTCTGTTAAATATATACCATCACTCAATTTCCCTTCCAAAGAGGATGGAACGCCATACCTTCCTGTCGTGACAAACGTATCTTGCTTCTTCAACTTTTGGTTTATCTGTCTTTTCACGTATTTTTTTTTTAATTTCACTCACTTGGTCCAATCATACTTTCTTGATATTTCTTTTTCTCAATTTCCAATCACATCCGTATTTGATATTTGTTTTATCAGCATTTTATCACTCAACTAATTTTCATTCCACTTACGACATCAGTCTATATAGCATATTTAACTTCAATTAGAAATCGTAATAGTTGCATGAGAAGGTGTATGAATGTAGAAAATGCGAACGATGTATATCGAGATAAGAAAGTCTGGGCTTCTGCCTTTCTTCGTACCTCGGGAGGGAAATGGTGTGATAGTATGTTTATTTGTATCCTCAATTTATAATTGATTCCTTTGAGATCTGGTGCTGAAAATACTGTGGACCGCCAGAAGAATGAACCATTGTTCTAAATGGGTTACCAGCATATCCTGCGATTGTTCAGAAGTATTATTACCCGTGATCCAGATAACCTGGAGAAATTGACGGTCATAGTAAGTGTGTCAAGTACAAGAGGCAGAGTTCAAAGATCGAGACATCATGTGAGGGAATTGACTGAGGGAAATCTGGACACTGCAACGCAAACGGCTAATGACCGAGAGGAATGGAGACGCATCATCGTAACCTGCAGCACTAAGATTCCATAGACCACGATCCTCATTAATGAGGAATTATAGATATGATGATCTTCAATCACTTCAACTCGAATTATGCCTTGCATTGTCACGCCACATACTCTTACACTTTCTACCGCAGCTGAAAAATGATTTCGATCCGCAACTGAAAAAAATCCGAAGAGTTATTATGATTTCACTCTATAAATTGAAAAAAATGTGATTTTGTAAGAAATATGACAGTCGCTAAAGTGTAATAATGAAAGCTAGTTTTTTTGTTTCTAAGTTCGATGTGTGAAAAGTTTCTCGAACACTGACTCAAATTCGAATTTGTCCTTCGTGGATCTCTTCCATTTTGCCGAGAATCACATCCCATAAAGGAAGCCTCCACTGGTCGTATTAGCGAATCGTCCCTAATAAGTCATGACGCGTGCCCTGAAAACAATATCGGACTTCCCTTCACCCTTATGTGATGCTGCCAACTGCCTTTTCAATATGACTCTTATATTTTATTTTATTCATTTTAAGGGAATGTGTTTTTACATACATACCATCACGGTATTTCCCAGATGGGGTAGGCAGAGAGGGTACAGCGACAAATTAGCCTATCACAACATACTTTCTACACTTTCCTCATATTCACGCATCTAGCTCCTTCTTCTATACAGTTCCTTCTTTTTCTCTTAACTTCTTGCCTTTCTATTTTTCAAAATTTCATCCACTTAGTCCAATTATACTTTTCTCTGTCATCCTCTACCCCATCTCCTAATAATGCTCGTATTATGTTATACATTTGTTTGGTCGGTCTTTTGTTAGGCCTCGAAGATTATTGAATAATTAAAAATATTCAGGTGTTACATAACTAAAAGATCTCTAAGTCGGTCATTTGCGAATCACAAACCCTCTCCAAAGATTTCCAAAAAAATATGTTGACCAAAAAAAACTTAGATCTTAAAATCATCTCGCCACAAAAGATGATCTAACTGGGTTGCTACCCTCTTTGATTTTAACACGTTCCAGTTCAATGACTCGTATCATATCTTGTGTTACATTACTATTGTGTATAAAAAAAACATTAGAATATTTAGTGATATATTTCTTTATTATTCCACTAATTACATTAATCCCCGCAACACATGTTTCCAGTTCCACTCTCACGGTTATTTTCAGGTGGCAGGATTCCAGTTTGTAACGAGAGAAATGCTTAGGTCCAACTGATCCACCTGGTCCGCAGTTGGACCTAAGCATTGCATTCGTAACAAATAAGAATCGTACCGCCTTAAATCACTCTCGAGATAGAAGGTATTATAGAAACACGTTTCGTGAAGATTAATTCAACTAGTGGAATAACAAATCAATTTATTATTGAATATTCTCTATTAATTTTTACAAATTTAAAGCAAAATTTTTGATATTTTTTGATGAAAAAATATTGTTTTTTTGTCTATCTTAACAAAATATTTATAATTTTTTTATACTTTTTTCAGTTATAAATATTGTATTTAAAAAAAAATACGTGTTTCATCCGTATTTTATTTATAAATATAGATTAATGATGATTTATCTGGAATCTGATTAGAATAATATTCTACTTGGGTTTTCATCAAAACTCTACTTGGAATCCGATTTCATTAGTTATATTTATGGATAGTAAGAAATACCTATAGCTATTACATTTAGTGTTGAATAACCTGATAAAAGATATGTATAAAATTTTCAAAAAATCTACCAACGTAACATTTTATTCAACCCAGTACTCACTCTAACTTTATGCGGAGCAAAATTTTGATGTAAAACTATTTCTATGGTCCAATTTGTAAATATTTTGAAAATAATATAATTTCTTAGACCAATTAACTCTATGATATATAAAATATTAAATACATTCATTGTTTATTATTTAAATTGCACAAACTTAACCTTAAAACCCAACATTTGTTTTGACCACGACATCTTGGAATCTATTTTTTACGCCTTTTTCCCCTTTCAATTTATTTTTAATTGACAACCTACGTGACCCAGCTGGTAGACGCTTGTCTAATACCGGGGGTTGCGGGTTCGATACCCGTTAGTAACTTTATAAATAAAAATGAAAAAGGTTTCAAGTCGGGTAAAAAAATCGTCTTGTCACATGACTCGTGAGTGTTGTCACATGACTAGACGTGAGCGAGTATTTTTGTGTCTTCATGTGCGCTACTATTGCCAATATGTGCGATGACGAATTAAGAGCACTTGAGTGGTTCTAAACCCTAAGGCTCTATTATTAGAGCCGTAGACAACACTGTCTTGATTTCAAGGTTATAAAAAAATTATACTCAATTAGATATTATCACTGGTGGCTGGTAAAACCAGGCAATTAAGAATTGAATTAGGAATAGGACATGAAGCTTAATTGTTCTTTTCTCTTGTGTATCTGTTAAGCCTGCTAGGAAATATTTAACCAAGTTTTCATATAAAGTTAAATTATAAGATTTTTTTTTTTCAAACCATTTTTTTTCGGTGAATATTTCTCATATAATGTTGGATTTATAAAACCAGACTATAATGTGTTCAGCCCGCCGGGTTGGACTGACTTGAAAAATGGCATTGGGGTACTGCGATAGTTTTTCATTGAGGGGGGTGTGAAAAACACCCACGCCCTAATTAATTATTCAATCTTTTGTAAGAAAGTATCAAATCAGTAAACGGAGGCGGATGGAAAAAAATGAAAGACAGAATAAATCTATGAGGAGTTTTTTCAAAAAAAAAATTCTGAGAAAGAATTTCTTAGAAATTATGGGTATGATTTCTTGAAATAGAAGGCAATTGTGTGAAATATATGTTTTGTTTGTTCTAAATGCAACAAAATAGAATAATATCGAAAAGGCTTTTCTTGTGTAAATAAAATTTGGAAAGTTTTGTGTTCTTAGGTGAATTCATTTTTTAGAAAACTCTAAAGATTGTAGATACTCTAGTTGTATGTATGTGTTTGTGGTTTATTAGATAGAAAAAAAATATTGAGTATAACTTATAATACAGATTATACATAACTCAAATCTTCACCAGTTTTCATAGAAATTTACAAATATAAATTATTCACACTTAGACGTGAAGCAAGTAATAGAAAAAAGGTTAATTTGTATAAATTAAGAATGAGAAAATTATAGAATGGAAACAAGTTATGGTTTGTTTTGTCAATCAATATAATTTTAACAATTTGTTGGAAAAAATAATTTTGCTGTCAATAGATTTACAAAAATACATGAAAAAAAAACGATAACACTTAAAATGTGACGTTAGATAACGTATCAGCCGCCAAAATTTTCACAAATATTTATCATTATGAATTGACAGTTTTCCATTCATCAAATCGACTGCTGTGGTCGTTGATTTTGCTTGTCGATTGTCAAAAATGTAAAATATATGTGACATTTCCATCGTTTGTATGTTTTTATCTCAACTCAAAACATAAATAGGAAAAATAGTGTTTGTGGCAACAACTGGTTAATGTATAAATGAACGCGCCGAATCCAGTTACACATCAAGACTATTTATTGATATATTTTTATATCCATTAATTCGTCTAGTGCCTTCAACGTGTCTGAATTGGTGATTCGAACATATTGCACAGCGTGACTGGGAGACTATATTGTCTTTGGCCCCATTAATAGTTTCGTTTAGTTTAGAACCTCAGATTTTTCCATTATCAAACTAACCTGCCTTTGGAAATGCCGGTTGGTAGAGAAATTACACTTTTAAATATTGTGTGTCCTCAAAGAAAATCTACTAGTTAAGTTCATGGGTTTGATGTACAGCAAATCAATTAGGATTCGGTACTTTATTTAAGGAACTGCATTAATTATCGAAACTCAGCAATTGAGAAAGACCTTTTACTTGCTGCAATTGACACGCATTTAAACCACATTACGTCCACCATAATTTCCCAAAATAAAAATAATAAAAAGCTGTTCAGAGGGACTTATGTTCAGAACTTTATAAATAAACATTTATGAAAAAGAAGGAAATTTCCTTTTTAGTTTGGTAATTTTAGCAAACGTCTAATCCGTACAACAAATTTAATTCATTTGCTCTCGGATGTTCAAAATCGCTACGTTATCAACACTCCACAAATATTCTTTCAATTATAAACTTAAGTTCGATATGCATTAACCTAAAGACTTATATAGATACAATAACTTAAAGGTTTATTATATTCATATCGCTTTGAAGATGATTTACTCATTAAAGTTTACGATAAAAGTAAAGTAATGTTATAATTATTATGTTATTTAAATGAACCACAGTGTTCTTCGTTTATATACGAGTATCCATGTATATTAATATTCGCTTGACTCTCATTCGATCTCATTCCGAAATGTGGCCCGTAAACGATCTCGCCCTGCACTGGTCCCATAATGAATGTCTTAAGACTTAAGGCCCGCTTGAAAGCAATTAACCGGCTCTCTGCAGGCCGCCTGGCGCACCCATTCCTCCGGCGCCCGGAGGCGAGGAGTGTTTAAGGAAGGGGCCCCTGCGGGCTAGCCCCGGCCCCACTGCGTCTCGAGTGGCGTGGCTCACTTGCATCGTGTTATGCATCACTTGACCAAGTAAACTGTTAATATTTTTTTGTTAAGTTTTAATGAATTTTTTAAAGTTGTACTAAGAGGACTTAATGAGTTCCAAAATTAAACTTCAATATTTCGGCTATCAAAGTTTGACGCAATACTAGTTGGGCATCATAAGAAATAATTAATTTTGGTAATTAAATTAAACTTTGTAGAATATATGTTAAAAATGTATCGCAAAATAAGGAATGAGGACGTAAGAAAATTATACGAATTGAAATAAGTTGAATAAAGAAGTATTGAGATGGTTCGGCCACATGAAAAGAATGACGAAAGATTTACAAAAAAATATCAGTACAAGTAGTATATAAGGTACTAGAAATTTGGCTAAATTTAGAAAAACGTGGTACGACTAAACAAATCAAATTCTGATGGAAAACCTTTATAATAATGGAGTATGCATGACGAAGTGTATGGACTTGGCATAAGTGAAAAATGTATGCCAGAACAATGTGAACAACTGTTATCTCTGTCTACCTCAATAGGGACACGACCAGATTATGATAACGACGATGAAATAAAACTTTAAAATTTTTCGATTGAGTGTTATTTTCAAAAAATTCAGTTGATTTAGTATTTTTAGTTAACTTTTAACAGTTAACTTTATTTTTAACGGCTTGAATTCAATGCATTATTAAAATATTTTATTCTTGAGATGTAAACATTTATGACGACCTTTGTAGCCTAGTTGGTAAGTCGCCTGCTTTTTGCCCCGGTGCTTGCAGGATAGATTTCCGTCGACAACTTTTTTTTAAAAGGGTATCAGTCTGACTTTCTCTTCAGGTTTCTGTTACATATTTCTGGTTGAATGTAACAGATTGACATATGTGAATAAACCCACCAGGTTGTATTGTACTCGTATATAACGGAACTGTATTTTTTTTCAAAACTTCTTGTGTGTTGTCTGTATCAAATTCTTATTGATCGAAATTTGGATTTTTGAATATGCATTACCCTTTTTATTAGGTGATCTCAAATATATGTGAAATGTACCAAATTCTATTGACGTGCTATGATTTATTATAAAAGAAACTTGTGATTGAATTTTCAACTATGTAATGCAGTTTTGCGACATGTGAATTTGGAAGTAAATTCATTTCGTTTTTTTTTGGCGAGTTTTCCATTAATATTGTTCGACTTGCAAAAAAATACTATTTCAACTTTTCCAATCATGTTTTCTTCTGCTTTAAACAAAATAAATAACAAATTGATGTTGTTTGATTTGAGTGGACATGTTACATTTGATTGGTTAGTTTGTATTCTTATTTTGGGTTTACTCACATCATTCTATTAATTTCTTTAGTACTCCTTAATATATTAGATGATAAAAATATAATGAAAAACGTAGCCGAGAGACAACATTGTTTTTGATCCCGTGTATGAAGTGTCCAACTATGGTTGTAAATGTCGATAATATCGCATGCTCTGATGTTACAACAAGCCAAGAAGAGGAACTCTTAACCAATCTGGGAATCTTTTTTTGGCTACCATCAAGAATCGAACTCGAAATTTGCATTGTATTGTTGTACACTTTTTTGTATACCATACAACAAAGCATGTCTTCCAACTAACAAGAAATATGACAACGAGACTTTAAGCGATTACTAGACTGAATCTTTGTTAAAAAAATGTAGATTAACTTGACTCGAAACCCGTCGCCCGCAAGTTAGGTGACAGGCGTTTTACCAACTAGGTCACAGGAAGCATGGTGTCTTATCAACGAGGTCACAGGAAACCCGCCAAGTTGTACAGAACACAACAATAGTGTTGTACGACACTAAGCCATTGGGATTGCCAATCAATGGCTAAAACTGAAACAAACACTTGTTATCGGACACTGCTTCTTTCCCCTAGAAAAAAACTCTTGAAAGATGCATATTAGTTTCAACTATCCTAGCTTTATGTATCGAACCACTTTTATATATATTTCTCACCGTTTTGAGAAATCGCGTATTGTATTTTTTAATCCTTCTCCAGCTGTATTGTACGAGTATGTGAATATTAATTTGTCGTTTGGTCTGGTTATGCATACTACGATCACTTGTTCCGGCTGCATCCTCTGCGCGCCTCTCTATAGTGTTTAGCTGCTCTCGCTTTTATCGACACGAACAAAGCTCTATGAGCCGGGTCGTCTGGGACACTTTTATCTCCCTGATCTAATGTGTCTTTGTTGCGGCTCCGTCACTCGGAGGCTGCCGAGCCTGCTTTGTGTGCCACGCAACACATACATGCTCTCGTCTCTTAAATATTCCGTGTTTGTCATTAGTACTAAAACTGGGCATGGAGATTTGGCTTGCCAAAGTTTCTTTAATCCGTAGCGTTTTTGTTGTTTATTTTCAAGTACCTAACATAGTATTTTACAGTAAAATATACATTGAGGTGTATTTTAGTGATTTCTGAAACTATACATACGAAATTAACGTTTACTTAGATATACATTACTTTAGATTACAGAATATTTTCTTTAACTATTGGATGTCAGTTTGTGAACGACGGATTATTTAAAGTGGCAACAAATTTCTCGTTATGCATTAACTATAGTTAAAAGAATGTTTAATTTATTAAAAAAAAACTATTCAATCTTAGTAAGCTAACTTCTCATACAATTTACAAACAATGTTCTGAGACCTTGAGTTTATTTTACATTCATTAATACACACGGATTTTTTTTCATTTTAATGTGTTATCTTTATTCGATATATTCCAATAAAGGAATCGTGCTCAAAATGTTGTAATTATAAAATCTTCCATATTTATACTTCCGTCGAAAAGAATTCAATCGAAAAATAGCCCAACCATAAAATTTCTTGAATCAGTTAACCCGTATTATCTCATTTAATTTGATTTCACTTGAAAGCTTTTGTGAAAAATCTTCGGATGATCCTTATTTAAAGGCTCCCTGGGAGCAAGCAATTAAATCAAGTTACCTACGTTTCATTTACGTATTTCCATAGTTTTTTTTTTCAATCCTAAAGATAAATTTTTACTTTTAATGTTCAAAATAACCTTTACATTTTTACTACCACAAAATTACGTGATTCTGTGTAAAAATAAATTTCATTTAAAACATTATCGGAAATTTATTTGATTTAAATTGGTATAGTAACTAAATTTTTATAGATTTTTATGTTTCATTTTGATGCTACATTGTGCAGTATTTTTGGACAACTTGTTAATAAAATGGTTTTGATTTAATAACAAGTGTGTATGCTTATTTTTTTTTACAAATTTTAATCTAAAAGGTTGTAATTTTAAGCAAACGTACTCGTATACCATAAATTGTTATTGAATATTATATCCAAGGTTTTTCACCGGAATTATAATTGTATCAAATATTATTTTAGGAAATACCAATGCTTGACTTATTCAATTCTAATTACTTTTTCCGATAGCAGAAATATTTTTGTTTACTGGACATTAATTAACATTTAGAAATTGTAACATTACTATTTACTAGAAAGCGTAACATTACTGTTTACTGGAAATTAATTTGCCTCTTAGAGTGTAACAATACTGTTTACCTGACAGTAATGAGTGTAACTTTACTGTTTACTGGACACTGATTTGCGTTTAGAAAGCGTAACATAACTGTTTACTGGAAATTAATTTGCCTTTTAGAGTGTAACAATACTGTTTACATGACAGTAATGAGTGTAACATTACTGTATGAATGTAATATTACTGTATGAATGTAACATTACTGTTTACTGTATGTTATTTCATTACTGTTAACTACGAGTATATGTATAAGTGAGTGTAACTTACTGTTGACTGTGTATGAGTGAGTGTAACATTACTGTTAACTGTATGTATGAGTGAGTGTAACATTAACGTTAACTGTGTGTATGAGTGAGTGTAACATTACTGTTGACTGTGTGTAACATTACTGTTGACTGTGTGTATGAGTGAGTGTAACATTACTGTTGACTGTGTGTATGAGTGAGTGTAAGTAACATTACTATTTATCTAAATGACGCTATATCAATTGTTCTTTTGTTATTATTGTAATAAATAAAACTATATATGAGTGTTAACATTACTGTTCACTGGATACTGATTTGAGTTTAGGAAGTGAGTACGTGTTTGAAATTGGCCCGTTTCTGAACGAAATACACTATGAAAAATATATGAGCGATAAAGTTATCACTGCAACAAGAAATGGAATGACTTGTGTATCGCTGATACCCGTAAGTAGTAAAATATCACCCAAAGAGCGCTTTCTTCTTTAATCTGTGAAACGCAGTTCATTAGTTTTCTGAATAAATTAAAGTCGAAATTTTTGCAATAATGAATAGCAATTATTGCGTATGCTTGACGTTAGACAAGTGTGATGTTTGGTCAGATATCTAGTTTAGACATAAAAATGGGTACAGTTAATTACAACCCAAAGGTGATTTTTAAGGATCATTGCCACCGGTTTGTTTTAAAATTATTCTAAACATATTTTTTTAAATTACGAAAACATTGACAAAAATGCTAAAAAAATTTACTGATTTTCCAAAACTGGGTCATTATAATTTGATCACCTTGTACACTTTTTGCTAAAGGTTAAAAATTTTAGTCTGGGATCGGATAAGTAAAACTAAATTAGTTAAATAAGCAAATACTATTTAAACCAGAACCAGAACCCTTGATATGAAACACAAACTATATTCGTATAACTAATACATTAAGCAATACGATATCCCTATCCAAACTCTTACTTTACTTTTATATTATATTAATATTCAAACCAAACTATCCAAAGTCTTACTTTACTTTTATATTATATTGTATTATTAATATTCAAACCAAACTTTATATTCCGCGACAAAATTTCAAGTTTGTATTTAATCTTACTAAAATACCTTATTAAAATGACTTGAATTTTTTCCATGATCCAAATTTCACGAATCAGTGAGTATAATACTCGACCGTCTTCTCAAATCGCTTTTCAAATATACATTTTCAAGTCCTTAGTGTAATCCATCTATAATTGGATATCAAAGCATTTTGTGAATATTTTCACCATTTTATCTTTTTCCCTTCTTTATTTCTTCACACTCGATTGATTCGCATTCCGACATTACATTTCCGTATGAGGCTCCAACTTACTGTCATTTCTTTTTCAATAGTTTAAAAATCGTCTTTAGAGCCGATAACTCAAATATTTCGTGATTGAATTTGTGATTTATCTAATGATTTTCTTTCATCCTGATTCAATAATGGTTTTTCGATACTGAATATTTTTTTTGAAATATGAATGTCCTTTATTATTTTATAATGGGTTAATGTTTAAAAAATATTTCACTGAATACATCTAATTATTTTCAATAAAAATCACATGATCATGGTATATTACAAATGCGGTAAGAGATAAACTTTATACATAATGCTCATATATAGGGTATTTGCCAGTCCTTAATGAAGGCGTCACGGAGATCAAATACGAGTATTTGATGAAAAAATTGACTACGGTATAGTAACACCATTTACTATAGTAGCAAAAGTCACTGAGGCGTTTTAGCTATCATGAAGCATCTCTAAAATGTATTAACTTAGAAGGTCTTTGAAAGCTTAAGAAATGCGCTTGAGTCCCATTGTCGACACAACAAGCAAAATAGCTTCATAGGCTTTCGAAGGGAGGCAGGGAAAGAACATATTCACTGTCTTTCAATTAAATAAAACTGTATTTGTTCAATACATTGAATTCGCGTATATCACATTTTTATCAACATTCTAGTTTCTAATTTTTTTATAGATTTTCATTCGTTCTTCTATTGTAATGTATCTAAATTACATTTCCAAGCTTTTTTCTATATTATTTATCCTCATTTACCATTGATTTCAAACAACTATATTTTTAATGCCTTTAAAATAACATTGATCTAGGTTTTTACGTTTTTATCCAAATCCTGTTTTTTTTTCACTCAGCTCTTATTTGAACGATAATATGAACTCGAGTACACATTTTTTAGAAAAAATAATATATTATAATTGTATTGTATTTATTCACATTTTCCCAAATTTATTTGACAATCATTTTCAATAATATTTTAATCTTATCTTTCGAGGGTTTACTCCGTTTACTATACATAATGCATATCAATGCACGAAAATATTTTATAAGAAGGTTAACTTTATGTTTCTTGTAGCTTATTATATAGTTCAGCCAAATTAAGTTATAAGATACTCATAAATACGCGACACATCTGGTGAAAAATACGCCTTATTAGACTGCCGGCCAAGCTTTGGAATCCTTCAAGCGATAGCAATTACCCTCCACTGGTGGAAAGTTTGTAATGAAAGTCAACAAAGGCCAACAGTCTCCAGTGATCATTTCTCATGGCATGGATAATAATCCATCTCCCGGGATAATCACGTGGAGCAATGAGCTGTGCTGACATCATGGCGGGAAGTAAATCGGCTCTCATCTGTCACAACTCCACCCCCGACCAACACGGACCTGGGGATGGGTGAAAGCAAAAAAGCGCGAAATAACTAATTTGGAAATCTTTCCGTTTCATTCTGCCCGAATCAAGTTGCCCTCTCTCTCTTCTTTTTGACATCGCTTTAAATATGAGAAGAGATTCTTCATTTTGCAATCCACTTATTTTTTTTTCCAACTTGACAAGCCATTTATTCAATCCCAAAGAACCCGTAGAAGCTGTAGTCTCTAATCCTTGATGTTTTATTTATACCAGTACCGACTAGGTGGTGATTTGTGATGCTAATCTTTGTCTGGGTTGAAATAATTATGACATTAATTTATCCACTGTAAACTGATCTTATTACTTGTGGAAAAATGTTTCTTGAGAAGAAAAATATATTAAGACGCAATTATAAAAAAGCACTGATTAATTTTACTCACTCGATTAACTTACTGAAAAAATATATTTATCAGTAGCGTGGCGGGACTTTTAAGTTGAGGAATGCTGTTGATTTTCAGAAAACGCCTGCGCTTGTGAAAATTTATGATTTAGACATAATAATACACTAGCTAAAAGTCGAGCTATGATTTAACTCGCTTGCGTGAAGGCTTACTTAAAAAATAAAAATGATAGCACATCGTTTTTTGCAAAAAAAAACTAAAGCATTAGAGGATGCGGCACTTACACAGCATTTCTGAACGCCTCGCTAACATAGTATACTTACACATATACTTGTTATTTTAATAAAATTGAAATAATAGTTTGAAATGCAATAATATGATGAAAGAAATTCTAAAAAATATTCTTAATTAAATTATATATATCATTGTGAGGTTGATATGTTTAGAGAATGATTAAGTTATTTCGCTTATTTTATTCGAATTTATCGTATATTTTAATTTTAAATGCTTCAAGCTATATAACCCCATATTTTTTTGTACTTTAGTATTTTATTATTGATTTCAATCCGAATTCATCCATATCGGACAGCATGTTTTAAATGTCAGATCGTTTATTCTCGTGTCCCACTAATCGCCCTACTAATGTGGGGTGGTTCAGCACTAAGACAAGGGACGAAAAACGGTGGTTTTCTTAATTAAGCCCATTAATCACAACACGCCTCCGCTCCTGTTTTGTCAATTGCGCCTTCCGAATCTTGATCGATCGGTTTTATATAAGATGTTAATTATATTTGCTAAATTATCTGCTGGTGTTGGATTCAACGACGTTGTGAAAAAGCGGTTGTCTTACTTTTTATGTGATTTGATTTCAAGCTCTTGATATTCTTTTTTAATCTTCAAAATGACTTATCAAATAATTTCAAATGAATAATAAATCATTCTAGACGTTTTTCTTCGTGTCGTTTTTTGTCTTCTAATGTTAACAATGTTATATAAACAAATTTTTATTCCTTTTTTATCAATTCTGGTGATCATAACCTTCATGGCGTACTCCATTCACAATTCGTCTACGGTATTTTTGATAATCGGTTTTGTTCACGGTATCTTATTCAATGCGCAATTTTACCATCTTTACTTGGTCTTTCAAGCTTTTGAATGCATCATATTTTGAAGGAAATAGTATGTTAAATGATATTTAGCTTTACAATATCTATAATAAGTCGAGCTATCACTAATAAATTTAAAGAATACTTTGATTGTAAGTTAATTTTGATTGTTGACTTTGAAATTTAATAATATCTTGTAATTTAATATTAGAGTTAGGTGTTTCGGAAAGCACATGAAAATTAAATACAAACTTATAAAGGCACAAACTTCATTAGTTTTTTGTATCAACTACGTATATTTTTTATAATAACTGGTGTAAACAATTGATTTGTGTAAATAAAATACAAATTTCTTAACACAGTTTATATTTTGTCTTTTTACAAAGTTTTCAACAAATTAACATATGTGATATGTATCATAACATATGTATCATTTACACTTCCCCTACACGTTCAAAATATTATTTAGTTTTCCTCTGCATATCTTAAAGATCATCACTACGGGCATAATAACGAATCATTGAAAAGATTGTTATATTTTATTTTTGTGTAAAGTATACAATTTTTCCGAGTTTCTGGTACAAAAGTTGAAGAACTAACGAATCATTAATTTTGAGATTTTCTTTGTTTTTTATCGTAGATGTCTGTCATTAAAGTTTGCTATTTTCTTTTGTACATAAAGAAATCTGAGTTTATACTTTTGCAGCGGATACTCGCATTTCCTGGTATTCATTGAATTCCGTGATTGTTTTATCGCAAGAGTCTTCAATGCAGGTATTATTTATTTATCTTGTTTTTGGGCTTAAATTTGTACTAAACAATGCACTTTCAAACTAATATACATATATATTTACGTTAAGTTTATTTTTTAAAGATTGTTTAACTATGTAATATATGTATTACGTTCGCCTCCTCGGAAGTCACTCCTGAAATTATATGTATTTAAAACATATTATTTCAACATGAGAAGCTTTAACTTAGAAATAACACGGAAGTTTGTAATAAAAATTATATTAAAAATATTTTCAATAACAAATATCAAGAGTTCAAAGCTGTTTCAAACATATGTGAAATCAAAGTTCTAAATATGTTTTTTTGCGTGGAGATGTTGAACACTTGTCCAGATTTTATTTCATTGTTTATATTATGTTTTGGCTCGACTAATTCTCAATACGGCGTTTTAAAATATGTTATGTTTTTTAAATTTATACTTCAAATAAAATAAGGCATATTTAAAAAAACGTGAAACAATGTTTTTGAAATGATTGATGTAATCTTGGCGTGATTTGTTGCGCCGCGTATTAGTCATTTAATTCTTTCTTTCGCCAATATTTCACCCTAAATATTGATATTTATAAATGTTATACATCAAGAAGAGTTTGATTGATATTCTTTATATTTGATTTGTTTCCTTCCTTCATTTAGGAATATTATTAAACATTTATTTTAATAATATTGGTTATCATGTTATGATTTTTCTTTTGTTCAAGTGTTATTTGTTATCATTACAAAAGTCTTATTTTCTTTTAAATAACAGAATACCATTTTTTGATATTATAATTGTTGGATGGATTATAAGTCTCGATTTTGATACTTATTAAAGTTCATATAAGTAATCAATAACAATCTGTTAAGTATGATAAGAACTATTTATCAAATCAAACGACATTTAAGAATGTTGAAAATAATATGAAAATTGGTCGCGCAAGTTTGGCCTAGAAAAAAATCAATTTAACCATATAATAACATCAATTAACAAATTTGAAAACAATTCATAAAGAAACATTGCAGTGGCGAAAAAGATAAGACATTGCAGTGGTAAATTTACAAAAAGCGCATTGGAAATAGAAACACGTCAACCGCAACACGAATGTCTATTTCATCACAAACTACATTAGAAGATTTATGTAAATTTTTATAATAATTACGTAAATATTTTTTTTTTTTTAATAAGAGTGATTTTTTTATATGTTTGTCAATAACATTACAAGCACTTAAAAAATCAAACATTTTCATACAATTTTTTTACAATTTGATTTAAAATTTGTTGATAATAGCGACAAATCAAGTTATATTTAATATACTCGTATTTGTTCCTTCTTACGCAACAATAAAATACTTGTAGTATGAATAAAAGTTAAATTTTATTCTTACTACATATATTTTACATGTTTTAAAATAAATTTTCTTGAATAATCATAATAGTAAAACCAAGCTAGTACTTTAACGATTTGTAGTGCTGTTATACCTACATTTACTTTACTGTTAACATAAAACCCGAGTCTGACTTAAGTGCTTAACAGAAAGCTTCGTCATCAGCGCTCTCGATATAGCTTCTAGAACGAATTCCATCTTACGTTCACGTCAAGTTCCTTCAAGTAATTTGTCTTTAGTGTGACCTTAAGGATTTGATGGTGAATCCTGGGTTGATTGGCAAGGTGAATTGTCTACACTTTGAGCTCATTTGTCAAAGTGATTCCCCGTTGTTAAATGTCTTCGTTGGGTTTATTACAAATGTAATCTACTGTCGTCCCTTGATCTTATTTGCTTAATATACCTTA
Organism: Odontocerum albicorne; assembly: GCA_949825065.1. NCBI lineage: Eukaryota > Metazoa > Arthropoda > Insecta > Trichoptera > Odontoceridae > Odontocerum > Odontocerum albicorne. The sequence continues at coordinate 26,899,172 of OX463846.1, forward strand.
TCACTTAAATTTAATGAAAATATATATTTTTTACATATAAACTATCATTTGAATTGATTTTCTTATATGATAGGTTAAGGTGTAAAAGAAAAATATATTTTAATTCAGGTAGTACATCCATAGTAGAGTTAATTTGTGTCAATGAAAATGGGAATAAAATAAAAATCTAAATCGGAAAATATCTTTAATGTTTGACTTTATATTAAGTACATAAAAATTTGAGGGAAATCTCTGATATACCTTTATAAATCGATATAAAATTAACTTACAAAAATTTACACTGCCGAAGATCTATGCGATGGTCATAAGAAAATCAAATAAATCTTTGAAATTTGATGAAAACAGTCTAATATTTTCCATTTTTTTCAAAATTTCAATTCATTTTTATCTATATAAAATAATGTTTTAATTTAACATTTTTATTAGCAGAGTATTAGTTACTTAAATTTTTCATTATTTTCAATTCATGTAATTTTATTTTCATAGTTCATATGATTTATTTTCTATTCAAGTATACAATATTTTTGCGAAGAATCTAAAACATGTAAATTTATTTATCCTTTATTGCACTAAATATAGTTTATATGGGTTGACAAAGTCCATATTGATGACATATTGGAACGAATGATTATAAATAGCGAAATATTATCCGCCATAAAAAGGACAACGTTAGAGTACTTTGGGTATATCATATACACAATAAGAAGATAAAAATATAGGACCCTCCAACTTCTTACACCCTGAATTGATATTGCAGATAAAAATTCAGGGTGTAAGAACTGCAGGAAGGAAACGCATCTCAGGGTTGAAAATTTAACGGGAGTGGATAATTTGCAATACGAAAGCTATGGTGATAATCAAATTCTGATAAAAAGAGGAGCTTTAACGAAGAATTTCATGGTTACTGAAAATTTTAAATTGTTAATTTTTTCAAAAAACCTGCGCCATATAAAAAAGCTTAAGAATACAAAATAAGTTTTGCCTGCAGTTAGTTTTGTGCAATCTTGTAATTAAGAATTCATTCCATGATTTACTTTACATTACGCAGCACTTCACACATTCCACCCGAACAAGGTGCTTGCGTGAGGGCTGACAATCGATATTTTTCCCCTATCAGGCGAGACGAACCGCGCCTGCCACTGAAAAAATCGGTACAAAAAACCTCTCAGCTTTTGTTTTATGGTAACTCATTCCATGTTATTCGTTTAATTATTTGTATTTAAATGTTATCATTTAAAATATTGGAATAATGTGAAAGAGTTTTCCATTAGATAACAGATGCATAGTCCAGTCCCTCTAACGATAGTATCAAAAACTGCTAAGATGATACCCCCCCCCCCTCACATCAGAATTTTAGAACCTACTTTGATGTATAAAAGTGAAACATGGAAAAGATTAAAAGAAGCCAAATAAATTATGTATAAATGTGTATTCAGAGTGACTATCATATGTATTACTGAATACGGAATGAAGTGATTCGGGATGAGTGTGAACTTTAGATTGATGTGTTGAGTAAGATGATGAAGAGCATTCTGATATGGTTTTGGGCATGTAGAACAAATGAATAAAGAAAGACACACACAGCAAAAAGGCGTGGTAAGAGGAAGACCAATGAAAGAATAGTTGGATTAAGTGAATTATATTTTGAAAAAAAGAAACCTAAAAGTCAAAGAAATCGTAGGAGCTATATGAGAAACTGTATGGATAAGAGGCTAAGGATGTGTGTGTGTCGAGATAAGAAAGTCTTGCGCTCTCTCTTCCCTGCCTACACAGACAGGGAAATAGCGTGATGGTATATGGTAGACCCTCCTAACAATTCTTTGTAATCTAACTCTTGAAACATGATACACTTCGTCTTTCACAGTTAATTTATCTGAATTAAGAATAGGCTCTTGAATCCTTATCTTTATTTATAATATTTTGATAAACATCTTTATCTCAAATAAACTCTTAAATAGTT
>OX463846.1:26901331-26953149 GCA_949825065.1 Odontocerum albicorne
ATTATATATATATATATATATATATATATATATAAATCCACTGTACCTTTCAACGCCAACCTCTTTCTGCATTATTTTTTTTACCTTTCTATTTTGATATAAATTAGTCTAATTTTCTTTAATAGAAATTATAAATGAACAATTTTAAAATGTGTTAATAATTAATAAAATTTCTATATTCAATTTTTACTTATCACTTACAAAATATATTTATTTTATTTGAAAATTTAGATATCATTCCTGAATGGAAAAGGGGGAGCGTGACAAATCACAGGAAATGCGTTCATATTTTTGAAACAAGTCATTTTATTGTTTCAGAAGGGTGATATCATCGATGTAATTCACATGAACGCGTCAGGACTATGGAGAGGAATAGCACACAATAGAGTAGGACATTTTAAATTCATCAATGTGGAAGTTATATCAGATAGAATGGTTCGAAACAGTTCTAGTGCAAAATGGCTTCATAAAAATGCTGCAATGTACGGATTTCATAAATCAAGACCTACCACGGTAGAAGAACTATTACATAGGTTAGGCATGCAAGAATACACTTCAATTTTCATAATGAATGGTTATGAAGACTTAGAGCTTTTCAAAGAAATTGAACCGTCTGATTTGGATTATTTGGGAATTATGGTAGCTGATCACAGGGCAAAGATTCTGACTGCTGTTCAACTGTTGCACGACTTGGATTGTAAGTAAATTTATTACGACATTTTTTAATATTTTATTTTATTTTGCTGTAATTTTTTTGTTTTTGATTAATTTAAATAAACAACTTTTGAACGTTTTTGTCTTTTATTACATCTTAACACAAACACTTTTTACAATTTTCGCTTCTTACTTTTATTTATGCAAGTAACACGGACGCAATCACTAAAATATTAAACAAAATTGGGATTACAAATAAATTAAAACTTTTGTTTCTTTTCACCAGGCAGCGAAGGTGACATCCACGGATCAAGTTCTGAAGGAGATGACTCTAAGAGAGGAATGACCCAACAAGTCGAGTCCCCTTTCGGAAGGCGTCAATTCCCTCGAGACTCCGGTTGCTACGATGCTCCTCTTCATATCAAGACTTCCCCTCTGATCCATCGTTCTGACAACTCGGACCACGAGCAAAATAGTAGTGATAACACATCCAATAGTCCTAACAACTTGGACTCGGTTGTGCAACAGTGTAGTAATGAAATATTGAAAAGAGTGGAGCAGCAGGCTCATAAATTGAATACAATAAAAGACGATAGAATAGAACAGTATCATCCTAATATACCGGTGCCAAACAGTATAATAGCCAGCAATGTTAACAATGAAAAGTGTGTGAGGACAATGGATTCTTATGTAATAGCGAGGGGGCAAACCGTATCTGTGGAACCTTCCAGGTCGAGGTCGAGCGCTTCAAATAAATCGGCATTGCGCAAAAATGTGATGCCTTCGCTTTTGAAAGCTTCTTCGAATAATTCCAGTTCACGTAGTCCTCTGGGACCTGGACAGCAACCTGGAATTACTCACGCTTTGGTTGAAGATATCTGTGAATCCGACCACAAATTGAATGTAGTGAAATACATAGTTGGCGGTGCAGGCAGTGGAAACCAGGTGGAAGGACCTTCCAGCGGTGGTTCTGGTGGAGGATGTCTTTCTGAGAAAAGCAGTGACTCTGGAGTCAGCAGCAGTTCTTTAAGTTCTGCCCCATGTGCAAGAGACTCTTGTTCTAAACCTCAACCTCTATGAAATTCGCTACAAACGGAGGTGGTGAGATCTTTACATAAAAAGAAAATATCCAGCCCGTTATCTTGTGAAAAATAAACGAAATAAATGCATTTATAGAAAAATCTGAATCTAAGCGCTTTATTGACCGAGCTGTGTTTTTAAAACATGTTTCTATACTCGTAAAAATAAAATCTGAGATATTTCAAATATTCTGAAATGTTTAAATATGTGGAAAATCACTCGTACTTGATACAAAGTTTTATTGCTATTTCATTGGTTTTATTTCATTTTAATAATTGAGAAAAAATCAAATTTTTGAAAAAGAATAATGTGTGTTATAAAACGAGAAGTCCTTGTCTTATCAAATCACAGAAAAAAGACTGTAAATATACTATTTCTAAGCATATCTTTGACTCTGCTGTTGCGAATTTATTTTGCACACAATTTGTGGGCCTAACTTACACTGTCCATTAATATATAACATTTTTATATTTTCATATTTAAATTAATAAACATGTTAGAATTTTTTTATTTACACATATATCAAGATAATTTGTATTTAATATAGATTTAAAATCTCGTAAATGAAGTTAAATCCTTTTTACATGTCTAAAATTCGAAGCAATAAATTTAGAAGAAAAGATACACAATACCAAATTTTATTTAGAAATATTTGTTATTAATTTATTGTGTAAATAAAAAGTAGATAGAATGAATTGTATGTAAAAAGAATAAATCAAGATTGCTTATAAGCTTAGTCTTATGATATATTTTTGAAAATGTTTTTAATTTCGAAGCCACTAATTTTTAAAGATATTGTTTTAACCTGAATCTTTTGAAAATATTTAATTTTGTATTTTAAAAAATAATTGTGTCAAAAATTTCGACATTCCATAAAATTTTTATTTTTTTTAAGTTTTCATTTTGACAAAAAAATTTTTTTTTTCATAGATAACGCAATTATAAATGTTCGCCTTCCATGTGTAAAAAATAGGTATACGCTAAATTAAAATGTAAAAATAGTTGAATGTGACTGGAAATAAATTTAATGTTAATATCTTCTGCAATTATTTAAGTAAGAAGTAACTAGTCTACGAGATTTTGTAAATATTTTTTGTTAAATAGTTTTTACATATTAACCATTTTCTATGTAATACTTAATAACTTATATCATCTGATAATAATATTCATTAATTTATTCCATCTTTGTCAACGTAAATAGTTATTTATTAAAATAACTTCAAATGTTAATAAAAATCACTTTGAGACGAAAAAAACTGTAGATATTTCTTGCCAATTTGTTTTATATAGATCAATGAGTTATGATTTTTGTATTATTATTATGAAAGATATGTATAATGAGAGGTTAATAAGATAATAAATTTATCAATTATTTATAACAATTTTTATTTCAAACTCCTTCAATAATCAAATTTACTTATATAAAATCATTATTGATGGCAAACACCGGCATACTCGTTTATTATATAGAAATATCCTTATTTTTTTATTGAATAACATTCCGTAAAATAAAAAAAATAAATCTGCGAGAGCTGATATACACATTCTGGAATCCTTTATTTCCATTCCTGGCTGGCTCTGGGCTAGTTTAAGTTTAAGGCCCTAATTTAGATAAATAGATATTTTTCTATAGCTTATTCGAATCAAAATGGTTTTCCAATCGAAATATATCCAACTTAAGTATAACGGTAATATTTTTTTCCTTACTTATGGCTAACACAATCACGTGTAATTTTCCAAATAATATATTCATTTGGTAAAGCATACTAAGAAGAACATTGACAGGTCTGCACTCATAAGAACCAAAATCAATAAAATTAAATATTAAGTGTTCATTTTACATAACACTGTATAGAGAGGGAATATTGACGATGAAAAAGAAGATAAGAAATGTGTTTTGATAAGAATCCCAAGTTACTGAGGGTATATTGCAAAAATAATAACAAAAGTTGATGATCACATGATCAGTTGAGGGAAACTCAGTAAGAGGAAAAGGTGAGAATGGTAACAGGTGGTTTTGCAAATTCTAGAAATAACAAAGAACCATGACATCAGCATTAAGCAAGCGATGAAGAAAAGGATAGCACTAGCGTATATTTATTTATTTCATCCATGGTCGATTCCTATCTCAAAATATACATAAATTCATTCAGGTTAGGTTAGGTTAGAATAGAACACCAGACTTCAAACGCACCACACATATTTCGTATCTTCAATATTCATATCCCTTGTCATATAACTTCTACAATTTATCTGACCATTGCCTTCTTTCAAAACATCATAATATATTTGATCCAACCATACTTTCTATGGTCTTCCTTTACCACGCCTTGACTCCCATTTGCACTGTATATTTGTTGTTAGTATTTCTTCAAACCATCTCAGAGTGCTCTGTTTCATCTTACTTAATATATTAGCTTTAAGTTTACATACATTCCTAATCACTTCATTCCATATTCTGTCATACAATGTCACTTCCTCCATTTTTTTCAATACACACATTTTTACATTTATACGGCTTCTTTCAGTAGTTTTCCAAATCCAAGTTTTACTCCCATACATCCAAGTTGATATTTAAATGCTTTGGGGACTATCATCTTAGCAGATTCAATGTCTAAATATCAAAATCTTGAAAATAATTAAAAAATTATTTTTTATACAATCAACAAATGAAATTGAAACTGTCAAAATATATTGTAATTTATTTTTAACAAACACTGTTTATTCCACTTTTTTATGACGGTATAACCCTACCGGTTTCAAGGCTTTCACCTCATCTTCAGGGGAGCGCAAACAAGACTGAAGATGAGGTGAAAGCCTTGAAACCGGTAGGGTTATACCGTCATAAAAAAGTGGAATAAACAGTGTTTGTTAAAAATAAATTACAATGTCTTTAAACCTCCACAACGTTAATGCCTTAACTATAAACAACATGTCAAAATATAATTTTTATGGAATGTAACTTCTTCTTTCGCGAACATCATCAAGTCATTTAAAATCGGTAGAACTTACGTCCGTATGTAAGATTAAGTGTTATAATGCTAAGATAAAAGTAATTATTTAAACATTTATGTTAAAGTTACGACATTTTTTTTCACATAGTATTATATTTGACAACTGCCACTTCTTGATACGATTACAGAACATAAAATAACAATATTAAATAATGTATTTATTGAGAAGAAATGACTTGAGTGTGGAACAGGAAAATATAAATATTAAAATGAAACAGCGGTTTATAATGAATGACAATGCTTAATCTTTCTAACATTTATAATATAAATACTTAATGATTAGATTCGCGTATCACTCTCAATAACTTCATAATGTAGTTTTTTTAAATTAACAAACTTGGATTGTTAATAGTTTATACAGATTTATCTATCAGTACAATATGTGTATACTTTGTGTTGAGTTTCATTTCATTCAAATTCTAGATTATTAAATATTTCCAGTTTCATTCCAGAAACTAATTTCTTCATTTTGTTAAAATTCACCTTAACATGTAAGTTTTTGATTATAGCATAAATACATGCACATCATCCATAAAATTCACAAAACTAGCAAGACATAAAATTCTTCGATAAAACAAGCAGTGGATAAAATAAAAAACACAAAATTCTTATATGTATGTAAAAATTGTATAAAATTTAAGTTAAATTTAGTATCCGGGACATCTTGATACTTGGTACAAAATCTCGATATTACGAAAAAGTCACTTCCGGTACTAGATTTCGTGTGTTTGTGAAAGAAAAATATATATCCCATTTAATGGTACCCTGTAGGTACTCGACCATTTTTCTCGAACAAATTACATCATTCTATTGGAAATGTTTTATTATACGCCAATAATAATAAACAACAATATAACTATTTGATATCTTATGGCTTTTAAATAACTTATAAATAGATAATATACAGTGAAAAGATACAGTTATAAATAGATAAAATCATAATTCATTAAGGCTTAATTACAATGTATGAAAATATTTAGAACCTTTCTACTTATTCTCTACCTTATAATGGATTTTTATGCCTAGTTAGGTGGACAGTACAACAAAATTCAACTCGATACTTTGATTTAACTTATATCCTCTCATTATATACATAAATGTCAATATACAATTATTTCTATCAATTAACTGTCGATGGTCGTAATCTATGTTATCATTCATCCTAAGCAACTTGGTGCTCCTGTCGGCAAATTTGCTTCCGAACTAGTTTTACTCTTAGGGCAGTTTACATCTAATTTTGTTTTTCTGTAGCTTACATGGCAGATAACTAGATGGCGCGTTTGTACCTTAACCTCCTTTATTTGATGTTGAGCTAATTTTGAATAGCCATTGAAGTGATCGCATTGATTGAGATACAGAGCTGAATTTTTTTTTTTATTATAAATGTAAATATTGTTCTACGAGTATAATATATAGTATTTTTACTTTCTTCTCAGGGTCAATATTAAAGAAGTTACGTTTTTTTTAACAGCCGCCATTTTGAAATAAGATGGGGGATCAAACTGATTTTTCAGAAAAGTTTGATCGAAATCTGATGAGAATAAGTGAGTGTTTGTGTCCACAAAATCCGTTATACCCTATGATACTTGTATATAAGCTTTGTAACGGTGGTTTCGGGGTTTCCTAGTCATGATCGAAGAAAGTGCTTGTAACATGAGACCCTCTGCAATAAGTAGTATTTCTATCGATATCTATCTAAACCAAAGGAGACATATGTGTGGACGTGGTAGCTGCAAAATATATGTCCAAGGATAGAAAACAAGTGGTTATTTATTTTATCTGTCTCCCCCAATAATGACATGGCGTGATACGGATGAAAATGACATGTTTACATCAAATTACAAGTTATTTGCCGACCAAATTCAATATACTCGTATGTGAATTGAAAAGCGTGTTGTTTAGATTCAGGAATAAAATGATTATGGAACATATTTGAAATGTTGGGGCATGATATGATAATGTATCTCATTGTATTTCAACTCTAAAGAATAACATCTAACTAACATATTTATCCGTGCTCTGCGTTTATAATATCTCTTCTAAACTGTAAAATATAACATTGAGATCCGTTACTTCGACACTGGGTTTGGTAATAAAACCAAACAACACCGACGAATCGATGATTTCTGAAAATATTTTTATGCGCTGGACCTGTTCAATGGAATGACATATCTGTAACACTGCACTAGGAGAATCTAAAGATTTTCTGAAAAAAACTTTTTTTGCTTAATCAAGTTGTTAGGGTGCCTTTAACGCGGCTTAACTTCACTCAACGAAACCTTAAAAAAACATTATTATCTTAATCGTCTGAGTTAACTTAAAGGTTGCTAATAACACAGAAATTTCATAGGAACATTTATTTTTATTAAAAAAATTCCTTACGATTTCTCGCGAATATAAATATAAAAAAATCAAGTATATTTTTTTCTGTTCTGAAATTTGTAAGAAATGCTTGACTTATCCTCTTCAATTCCGCCCTTTTTTAATAACGATAATAAATGTACTCGTAAGTATTTTTATTTCAGTCAAAACCCATCCTACATTTTCTTTCTTTCAGCTCATGCATATTTGAAATGACGCCGATTCAGTTCCTGAAATCTCTCTAAGGAATATTTTCGTGTTGAATCTTCTTTAACCTTAATCTTTGAATAAATTTGTAAAAAACTCTCCGGCCTTTTTTTATGGCAAAAAGTTCAAAAAATCCCTGATCGCAACAGCGTGAAATATTATTTAAAAATATGATCTTTCTTGTATAATTTTAGCTATAGTATTATACATTTCAGTCGGGAAGAAAAACTCGAGTAAATGCGATATAAATGCGTGGACTGAGATGAATCTGTGGTGTATCAGTGTATGACAGAATAATGAATGTTATTGTTTAGGATGAATGTGAACACTGATGTATTAAGTAATGTAAAAAAAGCACTTTGAAGTAGTATGGACATATTGAATAAATGGGGGACAAAATATTGACTAAACAAAATTTTAATGCAACCATGAGTGAAAATCTTGATAGAGTACGACCGAGAAAAGTATAGTTAGAAAGGTAAGGAGTAAAATATACAGAAGGAACTGTATGGGTGTAGCGGAGGCGAAGGAAGTGTATCGTGATATAAAAGCATGACGCTCTGTTCTCTCTGCCTAACTCAACAGTAAAATGGCGGATTGGTTTGTACACGTTTTGTTAGTCAACTATATTTATTTTTGTAATTTCTTAATAAAGGATATATAAAGAATGATTACCAATACACCATATTTATTTATAAAATCTTAGAAAATACTCAAATATTCTCTAGCTCTTTTTTCAAAGTTTCTTTTTATTTGTTGAACATTTGAGATGTCTAAATAACAATGATTGTTCGGAGCTCGCTAACCACTTAATCGAAAAAAAACATTCATTTGAAATCGATCGTGGTTTGTGAGTTCTCCACACGCGTCGGGAGAATTGCAGCTGGATGATAACTTAGAAATTCTCCAGATTAAAAAAAGCGTTAAATGAAGTCTCAACATTATAAAGAACCAAGTTAATTGCAATAATATCCCTCTGCTAAAGAAGTTTCCCGATCAAAATCCATCCTTTTGACGCCTGCCTACTCTCCTCCCCTTATTAGTCACTTCTATCCTCCCCTTCTCTTGTACATATTACGATTGAAAAAATATATATTTTAGACATAATTTAGTTCGTCTTTACTTGACGAGGAAGACGGAGGTCATTAAAACTGGCAGTGAACTCAAATAAATAATACAGTGCTTAAAACGTGAAGAGACCATGCAGCAGACGGACATCTCTGACATGCTGGACCGACCTAATTTGAGAACTCAACGACGCACGGAGAGGTATTTAGCCTCAAAACCTGGCCATAAATCAAAATTGTAAACCTTTTAGGATGTGGCCGAGCTTCGTTCTCAGAACAGGTAGATAGTGACCTCGCTTAAAACAATATACACTACCCTGACAGTGCCCAACCCATGCCATGACCTTGCTCGTAGTCGGACCATTGCCTTCGTCTAATACGCATGTATGCACGTTCTGTTCTCTGCACTTTGTTGATAGTCAAGTTTTCATATTATCTTTTTAATACTTTACGAGTGAGTTTAGTGAAAATACTACCATGGATATTGAAGAAGAAGGTACGTAGATCATATACAAGTTGATTTTAAGTGTTAATTTGCCAAATTACTGCCTTTTATTTAAAGTAAACCTTAACCTGTAACAAACATGACGTAATTTTACAATTTTTTTTCGAAAATAGGGATTTCAAAGGTGTTGTACACTTTTGTACTAAACAATAAATATACAGTATTAAACCCTAAACCTTCTTTTAACATTCTTACGCGAAAAACTTCTCCCGAATACTCACATTTATTTTTAACGATTTTTTTTCTTTTGCTTGTCGTAATAAAATATTAAAAACAGTAAGTTGATCTCGTTGTTTGTGACTCAATCACGCCGAAACGACTAAATCGATTTGTATTAATTTTTTAACGTTTTTCCCGTATTGTCTTGTAAGATAGATTTTATCCCGAAAACCAATGTAGTTCCCCAGGGAGAAATCTTAACCTATGTGAGTGAGGGCAAAAGCTCGTAATTCTTTATGCTTTTCTTTTATATTTTTTCCTTCTAGATTCCGAAGTTTTCGTCATTACCATGAGTCAGAAAAACCTGCACGAGATTGTCAGAGAAAGCTCAGAAAGACTCTTGGGCAAAAAGTTTCAACATCTAGAAGATAAAATTGTGCAGGTTACAAAGTATTCAACGGAGCAACTTGGTAAATTACGGAAAATACTAAACAGTTTTAAGATTGTTTACAAGCGCAAGTGGCTCGAATGTAATAGCACAGAAGAACGTTTCCTGGAAAACAATAAAGAATGGCTAAATACTGACATATCTTTTACCCGCTGCCTCTCCAGCTACTTGCTCACGAGGTAGGCCAAGCAAGGAATTCGGAGAATTGAATGACCGTTCAAAGCGCCGCAAAACAATGGCACTCAGAAAAAATGTACCTGCTGATGAATTAACATATGCAGCACAGATGAGCCATTGCGCATCGAGCCAAAGGTAAAAATGACATGGCAAATGTTATTAAAGAAATAACTAAATCTCCGAAACGAGCGACGAAGTTTCGTAAAGCAGTTGCCAGTGCTAGTAAAGAAAGAACAGCAACCTCGCATTCAGGGTCAAAAGCATTGACAATATTTGTCGAAGCTGATCTTACTACGAAGTATTAAGATCATGCATTATGCAGTGATTCAACAGGCTAACAAGAATATCTTTCCCTGCTATTCAATCAAGCAAAAAGCGAAAAAAAGAATGTTACGCAAGAAACGAAGGAATAACTATCACATAAACTTCTGCTGAAGTTAGACTTCAAGACCTACTCGATCACACGGCATTAAGATTGTGCAAATACTTAAAAGAAGTTATAGAAACCTGTACAGAGGAAGATAAGAAGCATTTTGAGCTCGTATATAAATGGGGTTTTGATGGCTCTCAACAAGCACAATACAAGCAGAAATTTGAAAATAAAATTTGAGGCTGTCAAGCGGACAAAAGGTTATATGGTAAAATCCCTTACCGTCATCACCGCGGTATTGCAGGCCAATTAGAATCCGATTTCTTAAAGAAAACAATGATGTTACCAATGAAGAAATTAAATATGTTGAAGACCAGGAAAAAAGTTTACAATAAACCAAAATTGAGGACGAGCAAGTTATTATAAAACATAAATTACTGATAACAATGGTTGACGGAAAAGTCTGCAACGCGCGCGCGGCCACTCATACAGCCTCGACAATGCGCGATGCGGTGCTATATTTGCGGCAAAACATCAAACACATTTAATGATTTGACAATAAAAAAAACAGAATACCCCGAGACATTCAAGTTTTGTTTATCGATACTTCATGCAAGAATAAGGTTTTTTGAGCTCATTTTGCATTTATCCTACAAAATAAAGGTAGAAGTGCATAAAGGCCGCGTGTCGATGGCAGATGGCAGATGCGAAACTAAAAATCCAGAAAGATTTTAACCCTTTCAGACCTGAATTATTGTTAAGGGAGAAAAAAATTATTTAAGAGTGGATTAGGCTTCATAGGGGTTTTAATAGAAGAAAAATGCTTTTTTTTTTTGGAAATTGAACATGTGCATAATTATGCCCAACAGGTCTCAACGTACACAGACGACTGAAAAGAGAATCTTGTTGCATAGGTTTTAAAAAGAAAATTTGCTGTTATATTATGCTATTCGTTATATTACGAATATTTTATTCGTTATATTATGCTTTGAAATAAGTGTGCATAATTATGCACACAGGGTCTGAATGAGTTAAAGACAAACTGGGATTGCTCGTAGACGTGCCAAAAGCTGGATTCGGCAACACAAATTATGGCAACACGTCTCGTCGATTTTTCGCTGATCCTGAGATGGCTGCCTTACTTACAGGAGTAGACCAAGAGCTCATTTATAGATTAAAAATCATTCTAGAAGTACTATCCTCAGGTTTCCAAAAAGATGAAGATACTTTTTCTAAATACGCACTTGATACTGCTAAACACTATGTCAATAATTATAATTGGCAGCCAATGTCACCGACATTATATAAAATATTGACACACGCGTCGAGTGACATATCACATACATTATTGCATATTGGGCAACTATCAGAAGAAGCAGCAGAAGCCAGGAACAAGCACTTTCGAAAATACCGGCAAAATTACTCTCGGAAATTTTCAAGAACAGACTGTAATCGAGATATTCTCAATAGACTTTTGTTGACTTCAGACCCATATACGAGTATAACAAGCATTCAGCGTAGGTCAAACAAACTTGGCAGACATTCCATTCTCCAAAGATGCAATAGCAATGTTAAAACAAAGCCAATCTTCCGCATCAAATGATTCAGAGCACACAGCTCACATGAAGATGGGGAGGAACCTGAGGGTATATATTATTATAAAAGCTATGATTATAAACACTCACATTAAATTATTAATGCGTTGTTACTTAAAATTATTTGATATGACAAAATAAACCAGTAAAATTATCCTTTTTTTTAATTTTAAAATACCTGTCCGTCACCCAACCCCTTAAAATGATTTGCTTAATAAAGTTTGAGTTCCAAGCTTTGATACACATTTTCTATAAAATATAGAAATTAAATGTTTTTGGCCAGGTTTTGAGGCTAAATACCTCTCCGTGCGACGCTACTCTCAGTGATTAATCCACCACTCTCCAAACTACGGAGTGTAGAGATGGATGAAGATAAATGTTCAACGTGCATGAAGATAACACTCAGAAATAAGTCAATATGACTAAGATAAAAGGTGTCTTAAAACTTGCAAGAAGCGAGAAAGTCATCTTTACATATCCATACAAATACATCATTTCCCTGTCGGGGTAGACAGAGAGGATTAAGTGCCACTGGCCTAGCTTAACAAACATCCTTAGCCTCTTCTACATACATACATCTTCTCATATAACTTCCATGACTTCTCTGACTTTTTACGTTTGCTTCTCTTAGAATATCGTTCACTTATCCAACCATACTTTCCTTGGTATTCCTTTCACACGCCTTCAACTCACATTTGCACTATATATATCTTTTGTGAGTATTTTTTCATAAATTCGTTCTACATGTCCAAATCATCTAGGTGTGCTCCTATTCACCTTACTCAACACATCAGCTTTAAGTTTACATTCATCCCTAACCACTTAATTCCGTATTCTGTCACACATTGTTCGTCATAACTTTTTTTTATTGTAATTTGTTTAATCCAACACTGTTTATTTATGGTCTTATATCTATATTATAAAGTGAAATAAACAGTGTTGGACCTAACAAATTACATTGTCCTTAAATCTCCACAGTGTTAATGCCTTAAAATTATATATAAAACAAAAAATATTTAACATTTAAAATAAATAATTAATTAAATTAATAAACATGAAAATTCAATCAGTGTTTGTATGATATATTAATAATGTCGCTAATACGTTGCTTGAAAAAAATTGTGACTTAACGTAAAATATTGATGTGAATAACAGAGAAGTGGGATGTATAAGAGAAATACGAGTACGTTAAAAATCAAATGGGGATGCATTTGTAAAATCATATAAGTAGCATCAATAACCAATCGTTAATCATTTTTTTTCAAACTCATCTTTAAATTTTATGCTACACTGCCTATGAATCATGAATAAATTAGATTCATATATTCTGTGAATAATCTTTCTCATAGGTATCCAGAACTTTTGGTTAAATTTATGACAATGGTGCGTGTAGACAGAGGTATAACGAAGAGCTCGACACCCTGTATGGCGAAGCTAGCATTGCAAGAGGTATAAACATTGCTAGTATCGGGTACTAATACCGCATATAGGACACTGATCCTGCAAAGAAAGCTTTTTTTAACGATCCGATGGGGAGTGGGAAAGTAGGGAAACCAAAGCTGAGATGGCTAGATGGTGTAACAGAGAACTACCGCATACGGGGTATAACCAGTCA
Source organism: Odontocerum albicorne (assembly GCA_949825065.1). Classification (NCBI taxonomy): domain Eukaryota; kingdom Metazoa; phylum Arthropoda; class Insecta; order Trichoptera; family Odontoceridae; genus Odontocerum; species Odontocerum albicorne. Next base: position 26,914,584 of record OX463846.1, read on the forward strand.
GAGATATGTGGCAGATAATCCTATAGCAAAGGAAATATGACTGGTGACCAGCGGCGGCTGCTCTCGAGGTGTATTGGTGCGCTGAACCGGATAAATAATTCGCAATAATTAAATTATATATTCGCAAACATGACTTACAAAAATGTTAAATATTTGTATAGATTAAATATGTATAAGAATACTGAAAAATAGTACGAGTATTTTTATTTAAGTGAAAATTAAAAAAAAAATTAAATAAAATTTTTAAAAATACTCCTTTCAACTATTCGCGCGATCTCCAATATGAACCGGACGGTAATGCAAATTCATATAGGGCAGACAGAGATGTACAGTAAACCGTGAGACAGCGATAGTTCTTAAAGAATTCATGCTAATATAGCAATATTTCGTCCTCAATTTGTGTAGCGCTCCTATGTCGATTCGGTTTACTTCGTGAGTTACTCAGTAACCGAATGATTTATACGAGTTGAGAATTTGACAGCTGCTAAAAACAATTAGAATGCATTTTAAAATTGTGAATATTTAATTCATAATTTTTATTTAGTCGTGAATTGTGAAAATTAAGTGTTATATTGTCTGAATATTATTCGTGTTTTATGAAAATTTTGTGTGATATTGTCTGAATATTATGATAACATAGAACATTGGCAAATGTGTTGAGAGTAACGGTTTTGTGATAACCTATAAAAATAATAATTAATTTATCTAAAGTCTAAAGCATTAACTCAATTCAGTTAGTAACAAATATCCAGTCATGAGCGCAATTAATAATTAGAATGTAGAATACATAAAAAATAATAATTTATCATTTGATCAAAAACTTGACATAAAAATTGGCGGATTGCCTAGACCAAATTTAGAAATTAAACAGCGGTGTAAGCCCAAAAATAAAAGTTTTGTTCGTTCTTTTAATTTTGATTTATATAATAAAGCTTCCTGACTATGTGAATGTGATAAACTAGTTTTCCATTTTGTTGTAATTGCAGTGTACGGAAATAAAAAAAACGAAGAATTGAGCTTTTCTACAAAAAATAAGTAAGTGGGTTTAATTTGTATTAATATTTTTTCTAAAGCTGAAACAAACAATGCATTAGATATTAAGAAAATTGATGTGAAATGTTTGAAAATGAAATCGGAAGTAGCCTAAGTGAATAAACATCCTTATTGTCTACCCAGGGAAAAAGCGTGTACCTATAATTGTCAAGTTACATACTGTCAACCGTCATGTTTTTCAACCAGTGGCCGCCACTGCTGGTGACAATCCTAGAGAAAAGGGGTGGTGACGATGATATAGGAATCACTTGCACAAATAAGTGCAAAATATCAATAAATGAATACCTGCTATTGCAAGGTGAAGAAACTTGCAATTACACAAATAAATATTGCAATTATTTTTTTGTGTAAGGGAAAGTACCGGCCACTTAACAAGAATTATAAAATTACAATGTATACAGTACCGTTTAAAGAGCAAACTCTCCCCAAGGAGAGTCTTATTTCTAAATAGTGATGTATAGAGTATCTTTATTTATTATTATTTATGGTTGTAAATTGTTTCAATGATTTGTTTTTCTTGTATTGTTACTTCAATTACTTTTTTCTATATTTTGCATCTAGTGCCAGAGTGATTATGTATCTAAAATCGTTAAGTATTATATCGCGAGTTGTCTTAAGCCAGAAATAAATTCTTACCTGGTGATTGAACCTATAAATCGTATAGGAGGGTGTCATGAATGCAGTGCTTATTCTTGAAAGATTGGAGATTTATCAACCCCCCTCTTACGCTTTCACGGAAAGGTGAAGACTGTCACTCAAACGTGGAGGAATGCCGCTCATCTCATTCTCAGGAGAATAGAAGAGATCCATCAGTCTACTCCAAAAGCCGTTGCTTGACTAAGAGTCTAGCGCATTTAGCGCCGAGAACAGGAAATATATAATAACAATAAAATAACTGTATTTCGATTTACTTAATTTTCTAAAAGTTTACATACCGAATGAAATACGACGTAATTTAATTTACTGTTTATTATTGTGAAAATTCATATTTCTCTCGCCAACGAACGTCAATATATAATATGTATATGTGCAAAAAGTACCTGGAACATTTTATGTTTGATTTATAGTCATAAGAATATTTTATTACTTTGTTGAGTAGTCAAAAGTTGTATGTAAATAATTAAGATACAGCAACTTGAAATCAGTGTTAATTGCATTACCCCTCGAAATACTGTTTTGATTCATTACGAATTCCTCTAAAATGAATCAATCGATCACTAACATGTTTATTAGTTACATTTCGTCTTTTTCACAATGACATTGTGTGTTAAAAAATATACATACCATATGGGCCAGAAAATTAATACATGCTGTACTATGAATTTAAATTTTACGAATTCTTCTAATTCATTTTAAAATCGTATTTTTTTCAAACCTTCAAGCTTCGGTCACTAGCAATCTCCCTCCATCCTCAGCCTCCTAAGAGCCTGTAGCACGTTATCCAAAAGCCTCTGTTTTGTACTGCCATGTGGTCTTCTTCAGTGCTGTAACATGATGTCAAGGTACATTGATAAATCTACAAGAACTATTATGATACTGGGGTCTCCACCCATGGCCGTTCGACTGCACCATCCCACATTGGCGCGGCATACCCCCTTGAAATAGTGGAAAAAGAGTTTTTTACAGGAAAAGAACGTATTCGCTGAGATTTTAACCTTTTTTTTACCTGTCCCTATTATTGCATTCATTTATGTATAATGTATACTTCATCTTTACGTTTTCAATAACATTCTAACGATTACCGTATAAACTTTCAGATAACTTTAACTGTGTAATATGAATACAGCAGGGCTGCCTAGCCTTTTGTACACGTGAGCTACTTTTTTAAAGGGCGACGTGGCGATCTGCCAGTGTACAGGAAAAACATGAAATTGTAATCCGATAAAATAATTTGATATTTATTATGAACAAAATATAATACAGTATTAACAAAATAATCATATTATGAAGGATTAAAACTTGGAACGAAATAAATGCTGGTGTAAGTAAAAGTAGTATTAATAAAATCTTTGGCACTGTCCAGACTTGGCATTTTTTTCAAAGTTGGGATCATACGACGAAAGAGATCTCAAACACTGTTTAAGGTGTTCATTACTTCAAGATTTTTTCTTTTTAATTTAAAAATGTACGTATCGAAAAATGCAGATTATGTTAAATATGTAAAGAACAAATCATATGTTATGCTACATTTATCAAAAGTCCTTGTCATTGGTGAATTTCCATGAGAAAACTTTTTTTTGTTTAGTTCGTTATATTTCTTATTAGAATCGACTTAAATTATTTTTTTTAGTATATGCAATGGAAATAAAACTAAAGATCTACTACTTAAAAGCACAGCACGATTGATTGGTAAATCACAACAGACTAGGTGTGCACCCCTAAAAAATAACATATATTATTTTACCAATATTTTATTTTACCAATATTTTATTTTACCAATATTATTTTACATATATTCGCTCTTTTGCGAGTGGATTTAGTTCGCTCTTTTGCGAGTGGATTGCCAATTAAAAAAACTTCTTTAAAATTATTTTGCATTGAGTGTTTTAAATCTCCAAGTAAATAAATAACTCATGCTAATTCGAATTTGATTCCCTTTAATAATTATATTCAGCATTCTGAAATGTCTTAAAAAAATAATTTTTTGATATATACCGTTAATTGTTGAATGTACTCGTATATAGATACTACAATATAATATTAACATTTACAAGGGAGCGCACAGCGCCAATATGGAATGAGGCTGCCGAGCTGTAAGTGGCGGAGCCCTTAACCAGATATAAAACATAATCTACAACTTAAAACATTTAAAAAGTTTGATCTCACTTTTTACCATTGGAGAATTTCTCTCAACGAGCATCTTCAGAATGGCGAAAAGACAAACGCGTTTATTTATATATAACATATGCTATTTATTTGGTTGACAAGAAAAAAAAAATGTTTTCAACCAATGGAGGAGCACATATTACAAATAAACCTCATTTGCCCATTCGCTATTCTGAAGATGCCGATCGAACGAAACCGGTTAATGGGTAAAAGTTATGGGGAAATATACTTTTCTAAGATTAACAAAACAAATATATAGTGCGAACGTATGTGGAAGGCGTGGTAGAGAAGGGTCATGGAATGTATGGTTGGATAAAGGGAATGATATTTAGAACGAAGGAAACGTTAATAGTCGGAGAAATAGTAGAAGTTGTATGAGACGGTGTATGGCTGAATAAGAGGCTAAGGATGTGTTCAAAGATAGGAAAGTATGGCAATCTGTCCTCTTGGCCTTCCCCGACAGATAAATGGCGTAATATTAAGTATGCATAATGGTTGAGAAGAATACATGGAGTGACAATGTATGACAGAAAACGGAACGAAGGGATTAGGGATGAATGTGAACTTAAGGCTGGTATGTTAAGATGAAGAAGAGAATGGTTAAGGTATATGGAATGAATGAATGACGAAAGACTAACAAAACAGATATATTGTGGAAATGTGAGTGGAAGACGTATGATAGAAGGACCAAGGAAAGTATGGTTGGATAAAGTGAATGATATTTAGACAATACGAAATGTAAATAGTCAGTGAAATAGTAGGAGTCGTATGGGAAGGATTATGGATGTAGGAGAGGCGAAATGTGTGTTCGCGATAGAAAAGTCTGTAACTCTGTCCTATCGGCTTACGTTTACGGTATGTTTGTGTGTATGATTGATTTATTTATAATACAGAGTTCTACCAAGAATTACCATTCGTAAAGCTTTCAAATATTAACCCTCTTAAATTAAATGATACTACACATAGTTTCACAGTGAATCTGAAAAGTAACTTTAGTAAGACCACTTTTTAATCTTTGAACAATAAATTTGATGCTTTAGCCTTTTTACCGTGTACCGTCGTAACTAACAAGGTTTGCGTAGCAAGTTGCACCGCTGAATTTAATTGTTTCTTGTTTACTATTTTAACCCCTTTATTTGCTAGTTCCGTTTCGAGTGTATACGAAAATCGTCTTAATCCCGATGCACATACAAAAACGTTTTTATGGAAGTAAAGACAGTGTGGGTATAGATATTTTGTTCTTGGACACTAAGCGGGCAAGATCGCTGCTTTTCCCGTACATTTATTATGCATGAGTAGCGTCTTACATTGAAATATTATATTTCCAGGCGAGGCATTAGGGACTCGGGAATATTCTTGGCAAGACAGTTATACTTTCACGTCATATTTTCCCCGCCATCTTAATTACATTTCCCGCCCGACAAAAACATTCCTTTTTATTCCTTATATTTTCTGTTTCTTGAATAACAAATGAAAACGCTAAGATTTACGATCCGCAACTCTGTGTGGCGGTTAGTAAATAAATGGCTTATGAAATACAATTATTGTGTTATGTTTTTATATTTTTTGTTTATGAAGAGGGTTAAAAGAATAAATAAACTAAGTGGAAAGTTGAGAGGGAAAAATTTCACAATGTCGACTCGTGTGGTAAAAGCATTAAAAACTTTGTTTTTAACGAAGTTCTATATAGTTTTGCAGCATTTAGATATACAGGTCTGAAAGGATGGGAATGACTTTTTTCGCACAGAATATTGAGGGTTTTTATTTCAAAATAAGACTCCAAGTTTCGTTTGCCGATAATTCAATGTTACTTGAACTCATTTTCACTGAAAATAAACTAGTGTTAAAAGCTACGAATAGCAAAACAATGTTCCATGCGAATAGTGTTTCTGAGTAACAAAAAGAGTAAGAATTTGTATTTTTAATTTTTCACTGTTGAACTTAGTTTGGTAAATAGTTCATTATATAATTTACAATATATTTGAGAGAGCTTATTTATTGCCTCCATATAATTCTTAATTATTTATTCTATCAGAATACGAATAAAAAGTAAATGAGCAATAGTTTGTTATAAGTAATCACCAAAAAATATCAATTATATACACGTTTATAATTGATATTTTTTGGTGTTTATTTTTCAATGTTTATATTATATCATGCATATTAAGTAACCATCAAAAATTGATTTCTAACTTCCAGGCGTAAACTTAAAGATAGAAGAAAAGTTTGAATTATAGACAATATTACGCCAAATAACTTGATTCGAAAAGGTTCACGGTAAATATCATAGACGATTATCTGGTGTAGAATAGCTCATTTTTGTAGTAGCATTGTCATTTATTTACAATATATGCAGTGACATAGTCAATTGTCTACATTGTCATAGTAAATTGTCTGCAGTGGCAAATTCATTTGTCTGCAGTTAGCGCAGCTTACCTGATAAAAAAAAGACAGAGGCTTAGTATTCCTCATGCAGAGATATTTATTGCAGTATCTTTTCAGCAACCGCTACATTCCTATACTTAAGTCCAACTTATTTTATTGTTTGTAATACTTTAATCATTTAATAATAGTGGATTCGATTCACGAGTAAAAACATCCTTGAAAAGAGTTCTACTCTCTTTAAACGACGCTATATAAATTGTCATTTTTTATCAATATACATTTTACGACACCATGTAAAACTAAATATATTTTTTGAGAAAGCTGTTTTTCGTGGCTTTTTAACTTCCTAAATTTTGAACATGAAGATTTTTTCAACCTGCATTGTATCTTAAAAATTGTAAGAAATTTACCAACAAAATATTACGTTTTAGTGGACACTACAATCGTTCAAGCTACAAGCATATTTATTGGGTTTTAAAATAATTATCTATAAAATATCTATAAAATAGACATGAAACGGGGTCGCTCCATTGAGATAAATACCTTACTCATCTAATGGAACGACAATAAGAAAACAAGAGGACGTTAATAGCGCAAGAGAGAGAGAGAACTCGCCTCCGTGCTCCTGGTGGAGTGGCTACCCGGGTCGCCTGTGAATAGCTCTTCTGTCTGGGGACAATGCGATATGCTGGCAGCGATTATCATGATGACAGATTAATGTGAACACTCACTAACTGAGCTGTCTAATAAAATATGACGTGAATGTGAACACCTATAGTACAATCGCTCAAAAAATACTATGAGACAAGCTAACACTTTAACAGAAATAATATCGAAAACAAAAAATGTGAACTTAAGGTGTTGAGTAAGATGAAAAAGAGCTCTGTGAGGTAGTTTAGACACGTGAAACGAATAAATGCAGAAAGGCTAACAAAACAAATGTACAGGGCAAATGTGGGTTGAAGACGTGATAGAGAAATACCAACGGAAATTTGGTTGGATCAACTGAGTTATATTTTGAAGTAAGGGAATGTTATATGGAAGGGAATTTTAGGAGTTGTAATAATAAGGTATATGGATAAAGTAGAGGGTGAAAGATGTGCGTCACGATAGGAAAGTATGGCGCTTTTTCTTCTCTGCTTCCCCAACAAGTAGATGGCATGATGGTATGTTTCAATATGAAAATAATAGCTGTACGTTAGCAGTAAAAGGACAGTAGTATTTTTTTACAAAATTAGTTTTTTTATAAGCCATTTTATTTAAAAATAAATTATCTTTAAACAGACAAAAGTTCATTTAATAGCTGAACGAAAGTATAGTAATCAGTCGGATGCCCTAAAGAACTCTTGAATAATATTTTACAATACTCTTGTACTTACGACTTCATATTATTTAAAAATACTCGTTTGAAAATGTATGCCTCCGTTATATGAAATTCAATCAATTACAACATTTTTATCCTGAATCGTGTATTATTCTTTCTCAAGCAAATTTATTTACAGTGTTTAATTTACTTGACAAAGAACTCAAGGTGTTCGAAACTCAACTCGTATAAAATACGAGTATGTCGTGATTGGTAAAATTTACTAAGTAAAAACTAATAACTAAAATATCATATATAAAAAACATACCGAAAAGTCGGTAACATATAAAAAATCTTTTATTTATATACTATTATATATTAATTCTAAATGATCTTTATTATTTGTTTAATACGCTTGCCAATTTGAACCCTTTTTATTATTTTCCCCTGCGGCCCAGTTTCATCCCGTAGAACTTCTTCAAACTGTAACACCCCACTCACTATGTTTTCCAATAAAATATGACGCGATAAAATCCTCCATTTGGGACCTGGTGATCGCTGGTTGATGTTGAACTTTTCACAGCACATGCTATCATCATTTATCAAGAACAGAACGTTTATGTGGATGCGAAATTCATGTCAGGCTTCGAGTGATTGCCGTCCACTTTAAAACGTTTCACATTCTCTCTGAAAAAAATACATATCTAGTTAGTAACAAAGAACTCAAAATAGGTCACTGTTTTTACGCAGTACAGTGTAAATTTATACCTTTGTAAGTCTACAGTCAGATTTTTTGTGAATAAAATACTTAATAAACTGTTTTGACTTCCAATCAACGTCATATTTTACATTTATTTTGACTTAAATATTCTTTCATTACGGATCTGTTTCTGCCGTGGACGCTAAAATGAAAGGTTATTTCGTTTCCCTTATTGACAAAATAAACTAAACTTATGTGTCCTTTACGAGTACATATCACAGTAACAGTTATAAAACAAAAGTTAACATATCAACAATTTCTTAAAAAACTCACAATTCAGGATGCATATATCTTTCAGATCATGATGCATGAAATAACCAATGTATATCGTAATACGGAAAAAAAATATCGACAAAATTTCATTAATTTCAATTAGCAACCCAAGACTTCAGAATAAAAAAAATAAACCTCTCTCAAGTGTGGATCTTCTCAATTAAAAAAAAATACTACACGGCTTGAAAATCCGCCACGTAGTAGTTCCTTAAATTAATAAAATAAAGATCCACTTATAAAACGCTGTTAAGAGAGCTAACTCTCCTCAGGGGCGTTCTAGCTCGGGCTTCGAACCCACCATTATTTGAATATTACAATAAAGAAATTGATTGCGGCCCTTAGATAAGATACTTCCTCTCATCTGCATATGTGTATATAAACGACAAAAAACTTATGAAGGGAAAACAGACTACCAAGCAATATTTTCAGATCTTTCGATTTACGATACTAACATATTTGGATTTATTATTATTAGTATGAGTTAATTATATATTATGTGTGTAGTGCTCATATGTTCATACATTTTGATTGAAGACCTCCTAAAAAATGATTTCAAGTGCTTCCTAAAGCTGAATATGCCACCGCTATATCTTAGATTTCCACAGGCGGACTAGTAATATGCTAATGCTCTGTCATAATATAGCGTTGGGCATGAATCTTGCTACAAAAATAAATTTAAATAATAATGACATGATTTTTATGTAGTTGTTCAGACTGTAATGTGGCTGGAATTATACCCACATTACAGTCTGAACATAGCCACAGTATACAGTCTGAACATAGCCACATATAGCCACATTACAGTCTGCCTCAAATAGCCACATTACAGTCTGAACAACTATATAAAAATCATGTCATTATTATTTAAATTTATTTTTATAGCAAGATTCATGCCCTACCCTACCTACCTTTCCCTGCTGGATTGATTGAGATCGGCTTCCAAGTTCTGCTTCTCTCCGAGCAACATCTTTCAGAAACTGATTCTGAAGATGCAATGGAGACATCCCATGAGGAACTTGAATACACAGAGATAGAGTTAAAAATTAATCCAATAAAGACTTTTGAAAAGCTGAGTAATGTGACAATATTTATGACTATCTTTTAGCAATCTAGTAGTAGCATTAAAAACGAACTTAGGTCTAGAAAATTGTGAATCTGCCAGACCAGAATAAATAAAAGTACAATAATCTAGACGCGATACCACAAATGAAATATTAAACATTTTTATTTATTTTGCTGGAATACATCGATGTGTAAACTTTAACTCTCCAATATTATAGAACCCCAAAGAAACAGTATTTGCCTGTCGATAAAGAGTTTACTTTATTACTAAAATAGACACCAAGGAATTTGATAAAGAATCTCTATTGTGAAGATGTTATCTTCATGGTAAGGTCATCTAGAGACAATTCGTTTTCCATAAATTCAGTATTAATTTATTTCTAGACATTCAATTTTGGACTTGGAGAATGATATTAGAAGCATCCTGCTTCAGAATCTCTGTATCTCTTGGATCACAGGATTTACAGAAATAGAATCTTTACATAAATCTGTGAAACAAAACTCTCCATACATATAAGCTTATTAAAATAGTATAAAGAATAAAAAGCAATGGCATTTACACCGACCAATGTGGTACACCATAATCAAGCAACAATTGAAAGTGATAATGAATACACATTCTCTATAAAATGCTAATATTGTTTAAGAGTATTTCCATTTTAGTTTTATACTCATAATTTATAGAATTGGTCCGTGATAAATTTCAAAACGAGCTCGCATCTTTGTTATATTTTCTCAAACTAGATATTTTTTCTTTCTACAATATTTTTAAAATATTTATCAGAGGTTCATTTTATATTATTATTATATTCAACAGTGGAATTATCAGGGCACTCTACCATATTTCTACTTAGCGTCTGCCAGGACCGCCCCGGGTCATGAGTTACGACAGACGCCCGCAACAGAGCCGGATTAAGGGTCAAGTGGGCCGGGCCGTGCATTGTTGCCGCTGTTAACAGGGTCTCTTTGCAGAAATTAGGTGAAGGTAGAGATAATCTATTTGGGTTAAAGGTGTCAACTTATTGTAATAAATTTACTGCAGTGGATGAGAATTTTTTATATTTATGAGTTGAAATAACTGTGCATAAAAAACAGAAGAAATTGCATGAATTCTAATATTTACAAATTTCATTTGCTTTTTTGTGATTTCTTGAAAACATCCATAAAGTCAAATATAATTTTATTAGGTCATCTGAATATGATTCTTTAAAAATGTATTTTTATTATTATACTGAGATATTCTTCATACAATGTATTATGTATTTGTTTATTTTATTATTGAATGCTCACACGTGTACATGTATATGTTTTTATACTTTTTATTATTATACTAAGATAGTCTTTATACATGCAATGAAATTATGTGTTTGTTTATTTTATTATTGAATGCTCACATGTGTATGTTTTTATATTTTTATTATTATAGTGAGATATTCTTAATACATTAAAATTATGTATTTGTTTATTTTATTATTGAACGCTCATATGTGTATGTTTTTATTATTATGCTGAGATATTCTTTTTACAATGAAATTATGTATTTGTTTATTTAATTATTGAATGCTCACATGTGTACATGTTTTAATTTTTTTAACTATTATGTATTACTGCTTATTTATTATAATTTTTATTTGCATTATAGTTTTTGTACACAAGGGTGTCGGCTTAAAAACTTGTGGGGGTGTACCTCGGCTGGAAGGATGTTATGGGATGAGCCCAGACATTTTGATACCTTTTCTGAAATGTATTTTTTCCCATTGCCTTATCGTATACATGTATGTGTAATTACAGGATTTATTTTTGCATACTATAATATATTATTATCAAAAAAATATGTATTTATTGTATTTTATATATAAGCGATCGCACAATATAGGCAACGCTCATTGTCTGTTCTGAGATAGCTGACTTACACCCACAAAATTACATACTATATAAACACACATAAAAAGTTGAAGAGATCCGAGCCGCAGCTGCTCGCGCGATTTGAAAATTCTCAGAAAAATTGTGTTAGTTTCTTTCCTTGTTTTGAACTCTTTGAATTGTAACTCTTTTTTTTATTTTATCTCTTTACGCTAACAGTAATAGGTTTTTCAACTGGTGTTCAGCACAACGACGGGCAAAAATATAGACAGTTAATTATAGGTGCATAGCAGAAAACCCATCCCATTTCATACAACAAATTGCCTACTATTCGCGATCACAAAACCTCAACAGTATCAAAATCGATAATATGTTGGGTTGATAAATTTTAGCACATATGTACGAGTATATGATATACATAGTTCTATAAATAAGCACTTACATGCATGCAAAAAGAGCTATCAAACAAATGTAGCACGTAGTTGATTCATGTTAAAATATTAAAAGATACGTTATACTCGCACTAGCTATAATTCATGTGTGAATTAAATTGAGCTATTTTCAACTAAATGAAACCATAAAATACACGTTTATAAATATACAAAGATGAAATATACATTCGAAAATAATGTTTTTCTTGTTTGTTTCATGCCTTTATACGCCCAAATAATAAAAAAAAATTATGTGAGTTTTTTACGGGATATTGTGCTTTTAGAGTACGTAATTTTTTATTCTATAAATTAAGTCTACTGTGATGACACATTGGTCTTCTAATATCTAAGCGTTTTGAAATTTAAAACAATTCTGAAATTCGTGTGATTATAGCCTATTCACTCGAAGTTTTATATTTTCGTTACTTCCTATGTACCCCTTACAGAAATAAATTGCCTATCCTTGGATTATTGGCATGATCTCCCTAGAAGAAGTTAGATGAGGCAGTTCGATTACACCACTACACACGAATACCTAGAGGATGCAAACGGAGGGGTTTGATTCTGGCCCTTGCTTGGATATAGCTGAAGTGTAAGCTTTTTCAAGAACTTGTGGTCCTGGCAAACTTGCTGCCTTCTAATCTACGGCGCGAAAACGCCATATTGAAGGAGTCCCAGATGGCGTATCTAAACAACTCACTATTAATGCACATCGGTATTTCCTGCCCTTCTCTGACTCGTTTTAAATCCCGACGATGATTCTGGATCGATGAACAACAATTGGCTGAAATAATTGTGAGCTCACCACATAGCTGGCTGAGGCAATTTAATCGGTTGGATATATTCACTTATGACTGATACTAACGTACTTATCCAAAGATTTTATCAACTATGAAGATTGTGGTGCACCCTTAAACATCTTATGTGTATCCATGGTTGTAGTGCGCACGTTTTACAAAAGTGGGATTTCACTAATTCCCCGTTATGCTCATGTGGAATAGTCCAGAGTGTCGGTCACAATATGGAAGAGTCTACATAATATTCTTTCCCAGGATGTTCCGGGGAGATTCATCGGGCTACTCCTGAAGCTGTACAATGGTTGAAAGACCTGAACGTACCACTGTGAGAGAGAAACCATACGAGAGACAAAAAAGTTGACTGAAAATCCAGATATAGGAAGCTTTGATCTGGTGAGGCTGTAGCCCCCGGAATATAAGAAAAATGTTTATGATGGAATCGAATATAAATTATTACATCACAACATGTAGAAATTTCCAGCTCGTTCTAAAAAAACCTGAATGATATCTGAAGGAATCGAAAATTCATTTATATCATATCTGATTATTAATTTGATGTCAAAACAAAAGAATCTTCGCTTTTCACACGTATTTTCCTTTTATAATAATACGCTGTTGCTAAACAAAACCGGCGGATGATAAATAATATCTTTCCGAATCGTATCACTGGATCAGGCCATTATTAGCCGATATCATCTTTTGCCACCAATAAATTCCGCAGTCCCTTTCTTATATTTCCCAATAGTGGACCATTTGTTATGTTTGAACAAATATCCGTGATTGTGGAAAGCTCACTTATGGAATTAATTACTTCGATAATTTGCGAGGATATTAATGGCCGACGGGGAGAGATGCCCGAGCAAAGATAACCGACCGATGGTCAACCCAACACTGTTGGCATACGGAAACTAACTAACCTTACGTTGAGTTCAACATAATTTACGTGAATTTCATCTATTTTGTAATAATAGAATATAAATACCAATTTTTACATTTCCTTTTTTTTTAGATACACAATTATTTGTTAAATTCAAAAGTTAAAAGGAGATGCGAATGGCTTAGAAAATGGGAACTATAGAGAAACACATTTTTGTCCTTGGAAGTGTTATACTTTTTTAAATATCTGTATAATGCTAGCCAACGAGGGGAGAGTTTTATAGCAGGAGGTAACTGGTTCTAAAATCTGATGGAATAAACAGTAAATTATGAAGGAAGATCAATGAAAATAATGGTATTTACAAATTACCTCTCTTCATTTAGAAAAACGTTGACTTACTCATAATATTTTGATAGAGTTTTATTATAGTTTATTAAAGTTAGTAAATATTTTCTCTTCTTATTATTAATTGTTATAGATGAACTGTATCCTACCTTATTATGAGCCCGTTTTGTTATTTAAAACATACGAGTATTTTGTCCAAAGGCAACATTTCGTTCTGGTCCACGTGACATACAATTAGATACCAAATTTAAAAATGGCAAAAAGGTGCTAAAATTTCAGGCAGTGGATCAGACCTATTACGACAGGAGTTTGAGTACTTGAGCTTGCAAGAGAAGTAAACTGTGGTGAAATTTTGTATGAACTCTTATTATTTCATAAACATGCAACCACCTTGAAATTACTGTCCTTAGTTTTAAGCTGTAAACACAAAATCGAATAAGCCATATGCTCTACAAATTTTCATACATTTTGATTCATGTTTTGCTTGTTATGAATGTGCTTTCGATAATCTCATTACCTCTTACCCAAAATTATGATGATATATTTAGGTAGATACTTCCACTATAAATTTTATTAACAGCTATAGTATAGGCTTCACCAAAGTTAAAAAATGAATAAACAACCAATTAATTAATCTGCTTTTCGTTGGAGTAACGTTTCTTTCGGGAGATTTATGGTAACAAAAATGACAATCAATTTACTGTAATGTCTGTTCCAACTTTGTTTTTACTTAAAAATCGTAGGCGTCAAGTAACGCCATCCAATAAAGCATATCAGGGCCGCTACTTGAGTCGGGCCAAATGAAATATGCTATCCCTAATTTATAAACAAAAATATCATCTCGCAGTATCCCTTGCAGTGTAAGCAAGGCTCCTCCACATTCTTGTATCTTGTCATACAGAATCTTCTATTATTCATACTTCTCACTTAACCTTCTTTCAAAATCTGGTACAATTAATCCAGGTTCGTTATGTTCGGTCCAGTTCTTCCATTTCCCTTCTGAATTTTATACTCGTTTAGTCATTCATTTCCTCCACGTGCCAAGCCATCATAAATTAATTTTCTTCATTTTACTTAAAACTTTAATTTATCCATATATTTATTTCTAATCTCTTCATTCCACCTTGAATTATGTATTGACAATCTACATTTTTTCTTGTGCGCGCATATCTGCAGCATTAATCTTACTTTAAAAATTATTATGATTATAATCAATCTGCCAAGTCCAAGCTTCACTTTCATACGTCAAGGTGGGCACCAACACACGTCAAGGTGGGCACCAACACACGTCAAGGTGGGCACCAACACACATCAAGGTGGGCACCAGCACACGTCAAGGTGGGCACCAACACACGTCAAGGTGGGCACCAACACACGTCAAGGTGGGCACCAACACACGTCAAGGTGGGCACCAACACACGTCAAGGTGGGCACCAACACACGTCAAGGTGGGCACCAACACACGTCAAGGTGGGCACCAACACACGTATTATATACTATAATATTATTATACGGTACTTAGCGACTGATATGCTTGCTGGTTGTGTATTATATAAAGAACTCCGTTGAATTTGTTCCATGTTGCTACTCTTCTTTCAGACCCCTTAAGTATCGCCAATCACACGTCAACATAATGCCCAGATAACAGAAATTATTGACTTGCTCCAGCTTCTTTGCTCAATTAACCCATAGATCGAAAACACTTTTTACTACACCTCTTCTATAAACACGTCCTTCGACTTTGCTACATTAATTTTTAAACCTTAATTTGGCATATCTCATACAATCCACTTATCATATCCCTTAAATCAACTTCATTTTCAGCAAGCATAACCATGCCATCTGTATATTAAAGCCTACATATATTTATTTCATTCAGTTTTATACCAAATTTTACCAATGAAACATATGCTCTTTTTAAGTGACTAAATTAATTTCACTAACATATAAACCTATTCAATAAGAAACAAAAAGCTAATTGTTGTTATATTTGAGCAAATTTTACGTTAAAGAATGTTTCTAGCACCAAGGAAAGAAGAGATACGTTAAACTACTACATAAGAAATTATTGTAATCATCGACATATTCAAGATTATCCCCGTGACCTATTTGGCACCTGTGTTCCAGCCCAGGATTTGCTGAATCGATTTCCGTTGGAACGTATTTTTTTAAATAGGATTTCATTCCTTTGTTCTTTCTAGGTGGTTAGAAGTGATTGCCACATGGTAATGAACCCATCAGGTTGTAATCCATATAAGGAAAATGTAAAAATGTATGTATTCGTAACATCCATAATAGTAGTGGCACAGGGTTTCAGACATTTGAAAACTTACGAAATATTAAAAAAAAATATTCTGAAGATATTTTAGCCTAAAAACTCGAAGAATTGTGTTTTACGTAAATCATTTTCCTAATTCCAGCTTGATTTTTTACTAAAGGCCTCTTGAACATCTTTCTGGTTGATTGGATAAGATTGCCATATAATACAATAAGCCTGCCAGGTTGTGCTATATGCGACAAAAGTGTAATACAATACAATATTTATACGTAATGTTGTCTACTATTTTATAGGAAATAGAAAAATTAAAAAATTATACGTATTCAAATTTTCTGAGCATAGTTTTGAAAAAAATATTCGGTCAAACTAGGATATAAAACGATCGAGATACGATAACCATATTTTTTTAGATGCATACGTGCGGCACCCTCATTGCAAATAAGAAAGCCTCGGCCCTGACGCACAATCTTTAGGTGTGAACCGTTTTCTCAAGATTTATTATATCCCTGTTCTTTTGACTTAGGGTTATTAATGATCGAAAAGGACGAATAAAAAATTTAATGACATTTAGTAAACACTTTCTTAAAGGTTTTTTTATAACAAATCCTAGAGAGTTTGTACTGAAACCCTATTGTGGAAGGATCATAAATAACGATAAAATTGACTTGAACTTTCTGTATGATTTAACCTTAATAAATGTGAGTTGAAAAGAAGTGGAAAAGATCTAGATGAGAAATATTATGTTGGGTTGAATTATTGACTAAAGTAAAAGTTTCAATATAAAATACGTGTAGATGCTAACATTGTGCCTGGAATTCAAAGTGAGTTTGGTATTATTCTCTTAGATGTGTTTAATTTGATATATAAGAGGTATGTGATTCCTTTCCTCTAGTCCTACCATTACCGTTCAGAAATTAGTATTTTTGAGATGAACTTTATATCGTTATAAATTTAAGAAGTATCTTAGATAATAATTAAAGCCAATAAGAGACTACTTTGAATACTAACACATCACACGTTATTTTATACATACTCGTATCTTCATTAACGGTCCACTTGGTACGACCTTGGAACGAACTGTTAAGATTTATCCGATGGCACAATCCTTTATCACAATCAAGAGGGATTGTAAAAATATTACATGACTCAAAAAACCTCTTTCATCCTAATTAAAGTATATGTTTTCTCCCTGTATTATACTTGAACGAAATCCTTTCCTCTAGTCCTACCATGACTGTTCAGAAATTACTCATTTTACTTTAACTTCAACAAATATATATTTTTAAATATGTCATGGATTATGACAACTTGGCCTATTCAAGATAATATGGTTAGTTGGAATAAATTTCTGAATAGCAATGAACCAATCAGATGTAACTTGTTTAACCATGTACACGAAATAATAAATAAATGTAATGGAAAAACTTAACACAGATCTGTTTATTCAACTCTTGTCTGATATACAGGAATTTGGGAAGGCAGAGAAGACAGATTATCACGCCTTTCGGCCCATGCACATGGCTCTCGTCACGTCATACATGCTTTCCGATTTTTATACTCTTGTTCTAACCTTTTCCTCTGTTAAAGTTTTTATAACTATCTCCTTTCTCGGTCTGCCTACTCCTCGCGTTCCATTCATTTCAGACATTTATATTTGTTTCGTAAGTTATTTTGCAACACATTCTTTAAATTTTGCCAAACCATTTCAAGAAAGGATCTTAATTCTACTTACAACATCCCCCTCAAAGGAACAGTTATCCTTTATCCGATAATTTATTGTTGTATCAGATACCGTATTTTCATACTAGATATTCTAGACATCTTAAAAAAATAAGATAAATAAACAATAAACGAGATGTGACAAATCAAAATAATTTTGAAAATAGTTAAAAGTATTATTTTTTGCATACAATTCAGAGTCGTATTTCGAGTTAAAATAAAAGTATTAATAAACATGTAGTGCTAATGTGAGTGGAAGGCGTGATAGAGGAAGATCAAGGAAACTGGTTGGATCAAGTCAATATTTTGAATGAAGGAGAAATTGTATGAGAATGTATATGTAAAAAGTCAGAGGACTTGTATGAATTTAAAAGAGGTAAATGGTGTGCGTCGAAATAAGAAAGTCTAGCCTCTGTATATCTGCCAATCCCGATAGAGAAATATCGTGATGGTATTTATGTATATGTTGCAGGACAAACTAGTGCGGCCTAGGCCAAACTAGTTCGTCCGAAGCGTGTTCGGACAAACTAGTTTGGCCTAGGCCGAACTAGTTTGTCCTAGGAAATATAACATATCATTCAGGACAAAATGGTTTGTCCTAGGCCAAAGTAGTTTAGACTAGGGCAAAATTTCCTTTATTTATAACGTTAATTTATTTATGAGATAAACTGACAAAAATTAATTTTTGTCATTATAATATTGTATATAGTTATACAGTTTTGTTATAGTGTTTACTTGTTATTGCATGGCAAACTCTGGTGGCACTTCGAGTTACAGAGTATGGATTTCTTTTTACATAAACCCCTGTTCGATATACAGTTTTTGTTGCATTTACATCTGAAGAAACCTTGACCAGTCCCGATGGAATGCTTAATTGCTGCACTTCTTAAATAAATATCTTACTCCTGATCGATTTCTTCGTCTAGTAGGAACTTATTTGCGCAGATGTCAAATTCCGTCCTGATTTTTTTTTTAAATACAACTTAATCGATAATTATAATATAAATAAAAATAATGTTTAGTAAATATGTTACAGAAAATTTAAAGGGATTGTAATATTACCTGCAATACATTTTCTGTAAAACGCCGTATTTGGTCTCAATATTGTAGAATCCTTCGTTAGTTGTTTGAAGACGGTACCTTCTGTAAATGTTTTATCCAATTCAGTTTTGTTATCAAATAATAATTTGATAACAAAATTGTGTGATTTAATTAACACTCTCGAGAATTGATCATTTTTTATAGTAGCAAGGTAAAACAAACCTGACAAGCGTGGGCAGACGACAGACGTTTTATCAACCAGACATTGAATGTTATCTAACACAAAGAATTCTGAGTCTAAGAAAAATACAAAATTAATAGCGATCTGATTTTACATTAAAATTTCACCACTGAATATAACATTATTTCAGTCAACGCCTGGCACATAGACCACCATAGCCGACATGTAAATCAGTCACAGCACAATGCAATGTAGAACAGTGCAGGGCATGCAAGTGCAGTACACATTTCTCTTCCAGCCGGGATGGGACATAGGGACAGATGCACCGCTTCCTGGGACGGTGTCGCCGCACGGATGTACGGATGCGGCTGCACGCCCGGGAACGGGACACCACAAAATATGAGAGACCATTTCGGCTGTTACAACACCATTGTTAACTGTACGGAGGAGAGGTCTTCCTTTACATAAATTTTGTTCAACACAATCATACAAAAATGTTACACGTATAATACTTGTATTATCTAAGTTAATGAATCGAAGAAACAGATTTAGTTTATTTTTTATATTTTATTTTCATTATTTTGTGTACGTGATTACACTCGTATATGGTACCAACTCATCGTAGATATATTGAACTATTTTAGTTCACGATAGATTTACAAAAAAATATTCGTTTCAATTCAAGAAAAAAAAAGAATCTCGAAACAATAATGGAAGACGTAGAGGAAGGAATTCATTCGAGGACATGGAAGGGAAATAAAGGAAATTTAGGATAGTCTGACTAACGTAATATTTCTTTAATTCTCTCACACCAGCAAATTCACCGTCCACACCGCTGTACTGAATCTAATGGCACACCAAAGTGAGACGGTCGGAGCACACCAGCATGTTTTTTCACCTACTTTTTGGGAAGAATAGATGTGACCAAAGTCATAGGTATTCTTATGCTCTCGAATACTAGGCGAAAAAATACCTGTGTCAATCGAGGGGAGTACCACATCGCGGGGTTCGAACCGACAACCTTCTGCACGAAAGTTCAGTACATCATCGCGCGGCCATGCACCTCATAAATAAGGATGATTCACATAACTCTTGGAACATTTTTCCATAGTCATAAAGAGTGAACCGCAAATGAGGTGCGCAAGGGTACGTGGGTGCGCAAATGTACCCTCATCGCCTAATTGATTTGAACGCCCGTGTTTTGAATTTTTTTCAAATACATGAAGGGAAATTCGGATTGCTAAGCACATAAAATAATGTCGATGGAACGTAAAAGTTCCTTCTCTATTTGATTTTAAGTCATTGAAATTTGTTCCGAAACTTGTACAGGTGGTCATACTTCCTTATGCAAACAATGCAAACATTTAAGAGTCTCTCCAAATTATCCACAATCTTCTCGTTAACATTTAAATAACATACGTCAGAGTAATGAACTAGTGGAAGCATACGACTTTCATGAAAATATATTTGAATGTTGTGTGAGTGAAAGTTGTACGTCTTGATAGAGAATTCTGACGCTCTGCCTACATGAGTAAAGAAACAGTATGATAGTAAATAAGGTTATTATGAGAAAATATAAAACATTTTACACGTAAATGCTCGTGGAAAACAATAATGAAAAAAGGCTTTTCAGTTCAAGGATAACTCGCTCCATGATCGACCTAGTCGAAAAAGGATAATTTGAAAAAAATAAATTGTACACATGTGTATTGTTTTGAGATTTACTTGAGTATTATTTATAATTCCAATATCTGTGGATTGTGTACTCGTATATTGTACAAATGATATTGTTGAAGGTGTTATTTTTTATTTAGAATGGACTATGAAATTTATTGAAATATAATAACATTTAAGGTCAGATATTTTGCATCTGATAGATGGACCATGTTAAGTATACCAAAGGCATACCACTGGCGAACGCCGTGAAAGAAGGAAAAAAGTCGTTCATGAGGTTGGTTGTGTAATATCTCAAATGGGACTAGATGTCTCGCATCACGTCACCTACAAAAATATACATTTTGTGTTCAAATATTTTTTTTAATATTTAAATAGAAAAAAATAATATTATATAACCAATCTGCAAATGAAAACCGAACAACACAGAGAGCAATGGGCATATGCATGCTCGGTATTATTTAAAAACGTTATCAAACACTTAATAAAGTTTTTCTTCTCTCACATAACATAAGACATTAAAATATGGATTACGTCACTAATCATACAATACATTTACGCATGGGATACAAGATACATATTACCACGCATGATTTAAATATATTTGTAAAGCATAAAAGTAATGATTTTTCAATGTTACGCAAGTCTAAAATAAATGTATGAAGTTGGTTGTTTAAGAGGGGTAAGTAAGAAGTGAGGAACTTTGTTAGGTCTCGACATAGGCATGAGTGAATGACTGATGCAAATAGTAAACGTTTGATGAAGAGTTAAACATTATGGTGATGTGGTTGTTGAGATTTTGATACCGTAGGAGTTCTGCGTGTGATAATACTATATAGGATTCATGAATATGTATGTGAATGCAGTTTAAATTGTCCATTGAGTGCTTAAGTATTTATGAAAGATATGTGAGATTTAAAAAAAAGGAATGATATCACTTTTTCCCAAAACTTGACTATTGAAATAACTACATTCACAAATTGGTGAATTTATTTGGTTTTATTTATGATATTGTACAATATATATTTTATTTCTTTTATTTATTGTGCATTTGTAATGTACTCGAACTCATCAGATCGTCATTCCATTCAACGATTTTTAATTATTAGGTTTTTTTATTAGAAATGATGAAAAAAAGAAATAGTTTCCTCTCATTTTATAGTTATTTTACAATGAATGTTTTCGGAAGACTAAACATATCACAAGTTACGAGACGAAACATAATATGAACATTTCACTGCAGCCGACTGATGATATCATTTTATGATGGATATGACAAGATTTAATACGTGATGTAACTAAAATATCCAGATTTCGGGATGATCGCTTTTGGCAATGCTTTATTAGGTTTACACTAGGGGTTATACGAATAGACTTTTGGCACTTTTTACAGTAGATGTTTAGGTAATACATTGTAGGTTTGTTATAAAAAAATAAGTATCATTAAATGTTAGTATGAGGTGTATGGCCACGCGGTATCGCATTGGACTTCCATGTAGAAGGTCGTCGGTTTGAACCCCGCGCTGTGCAACTTCCCTCGAACGACACAGGCATATTTTTCGCATAGTGGTCGAGGACATAAGAATACCCTTAACTTCGGTGATATCTATTAATCAAAAAAAAGAAAAGAAAGAAGTAAGGAACCCTCTAAGCATTCATTTATAATAGTTTTTATGTGTAATTTTTAAGAACTTTGGATATCAGTAAAACCGTGTTATCGATACCTAAGTGATTTTAACAAACTTATAAAAAAAAAAAATTCATATGCACAAACAATCCAAGCCTTCAAAGTTATGAGTTATGCTGTGATAAAATATGTTCAAGTACGTTGAAATGTACTATACAGATATTACATATAAATGTTAAATTTTAAAACCCCGATCTCATTTACATGTTTCGATAATTATCGTCTTTTGAATCTTACCATATTATTGTAATGTTCCGTAATGGTTTTGGATATCACTCTGAGGATGAAGGTTGCAATGTTTTCGAAACATTGACCATCATTTAAGTCAACTAAACATGGTCACATCCAAATACATTTTAATCCCACGACATTATTTCTGGTTTGTGATTATCTCCAAAGTTTGAATTTCAAAACATGAGGAATTTTAAACAAACAAAAACTTATCCATCTCCAAGCCTTGAAGAAAAGATTATTCTTAAAGAACTAACACATTTACTTTTTTCCAATATTATAAGAGAAAACAGGGCTTCGATTTTTTTTTAAATATAAGCTTTGTGTATTTTTTTATTGAATCAATGCATGTGTAAACGAATACGCCACTATTTAAAAGTAGGTTATTAAATAAAATTTGTTCGTTTAAAATGTTAAGTCAGTAT
This sequence comes from Odontocerum albicorne, assembly GCA_949825065.1. Taxonomy (NCBI): domain Eukaryota; kingdom Metazoa; phylum Arthropoda; class Insecta; order Trichoptera; family Odontoceridae; genus Odontocerum; species Odontocerum albicorne. The sequence continues at coordinate 26,937,795 of OX463846.1, forward strand.
TTAAATTAGTAAACTAGAAAGTACCCTCAAAATGTATGAATAACTTGGTTGAATTCTGATTACTTGATATGCAGAAATAAATAAAAAAATACCATACTCTTTCAATAAATCTCATTAAATTAAAGTCACGGACTATCTTGATGTGGGCGGATCACCTTTTAAAGAAATTGTTTCTTCAAATGAAATTGAATTAATTTAGAAAACATAATGTATCAATTTTGTTAATCTTTCCAAATGATGTCACCATTCATTCCAATTGAACAGTCGATACCATCTCGCATGTCGGAACCAATATAGAAACTTCAACCTGAAGTAGGATGGTTCTGACGCCCACCTCTGATACTATCGTTAGCGAAGCTGAGAGAACCAATCTATCGGAACATCTAATTCGACACGTATCCAGGTTTATGTTCTTTCCTAGATCAAACAACATTCCTAACTACCATGGGTTGATACTCGGTGAAAACATATGGTTTCATATCTTTAAATAGATTTCATTAAATTCTCATTACCATAAATTTTATAAAAATATTTTTTTACCACCGTTTAAGGACCAATATCACATTAGTTGTTTTTTTTATCAATGCTCTATAATATTTCTCAAACTGTATAAATATAACCAACCTGATAACGTTTAAAGGACTGTTTTTTGTCCAATTCCAAATATTATTTGTAATATTCAACAGAATATATCACTTAACGTTATAATTCATTTTCAACTTCCGTGATCCACCTTAACAAATTAGTTCATACTCTCATATCTTACTAATTTAAGCGTCCCATTTCGTAATGATTCATTATCATTATCTACGGTAACGCCAAGTATTAGGTCATTATAATCATCATCAAGGGCGCAACAACTTACGGTAAATGAAGGAGGAAAGGTAAGAAGTATGAGACACAGAAGACTATATTTGACAAGATTTATGGATGTGAACGAGGGGAAAAACGTGTACATGGATACATATATTTTCTGTCTATCCAAAAGAAACGTGGTATATATTATAGGTATGTATGGACTCCGACATAAACTCCCTGTATCGATATATATCTAGAGTTATTACTGTTCAATCACTTTATTCCAGGGTATCTGCAGCTACTCCATCCAACAAACGTGGTATATATTATAGGTATGTATGGACTCCGACATAAACTCCCTGTATCGATATATATCTAGAGTTATTACTGTTCAATCACTTTATTCCAGGGTATCTGCAGCTACTCCATCCAACAAACGTGGTATATATTATAGGTATGTATGGACTCCGACATAAACTCCCTGTATCGATATATATCTAGAGTTATTACTGTTCAATCACTTTATTCCAGGGTATCTGCAGCTACTCCATCCAACAAACGTGGTATATATTATAGGTATGTATGGACTCCGACATAAACTCCCTGTATCGATATATATCTAGAGTTATTACTGTTCAATCACTTTATTCCAGGGTATCTGCAGCTACTCCATCCAACAAACGTGGTATATATTATAGGTATGTATGGACTCCGACATAAACTCCCTGTATCGATATATATCTAGAGTTATTACTGTTCAATCACTTTATTCCAGGGTATCTGCAGCTACTCCATCCAACAAACGTGGTATATATTATAGGTATGTATGGACTCCGACATAAACTCCCTGTATCGATATATATCTAGAGTTATTACTGTTCAATCACTTTATTCCAGGGTATCTGCAGCTACTCCATCCAACAAACGTGGTATATATTATAGGTATGTATGGACTCCGACATAAACTCCCTGTATCGATATATATCTAGAGTTATTACTGTTCAATCACTTTATTCCAGGGTATCTGCAGCTACTCCATCCAACAAACGTGGTATATATTATAGGTATGTATGGACTCCGACATAAACTCCCTGTATCGATATATATCTAGAGTTATTACTGTTCAATCACTTTATTCCAGGGTATCTGCAGCTACTCCATCCAACAAACGTGGTATATATTATAGGTATGTATGGACTCCGACATAAACTCCCTGTATCGATATATATCTAGAGTTATTACTGTTCAATCACTTTATTCCAGGGTATCTGCAGCTACTCCATCCAACAAACGTGGTATATATTATAGGTATGTATGGACTCCGACATAAACTCCCTGTATCGATATATATCTAGAGTTATTACTGTTCAATCACTTTATTCCAGGGTATCTGCAGCTACTCCATCCAACAAACGTGGTATATATTATAGGTATGTATGGACTCCGACATAAACTCCCTGTATCGATATATATCTAGAGTTATTACTGTTCAATCACTTTATTCCAGGGTATCTGCAGCTACTCCATCCAACAAACGTGGTATATATTATAGGTATGTATGGACTCCGACATAAACTCCCTGTATCGATATATATCTAGAGTTATTACTGTTCAATCACTTTATTCCAGGGTATCTGCAGCTACTCCATCCAACAAACGTGGTATATATTATAGGTATGTATGGACTCCGACATAAACTCCCTGTATCGATATATATCTAGAGTTATTACTGTTCAATCACTTTATTCCAGGGTATCTGCAGCTACTCCATCCAACAAACGTGGTATATATTATAGGTATGTATGGACTCCGACATAAACTCCCTGTATCGATATATATCTAGAGTTATTACTGTTCAATCACTTTATTCCAGGGTATCTGCAGCTACTCCATCCAACAAACGCTGCATCGACTTTATTTTCCTCTATCCTCACTCTTTTTTTACTTCCAAGATTCGTCCATCTGCCTTGCTCGTGGTATAATATAATATATGTTCATGACCACCTTAATATGCGGAAAATTATAATTAAATATTTTAACATGGTTTAAATATTAAAATAAAGAATATTCATCTTGTTTATTCATAAAGAATATTCATTGGAAAAATAAATCAAGATTTCACGTGTTCAACTGAATTATAAGTGTTGCTTCTTTAAAATGCTTTCATTAGAAAACAAGGATTAAATTTCTGATTTAGTATTATACCTAAGTGTCAACGTTGCAATTGACATTACTGCAACTATCAAGAACATATTAAATGCACCTCCCCCCGGGACACTAGAACTAATGAAGATCCTCCAACAATCACGAAACAGTATTTCTGGAAACTTAGATATTGTGAAACTCGGCGCTTACTGAGGATAGAACTTATTTAATTCAATTAGCCTATATCACGTTCATTGGTTACTTTTTGAAATCTTTCAAATTGCTGAGCACTAATTGACAAAACTGGTTACCCTTATATTTATTCATAAAAATTATACACCTTTTATCACTAGTGAAAATCATAGTTCTATGTTGATAATTGTTGAAGGAACCTCACAAGTTGAGGTGTCCTGAAAACGTGAAGTTGAAGCTGTTCAAGACGAATTCAATTATAAAAAGTTTATTTTTTTTCTTGCAAACGATTAAAAATTTATATTTTTTGTGATTGTGATCTGATTTATTAACATATATACGAGTGTAATGTAGGAATTACATAATTATATACGAAAACTAAATAAAATACAAAATACATTTTATATTTTAAAATGTATAAGGGAGAAAAATATATGTAGCAGAAAAGACAAATGTCTTTAATAATTAAGATGATTGAAAAATAAATTAATAGCGGTAATACAACATCTAACATAAAAACATTACAAGAACATATTACGTAGGACAATAGTTAAGAAAATATATTATTGAATTAAATCATAAATCTGTTGCTCTGTCCATTGCATTGTCGAATTCTCCCTATTTCACCTGAACACAGGGTATTAATTCTCCCTTCAGATGTTCTATTGTTTTCTTTACATCAGTTAATTTCTATTGTTTTTACAAGCGCAGTTGTGTACAATAAAATCATGCATTGAATAACACAAAACCACACCAAAAGAGAAAAAAAACGTAATTTACTACTGAAACCAAATGAGCATAATTTACGAACGACTCGTTCGATAAATACCACACATAATAATTAATTTTATTTTCCACAAATTACTTAGTCTACCCGATCCATTCAATCTTAGTCAGGTTTTGACCTTAATCGTGAATCAATCGTTTAAGGGAATTGTAATGTTCACTTGATCTTCAATTTTATATTACATTTAAAGCCCCAAAGCCACTGTATTTTTCTATTGTGCTATATATTGAAAACCTTTTTAAAAACAATCGAAGAATCATGGTTTTTTTACAATTTTTACGATTAATGAAAGCACACCAATTAATTTTTATTTATTATAACTCAAGGTCCCATAGATAACATCCACGGTCTATGCCGGATTTAAAATGATATTTAACATTTTTTTTGCAATCAACCAATAAAATTGAAGGGAAATAGAAATTGAATCCAAATATTGCATCACGTGTCTAGCAAGCATTCACTTAGTTTTGATCTTATCGTAAATGCATTATGTTTTCGTTATTTAATTTTTTTTTCTCAGCTAGGTTCCTTTTTATATTTTTAAAGAATGTATTTTTAAAATTACTTTTATAAAATCAAAGAACTTTGTCAAGGCTTTGAAAATCTTTCTCCGTTATTACGTTTTCAACTTGAAACGCGTGTTTTGAAAAATTAGAAATTTCGTAAGATTTTTTACCTCGCGAAATTTCCTTTGACACAAATAATGTGACAAAGGATGATTTGGTGTCGCTAGATCGCGACACAAATGGGGAAATTATCAAAAAAGAGCCTCGCTATTTTATGTCACACCGTGAATTTTTTTTTCTCAATTGATATCGAGGATGTTTGTATCTTATTTATTTATGTGGCAAGAGGCAAACAAAATGTGGTCAATTGAAACCAAAAAATTTTGTTTTTCTTAAAGTTTATCACGACGTTTCTTAAAGTTTATATTTCTTAAGTAATAGAAAGACATTTAAATAAGGATATTTATATAAAAAAAATTCTTAGGAGTTTATCATGTAAAGAAGGCTTCGCTCGATTAATATATCTACAAGAAAATTGTTTCTTAAGAGTTTATCATGTAAAGAAGGCTTCGCTCGATTAATATATGTACAAGAAAGTTGTTTCAACCACCAGCATGATAAATATTATTTTCTTAAAATTATTAAAAGTCATATTTATTTTTATTATAAATTAATTTGACATATTTAGATTTTTGACTCATCATACTACAATTTTCAAAGATAAAAAGTTTAAAACAATATATTCTTATCTGTTATTTTCTATTAAAATATCAATGATTTTTTTTCACAATTGATACAAAACGGAATAATCTTTTGATTAAATTTTTTAATGTAATTAAAACGGCAAAAAAGATTAAAAAAAATTTATGGAAATTTTATTGTAATTTTTTTTATATATTTCTGACAAGTAATATACCATAATAACACATTTAACCAAATACATTCAACGACATCCAATCTGTTGCATTTAAGTTTATGCCGCGCAACTACTTTTTTCAAAGGAAATAGCAATACTTTAAAATAGAAATTGTATTATGTTACACTTTCATTGTTTATAGTACAACCTAGCGGACTTATTGTCATGGAAATCTCTTCCATCTTACCTAAAAGTTAAGGAGGTCATAAGTGAAAATCAGACTGAATTTTTTTTATCTGCCCCCGTAACCCCTGGATTGAAGACAGACGTTTAACCAACTACTAGGTTAAGGCGGCCGTTCAAAATTATCCGCAGAATATACAATATAATTTATGTATGTATAAGGAGACTACTATTCAACATTAAACTTGCACGGTGATGCCAGTATGGAGAATATTGTGTCACATACATTAATACTATTTCAACATTAAACTTGCACGGTGATGCCAGTATGGAGAATAATGTGTCACATACATTAATACTCTTTCAACATTAAACTTGCACGGTGATGCCAGTATGGAGAATAATGCATCACATACATTAATACTCTTTCAACATTAAACTTGCACGGTAATGCCAGTATGGAGAATAATGTATCAGATACATTAATACTCTTTCAACAACGACCGGGCGTTGAATTTTGGAGAAACCGAAACTGAGATAGTTGGTCGTGATGGTACTGCAGAATGATACAAGTAAAAAAGCATTGATTTGTCCAAAACACATTTCTGACTATTTTACAGTTGACGATACTGAAAATGTTATGAAATATCTCTTAGAAAAGCTTGGATTAAAACATCAGACCCTATTTTATTTTCCAACTTGTAGTTTAACCAAGAAACACAATATATATGAATCCATATTTTCTCTTTAACAATCGTCTGTCAGCTGTGAGTACAGCAGAGCACAGTGGAGCTCGACGCAGTCGGACTTGAACAGTTAGCCGGGTACACAAAGACAATTAAGGCTGACATGATTAACATACATTCCCAGAACGCTTACTGGGAGAGGCTGTAAGTGGCTGAAACACCATTCCCCACCTAGTTTTCCTATCTCTCTGATATAATTGCTCTCGACTCCTGAGCACCTGTAATCTCTCTCAAGACAGCTACGGAAAGAGTTACGGTTTTTCAAATGAAAGTTTCTTTTTGATAAGATTTATTTAAAATTATTAATATGAATACTGAAAAAAAACTAAAATATATTGATTTACGGGGGAAACGTAGACGTAGAAAAAAACTAATAAGAGCCGAATAAATGACGTAGAAATGCGTCTACTGAGGAATATATGAGTTCTGTCATATATTGTTACAATTTAAGGCTGATGTGTTGAGTAAGATGACGAAGAGCACTGCTGGTTCGGGCATATAGAACTAAAAAATGAAGGACTTACAAAACAAATATAAATTGCAAATGAGAATATAAGGCGTGAGAGAGGAACACAAAGGAAGTATGGTTAAATCAAGTGAATATTTTGTAGGAAGGAAACATAGAAATCCAGATAAATCGTAGGAATTTTATGAGAAGGTGGATGGCCCCCAACAAGAAAATGGCGTGATGGTATGTATGTATACTTTAACATGAAACTAATCAAAGAATAAAACACCATAATTAAAGCATTTTATTATAGATTTAATTAGATCATAACTCAAAGCTATAAGTTTGTATCACTGCCCTCAACATTGAAAAGGCTGATGAAATAAATGTATATTTATTTATATCGCTCCATTGAGATGTAGGGTCAACATCATGCTGCTTCTCTACTAATTTCTATGCTAGCAATGGTGATTCAGTTAATAACATTCAATCACGTCGCGTCATTCCTCACGCTGACACATTGTAAATTTTAGAAAAAATCATTTTTTGCATTTTCTAAGCTGAAATACAGAAATTATAACCCAAATGAATTATACTATATAATAAATAATCCCAAATAAATTTTGTTTTCTATTTAAGTCAACCGCAAATTCTTTGTTTGTGTATGGTTGTATTTTAATAAGGGTTCTTGTTACTATAAAGTGCAAGTACTATAAAGTGTAGAAAAGAAAAGGGAAGTTAACAAAAACAATTCGGTTACCTAGTTGGTAAGGGTTGTTTACAGCCGAGGGCTATGGTACCGATAATGGTATATAAAAAATTAAAAAATATGAAATACATGGTAACAAATATTGAAAATCCGCGAATATACCTATAAACATATATGTAAGTTGCAGATTATAATAGAGTACCGACCGCAGAGTGTGCGCGACATTTCGGCATTGGCTTGTATTGTTATAACTTTAATACGACTCCGCAGATGAGAGAGTGTGGCGGTGGGGCCACATAAGATTACGTATTACCTACTCCTCTTACCCACCTTCACATAAATCTCTCCATTTAATTGGAACTTTATGCTACTGAGAGAAAATATCAATTCAATTTATGTACACACATAAATATTTTTTTTGAAATCTATGCTACTAGTTATTTTGCAAAAACTTGTATTTCATTGAAAAATAAGTCAAAGTGGTCTCGATGATTTAGTGGACACATAATTCTTGTTTTTTCGAACAGGGACTTCTAAAACCAAAACCTTAACCTCACAATATTGTTGATATATCGTCGAGGACTCTCGAAATGTATATAAAGGGTTATTACTTGGCAGCACAATTTACTGTTTTATTTTATTTTTAGTCATACACAGAGAAAATAACCGTTTTACGTCAATGTAAATGAATTTTTTGCATTGAATATTACATCTCAGCCAGTTTATTGTGAATTACATTCACCTTGGAAAAAAACACCTGGCAGGTCTATCACGGCAGCCATTCCTAATGGCTCAGAACTACGATCATAAGACAAAATATAATTTTATAAATTACATATTTTTTTATGTACAGCACGCCTTAATTTTAATTTATTTTATCTACAGTTGATGCCGATTTTAAAATAAAATTGTAAGTTTTTTTCGCCATACATATCAGACCACGATCTGATATGTAGATTGGCCTTTTTGAAAACCCATTCTAGAAACCGAGGCCTTATATGTATGTAACATGGCCTTGTCGAAAATTTCACACGAGTCACAGCTTGATATGTAGCATGAAATTGTGAAAAACCCATCGTTGGAGGCATGATATAATACATAATATAGCCTTGTTGAAAATACATCGCATAAGCCACGGCCTGGTATATAAATGAACCTTGTTGAAAACCTATCGTAGAAGCCACGGCCAGATATGTACAAAGGACTTGTTGAAAACACACGAATTTAAAAAACATTTCTTAAACATGTAAACATAGAATTCTAATTTATTTTTATCAAACATTGTTTATTCCACTTATTATGACGGTAAAAACCTACCAGCTTTAAGGCTTTCGCCTAGACAAACAAGACTCTTTAACTTGTTTTTATCAAACACTATTAATTACACTTTTTATAACGGTGTAACACTACCGGGTTCAAGGCTTTCACCAAACAAGTCTTGTTTGTGCTCCCTGATGATGAGGTGAAAGCCTTGAAACCGGCAAGGTTATACCGTTACAAAAAGTGGAATAAACAGTGTTTGATAAAATAAATTACAATGTTTTTAAACCTCCACAATGTTAATGCCTTAACTATAAATAATATATAAACATAGAATCTTTGTGAACAGCGATGATGATTTGAATGTAGTCGTTTATGTTTTTTTAACATTAAAACTCATGTTAATTTATGTAACTACATTATTTTCTGAGCTTAAAAAAGAATCATTTACAAAAGAAAGACTGACGAAAAAACGTAAAAAGATCTTTAGTAAAATTCAGTGGCGATTTGAAGTGGCGTCTTTATATGTATCTTTCGAAGATTGCCGAGATGTAAGTTTTAAGTATTTAATAAGTCAAATTGATAAAGACAGGATAATAATATATGTATAGTATATTGAATTAAAACTAGGAGATCAAAATTAGTAAGCAAATTTATTTTAATTAAAAACTAATCCTCATACAGCAAAAATCATCATTTTAACATCAAATTTACTAAAAAGAGCGTAAATATTTTCGTAGGAAACGAATTGAAAATAAGCTTCCAGGCACAATTTAGTATCTCTCGAAGAAAAATTAGATTTTTTTCCAAAAACACCTTTTTTGGGTTAATTGAACGGAAAATATGAAATGAGATTTATTTTTCACACAAAAGATACACGTGTAATACGAATGAAATGTTAAAAAAACACGTAAACACGATTTACTTAAGTGAATAAAATTTTCAATATGTGGCATGTTAAACTTTTTCATTTATTTTTTAGTACAAAGCTTCGACTAAAATACATACGATTTCCTGAGGCGTTCTCATACGTGGTTTATGAGTAAATATATTTTTTTACTATGGATGGTATTTAAAAAAAAATAAGAAGCTTAAAATTTTAATAATAATTTTAATGAAAAAAACGAGTGTATTTTTGTTTTTGGAGATTGGGTCACGACAGTTTTTTTTTATTTGCTTATGCTTAAAATATGAATACTAAATCAACATATCTTTTCCGCTATGAAATATAAGAAGACTAAGGTTATTTTCAAGATAAGCATTTCAACAAATTTAAAGTTAGGAACTGATGGAAACGTAAGAAGTTAAATAAACAGTAGAACACCCATGATATCGTTATAAATAGATGAAAATGAGACAAAAGTTACAAACTTGGTTCTCTGTCTACCCCAAAAGGGATGTTATGATAATAGTATGTACGAGTACATATGTAAAAAAGTTATGTAATTAATTAGAGTATATGAAACTTTATTTTTTCTATTAAAAAACTTAGCATTTTTTCATAAAAACGAAAATGTCTTTTATTCAAATTGATACATTTCATGAACACAAGCAAAATTCATTAAAAAGCCATTTGAGTGACTTAATGAAACTAAGTAGCTCCGAGGAGGATTAAATCATCAATATCACAACTTATATTTTTTTATTAAACATTTGTTGACAACTGTTTTAAAACCTCATATATTGATAAAATTGAAATAAAAACTACCTTTCTCAACACTAATGTGGAAAAATATCTTTACAACTTTAAGTTCAATTTATTTTTATGGTACTCCTCAGCATTATTCACATGGAACCTCGCATTGGTAATGTGGACTTGGCTGGAAGGCTTCATTGTTTTCAGCTCCATTAATAGAGCATTCTGATTAGCAGCCTGGGTAGGCACCTAAATCGCAATTCCCCATCGTGGACAAGACAAGGAGAATAAAAAAGAAACAATTTCTTTGTAAACCTAAACCAGACTGAAACCTTTTTATTTTATTAAAAAAAATTCAATAAGATTTAGGGAGGTACTTTCTACGAAGCTAAGTCAAATAGTATGTAACAATCTCAAAATTACATAAAAATAAACTTGTTTTTAAACTTAGCTGCCATAAAATAAAAACGTAAATTCAAACTAAGTTGTTTAAAAAAACATAATCTATTTAGTAAAAATAAACTAAAGATCCATTCACACCACTCTAAAAGCGAAGGAAGATCCGCAAGTTGAAATTTTGTTAAGAAAAAGTTTCCAGAAACCGAGGAGAAGCAATTTAAAATGGCAGAGCAAGAAATCCATTGGAAATTAAGCAGGATTTCTCCGTTCTCCGGAAGCTGTGTAGTTGAGCCAATGGAACTAAGAACACGTAGCTGAGCTCTTCCTTTGGCCAACATCTTAGAGGTTTTCTAAGTAGCTACATTCTGTGAATCATTTAGAGCACACTCGGACCGAGTTTTCCGAATCTGGTTTTAAAAAAGCGACGAAAAAGTGCATGTGCTTTAATTTACAGTGAAAGATTTTTGTGACTTAGAAAATCAACTTCACAGTGATTTTTAAAGTTGTGCTGATATAAATTCACTTTCATGTGAAATTTGGGAAATTAGATATATACAACGAGAAGAAAATTTGTTGAACTTATGAAAGATTTATGTTAAGTATTTTCTTATAAGATATTTTTGGTATAATATTGAACCTCTGAATAGAAGTTTTTCAATGAGTTTCAAAGACTATTAAACACATTTTTCATGTGTTGTTTCATGTCATTGTTTTTTTTCTTTATATCCTTTTTGCATACCACGCCTAGGTTTAGAACCAACATTTCGATTATATCGATTTTTCGATGATACTTAGCGGGACAACAATTAGGTTTTTATTCCATATCCTAAAAACGATGAGAGTACAGCAAATATTTTCAAATTCAAATTGTTAAGTTCACATATTTTTTTTTCTATTTTCAATAAAGATAATATATAAGCGACTGCAGGTGCACCAATCATATTTTATTTATGAAATAAAAAAGAACCGTAACATCTTTAAGTATTTTTTTTTTTAATTAACCCATTTAAAATGTTGAATGTTATAATTTATAGAGCATTTACTCGTTAAAAACAACAAAAATTATCTATTTAAAATATGTTATGTGTGTAATATTTAAATGGGAAAACAATATTTGGTTACAAAACTGGCTTGACCTCTTCAGCAATTTACAGAGAATCAAATTTAAAAAAAACAATTTCTTCCACTCTGGGATAAATTTATTTTCTGTTACTTATTTTTTCCCCTCCTTTCCACTCTTTCATAGCAGTCATTATTTTGTTGTACCAAAATTAATTTATTTTCTGATTTCCGTTCTCGATCCAGCTGTCTTCCTGCAAACCATTTTAAATTTTTTTAAATTTTTAATCTGTATGATTCTTTTGAAATATTATATATATAAAGTTGTGTCTGTTTTTTTAAATAAATTGTCTTTGAACTGAATTCTAATGATTTCCCTTGTGTACAATTTTATTCCTCTCAAGCGAATATAGCATATAAGCTTTTTACGTGATTCTTTAATGCATATAGTTTTAGACTTTAGAACCAGCTGCCAATTAACACGCTCCGTCGTTGGCATATTTCAAACATTGACTCAAAAAGCATTATATTTACTTACAGCACGCAGAGTGTGTCCTAGTTTTTTTAAAACCCCCTCATATATCTTAACCATTAAGGAAATTGTTATAACAAAAGAAATAAAATGTAGTACAATTTTATTGTTGATTGGAAAAGAGTGCGCTTTGGTTATAAAATTGCAAATTTTTCACGGTATGAAGAAGTGTTAAAATATATAAATATTCTAATGATTTTCAGTTATTTTATTTCTCAAGTAAATTATGAAAAATCACGTATTCTGTAATTACATTATTCTCAAAATTTTCATAGAGAATAAAGGCGAGAAGATATAAGTAACTGTCTTCATGGTAAAATATGAATTCAAAATTTAAGAAAAATCCCCTACTCACTATTTGATCTGGAAAACTATTAATCTCGCTCACATTTTGACAAGTCACTCTCATTTCTTAACAAATTCAAGCGTCAAAGTGTCATTTTACCTGTAAAATGAACGGGGAAGATGCCTTGAATAAATATTTAAAGACTTTGTTCTCGGTGAAGTATTGAAAAAAACACTTTTAAATAGGTAAATATTTTGTAATATTTGATACTTACAATCCAGTTAATTGGCTATTTCTATTTCTATTGAGCTTTGGATGATATATAGTGGAATCTGTAGGAAAAACACTTTATAGGGGCACAATATATATATATATATATATATATATATATATATATATATATATATATATATATATATATATATATATATATATATATATATATATATATATATATATATATATATATATATATATATATATATATATATATATATATATATATATATATATATATATATATATATATATATATATATATATATATATATATATATATATATATATATATATATATATATAATATATATATATATATATATATATATATATTAATATTATATATATATATATATATATATATATATATATATATATATATATATATATATATATATATATATATATATATATATATATATTATATAATATATATATATATATATATATATATATATATATATATATATTTAATCGCAGTCTTAGTTAGAGTCTTGAAGATACTGCATTGTACAAGTCATAGTTACCGAAAAAAAACACCATATTATATTACACTTTTGTAATATACAGAACAATTTGGCGGCTTTATTCGCCATGTAGCAATATCATCCAACAAACAAAAAATATTAATAGGAGGCCTGAAGTGAAAACAAATTTGGAATCCTTTTTAAAATAAATTTATTTCCAACGGGAATCAAGCCCGTTACCCTAGATCAGAAAACAGGTGTTTTACAAACGAAGACACAAAGGTCATACCTTAGAAATAATGTATGTTTTTTTGATCAAATTTAATTAAGGTGTATACAATTTGGTTAAAGCTTTGAAATACGAACACATATTCTCTGATATTCTCTGATTACCATATGAAATGTTGCAAGAGAATAAAAAATTACATTGTTGTGGTCAAAAATATGTTTTAAAATAGATAGTAAAATACATTCATATCAGTTACGGATATTTTCACTCAAATAGTTAAAACATCGATTTATAACATTGCTTCTACCTGTTTTCGAAATTATTAAATTCGTTATAAATACCATTTAATTTAAGAATATAAACTATTCCTAATGTTTCCTTCACCACAATCGATAAAAAATACTTTGCTTAGCTACTGCGAACATGTTTACATATTTTATAAAATAAAAAAACCATGTTGAAAACAAAACATATGCCGTTATAAATTTTATAACATAAATTATAAAATATCTCGTATCTTCCAGCTCAAAAATCATAAAGCGTGAAAAAAGCACATAATTTTTTTGTCATTCATGATTTTTTATTTCAATAAAATACATTAAACATTATTTTTCGTTGTGTTCACTACTATATTATTTATTAATTGACTTCATTGCTGATTTTAAATACTTCTTTCTTTTAGTCGGGTGATTAAGAAAATGTACTCTATTTTATGTAGTTAACCTATAAATCAATTAACATGACACCACAAAGTGAGTAAAAATATTTTTTAAAGATTCAAGATATAAATTATTTCTCTCTTTAACTAAAAGGCTGCATGATGCAATCCATAAAACTTAATCAATTTTTCAAATTTAAAGTTGACACGCTTCAATAACAGTAAATGTATGCATTCAATTAACTAATCATATTCAAGATATCAAAAATGCTAGAAATCAATAGGTTCCAGCCTAAATCAGTAAAGCCAATCAAGTATTTAATGGGGCCAAATAAATTTCAATAAAATTGACAGATTAATCATTTAAATTTTCGCGAAAGCCGCATGATTGTGCTCCCGTTGAGAAATTATGTGGGCTAGCTGATAGCGAAGTTGATAACCAACCTGCGCTGAAAGTGAGAACTGCAACGTTCTCGAAACGTCAGCAGTTTGATACGAAAAAATATTTTAAGTCCAAAACACCATGTTATATTTTATTAAAATTTATTTTGAAGCCCATTTCCTATGAGAGAGAATCCTTTAAATGCGCATCGCTCATTTGTGCAAGATATCTCAAGAAATATTCACATAATTATTCGAAAAAAAAACATTGGGATTTTTTTGCTACAATCAACCAACGCAATAAATAAGACATGTCTTTCGAGTTTTGTAAGATAAAAAAATTAGCCTTCGATTAAGTTGACCTCCGTAGCCTAGCTGGTTTTTAATGTTTTTATGTATGATATGCTTATGTTTTTATGTTTTTTTATGCCTATGCCTGTTTTTCAACCTAGGGGTAGTATGGATTCCACTTAAACATTGTGTCACATCTTTCTATCAGGATGGAAGAGATTGTCGCCTAGTCTTAAGCTTGCATAAATATTTTTGAATAGACATTCGTACAGAAAGTTGTGTCGTATCTGATTGGTGCTTTTCTAGTGTACACAAAATTTTTTTGCGAGACACAACCATGAAAAGGAAATGCACATGAAGCGAAAAGAACTCCCAGCTTTAAGTCTTTAGATGCCGCCATGAAAATATTGTGCTCACAATTCGAGAGAGTTTGCGGATTTGGGCTTGGACTCTGAAACACCAAGGGTGCAGAATGGAGTTAGAATCGTCGATTTTGGTTGGTCGAAGT
>OX463846.1:26953349-27082526 GCA_949825065.1 Odontocerum albicorne
ATATATATATATATATATATATATATATATATATATATATATATATATATATATATATATATATATATATATATATATATATATATATATATATATATATATATATATATATATATATATATATATATATATATATATATATATATATATATATATATATATATATATATATATATATATTATATATATATATATATATATATATATATATATATATATATATATATATATATATATATATATATATATATATATATATATATATATATATATATATATATATATATATATATATATATATATATATATAATATATATATATATAAATATATATATATATATAATATATATATATATATATATATATATATATATATATATATATATATATATATATATATATATATATATATATATATATATATATATATATATATATATATATATATATATATATAATATATATATATATATATATATATATATATATATATATATATATATATATATATATATATATATATATATATATATATATATATATATATATATATATATATATATATATATATATCTATATATATATATATATATATATATATATATATATATATATATATATATATATATATATATATATATATATATATATATATATATATATATATATATATATATACTCGTATATATTAATAAGATATGTTATTAAGGTAAAACCCACATCGTATTGAATAATACTCTCGTTATGTATGTTACAGTACAATCCAACAAGCTTATTACTATGTGACAATCTCATCTGACCGATCAGAAAGGTGTTTAAACAGATATTAAGTAAAAACAAAGGAGAAACCTTTTTTTTTTAAATCTGGGTACCAACGGGAATCGAATCCGCAACCCAGTGGCTGGAAGACAAACGTCTTAACAACTAGGCTATGGAGATCTTTATACATTTAAATTTTCTTAAATACCAGGTTATAGATAATTTTATTACTTAAGAAGAGATATTGTATACTTTGAAGGGTAATAGAAGCACTGTATTGATCTCACTCCGTGTATCATTCCTTTTCATATTATATTTATGTGGCACAAGATTTATTCTCAAAAAAAAAAATGGTGGCGTTAAGCAACCTAAGTGCTATTTTAATGTCACCATTTCATAAACTGGATCATTGTAGAATTTCTCAAAACAGTCATTTTCATAAATATCCTCAAAAATTCAACGTTCTTAGGTTCTTAATTGTTTGTTCTCTAAGAGATAGTGTATTTTATGTGATAGGGCCGCCGCAGGTACTCCAAAAGCGTGAACAAAACACCAATATGCTTTGATCAGTTTCCGAACAGTTCAACATTTTATTAAGTACATAATCAAAACCCTGGTTGTTTAATATTTATAAAGCTTCATATACGATTTATAAAGCTCGTATAAAGGAACTACGGAGGTCAATGGGTGGCATACAAACATCAAATGGGAATGTATGCGGATATACTCGTATGCTGATGATACTATATAGTAGTAATTAGAGAATGAAGATAAATTAAGAGTTTGATAAATAAATTGTATAAGAGGTGAGAAGAGAATTAGCAAACAATGAATTTGTGCAATCTGATGTCAGGGTGATAGAAATACGATATATGGGTGAACAATGAAAAATTTCAAGAAGTTAAGTAATTCTATTGTTTGGGTGGTTTTTTTTAAATGATGGAAGAGCAAAGATGGATATAAAATGGCGTGTAGTGATAGGAAACAATCATTGGGACTCGGAAATATACAAACTCGAACTTGAGAGCATCAAAATCTGTTAAGGTGATACTCTACAATAGGATTTTTACACCAACTTTGAAGTATGGGAGTGAAACTTGGATGTGGAAAAAGACTGAAAAGAGCCGAACTGCAAAATATTGAAAGAAGGAACTGACGGGATTCGTTTCACTGTGGTACCATATATTTTTTATGTTCAGAACTGCTGTTTCAAAAGACAATACTATAATATTGTCAACCTCTGAAGAGACGAGGAACTTTAAAGGTTAATAAAAATAGTAAGCGTATGAATGTGAAAACTACAGAATAGGATAAAAACATAAACAAGCCAAACCACTTAAATATATCAAAGTAAAATACAAATATTTGTTAGTACGAACTACAAGCTTTTTGTTGTCATTTTTGTATACAAATGCATTTTTTTTAAATTTATATGTTTTAAATATCTTTATGATCGAAATGGGCCGTATATTTTATAAATAAACACCGTTTTTTCAATAAATTCATCAATAATATTTCCGAATACTATGCGAGACTCCAATGCCTAAAAATAAGATAGCCTTCATTAGAATGTTTAACAATTAATCTTATTTCTGAGCACAAACTGTTCGTGTGGATATGATGACGACAGAACAGTTTGCACACCAACGCATCACACATCATTCTATAGGTACACATCATATTTTTCGATTAGTTCGGTCCGACTTGGAACAATGCTCCAGACTCAATCAAATGTGCTTCTGATTTTGAAGAAAAAACTGAAATAGTGTTATTTATCTCAAAATATTTCCCGTCTTATAAATTCTAAATTTGTCGAAAAACCACAAGTAATAAAATGTGGACACACAATTTTTATGAATCAGGGTTTGTTACCTTTCATTTGTCGTGTCCCCAGTAAGCTAGGCTTTTGCCTGCATCTTACTGAGGACCCATGGAAGATGTAATTCCCATCATTACCCTTATTTAATTTTGATTTTCGTAACTTTTACTATAATTTTATTTTATTTACTAGCTTTATGAGACAGTCACAGACCTCCATATTGATATGGAAACCAAAATAGGTTGATTGGAAAAACTGTTTTGAAGTAACAAATCCGCTAGGTGTTTTCACATGAAAGTCTTAAAATAAATAATGTAATAAATTAAGACATTTATTCCATAGATTTTTATAAGTTGTACACAAGATATCAAGAATGAAATAACTATGTTTACTCTTAACTTACTAGGAGAACCAAGTTAACCGTTAAAAATGTAGATTTTTTTTAATTATCTAAAAGAACTCTTAACAGAATTAAAAGAAACTTCGCTTATATTATCTTTCGTTGTGTTTTCATCTTTTTATTTTCAATTAAATTTAAATTCAGGAGTGGTATAAGTGGAGAATTTCATTAGATGATGGCGCTCTGCAAATAGCGAGGCAGAAGTCACGTATCCTTATTGCCCGATCCATGGTATCTCGGCTCATGCACTATCGCAGATAAAAGGATAAAGCTAATGAAACCACCGCCAAAAGTGTGATACAAAACGCAGTATTTTGACAGCAGAATTTTAAACGTTGCCGACATTTCTAAAGAGAGTTCAAGAATTATTCTTAGTAAAAGGTAAATTTTAGTTTTTTTTTATTCTTGGTCACAGAGGTTCTTGGTTATATAGTACTTTGACGCCGTATTACTTGGAGTTTGAAATTTGTATTAAAGTACGGATAAAGACTGTCGGTAGGTGGTATGCATGTGCGTACTGCTTTTCGACATATTTTTGTTTATGCTTTTTATAAAAATTTATAATTTTTGTGAAAAGTCGTTTTTATATAATAAATTCTACTTTGAGTAATACACTTGTAAACTTTTTTATTGATCGATAAAAGACAGTGCGTTGTTATAAAATAAATATCACTCTGCGTCATTGTACTACAATTCAGATACATATTAACACATCACAGGTAATATTGATCACATGAATAACTTACTACTTAATATTCAAATTGTTGTTTACTGTGGTGCGAGGACTCTCAATTTAAAACAGGTGCTTCTAAATAGTTAACAATATATTGTACAGGTTATAAATGCAAAATTAAGATGGACCAGACATGTGATACGCATGGGCGATCATAGATTTCTAAAACGTAACTTATACGGGGAAGTAGCGGGCAGGCGAATGGTTGGTGGGCAGAGAAAGCGCCATAAGGTAAATCGGCGAGAGTCTGCTGACTTTGTGCGGGGCGCCTGAGGACTGAAAGCAGGTGACTCAAAACCGCGGAGAATGGAGATCCATCTGTTCTCGGAATAATAGCGTCTCAGTGGCTACACGTGTGAGAAACATCGTGCTGCGAACATGCGTCAACGTTGCCAGGCAACTCAGCAGGATTCACATGTTTGTGGCATCTGCGGGAGGTAGTGCGCACCTCTAGGATCGTGTTGTTTTCTCACAGAAGATCACATGATCGACGTGGAAGAGGAGCTCAACATTGAAGTTGTAGTGGCGAGGAGATCCTCGACTACGAGGCCCAACAATGACGACGATGACGAATTTATCGTATTATGATGAGAATATAAACAAAGAACGGCGTATACCTACTAAGTTAGATATCTGGTATTCCTGATCCAGGCACCGTTCATTAGACAGACCGTGTATGTATCTGTTGCTCATGAACACTTTATTTGAGATGTTCATACTATATTCCGGTTAAAAATTGCTCGTAGGAGAGATGGTACCAGATTTTAGATGTTTGATGTTGTACTTTCAATTATTTAATTCGTAATATCTAAATCCCAGGCTGTTATCACTTAAATCACTCAGAAAACCCAAATATAGAAAACAGTAACTTCAGTTGTTGAATCGTATAATTTATAACTATGTATACTATATATATATATATATATATATATATATATATATATATATATATATATATATATATATATATATATATATATATATATATATATATATATATATATATATATATATATATATATATATATATATATATATATATATATATATATATATATATATATATATATATATAAGATATATATATATATATATATATATATATATATATATATATATATATATATATATATATATATATATATATATATATATATATATATATATATATATATATATATATATATATATATATATATATATATATATATATATATATATATATATATATATATATATATATATATATATATATATATATATATATATATATATATTATATATATATATATATATATATATATATATATATATATATATATATATATATATATATATATATATATATATATATATATATATATATATATATATATATATATATATATATATATATATATATATATATATATATATATATATATATATATATATATATATATATATATATATATATATATATATATATATATATATATATATATATATATATATATATATATATATATATATATATATATATATATATATATATATATATATATATATATATATATATATATATATATATATATATATATATATATATATATATATATATATATATATATATATATATATATATATATATATATATATATATATATATATTAGGTCCTTACATATGAAATTGGCGTTTTGCCGTACTGGCAACTTTGATCTCAAATATCTTCTCTTTGGTTAGGAATTTCAAATTCAAATTTATACAGCTATTTACTCAAGTATTTGTGTTTCGAAAATTATAATTCATTTGTTTTTTCCTAAATTGTTTTTTTTCTTTGCGTCACTCAGTTTACAAAATGGAAAACTTGAAATATCGCGTTATTTACGAGTACGAGTTCCACCGTGGCACCAGTGCTGCAGAAACGGCTCGAAGGATTAATGATGTGTATGGCGACGGTGCCGCAAAAGAAAACACAGTGCGTTTTTGGTTCCAACGTTTTCGTTCTGGAAATTTCGACCTGCAGAACAAGCCCGGTGGACGGCCGGAGACCAAAGTTGATAATGAAGAATTGAAGGCTATTGTGGAAGCGGATCCATCGCAAACCACGTCCGAGTTAGCTGCAGGCTACGGTGTTAGTGATAAAACTGTTTTAATCCACTTGAAGCAAATTGGGAAGGTGAAAAAGCTTGAAAGGTGGGTACCTCACGAATTGAGTGAAGCAAATCAACAAACGCGCGTTGACTGCTGCGTTGCATTACTCAACCGGCACAATAATGAAGGGATTTTGAATCGAATCATTACCTGTGATGAAAAATGGATCCTGTATGATAATCGGAAGCGCTCATCGCAATGGCTGAACCCTGCCGAACCAGCCAAACCATGCCCCAAGCGAAAATTGACTCCAAAAAAGTTACTTGTGAGCGTTTGGTGGACTAGTGCTGGTGTCCTTCACTACAGCTTTCTTAAATCTGGCTAGACGATTACGGCAGATGTCTATTGTCAGCAACTGCAAATCATGATGGAAAATCTAGCTGCTAAACAACCGAGGCTGGTTAATCGCTCTAGGCCACTGCTGCTTCATGATAACGCTAGACCACACACTGCACAACAGACGGCTACCAAATTAGAAGAGCTTCAATTGGAATGTCTAAGACATCCACCGTACTCTCCGGACCTTGCCCCAACAGATTACTATTTTTTTCGAAATTTGGATAACTTCTTGCAAGGGAAAAAATTCAACTCCGATGGGGCAGTCCAAACCGACTTCAAAGATTTTATTGATTCCCGTCCGAATGGTTTTTTTTAGTAAAGGGATCGATGAACTACCTATGAGATGGCAAAAGTGCATAGATAGCAATGGTACATACTTTGATTAAATAAATATATTATATTAAAAAAAAATCAACTTTATGTTCCTCCCAAACAAAACGCCAATTTCATATGTAAGGACCTAATATATATATATATATATATATATATATATATATATATATATATATATATATATATATATATATATATATATATATATATATATATATATATATATATATATATATATATATATATATATATATATATATATATATATATATATATATATATATATATATATATATATATATATATATATATATATATATATATATATATATAAATATATATATATATATATATATATATATATATATATATATATATATATATATATATATATATATATATATATATATATATATATATATATATATATATATATATATATATATATATATATATATATATATATATATATATATATATATATATATATATATATATATACATATATATATATATATATATATATATATATATATATATATATATATATATATATATATATATATATATATATATATATATATATATATATATATATATATATATATATATATATATATATATATATATATATATATATATATATATATATATATATATATATATATATATATATATATATATTTGCTACTTGTTAACATTTGATCTATTTACACGTAGAATCTACAAAAATATAAAAAATGTTTTCTGGCTCTCAATTTAAACCGGAAAAACTAATATTGATTCCTTTCCATATTTCTCCATCCATGGGTTACAGTTTGTATTTTATCGGAGATTGTGAATTCTCAGTGCATTCTTCACACTCTTTTACAAAAGTTTCTAAATCTGCGTTGGTTTCTAGCCAAAAAATGTTTTTACTCAAAACTCTTGAATATGCCTTCTAAGAGAGATTGAAGAAGGTCTCTCTAAATATGGCTCACGAATAAACCCTTACACACATATTTTCAATGATTTCGGAATGATAAACCTGATTTAAAAAACAGATTTTAAATTGGGTTATTTTTTCTTTCGAATACAACCATTTCAAAAAATCACAAAGCAATACATACTCACTTAGATCCTTCGACTTTAAAAAAATGCTATATTTGTTAAAATTTTGTCTTTATTTTGTATTTTAAAAAATCAAATTGAGTGTTGTTCACGTCAAAATTTAAGTAATAATGTTATCTTGCCAATTTAATTATGAAATCGAAGTCTTGGAATTCGTTTTCTCCTGTACTATTCCCTATAGGTAATGTAGATAGAAAATCCGCTTTATTTTTTTAAGAACTAATGTACTCTGTGTTGTAATCGAATCTTGATAATATAAACGCGTATCTCCACAATATATTTGCTAATAAAGTAGAATTTTTTTTTTTACTTAAAATATAAACTAACAACCAATTACGACTGATATTTTTTTTTCCTTTCAATTACTGGACGAGTTTTCTTAATCCATTAATTATTCCTCAACTGTCTCGGTCAAGAATATAATATTTTGCTTCCGTTTCACCCCAAAGCATAATTTTCTGCAATTGACTGTAACAATTTAGTGCTTTTGAAATGAATTTTCAAATTCTTTTTGTGTTTTCAAAAATTTTCAAAAATTTTCAAATGTAAGTATCCCCATGAATTATTTATTATGAAACTGGTGTTATTTATAATGAAAGATTTTTTAAATTTAACAAGATATATTCGAGGTTATGACATGTGTTGTTATTAAAAAAAATGCCACGCGATAGTTGCCTATGGCTAAATACTGACGTAGATATAACACACATACACTTTATCCAAATTCGGTCCTTGAGACTTGTTAGTCGAATTTTTTTTATTAATAACGATTTATGGCATGGAAACATACATGTAATCCTTATTGCTAGGTTAGCCTTTTTTATCACATAAAGGAGACAATGACAAAAATCTTTGCGTATAGCATGAGATAATTTTTTCTTGCTTTAACAATAACACCATTCAGTAAGGAGACACAGACGGTGTCTATTTAAAAACAAAACTCAACTACCCAACGAGAATAAAAGGTTCTAAAAAACTCCAATAAAAACGCCAACCCGCCCCACGATAGGCCCTCCGATACATTATTGAAAAGCGTTAATTGTAATTGCAAAGGCCTATTTCAACAACAAGAACAAATCAATTCTCATTTGTTTTGTAAATCTGTTTGGGAAAAATAAATGATTTTGATACCTAACAGGTGGGTGCCTTCCCTTTAAAGCTTACTGCTAAGTTTTTACTTTAACAGCATATGTACGAGTATTTCAATATTGGAACAATTCTTTTTGCACATATTTTTTGTTTCATTTTAACTCCACGGTCACAGAATGGTTTGTTTCATGTTCGGGGCTACGGCATTAGGCTAATTATACAAAAAATGGATAATTTTTGTGACATATGCATATGTTTTTTTTCTTATCTGCAATATTTAACTTTGTATCGTCGTATGACGACAAATATAGTTAATATTTGTTGTCATATAATAAATTTGTAAATTATTTTAAATTTGATTTGATATAGCACAAATTGAAGACATACTTTCTAAAATTCCTTATAAAATTTTATCCTGAAAAATTATATCAACCATTAAAACTGTTGATCCAATAATATTTAAGCATCACAAATCATCCTCGTGTAAGTGGATTGCCTATTAAAAAATTGTAGATTGGAAACGTTTAAGTTTAAAAATAAACCTAAGTGAGGTAGCCAATTATAGAAAATTTACAACGGCTTTCGCCGTAAGGGTAACATTTAAAAAAAAATAACGAATTAGATTTTTACTCTTTTGTTTATAATTTTTTTCGGCTTTTGTTTCTGCGAGGGCTTGTCAATAAGTTCGCACTGTTATCTCTAGATTGTGATTTATTTCTTCCTGGCTCTTTAGTGATCGCTGAATATATATTTTTTTGTTTGAATTTGACTTTAAAGCTAGCTTGTAGCTTGAAAAAATATTTGTACGTTTTTTAAATTTATATTTATTACTATCTCGCTCTTGAAGATGTTTAGTGTGATTTGTTAATTGACAAATCCCGTTCTGAATTGATCTTTAAAATTAGCATCCAATCTTTTTAGAAACTGCATTTAAGACATGTTGTCAAAACTTAATATAAACTCTAATGCATATTCATTTTCCGATTAAGTTAATCTATGAAAAAAAATCTTCGTGAACATCTCAATAGCCCCTCCAATTATTTTTAAATATCTTTATATGTAACTATGGTTACCTTACTGGGAAAAGACAGATCTGAGGTTAAGATATTAGTGTTGTCAATTAAATAAGAGACAAGAAATGCAAGTTTCTTCTTATTAGATCATTTAAAAGAAGGTTGTGCTCCCACTTGAAACGAAAAACTTCCCAGTTTATTGTATTGTGACAATCCATACCCCTCAGGGTCAATATATTAACAAAAATATGAAGGAAATAGAAAAAAAGTATTTAGCTCGTCTACTTCGTGCAACTGGATAATCTTTCCTCCTTTGCCTCCTCCTGTCACTTTTTCTTACGCTCGTCATTTCGTATCTCATCTTTCCGCTCCATGGTATCGACAGACTCCATCAAAATTATTTTCTTTTGATATGGAACTTCTCTACCTCCATTCTTGTTCTTTAGTCTCAAGAGCCGTCTCTCAGTCCAGTACTTTAGGTCTAATAACAAGGTTCCTTTCTTGATTCCAGTCACATAATAAACTCATTGTTCCATGCTCCAGGCTGCTCTCAATTTTGTTTCTCTTTAGAGGGCGTGATCCTTTTTTTAGTTTTAGTTAAGTTATAAACAAAAAAAATGCGTGTACTTGGTCAGAGATCTGGTATTCCAGTGCCAGCAACTCGTTCAATGTGTAGGTCGGGAGAAGGGACTAGCTGTGTGCATGTGCATTTCTCTGCAAGCACACGCACAAAATATGCGTATATCACTCTAGTTACGTATAACATGCCAGAAATGACATATAACAGCTTATCAAATCATAACAAAAGGAAACTGTTACAAGTACTCGTATTTCATATTATTTATTATATTCCAAAGTGCTAATTTAAAAATAGTTTCAGTTGACATTTTCAATTTAACGTTAGGTTTTTTAACAGAAATGAACTATGAAATACGCACTTCACAAACTTATTTAGTAAAAATGTAATGTAGGTATTTATATTTCAAATTATTCCATAAATGTGTTTTGTATATTGGATCATTACTGCTTTTATGCGTTCATATTGAACTTTAAAAACTGTGGGTTGCCACTATTGTGTAAATAAACAGATAGTATGAATAACTTAAATAGGTTTTTTTTTATTATTGATGAGACAAAAACTTTACAAAAAAAAAACATTCAAACCGAAATAGATCGATATTATATTTATTTATATGTGACAAGAAATCTCATTAAAATATAATTTGTGAAAAAATAACAGGTTATTTAATGTAGACAAACAATTTTAATGGATCTAGGTTTGTTGCCTTACATTTGTCGTGTCCCAAATTGATATTTCTTTCCGATTTTCGATTATACAATACCCGGTTGTATACTCTCATCAACTTGATTAACAGTGACACTCAATTACATATGTATATATCACGCGAAGCAAACCCCTCATACTTCATCACTCCAGACATACCAAAAAGTTCATCCCATAATGTGCCGCATAAAATCGTCAAAAACACACCACACACAAGAGTTCACATAAACAGTTCCTGCTAGCCCAAGTGTTCAAACTCCTGTCGTTATAACAACTACTCTCCGATCGACTGCCTAAATTTTGTTGCCCTCTTTTGCCTTTATTGAATTCGGTACTCCATTGTACATCATGGGAGCCAAATAGGCATATTGTCTTTAAGCAAAAGATGTTCTAACTCTAGATATATAAGATAATAGAAATATGAGCATATCAGGGCAATGCTTGCAAAATTAAAGTTAAACTTTAGCATGAAAAGGGTGAGAAGAAAGATTACTAGAATAAGTGCAAGCAGCATTTTAATCGAAATCCGTATGTCTAATTGTTTTTATATTGTACCTCACGCATACAGTTTGAATATGAATATTACTTCAACCGAATCATGTTTTGACATTTTCATTTTCTGGTTATTAAATATAAAAAGGTCGGAAATGTTGATCATTCATTTATAAAACCTTCTAAGAAAAATGTTCATTGAAAAAAGTTCATACATTTGAAAAATGTATGTTAACAAAGCCATATCAAAATGGCGTCTGAATGACCAATTTGTCTTTTTCTCTCCTTAATCCTTTCTGTCATAAGCTACACTTTTCTCTGTCTTGCAAAATGTTCAAATCTTTGCTTTCATTTCAAAGAACTGTGCGATGAGTATTTCCTTGACCTAAATATTTTGGGGCGTAGGTATCTACTATTGAGGAATTCTCCTTCCAGTGTTTCTCCAATTTTAGTCAATTATATAATAGAGCATAAAACGTATACAACATTTTATTTAAAAAGAATACTCATACTGTAAATTTATTTTTGTATATAATTTTTGAGCATTCTTTTAGCAAAATTCAAACAAATTGAGAACTAGCTTTAGTTTTTATATATTAGAAGCATGTTTACATGGAATGGCTAAAATAGTATCAGCACGTGAAAGAGTGAATGGTTGTTTATAAAATATGTTTACTGAACGGAGAATTTCAACAGAAACAAAGCCAGCTGCCCATAATCAAATCCTGGTCCCAACCTTAGGATAGGCTGGCTAAATTTGAATGTGGCACAAATGTGATAAAAGTAAGATAAATGCGTCAAAAGAAGAGCGTAACGTAGAATGTATAAATACAGGTGTGATAGAAAAAGAAATTAAGATTTACGAATGTATACGGATTGAAAGAAAATGCAGTGTTCAAGAAGAAGAAAGGAGTATTCACATTGATGAAGGCCGTGTAGAAAGAATGAATGGTTAAAGTTTTACGGTAAATATGTATATATACGAGTAGTTTGGAAAGATGTAAAAAAATCTTCGTGTTTTATCTATTATTCCCAAACTATACCCCGTTTGAGGTAAATGAGGAATGACCAAGTCGGGATCAAGTCAACTTATGTTAATATTGAGGAAGTGAATTGGTATAAGCGAAAGAAAAGCACATAATAATATTAAGGAGGTGTCCATTGGTATACATGAGAGAAGATCACACTGTATTTTATCTGTTGCTGAGAATGGATACATAATCATTAACCGAGTCAACGAAATGGGTCATATAGCATTGAACCAAATCCGTGGAAGCTGGTTATAGTAGTCGGAGAGCTCTAGTTTAACTAAAAATTCTCAATATCAGTTTGCTTATGAATACGATATTTTGGGATTAATTACCTACGAATTGCCGTATGAAGTGATGAAAATCAATCACATAACTTTGTTATCAATTCAATATTTGGGAATTTGTACCTAATGAATTGTCTCATAAAGTCATGAAAATTGATCACAGTTATCAATTTGACATTTTGGGATTGATCGCTTCCAAATGCCGCCTCGCTTTAATTTCAGACCTTAACTCATGTATAATAAGCTTAATAACTCGGAATATTAATGCGGGATAATCATTTTGGAACCGCTGATCCGCACGACACACGATCCAATGTATCATCAGGGAATTATGATTTGGGAGCGATAGTGCTCCCTTAATGCTCCCAAAGGTAAAATGATGAACCAATATTTTAAAGAAACGATAATGTCTTTTACTCAATATTTTCGAACCTCTAGATCATAAATTATATTTTTCTTTCTCCTTGTAAAGCTTTAACGTTCAAACAAGGTTTACTTTAAGGATATAGTTTTTTTGTACGTATAAATCTAAGAATTTGTTTTGATAAAAATATCTAAACATGTGAAACATATATTGCTAAAAAAATATTATTTCACAGGAAAACTAATAATTCAAAGGTTTCAGGACAACGCTAATTCATCAAGTCGTATAGAACCTAAAATAACTACGCAATATAATTATTCGTATAAGGATTGCAGTTTTATGTGTTTGAATATGTATAGTAGATATTGGAAAAAAAAAAGTTTTTTCACACAACGGTCAACATCTAAGTGCCAAATTTGACAAAAAGTAAAAACTGTTTTTAATTTTTTTATTAAACAAAGTAAATTATTGTACAAACATTTGTCAAGGCTATACCTATATACAAATTTATTACTTAACTAATCTTAATTATATGTTATAATTTATGAACTTACTTAATCTTATTTTCCTACATATCATTTTATTTTATTTATTCAATCTTAATATATGAGATCTTAGAAATAATTAACACCTACATACTACTTATAACTAGATAACAATTCTTACACTAATTATTTAGCAAATACAAGTCCACTCGTTCAAGCTACTTGTATTCCATCACATTCACTCAGACCTTGGTCGTCCCAGCTAATACTGTAGGTGGACTAGAAGGCAACAGATAATGATTCGGGAGCTTGTGCTTATAACGGAAGGGTAGGTCGGATTTACTCTCGTAAGCCCCCAGGGCAGCGACTAAGGGATTTCTGTGATTTTGTTGGCTTTTATAGAACTTCACGGTCCAAGCGAGGATGTGGTGTTGTAGGGTTTCTTCTCGCTGTTCGGCGTGAAGTCGGGTAAGATTTGTTCTGGGATGGGTGTTAAAAGATATCTTGAATGCCTTGTTCTGCACTCTCTGGAGTTTCAGGTGATCCGTGTTGCTCACACTACCCTAAACGGGTGCAGCATAGGTCAAGATAGGACGAATAAGGGTTTTATAGAGAAGGAGCTTATTTTTGGGGGAAAGGAAGCTGCGTCGATGAAATATCGAACTGATAGCCCCTATGCCCTTGTGACCCTTCTGTCTGATGGTATTCAAATGGGTTTTCCACGTCAGTCGCCGGTCAAGGTGCAGGCCGAGGTATTTAACCACGTCCTGCCACTCAACCAGGCAACCATATTACTTACCGAAGGTTTTTCAATACGAAAACTGTCATAAATAAAGCCTCGAAGTGAATTTTGAAATACGTTTGCAAATTGTATTGACCTTGATAGTTTTGTTATTTTCTTTTGTCAAAGAAAGTATCACTTGGGTTTGACTTTTATTTATTACAAATTCCAAGTGTAGATGTTATGATTTTTTCCTAGACTCATTATATTTAAATTAGAAACAGAACCTGAAACCCCCCCAAGTGGAGGTTGAGGCCAAGTTTATATACTGTCATAGAGGAGCAATTTCACTAAGAATTTTGCCACCGAAAATGTAAAAGGAATACAAAACTTTTGTAAAAATAAGCATATATAATTAATATTTTTTCGATTTTTTTAGGAAAAAGTGTATAAACCCTTAAAAGGCCAATCGAGAAACAATAGGTTGTTTTTCTCAAAAATAACTCAATTGACTTATTTAGTATTTTTTTGTAAAGTGTACGTAGGTTAGCATTACAGAACAGAAAAATGACATTAAATATTTTTCATGATGGTACTTGACTAATTAACTCTTATGCCAAGTTGCTGTAAATTAATGTTGGCGTTCTACGCGATATGGCATATCCGATACATCGTGATTCCACAACCATACCACGGTGAAAATATTATTTCAACAGTCATACTTTTCTCATTCTAATTCTGCCATTAAATACGTGTATATTACTGTTATACTTTTTAGATTCATACATTTTAAGAAATGTACACCAATTGGCTCGTGACGTTTCTGTATAAGGAAATCACTAATAGTTAATTATAATAATTACCCGTCATCAAATTTCTTGTATTGCAGGGTGCAGTGTTAGTTCATGCACTGAGGTTAATTATGTGCATACTCAGGGCGTAGTGTAAGCCTCGCAACACAACGGGGGACGGATGCGATACATCGCATAACTCCATACTACTGTATAACACATTCTATCGGATGTATCATCGTAATAGTTAGAGAAAGATAGGTATATTGTATTAATGATAAATTTTCGTAAAGCAGAAAAAAAATGTTGTTTCATTCCGTGAGTATGTTTTTCACCCATTCATAATTTATTTTTCAAAATGCTTCAAAGTGATCTTCTGGTTCTACTAATTACACCATTTCTAGCTCACATTCATCCTTAATTCATTCTTATCGTATTCGGTCATGCATCATTAGGTCACATATTCTCAGTGCATGCATCTCTATAATATTTATTCAGCTATAAGAGAAAATCCGTGAAAAATTGAGATTTTCTATATTTATACAAAATAACAAAGCACTATGTTCGGGTTTTTATTCAAGAGAGTTAACATGAAATATCCTGTTTGAGTTTGTTTTATTAACTTGTTTTATGTTAAATTCAGGAAATTTTAAAAAGGAATCCGCAACTACACTAAGCGTCTTTATAAATTGTATGAGATAAAGGAATATTTTGACTCTTACAAAGTATTGCAAGTAATTTTTTAAAGTTCAAAACCAGAAATTTGTTTTTCTTTTAAGTAATTTTACTTAGGGGGGTATTCTACTCTAGAGGCGTGAATTTCGGGCGTTTTTAAGACTTAATAAAAAAAAACTAAAAACATTTTTCACGTGCATTTTTTTCAAGTTTCTTTATTGTTAATTTGAAAATGTATAAAAAAACTTTTGAAAAAAAAAAAGTTTAATTCAAGATGCTATCAGCTGTTATATTTTATCGTAAAAAAAGGTGGTAAGCTGGTCGACATGATTGAATTGATACTTTTTGTAAATCTGAAACAAAAATCATACACAGTTTCTTAATAAAAAATAATTTCGCTATAGTAGGTACCAAAAAGAAAAAAAAATCGTAAAATGGCGACTGTCTGAATTTTTTTTAATTTTTTTACCCTTTTTTCAAATATTTTAATTTAAAAAAAAATATTAAAAAAACAATTTTTAAGTTTTCAAGGTAGAGACGATATAAAAATATTTATTAAAGTTTTATACCAAAGTTGAAGGCAATCGGTTGAATAAAACTTGAGATTTTATGTCGACCAGGTCGAAAAAAGTAGTTTCGATAAAAACGCGTTTGAAGTTTTGAGATTATTGTCTGAGCCATACCGGTGCGGCGTAATTCCTGCCTCATTTATATGTTAGCTATAACTTCGTAAATATTAAGAATTTTTAAATGTTCTTTTGAGAACATATTTTTAAAGGTCTAAACTTTAAAAATATGCATAAATAATTTTTTTTCAAATTTCTAGACTAGAATACCCCCTTAAGAATTCGTTATCTTTTATTGTAGTGAGATTTTCCAAACACAAACTTTGAGGCCTAGTTGTAAAGACGCCTGTCTTCAAAACTGAGGGTGGCGAGTTCGATTTCTGTTGCAGCCCACATAAAAAAAAGATTCTAGTCTTACTGGTTGGTTGGAAGGAAGTGATATATGGCAATAAGTCCGCTTGGCCACATGACACATGTAAAAGAATACAAAACCTTGAAACGTTTCTCGTATTGATTGGAAAAATTACTTCATACCTTATAATCATACCTCAATACATGAGGTGCATGGCCTCGCGTTAACGCAATGACTTCCTTGCAGAAGACCGCCGGTTCGAAACCCACACTGCGCTACTTCCCTCGAATGACACATGCATTTTTTTCCGCTTAGTATTCGGGAGTAAACGAATACCTATGACTTCTGTCATAAATATTCTTTATTAAAAAAAAGAATGGAAAAGATATACCTGTGTGCTCTGATCGTCTCACCCCTATGTAACATCGGATCCAGCACAGCGGTATGGCCTGTGAGTTGGCTGGTATGCAACGGATCACTTACTTAAAAAAAGAAACAAAAAACTCTATAGCACAGCTTCGTTTTTCAACTGGATTGACATTAAAATGGCGAGAGAATCCTCGACGAAGAGGTCCAGCAATAACAACGACCTCATTACGAGAATCATTTTATACATAACATACATGTATAGCTCATATTCTGCAACATCTCACGCAGCTTTTAAGTCGACAATGGTGTAACATTTTCAATATCTGATTAAAGGCTGTAAATTGTATTTCATAAGATTTGCGAATCTAGTTGTACAAACTACTCTCCCACTTCCATACAATAGTCTCCCCTTTTGATTGCCGTTGGAGAACAAACAACGAAAAAGGGTCCAGCACGTTTTTTTACACACAAACCTTCAACATTTTTTTGATTGGTTAAAAAAATCCCATTTTGCAACAGTTACGCAATGTTTAATCGTATACAACGAAATATATAAACGATACAATATCTAAATTTATCTCAGTGGCTGATTATAAAATATATGAACACAAAAAAAAATATTTTCACATATCCTGGTTCCAGTTCTTAAAACATATTTTTTTGCCTTCTTAACGTAATCTAGGTCATATTATATGCAGTAACATAGGTTGCAAATATAAACTCAGCCGTTAACTGCAGAGAGGAATCTGCATGGAAATTTAATGCTGAGGAATATAAAAATTCTTTCCCTCCTGTTGTCCGAACAAATATACAAACACAGATGCGAAATCCAAACACAGTAGAAAAGGGTTGCCAAACAATATCATATTCATTTTACACATAAAAAACATTACAATCTCCAAATTATTTTATTTTTATTCCATATTAATTTAAAATAAAAATATAAGTTGACAAATTTAAATTAAAATATAAAGATAAATTGTCCGAGTAAAAAGATATATAAATCCAGTCCAAAAACACTCGAAAATATGAGAAACATATTTTGATGAATTGCCTTTTTTATTCACATCTATAATGCTAATTACTAATAAATGCTTATCACTTATAAAGGTTTACCACTAATAAATGTTACTCACTAATAAATGCTAGTCACAAATCTATGCTAACCACTAGTAAGTGTTTACCATTTATAAATGCTAACCACTAAGAAATGATAATCACAATTAAATGAGCTTTTTTTTTTTCAAGAAATAATATATTATTATACTTTTATGAGGGATTGTCACTGTAAATGTATATCTGAAGTAGTTGTAATTGATATATAAAAGAATGTTGTAAATATATACCGAACATATTTTGTGTCCCCCGAGGTTCTGTTGGTAAGACGCGTTTCCTTCAATCAAGGATTTTCGGTTGGATTCCCGATGATATTCAAAGAATAAAATGAAAAAACGAAAGTTGTTGCTTCACTAAACGAATAATATTGCACAAATAATATGTACAATTTGTAAGCACGCGCTAATAATTATGTTTCAACGGTCGATGACGACAAAAAAATATATTCTTTACTTATTATGAAATACTCGTAATAATAAAAAATAACACTAGTTTTTAAACATATAAACAGTACATAATAATATCATCACGTCTAGTGAGTATAAGTTAATTCAACTCAACCACTTCATGTGGCGATATTTATCGTAATTTTAAAATGAAGTTAATTTTGCTTACTAGTTTTTGGCATCCTTGCAAAATTAACTTCATTGCAGAGTTTGCATAACTTGTAGAAGATTTGTTTCGTTTACAGCACTTGGTATCATGACCTAGTATTTTGTTTACCTTCCAACCGCATTCAAATATTCTTTCAACGTCGTTGAGCTTTAATGAAGTTAAGTTTTAAGTGCTCCATTCTATAAAATGTTTAACCCATCTTTTATTAAAAAGTAAAATTTTGTTGTTATAATACTCTGAGTTTCATATACGTTTCAAAATATCTTTTTAAAATATTTGCTTATAAAATATAAACATCCATGAAAAAATATATGTTGATAAAATCCAACTTAGCTTTGGAACAACTAGCAACTAAGGGTTGTGTAATCACAAGCCAAGAAAAATTCTTCAAAGTTTGTTTTGGATATGGAAATAAATTTCACAAAGGATAATTTTATAATTATCAAAACCTACTACTGATGAGTACGTGTTATCATGCACCTAAACACGAACTTCATAATTATTTAAAGATAAGCATCCTATGCAACATCGCAACTATACTTCGGTTTAGGTCGTCTAATTTCGGTATCCTCCAAAATGTCGCAATCATTTTTACAGCGAGTCTTGATCAAAGTGATTACGTCGTTCTCAGTATTTTATTCACGGGGGTATGTTTAGTTTTGACGCATGCTTTCGTGATTTTATAAACTTTTAATTTTCTTCACTATTAAAATGATTAAAAAAAGCGATAAATATCGATAAATCACATTGTAAGAAAAAATTGTAATTTTGGGAAAAGTAAGCACGGTGCAGACGAGAAATTTTGTTGCAAAAGAATTTGGTTTCAGTTCTTCAAAATTTTTGACGAGTTGAAACCATTTAGAAAGAAGATTCGTGGAGCTTTGTATTATGAAATTGAAGAAGTCGTTTTTATGTGGTTTCAAGATGTCAAGAAATATCCAAATATAGCGGACCTTTAATATCCTACAAAGCATTAGATTTTGCCAAACATTTAGATCACAAAAAATTTAATGGAAGTGTTCGTTGACTCTGTGGAGTAGACAATGGTGTACTACAGGATCGACCCAACGAATGGCGTCTTGGTGAAATAAAAATATTATTACTGAATACAATATCGATAATATTTTTAATGCCGGAGAGACAGGATTGTTAAACCAGTTACTCTTAAACCGTACACTTACTCTTAATGGAGATGCAAAAATGAAAAAATATGAATACAGCCCATAACTATATTGTTTTGCCGTAACGTTTCAGGAACAGAAATACTAAAACCTCTTATTATAAAATTGGCAAATTCACGATGTATAAAAAATCTTTGATCACTCTCCTACCATTATCGCTCAAATAATCGTTCTTGGATGTCACAACTAATATTTCATGAATGGTTAAAATAGACACTCAACTAAAGCGACAAAAAAGAAAAAAATATTCTCTTAATAGAAAATTGTTTGGCACATATGTTAACTTGCGTAATACATCACGCAAATGTTTTCCCACCAAATTGTACTGCAGTTTTTCAACCATTGGATTTAAGAATTATAAATGTAGTGAAAATGTCCTAATGGGAACATCTATCTGCTTTGAAATTTAATTAATGAAGATACTAAAAAGCTGCTATAAAATTTAGTCAGTGAAGATATTAAAAAATCAATGTTAAAGAGGCTTGTGATATAATAGCTACAGCATGGAAGTCTATAAAAAGGATCAACGATATCAAAATGTTGGAAAAATGCCATAACTTTTTACAGAAAGCCTTTCTAAAATAGAGACTATAGCGGGTTGCTTATGTTTATTTGTCGTGATGATCTTGATTTGTATTCAAATAAATATAGACTCAGGAATGCGGATATAAAAAGCGAAAGTGATAAATAATAAGTCTTGGCAGTTGAATGAATGACAATAATAATATGTTTATTTCTCGGCGTCCGAGTAATTTATACCAATGAGTGAATACATTCGCGATACATATCTGCCTTGCTCTAGCGCATGAACTGGCGGTAGGTTAATTATTTATATTTGGAGATGGCTAGCCAATTTGCAGACGTTGTAAATAGTAAATATTGTTGTTGTTCATAGTGTGTGACAATCATTGAATTCTTCATCGGTCATTGCCCCTGTATGTTTACTATCTGACAATAATTAATTTAATTTAATTGTGTTTAACAATTCACTTATTCATTTTGACAATTATTTATTTATTTATTAATTTAGGTAGGTATTCCTACATAGCTCCCTTCCTAGTGAACGCAGAGAGCGCGTGTCTTGCGTGAACGTTAGGTTTCCAGTGCATCTGACGCCTGGACTGTTTATCCGTTTCCCGTTGTGAAGTAGGTACGTGGATAACAGCAGCGCGTGGCGTTTTTTCCCAGGTCTGTCGTTCAGATGGGTGATGCGGGAACGGGGGGTAGGTTTGGTCGTCTCTCACTAAATTTGAATTGTCTGCGGTGCTTGGTTGGTCGTTGCGTTGATCGTCGATGATTGGTTGTGTGGATCAAGTTGCAGATGGCGTCCGATGTGGAAGGTTAATCTGCGGTTGCTTGATGATGGTGGTGATGATGTAGATCAAGTTGCAGATGGCTTCCGATGTGGAAGGTTGATCTGCGGTGGCTTGATGATGGTGGTGATGATGTAGATCAAGTTGCAGATGGCTTCCGATGTGGAAGGTTGATCTGCGGTGGATTGATGATGGTGGAGTCTGCGGTGCTCGTTGCTGCAGCGTGGTTGTAGCGTGGTTGTAGCGTGGTTGTATCGTGGTTGTAGCGTGGTTGTGGTTCCATAAACGCTTTTTCAGTTTCTCGCTTCCCTTTGCCGCTCGAAGGTGCACGGCGATCTGCAGCGGAGGGCATTTTTCCCAAATCTGTTATGGTAGTAGCAGATTGTAGATGCGGCCGGGGAGGGTGTTCGTCTACGTGTGTTGCGTGCCGTTGCTTGGTTGCGGTACGGCGGTCGTTGGCGCTGACGGTCGTCGGGTGTAGTCCTTGATTTCATTTCCGCCACTTCCAGGTGGAGCTGCTCGACTTCGTTGGTCAAAGCGCGGATGATATCCGATATGGAGGCCTGTGAGGGTGCCGGTGCTTTGGTGCTGGCGGGGTGTGCCGGTACGATGCTCATGGTTGCAACTTCCTGCGTCTGCTCCAGCATCTTGTCGGCCAGCAGTGCTATTTCGTCGAGGGAGGCAGTTTTGGAGATCGTGTGGCTGATCGCCAGGACTGACCTCACATGGGCTGGCATCAAGCTTATCCACATCAGATGCAGCGTTGCGTCTGGGATCATCTCTCGAGCGTGGCTCCGCATGCGTCGCAACAGCTGTGATGGGCGCTGGTCGCCGAGCTCCATCTCTGACAGCAGTTTTTGGAGCTCTCTCGCATCACTCTCTTCATAGACGGAGATGAGTCTTTTTTTTATATCTTCGTACTGGTTTACGCTCGGGTTGTACAGGAGATCGGTGATCTGCTCGATGTCCCGCTTGTCAAGCTGGGCGAGGACCATTTGAGCCAGCTGGGTTTGGCTGCGGTGGAGGTCCTGAGTGGCAGCTTCGAAAGTGATAAACCATAGACGCGGTCTATCGCGCCAGAATGGCGTGATTCGCATCGCCAGTGCGATACCAGCGAGGTGCTGTGGGGGTGATATGCTTCCCGATGCGGTCTCTTGGTCTTGTTTTGACATTGATATCGAGTCGGCGGTATTCGATACAGTCGAGGTATGTATTCAGTTTTCGTGCGGGGTCACCAATATAGCGGGTTGCTTATGTTTATTTGTCGTGATGATCTTGATTTGTATTCAAATAAATATAGACTCAGGAATGCGGATATAAAAAGCGAAAGTGACAGCGGGTGATAAATAATAAGTCTTGACAGTTGAATGAATGACAATAATAATATGTTTATTTCTCGGCGTCCGAGTAATTTATACCAATGAGTGAATACATTCGCGATACATATCTGCCTTGCTCTAGCGCATGAACTGGCGGTAGGTTAATTATTTATATTTGGAGATGGCTAGCCAATTCGCAGACGTTGTAAATAGTAAATATTGTTGTTGTTCATAGTGTGTGACAATCATTGAATTCTTCATCGGTCATTGCCCCTGTATGTTTACTATCTGACAATAATTAATTTAATTTAATTGTGTTTAACAATTCACTTATTCATTTTGACAATTATTTATTTATTTATTTATTTAGGTAGGTATTCCTACAAGACGAATAACGCGAAGATAAAAATTGTAGAATTGTATGGTTGCTGCCACATGTGTTCCAGATACCGTTGTTATCCAAATATAATCATAAAGACTGTCTAAAATATCAAAGGTCTCAATCTTCTCCATGCAGTGTATGCTCAAAGGCAGCTTCAAATACCGCTGGTGCTGCCAGAGGATGGACACTTGAGTAAAAAACCTTATACGTTACGTCTAGACCGATGATGGTCTTCCTCGGCATAGCATACATAATTAAATTAAAACATTCTATAAAAATGCACAAAACCATTCTTCAAAAAATAAAATTTTCATACTTTTATACACAATTATGCAACTCAACTTGTACGCAACTGGTACAAAGAACTGTAACAATAGGTGAATGGCTGCTGCCCGATGCTCGGAGAATTCAGCACACGTTGAAAAGTCGTAGATCGGTGAAAGATAGAAGATATTCCTCTTAGGCAGGTTTTAAATGGTATCAAGTAGAAGGCAGTAGGCAAAGTGAACTGAGAATGTTTATTTTAGGGGTTTAGCGATTCTTATGTGCGACCGATCGCTCATCACAAGCGCCTGTTTTCACCGGTGCATGCCGTCATAACTCGCGAAATATCACAATTTTCGCCAGTTTTGCGCATGCAGAGGCCGGCCGACTTTTAATATAGTCTCGCGATGGCCGCGCATAAGTCACATTTCTGTTACGGTCGCCACACAGCACGGACCCCAACGAACGTAAATTTTACATACAAAATATCAAATGACATCAAAATATAATTACGAATTTATACATCAAACCAACAAGAAAACAAATATATTATATGTTTTAAAGGTGACGCATACGTCCGATACACAACGCGTTTACGAAAATGACTCGACCTAGCGAGTGCAGAAATGATGATTTTTTTATTTCCAAAATGTAATTTTGGCTCTCGTGGCTGGATCGAATTTTAGAAATTGTATTCCGCTACACTCTAAATCAAAGGTCACCATACTTTTTGAAAAAAAAACGGGCTGGATTGAAATTTTTAAAAACATGGGGGGCCGGACGAAAAATATTCTTATTGAAATCCTATTAGAACATAAAACATTCTTATTGAAATCCTTATAGAACATTAGGTTACATTGCATGTGTAAACAAATATAGTTTATATTGGAAGTCTTATACCAAATCACAATAGAAGAATCGTTGTCGTGTATTCACTACCTAATCATAAAATTAATATTTCTCACATATAATATTTATAAATAAAAGTCGGGGGCCAGATGAAAAAGTTTGGAGGGCCAGATCCGGCCCGTAGGCCGTAGTTTGATGACCGCTACTCTAAATTGTAAACAGACTGAGAACGAAGACACCTTCGAAAGGCTCCATATGTTTTTGAAATAAATATCATTGGAAATAAAAGAGATAACTCATGAAATGTTATCATAATCATTTAGAGTGATCTATCTTCAGTATCTTATTAAACCGAAAAAATAAATGAAAAAGTAAATATTTCCTTTACTTACTGGAATTCATATAATTCTATTGTCTTAAAAAGAAATAAGAAAACTCCTTGTTGGGGTTCTCAATGTTTAATTTTCATAGATAAAACTTAATTACTAAAACGTAATACCGACACAACGAAGAAAAGTATCAGCAAGATAAACGAATTTAAAATTTTGTGATTTGTTTAAGAAGAATTTATTAACTTTGTTAATCTTCTGAAAGTTTCTTTTACATAAAAAATATGTTATTTTTCATCTGGCCACCTTAGGGCCTTCTTGTTTTATGCGATTAAGTAAATTAATAAAAAAAATTCTATGTAATCCTTGAAAGCAAAGATAATTATTATTTGTCAAGATTATATTTTTATTTGAAATATTCATTAAAACAGAGATTTGAATAAAGTACTTAAAATATATGTCTGTTAATAACACTGTCATTTCAAATTATTTATGCTCCCTAATATTTTTTTCCATAATATAGCACACATTGTTATTTCATTTTACTTGTTTCGATCTAGATGCTTGACCCTTGGCATAAGTGGACCTTTAAATTTTTATATTTATTTAGTGAATTACTCTTTCATCTCGGCTCACAAACGTTTGTAATTCATATCTAGGTTCAAGAATTAAAAAATTGTGATGTTTTAAGAAATTGGATACGCATCGCTCAAATCATTGTTTTCTAGAAAACAAAATACACACTTATTTCCATAATTGGACCCTCATACTTTTGATACAAAATCATAATAAAAGAGCTTCGTACTTGAGTTTGTAATATGAAGATTAATTAGCGTTAGTTATGATAGTCGAATAAATACAAGACGTTGAAGCGCGACAGAATGTCAACAATTGAGTTAAGATTGTTACAGAAAATGAAGCTATAATATGTAAGGTGGTATTTTTTTTAAGCTAGTATAAATTCGTATTGTTTTACTCGAGTGACTGGTATATTAACTTAAATTTTTTTCATCCTTGAATCTACATTTTGTTTCGATCGATTCTAAACAAATAAATAAAAAAAACACAATTTAAATAAAATTTTATAAAAATCTGTCCATGAAATTATACAATAAAAAGGATAAAAAACAATGATTAAACCAGAAATTTTACAAACAGGAAATTATTTGTACATAAAGTAGTGAAAGGTATATTGTATACTTAAATGTAATACACCACAAATTTCAACAACACTCTGTCAAGAGGTGAAATATACCTAAGGACGTAAGTAATCTCACTTCAGACGTTAGCGATCACATCTTCATCCTCTTCATATGCCAACAGGATCTTGTCAAAACATTTAACGAAACAAAACCTTTCTTCATTCATTTTCATTCGAAACGTGAACCCTCCTTCCCACCCTGTGGGAGAAAACCTCTGCCGTAAGCATAAAACAAATCAAAGCTTTTTTCAAGTAATGCTCTCTAGGCATAAAGCTCGTTAGACGGCCGGTCACGTGCCTGCCAGCCATTGGATGCTACCAATGGCAGGAAATCGAAGTGTCTGCCATCCGGAAAGTCGAGTGGCTAAACAAGCCTGGCCCGAAACAAAAGAACGGGACGAAAGAAAAATCTGTCGTGGAGGCTGTGATTTATCTTGTTATTATGCGGCTAAGGTACGTTGTTCTGTTTTTTTGTCTACTGTGAAAACTTGAATTATTCATTGAAATGTTAAAAGTGATGAAAAAACAAAAATCAATTTTTCGATGATGAATTAAAAAATTACGTGATCATTTATTTTTTATTGATCACCCTGGTTTTCCTGCAAATTGTAGGGATTCGAAAGCTGCAACATCTCCATGTCTTATTTTTCTCACTTCTTAAAATTTGTCAATGCGATGTAATTGTAATCTCGTAGTATGTTCAAATATTTTCAAATGTTTCACTGGTGAAACATATTCTTAAGTATCATCATCATCATTGTAAACCAGGGTCGATCCATTGCTGGATGAAGGTCTCCCCAAGTTGACTCCAAATAGTTCGGTTTTTTGCTCGTTGATGCCATGTAACGCTGCCATGCTTCCTGATGTTATCTATCCAGCGTACTTTTGGTCTTCTTCTATGCCTATTGGGGAAGATATAAGATCATAAGAAAACTTCCAGCACTCTGAGAAGAGTGTTATAGGGATGGAAAACCCGAAATAAAACCTCATAACAATACGCTTGTTCAAATATATTAAATAAACTGCAATACTGTTAAAGTATATATGTTCAAATATGTCAAAGTGTTTCCCAATTTAAACCTGATGGCTTGCTAACCAAAAAATTAATAGGAAAATATTGGGCATCTTTATATGAATGTTATCAGTCGAATTAACAGCAATGGATCAAGCTGTTCAAGTAGGAATTTAAAAAATCCAGCTTGTTATCTTCACTGGATGAAACGAATTTAGTTTATCAAATAATTTGAACCGATTTCAATACAACTTCCACGTTATATTTCATTATGTACGTTATAGCCTCATACAGCTAAGCAAGTGGCCAAAATGTGAAGCGAGTGGCAAAAAAATGTATACGAGGAATTAGTGTCTTATAATTCATTAGAAATACTTGAGGTGAGCATTGTAGCATACACCTAAACATTCCAATTAAAACATTTTTTTGTTTTGCTTTTAAATATTTTGTAACCTCAGACTTGGCGCTGTTGGCAAAACCTTTAAATATACGCTAGAGAAACATCATAAAGATTGATTATCACAAAGATAGTTTAACGAAAAAACAAATACCAGCTATTACACACTATAAAACTACTACTTAAAATTACAAAGAAAAATCTTAGAACCATGGAACATCTATACAAGCCAGGACAAATATTTTGGCTGAAGGGACACATTGAGGATATAAATACTCGTATAGGAATAGGCCGCCAAATAAAAGACGATTTTTGTAGACTCGATTTATCATAAAACATTAAATTATATAACCGCAATAAATGAAGGTTAGAGTGATAACGCATTGGTAAGTACGGCTTATGTACATACACATTTATGATGATGCAGACGGCTATGCATCACACACGCCTAACATATACAAGTCACACAAACCGTACTCAGGCATTCATTCTTAAAATGTAACTCGGTGATAAAAAATGTCATTCTGCAATAAATGTACGTTATAATTTAAAAAATCATGTAATTATATAAAAAATCACATTTATAGCTTGCAGGCTACATACAAATACGAGGCTGATCATAATTTTCCCAGGACTGTTCTACACGTACGAAGTCACGAACAAACTTGTCTGTTATAATATTATCTATGAGCTGCAAAATATTTATGAGTATTTATTGAGTACAATGAATGATCTTTTTCGAGAACTGAAAAAATGAATGATAATTTAATTCAAATTAGAATAGAAAATGCGTATGAAAAAAAACAATATATTGCAAAAGTATAAACATTCATTAGTTTCATCAAATATTGTTTATTTCTCTTTATATACTGTTAGGAGTATATTCTTTTGAATAGCAAAATGGATATTGAAAATCAACAAGTATTAGGAGACTTCATTTTCCAATGAACGGTCAGTCTTACAAAATATCAAATTTGGAGAAGCCGTTATTTTTCTGTTCATTTTGTTAAGACGTTTTAATTATCGATAGAAATCATGATATTCTTCTATGATCTCCAAATAATTTAACGTGATCAAAATATTATTTGCGTCATACATATTTGTCGGTAATATCTTGGCTGTCGACAAATCCTCGGTAATCGATTTGATCTTTTCGAAAATGCTGACGCAGGGTGCAGGTGTACATACGTGACGCACTCATCCCCACCTTCTTCGCTGTCCAACTTCTTCGGGGTGAAAGCTCAGCGCCCATTCCCGCGTGGACCGCTAGTAAGCAGAGAGGTGATAGCTCTCTGCTAAAGTTTATAGTAATTCTTTTAATTAATAATTACGGCTCGAGACCAGTTCTAGCATCAAGTGTAACATAACAAAGAAAGATTATTGAATAATATTCTTTGTAACGGAAATCCAGTGAGAGAGTACATAATTACTTCATTGTTTAGTTTAGACAACGAGAATCCCCTTTTTTCAATGAGGCTGATTCTCTACGATAGACGCCACGCGCAGAATGCGTCATATTCCGAGATTACTTCACGCTCCTGCAAACCATCCAGGAGCTGTTTGACGCCTTTGTCAGAAGGCTTGGAAGAAAGAGTAGCTTCTGAAACGCTCCGGAACCCGATCTCCTATCAGAACTCTACGATTACGCTTTGAGGGGTGTGCGAACATCGACGAAACCTGTTGCATCATTACAACGAGAAATTACGTCAATATTTAAAGGTACTGTGATTCATCTTCTTTGTCATTCTTTTGGTGATTTAAAATTTTGCATAAAACTTGTCTTTGTTGTCTTACGACGCTTTCAGAGCGATCAATAGAGATAATCTCCCTTGCAAAGGATATTAATCCTTTAAAGTTAAACTCTTCAAGTGGAACTAATAGAGTCAAACCCTTACTAAAAATCTAATTAATCCTATCTGGATCATTTGAACCGCCAGTGAAAATAAATAATTTTAATCTAAATTGTTACTGTGTTTCATTATTGTTACCTTTCCTCTGATGTACGTACTGTGATAATTTGAGTGTTACCTGTCGAACTTTGTGACCAAAGAGATCTGTGTTTATTATAAGCCGCTGAGTTATTCGTGGGAGATTTGATTCTGATAATTTTAATAATTTAAATAATTAAAAACAAATTAATCTAAAAGTTTTAGAAAATCAGTCTTAACAATACTCGTAACGGTATAACCCAATCGGTTTCTACCATAACGAATCCTTTAAATTATTCTCAAATGGCTAATCA
This sequence comes from Odontocerum albicorne, assembly GCA_949825065.1. NCBI lineage: Eukaryota > Metazoa > Arthropoda > Insecta > Trichoptera > Odontoceridae > Odontocerum > Odontocerum albicorne. The sequence goes on from OX463846.1 coordinate 26,982,715, forward strand.
TTGTCGTGAAAATCACACATTTCCTATCGATTATGCCAAATTCTTGCGCATCAGTAGGAACGGAAATAAATTGGACAGATAAGAGGCCCTAGAAATATCCAAGTCAGTGCATTGAGATAAACATCTGGCCAAACATACGAGTGTATTTCCAAGATCTCACCGCTGTTTGCTGTAATTGTCTTCCGCATCCCTCCACACACAATCCCCAAACCGATTTTTTACCGTTAGAAACGTGTATGTTGGTACCAGTTGGAACATAATTCAATATTGTTTATGCTCCCCTGACGATGAGGTAAAAACCTTGAAACCGGTAGGATTATACCGTTATACTCGCATCAAGTTGAATAAATAGTGTTTGATTAAACAAATTACGATGTTTTTAAACCACCACAGTGTTAATACCTTAACTTTAAATAACATATAAAACATAAACATTAATTTAATTAATATACAAAAAATATCAAAAATGAATACGTACATGCATACTACCTACCATAAATATATTACAACCTTACAACAAAGCCACCTGTACCTACCATACATACATTACAACCTTACAACATGCAAAAATAATCTGTAAAAAATATATTCGTAAAATTCATCCTCTCAAAACACACATTACTGAATATATACATTTAAAGTATTTATTTTACAAAAAATAAGGGATCATTTAAATAATATTATGGCGTCTAGTTTTATCATAAGGTTTGATTACTTTCTTCGTGTATTTTGCTATCCGACAAAAACTTGAGATCTTAGTAAAATAACACATAAAGTAAAGTTTCATCAAATAATGCAGCCTGCATAACAAAAGAGATCGTTTTATTATAACAGGATATCAAGGAACTTTTAAAAAAAATCTCATTGATGCATCGCATGACATTTACAGAAAACCTCCTAAAATATCACCAACACTGTAGTTTGATGTTCAGTTGCAGTAAATATTTCACCGTTATTTATGTTATTCTTTTCTCGTGTGTTAGCAAACGTTCATTCTGAATTTAAAATTTGCTCTTTAGCCTGTGAGATATTGCACGCGCTATGAGAGTAGCGCTATAAACAATTCAGAAAGGAATGTCTGAGTTTCAGACAACAGACTCAAGGTATATATTCTAGAATCTGTAAACATAAAAATATTGCAAAGCTCAAAAACTTGCAATAATCAGTTGAATATTTGAAATAATATATTGCAATGTCAAGAATTTTATAAAAAGTAATCAGGTTATTTTAAATATGTTTAATACGTCTTTCAACAAAGTGTATTTTACATGTTGTACATAATTTTACACGGTAAAGTATTCAGAATTTACGAGCTTCTGTCACTGTCGGTGTGACCCGAACACAAGACTGAAGGGCTGCTTTCCTCCATCCATAGTATCGGTAGGAATGAATCGAGTTCCTTTAACCTGAAATTCGTCCGAAAGAGCGCTGGCGTTATATAAATATGCGGAGAACAGTGAAGTCAATCTCCTTCAATCATATTTCATAACGTTAGATAAAACCATAAGTCAAATCTATTTAAAATTAATAAATAATTAAATGGTGACTTCCATAGTCTCGTCAATAGGGCAGGTCAGAAAAAAATGTTATACGATCAAGATCAAGTTAAAAGTGATGTCACAATATATTCTCGTACAAAATAAATAAAAGCAGGACGTTTTTTTGTTAAAATAAGGATGATAAAAAGTAATCAAATTATAAACTTTTAATGATAAATGTTCAACGATTTGAATTGTGAAGCGGACAGTGATCAAAAGTTTTAAAAATATTTTTACGATTTCTTATACTCGAGCGAGAAGCATTTCCATCACAAACAAGTAATTTTAAAATAAAGATTTATTTACATTGTGTAGAAATAATTATATTGTACAAGAATGTTTAAATTGTCATTTCACGACACGTAATGGAGTCTGAGCTTATCATTTTCAAGACAATCCCTTTAAATGTCCGCCGTTAGATGTAATATCCGTTCCTAAATTCTGTCACACTCTTATTACACACGAATACTTAGAATATTGAGGTCTTCCTTTGTTGTCTTTGTCCATATTTTCGAAGAATGTTTTGAGATATTCAAAAAGTCAAGATCTTTGAAGTCTCGGATTTTAAAGATAATGACTTATTTTTAAGAAAAGTTTAAAACTGGATATTTCACCAATTTTAATATAATGCCAGGTATTGGAAACTTAAACTTTTCCAGTTTCTGTGATATTTCAATTTAAAAATTGAAACTCCTTCGATATATAATATTTCTACATCTGGCCACTTACATATTATTCGATTGCATTGTATTGTATAAAAACAGTATTAACATATCAATTAATAGAAACATATAAATACCAAATTTTTATCAGACATGCCATTTAATCAGACATCAGGCATTCAACGATAGATACAAAAAAAATTAAATTTTGCCTCTAACAATTTGTGCCGAAATTCAACGCTACGTTAATTTAATATTACTATAAAGGTGTTTTATCAAAAAAAAAACAACAGTCTATTGCCTCAACAAAGGTTTCCAGCTTACTTGAATTATTTTAACGTATTATTATAACCGTCGTCTTTTACGTAGCATTATCCAAAACTTAGTTAAAGAGTTGTTGGAAAAAGCGTTAAGGGCTTTTTTCCGTTATTTATCTATATTTACAATGTCCAATCCGAACATTCTTGGAAGAAGAAAGGTTAACCCACTCCCTCAGGTTGTAACGCCATAATAATTTCTAATCGGTTGTTCCCTAGAGACATTTTTAAAGAAAACAAAAAAAAGAATACGAATCATTTGTTCTAAAAGTTTGAATATCTATAACCTCGGTTGTATAAAATCAGACGTGGAGAGGGCCGCACAGCATACGATATGCACAAGTAGGAGCTAACATAGACGGGTCGCCATTTTGTGACCACATCGTTAATAGCTGACTTCCGTATGATTTTTCTGAAGGGGTGCAGAAGCTGCACAAACTAACACCAGATATTGTGAATTGGCTGGAGAGGAAAAGTTGCATGTGAGGAGGGATACAGAAAAAAGACGTTTTTATAAAATTTTAAAACAATTTATGACAAGAAAGCAAAATTATTACAACGTTTAGTAAGACATTAAATGTAAAACTTATCAAATGTTACGTTTAATCTATCAGAATTTGACTGAAGACAACAAATACAATAAACGGTTTGGTCATAAGACCGACTATTGTTTGAAATGTTTTATTTTACAAACATTTTAATTTTGAAAGTTAAATATAAATTTGTATTGAAAAACTTGGCTCAAGTCAAAGACATTCAAGTATCAGTATATGACCTCTGTCTCATCTTAATTTCCCTACTGCCCCCGGGTACCAAAGTAGGTAGATGTATTTCAAGTACTTCAAGACTGTCAATTGTATTTAAAATCGCTTTCTGAAATTGGATGACAGGTTAATAAGGCTGAAAATAAAAATATACTCAGCTGTCAAAACCTGCTAATTTACCTATGTAAGGGGGGTAAAAAGAAAAAATATGTTGTTTTTACATGTCAAGATAAAACCACAATTTTTTTTCTTTCAAAGTTTTAATTAACTTTTTATTGTGAACATCAAAGTTTATTATTACAACTGAACAAACCGAATACAATTTATGTTTCAAAAAGTTTATTTTTTTAAATAAAACTTATTTTCCTTATTAAATATGCTCTCTTATCATAGTATACGAATATATGTAACAATTCAAAAGAAAAAAGATATTTCCATGTAATTTATTTATTTATTTAACACTTTCATACAAATAAGTCTGGTGAATGTATTACTTTAGAAGAATTTATACCAAACAATTAGCTTTTAACATATTTAACAATATTTAACAATATCAATATTTAACAATAACAATATCAATATTTAACAATGAAACACATCTTATTGAGCCAGGAAGGTCGTTCTAAAGTCAAGCCAAAGATTATTTTTAGAATTATATGTGATCCATTGGAACACAAAAGATTTTGCCGTCACCAGATTGAAGCGACAATTTACATTCGGAAGGAAATTTTTATTTTTCATAGACATACTGAGTAGAGTTTGAATTGTTCAACACTCCAAAGAGAATTGACAGAAGGAGGTTTCTTCGATGTCTTATTTTATTAGTAACCATTAGAGTCTAGAACGATATTTGGATATGTAATCATATTTTTTATGTTAAAAATAAACCGAATATAAACCTTTTAAAGCCTCTCCTGTATATCCAACACTTCCCCACTAGTATCGATATAACAAACACCCGATGTTATTTGATTTCATCATAATTATTAATTTCATCTGGGTGTCATAATTGAATTGAATATTTAAGAGCAATTAACTATACAAACCTACACTAGCCTAAAATACAATTCTTTAATGTTTTAAAACATGAAACATATTACAAATTCGCTGTTTTTACATCCTTAACGTCTTAATACGTCCATTGCATAAAAGTCAAAATGACACATTTAAAAGAATACAAAAATAGTAGTTCATTGATTTTAGAAAAAATAAGGAATTTCTTGCAAAATCATCCTATTTACGAGTATATACTATATCTCATCGATTTATTTCGTGTTATCTTTCGAGTTCAATTTAAATCTTGAGACTTTTTATTCAACTCAAGGAAATTTATGCTAAGACGTTAATGGTTTCTTTGATTCATAATCAATAAATGTTATGTTTGTAAAAAAAACACATCTATTTTAAATTACGTCATATTAAAAACTAACTTCAACATTACAGGAATAGAAATAAATAAATTATTCCACGGTCCAAAAACAAATTCTGATAACTAATTGTGTAGTATTGTATAACACTTCCATTGTATTCAAAACAACATGGTGTCTTTATTTATTCCTTTAAAATTCTGATAAATGTACATTCTCCTTGCGTGAAAATAAGGAAAAGTAATAAAACATCAAAGTGAACAAGATAACATTTTATTTTGAGCCATGTCAAAGATTTTATTTTAAGTTCGTAGATTTTAATATCTTCATAAATATTTTTGAATTCATGTTGCATGCCAACTCTATTTTGTATTTCATTACACTTAACTGTAATTTATATATAATAGTAACCTGGGTGTAGTGTTGCTTTATTTATTAATTATTTACCAACTATGTAAAATTTAAGAAGAATGTAACAAAAATGTTACTGTAAATTAATAAAAAACTAATGATATAATTTATTTAGCCAAGCATACTATATTTCATTTTACATAACATACAATTTTCGTAAGTATTACAGTCACATGGTATAGCAGAGTGTAAAATACATTTTGGTTCGTTACCATTGCTTATAGGACAACTTAGCGGGACAACTGACATATGGATAATTTTATGGAGAATCATACATTTAAAGCGGAAACCTTTGTTAAATCATGGAATTAAAACAAATCATAAATTTAAAAAATGTTTTTAGTTAAAAAAATCAATTTTCATAACAAATCTTTATGGGGGTTTTTATTTTATTGTACACCGCTTCCTTTTGATACATTATAACATAGAATAAGCATTATTTTTTACATGCACCACTTTTAGCTTATTTCCAAGCTAAAAGTGGTGCATGTAACAACCAAAACTATAAATTATTTTAAATTGGCATCTGTAATTGATCCCTGAACTACCGAGATGAATAAAAGCATTATTTCACTAGACCACAGATGTCACCTCTCAAATACATGATTTTATACTAAAAAATGCGTTTTTGGTTCGAATGGCTTCATTCATATAAAAAATCAGGCGACCTCCTTGGTCTTAGTACTAGAGAAAATAAAAGATATTATTTACTTAATTTCCGATGAATTTTAATGGCTCCACATTCACACAATGATGTAATTTACAAATCAATCAAACAAATGATAACATTTGTTTATCAGGATAATTGAGCTGAAAGGATATTTTTTAAATTTTAGTGTACTTCTGAAAGCTTCAACTCTAAAACAGTAAACTTAATATAAATAGAAATTAATTATCTGCCTCCAAGAATTGAGGCATATTTTTTTCGATTTTTTAAGAATGTGTAAATAAATTAAACGTATATAAATAAATTACCTGACACAATTTTCCTTTACAAGAAAAGAACTCGCCCCTTTTGATATATGTAGGCTCTACTCTTCCAATTAGACAAAGAATCTCCCTTCGGTGAGGCTTCTATACGCCTATAACACATCTCAGCCCATATGGGCTCGCTAAAGTTGGGAGGTGAAAAATCAGACCCCTTACTCATAGTCTTACGTGACTGTGAAGAACTCCTTATCTGAAGCACGTAGGTCGTACATCAACACAAATGAATACCAGTTTCAAATCTCTCTCACCAGACATATTGGATTGGCAGCTGTTATCAAGCAAGATACCGCAACTGCAATACGAATGGGTGCTTTTTTTTAATACAAATATTTTTTTAATTCATATAAATGTAATAAACATGGTTTTTATTAAAATCTTTAGTTTACAATTAACAGTTTGATTAAAAAGTTCGTCAGGACAACACTTTTCGCATATGCCGAGTTCTTGTGCTAGAGCTGTTGTCTCTTCACGTGCGATGGTACTGTCAACACGTGCAATGACGAACCGCGAGTTTCGTACCTACTTCAGTGGTTTTAAACTCGAGGGCTCTATTACTGGGACTGAAGACAATCTTGTCTACCGGTATCATATGAAATGAAAATGGAGATTGAAGACAAAAACAATATACATCAATAACGTCACTTCATATAATACGTAACAAAAAATAAAATGTTTATTACAACGTTCAAGTAAAACAAATATAAAATAAATCAACAAACTAAGTTAAATTAAAAGAAAATGTATACAAGAAATACAGGAAAAGGGAAAAGGAACTAGAAAATTAAGAACGCAATTATCCTTCCAAGAATATCCTGCTCAATTGCGGTTTGAGTTGACAATAATTATTAATAAATATGTCCATATCAGAACCATGAACATTTGAGACTGCCTTTTGTCGAATTTTCTCTTGGATTTACTAGTCAATTGGATTTTGTAATAGCTTTTGAGTGTGCTAATTCTATAACAGGTATGTACGTTTTATATGTTAAAATTATTTAATTCTCAAAACTGTATTTTTTTTTCTTATAAATGACGAATTAGAATATCCTTGAAAAAAAATTACGTTAAGAAAATAACCACTACACCATTCTCTATTGGAGTAGGCAGAGAAGATAGAGTGCCAGAATTTCCTAACTCGATATACATCCTTCGCCTCTACTTCATCCATACACCGTCTCATATAACTCTTACGATTTATCTGACTTTTTGCTTTTGCTTATTTCAATATATCATTCACTTAATTCAACAATGCTTTGTTTGGTCTTCCCCTGTCACGTATTTCACTCACATTTGCACTGCATATTTGTTTTTCAAGTATTTGTTCATTTATTTGTTTTGCATGCCCAAGCCATCTCATAGAACTCTACATCATCTTATTCAACATATCAGCCTTAAGTTCACATTCATCGCTCAACACGTATTTCAATATGTTATTGTTCAATTCTTTCTTGTTGAAACGATGTTCAAAAACGTTATTTCCCTGATTTTCTCATACCAAATCAAATTGTGCTAGAACTTTTTTCGTATAATTTTTTTTCTTAGTTAACGCATTCTAAAAAAATTTAATTCAATATAGTAATATAAAAAAAAAACAGAATATCTCTCAATATGTAAGTTTTTTTTAATTTTCCTCTAGTATTTTTCTTATATTTTGTTGAAAGTCTTTCGATAATCACTAATTCTTAAATGATAGATACGTTGGTATACCTTGCAGGCCACGGTATACGTAGCATACACCTCCTTTACCGCATCTCGAAGTCATCTATGTTATATATGTTTTATTTCTTTCTCACCATTCCTATTTCCGTTACATACAGTATTATGAAAAATACAAATGATATTACTAGATGAATTTTGGTTTCTCTGAGTATAACCCGTTTGGTCCATATATTTATTCATGATTATGCCAAAGATTTTTTAAATATTTTTTTTAATATTCCGATATCGATTAACATATTGGTTTAATTTTTTGTACGAGAGTGGTAGATACCATCAAGGTTTTTAACTAAGTCATTGTTCATTTTACAATGCATGATAAACTGCAATAACAATTTAAATTAAAATAATTGTCAATTCACATTTTTCCCTTAATAAAAATTAAAAGTTCATAACTATTTATCACTTGGGAGAAATATGGTCTGTTGATGTAAGAAGAAGCAAAAAATAAGATATTATAAATTAACATGTGGCTAAATTAGATGTTAATAAAATGAAAGAATTAAGCGTCGTCAACATGGTTGGGTTATGAGAGAATGATGAACGAAAGAATTACTAATTGATATACAAATCTGTGGTACTTGAAAGGAGTAAACTGAAGAAAACGTGGCTGGATCAAGTGAATCAGATCTTGAAAAATGGTAAATTTAGAAGCATGAAAATTTGTTTCTCACTTTGTTTTGCTTGACCTTATGTATTGTTGTAAATTAAGAAATATATAAGTGCTAGAAAAGAAATGCTTGGAGACAAGTTTTCACTACCTCTTCCGCAAGAGACATGGTATGATTGTATCTAATAACAAATTTTAAAGTTTTAACTCTCATTAGAAAGTATAAAATATAAAAGTTATGAATCTTAAAATTTTGTTCAAAGACTTTTAAAACTATTCCATTTCTTTAAAACAACCTATTCCAACTCTTGATGTCAAAAGAGTTGGAATCAAAGGGAAACAAAAAGTTACTATATATTCTTTTGGAAGAAAATGTGTTGCTTTAGTATTTTTTTCCAAGAGAGTCAGAGGAACCTTCGTCATTTTCCGGGCGATTTGAGTTCTTTGATAGATTCGTCCGGTCTACGGGGACTGGGCCGAGATTGGACATTGAATATCAATTCGGTTAGTTACGTTCCATATTCAAATTTCAAACCGCATTTCTAAGATCTGGTACGATCCACGCTGAGACTTCCAATATTGGATCTCAAATCCCTGAATGGAATTTAAAATTTATTTGATTTTATTTATAAGACAGATTGACGTCCATATCGCATTATTTAAAAATATTATTTTTGAACATTAGTGGTTTAAAAACTGCTAATTCAAAATAAACTGTTGATTCACACTTGAGAATACCCGAATAGGCGATGCTGGGAGATTACAGTATCTTTGACCCCAATAATTGAGCCTTTGGGTTTTGAAACACTATAGTAGGCAAGTAACTTACATTCGTCATCGTACGTGTTGGAAATTCTACCGCAAGTAAAAAGGGCAACACACTTAGACGCGTCTGATTCGAACAAGTTTTTTTATCTGACCAACACTTAAACATGCCTAGAAACTGTTAAAAAAATATTTTAGGGTATCATTTGGAGTTGAACCATAAACGTTCAAGTGTAAAAGGAGAGTTTTATAATATATTATTTATAGTTAAGGCATTAACATTGTGGAGGTTGAAAGACATTGTACAGTACCCGGCGTTAAGTAATACACATCGGGCTTAAGAAAGAGACTATCGGCCATAATCGGCTAACTTCGGCTTTGCAGAGCGTCCTCTCTGTCGTACGATGCGCTAACAATCCGGTATCTACAATGACAGAGACGACGCTCTACAAAACCAAAGTTAGCCGATTATAGCCGACAGTCTCTTTCTTAAGTCCGATGTGTATTACTTACCGCTGGGTACTGTAATTTGTTTTATCTTGTATGGTTTATGATGTGAAAGCCTTGAAACCGGTTGGTTTATATCGTTACAAAAAGTGGAATATACAGTGTTTGATAAAACATATTACAAGAGTTTTATGAACTGAGCCAAAAAAAGTTCGAAGTTATAAGGAATACATGTTTTTACCATACTGGTTAAATCATGTAACAATGAAATTGTAAAAGGAGACATTTTTTTTAAATGTTTACAGTATGCTAAGGGGCGATTCACGTGAAACATGCTCATAATAACCAACTTATCAAGTGAATGGTCACACAATTTATCAAGTTAATGCGAATTTTCAACAAAATAATTCATTACTACTTAACAATCGGTAAAAGTATCAACCTTTTTTAATGTTCAAATATCTTCAGTAAGATAAAGGCAAAATCTTAATTCAATCAAGACAAATAACTAACTGGCAACATACCCAGATCTATACATTTTGAAAGAGTGGACTTGAAATTACATATTATATGTTAGTACGAATTTTATATTTTATGTTTACATATTATATGTACTTGTCGTGTATGAAAATAATTTTCTTTGGATTTTGAAACACTGAAGTAGGCATAAAACTCTCATTTAGTCATCGTGCGTTTTGGAAATTCTACCGCCTATTTAAAGGGTAATAACACTCACACAATTCTAGCGCGTGCAAGTATTGTTATCAAACGAACTCTTAAACATGACTTTAAACTAAATAATTTATATTTAATTTAAGGATATCATTTGGAATAGAACCATAAATTTTAGAGAGACACACAAGAATCTTATGAACTTAATTTCAATTAAAGGAACTCAATTTTAGTGTATATAAAAGATGAATAAATATGGTTCTACAAGTAATCAATGTAAATCTAAACATACTTTCAGTGACCCAAAAAAAGCTTTTTGGAAAATTAAGAAAACTTTGAAGGTCTATTTTTAAGTATTAAAATAAAATAAACGAATTCTAACATTCCTAAATGATAAAGAAATTCTGACTTGAATTAACGATTAAAAATGTTTGACATTGAAAGGAAAAATCTTTTGTCAGCCGACTTTCAATAAGTTAATTATAATTTGCGACTCCTCTCCGGGATTGAAAAAAGCATTACTTTGATTCGAATTTTTCGTTTTCCACGAAAAAATATTTCATTTCGAATATTTTATAATAATTTTCATGGAAAAGTATTTTTTTATATTGAATAATGCTTTTATTTTCTAATAATTTATACTGGTTTAAGTAAAATTTAGACCTCTTTCCACCTAATCTTAAAAAGGAACTTATGAATCGGTTTTGATTCATTAAATAAGGGCTCGCAATGTCATGTTTTATAACTAAACAGAGCTTAACGGTTAAGTATTAAGTATTATTGGTATAGTCAAATTCAATTCAATTCATTTCATAACTTTTGCAACAAAGTAAATAAAAAGTACACTCTTGAACTAAAATAAGATCAGCGAGATACATTTTTCAGTATCAAGAGAGATTCTATTTAAAATCCCTCAATTTCTAAACGTATGCGTCATGTTTTAATAAAAACAAATACTTTATTCTTCATCATGAAACGAGATGTTTAATTTAGACATTTTTTTTGAGTTATCGAGAAACGTTCTACCCAAAATAAAATACTTCCGAATATTTCTAAACTTACCTATTTAGTAATAAAACATTTTAAATAAAGATCTGCGTCGATTATGAATGTAAAATTTTAGAGGTGAATTTTTTGAGTTATTAAGAAATATTTTTCCTAAATACTACTTTCTTAATTACGATACAACATTTGCGATAACTGTACAAAGGTGAGGGTTGAAAAACATCTGATGTCTTGGCGACCGAGCTCGCCCTCTATTGGTGGAGGTGTATCTCGGCTGGGGGGATGCTACGAGATGAGCCCAAACCTTTTGACAGCTTCTCTCTTAAATATTTTTTTTTCGATTTTATCCTGAAATATTAGGTCCTTACATATGAAATTGGCGTTTTGTTTGGGAGGAACATAAAGTTGATTTTTTTTAATATAATATATTTATTTAATCAAAGTATGTACCATTGCTATCTATGCACTTTTGCCATCTCATAGGTAGTTCATCGATCCCTTTACTAAAAAAACCATTCGGACGGGAATCAATAAAATCTTTGAAGTCGGTTTGGACTGCCCCATCGGAGTTGAATTTTTCCCTTGCAAGAAGTTATCCAAATTTCGAAAAAAATAGTAATCTGTTGGGGCAAGGTCCGGAGAGTACGGTGGATGTCTTAGACATTCCAATTGAAGCTCTTCTAATTTGGTAGCCGTCTGTTGTGCAGTGTGTGGTCTAGCGTTATCATGAAGCAGCAGTGGCCTAGAGCGATTAACCAGCCTCGGTTGTTTAGCAGCTAGCTTTTCCATCATGGTTTGCATTTGCTGACAATAGACATCTGCCGTAATCGTCTGGCCAGATTTAAGAAAGCTGTAGTGAACGACACCAGCACTAGTCCACCAAACGCTCACAAGTAACTTTTTTGGAGTCAATTTTCGCTTGGGGCATGGTTTGGCTGGTTCGGCAGGGTTCAGCCATTGCGATGAGCGCTTCCGATTATCATACAGGATCCACTTTTCATCACAGGTAATGATTCGATTCAAAATCCCTTCATTATTGTGCCGGTTGAGTAATGCAACGCAGCAGTCAACGCGCGTTTGTTGATTTGCTTCACTCAATTCGTGAGGTACCCACCTTTCAAGCTTTTTCACCTTCCCAATTTGCTTCAAGTGGATTAAAACAGTTTTATCACTAACACCGCAGCCTGCAGCTAACTCGGACGTGGTTTGCGATGGATCCGCTTCCACAATAGCCTTCAATTCTTCATTATCAACTTTGGTCTCCGGCCGTCCACGGGGCTTGTTCTGCAGGTCGAAATTTCCAGAACGAAAACGTTGGAACCAAAAACGCACTGTGTTTTCTTTTGCGGCACCGTCGCCATACACATCATTAATCCTTCGAGCCGTTTCTGCAGCACTGGTGCCACGGTGGAACTCGTACTCGTAAATAACGCGATATTTCAAGTTTTCCATTTTGTAAACTGAGTGACGCAAAGAAAAAAAACAATTGAGGAAAAAACAAATGAATTATAATTTTCGAAACACAAATACTTGAGTAAATAGCTGTATAAATTTTAATTTGGAATTCCTAACCAAAGAGAAGATATTTGAGATCAAAGTTGCCAGTACGGCAAAACGCCAATTTCATATGTAAGGACCTAATACTCGTATATACGTAATTTTAGGATATATGTAGGATACATACTATGCTGCTATCTTATCTAATTTCTTCATCTATATGGTAACAAACCTAGTATTGATAATTTAAAAAAACTATATTCTAATTCATAAAACGAGATCTGCGTAGTTAATTAATGTGATATTTAACAGGTAAATTTTTTAGTTGTCAAGAAAGATTCTACCTTAAATCCCTCAACAAATTTATTCGTTCCTAAGCTTACAAACGTTGTGAATATTTTCTTTTTCGCCAGTTCTAGTCTTGTTTCTCCAGAGTTGATAGCAAATTATCTTTCAGACGGCCCAAGTCGGAGTTTCCTAATCACACAACTCAAAGTTTGGTCCAAACTTCCCTGAGAGGTTGAGTAAAGACCCGGAGTTGGCGCGGTGTAGGCAGGGTTAAGAGCCTGAGTAACTTCTCACTGTTTGAGTACACACTATCTCACCGCCAAGTACACGGATCTTTTAGTAATCTTTCGTCAGGTGTAAAAACTGTTTCTTACACTATTTAAAATTTTATGAATTCGATTATTCTGGAGGTTGGACATGGATATATAGAACTTTATTAGGTATCAATTGTACAATACCAGAATACATAACTTAAAATTGTTTTGCCAACCCACTTATTAACTTGATCTTATTGTGTTTTTTTTTCTACTTTCTATTCCGAAGCTCTCGTTAGGTGGACTCATCTTGACATGTTGCGAAAGCAGCACTAAGAAATTGAGTAACAAAAACAAATTGATTAACAAAAACATATTTTTAGAAGGTTGACATTTTTGTGCTTTTCGTTAATACATTTTTTATTTTATTTATCTAAATATTGTCAACCAGGGTCGATCCACTGCTGGATGAAGGTCTCCCCAAGTTGACTCCAAATAGTTCGGTTTTTTGCTCGTTGATGCCATGTGATGCTGCCATGCTTCCTGATTTCATCTATCCAGCGTACCTTCGTCTTCTTCTGGGTCTCTTTATGCCTCCTGGGTACCATTGGATTATTTCGGATGTCCATCGGGAGTCTGACATTCTGGCTACGTGTCCGGCCCATTGCCACTTCATTCTTTTGCACACCTTTATAACGTCTTCTACCTTTGTTATATTGCGAATCCAGGTGTTTCGTTTACGGTCTCTTTTAATATATCCCAACATGCATCTCTCTATGCCCCTTTGTGCGGTCTGGAGCTTTTGTGTGTTCTTTACTGTGAGCGTCCATGTCTCGCTGCCATACGTAAGTACTGGAAGGATGCACTGGTTGTAAACCCTTCGCTTCAAGGATATTGGGAGATTACGTTTGAAGATGTTGTTCAAACGTCCAAATGAGCTCCACGCTAGTTTTGTCCTTCGTGCTATTTCTTCCGATATGCCACCTACAAAGGAAATAAGTTGGCCCAATACACATGTTCCTGGACAAGTTCTAGCGGCTTTCCATCTACGTTTATTGGTTTTGGAGTAGCAAAGCCGTTCATCTAATATTTGGTTTTTGAAATATTCATTTTTAAACCAACTCCCTTGCTGACCTCTGCCAATTCTTGCAGTTGGTGCTGTAGATCATTCGGGTTTGTGATATCATTTTTCTTCTTTGTTTCATAAGATCTAACGTTTCCTGCGACAATTTTGATTCTTTTTGGGAATATGAGCCGCCGTAGTTTGTTGCACTCTGTACTATCTGTTCTGCTATTGATTCTATTGTAATCGGAAGCTGTGGTTCGCTGAGGATTTCAAATCGATTTTTGAGGTCTAGTTGGAATCCATTTTTGTTTTAAGCAAGTAGATCATTGTTTATTATTATTTTCTCCTTTTTCTTAACCACTTTGAGACGTTCAGTTTTGGTAATGATCCTTATTTTGGCGCTCACTAGGCGATGATCACTGCCTGTTTTAAAGCTGTTGAGAACAGTGCAGTCTTGGACAGTAAATCTTTTGTTTGACAGGATGTAGTCGATTTCACTTGTGTTACCTGTTAGGCTTTTCCATATCCATTTTATAGAGTTTTTCTTTTTGAAAAATAAATTCATAACACAAACTGAATTGCTTTGAGCAAACTCTACAAGCCTGTTTCCTCTGTCATCTCTCTTTCCGGGATAAATTGATTGAATTATATACGTTTTTTTTATACCAGTTTATTTTTATCATTTAAGACTGCTTTTATTTATTGTTGTTTTTTTTATATTTTGTAACAAAAAAAAATGTTTGATTTACACCGACTTATAAAGATTTCGGTGCTGTGAAGTCACAACGAACCACCCCAAAGGTTCACAGATGACTCGTAGGTTGGAAAATTTCTTTTTTTTTTCTGAAAATTATCTTCAGTGCGTAGTTCCACAGAAAGAATGTTCCACTGATCAAGTCCAAAATCAAAATATATTCCACTGATAAGGTCCAGATTAGCAACACAAAAAATCTAATCGTAAATCTTCAACTCATCAACCATCCTTGATTGATGTCCATTATGAATTAAACCAAACGCTTGTGTGTTGAATCTTGGGTATATTACTAAGAAATTACAATGAATAACATATCTTACATGCAAACAAAAAAGTTGTACTAATAAATGTTTTGTTTTTTATGGCATTCTATTCCAACCAATGTTAAAAAGTAAGAGGCCGGAAGCGAAAACCAGATTGAAATCCTTTTAAAAATAATCTGTGCGTCAAGGAGAATCAAACCCACAATCTGCGGGTCGGAATACAGGCATATTGTCAACTATATTGTGGAGTTCGATTTATATATAATTACGTCATAATGTCTCGAATTAAGTGTACTAGGCTTTTGGATACTTTTTAATCAAATTACACACATTATCATAATTTCAAGTGAATTATTTAAATACACATTGAAAAAAAAAATGCTTAAGACGTGTTTGCCTAAATGATAACCGTGGATTGAACGGTATGATACTACTATTCACTTGAGGGTTTAAAAAACAAGTATTTTGTTAATCACGGTTTTCCACTTTATCCTTATTGTACCTAAGATATATGTGAAAAACGAAACTCAAATATACGGGGTTCACTTAGGGTGAAAGTCTAATGAATTTTGTTGCCAATCAGGCTGTTTAGGTGTTCGTTAAAACTTGTTTCCTTTCAAGGAACCTGAGTGTACTGTCTTCACGACAACGATGCAGCAGTCGCTTATTGACTCAATTGACTTAAATAAGTGCGTTGCTTTATATGGACGGTATGACGTGAAGGCATAACGTCAAACTACCCCACTTAAAACATATTATAATTTTATCACTGCGTCCTCATAAATGATGAGCCCGTTTGTGTTCGTAATATGTTATGCTAGTAATATTAATATTCGTAATATGTTATGCTAGTAACACAGTTAGTGTCATTACAAATTTCTTCTTGAACTATTTTGATATTGAAGTTACTCTATAAAATCTTAACATCATGGACTGGCAAGTCATCCAAGATTTTCTCCACTTGGTTGTCATCATTTGTGTCACCATCTGTGTTTTTTGTACATGTACACTAATGTATATATTAAATAACCTTCATAATAATGCATATATTAAATAACCTTCATCTTTGTTTTAATGTCACAATTCTATTAAAAATCGACAAGAAGCCAATAAAAACATTTCTTACACAGCCAACCACTACAAAGCCTACTCCTCTCTCATGTATCTGCTGACCTCTAAAATAAAGGCTGTCATTACATCATCCACTATTTCCCTATTGGCAAATCATCTTATCTCCTGCACGACACACATGCAAGTTTCATATTGTTTCAATTAAGATACAAGTGAACAAAACATAAAACAATAAAAATGGAATTAAAAAAAATACACCAAAACTAAAAAACAAAATCAAAACAGAATTTAACTTAGAAATAAAATAGAAGAAACAAATGGCACACGTATATTAAAATAAAATAAAATGTATGAGCACAATAAAGACCGATAAATCCATGGTGGAATAAGACAAAGGTGTGCTTGCGAGCATGTGGACGGAGCTTCTGCCGATGCGATGACGTCATCTTGGTAACAGCGGGCCCGACGCAGGCGCTCAGCCGCTCTGTGATATCAGTGACTACGTTGTTTACGTGTGCTAGTGCTTCCGCTGTGATCTATATTGATAGTATTTTTTTTATTCGTTTAAATTAATTGACCCGTGTATTGTGTATTATGTCTAATTGTGCAGTCTTTGGTTGTAACAATTGAAGCAGAAAATCTGAAGGAACTACTATTAGACACGAGTATAACTTTTCCCTAAGAACAGTGATTTAGCGCGACAATGGCTTAACGCTCGTTGTCGTAAAGATCACGTAAATTTAAAAAATGCTAGAATATACTCCCAGCACTTCAAAGAAGGTTGTTTATTTAACCCATTAAAGCGCGGATTGCTTCAGTACTACCTCGTATGTCACATAAATTTAAAATCCAATGCAGTTCCTTCTTTAAATCTCCCGAAATAGAAATTGAACGTGGTTGACACTTCAACTAGACAGCGGCGATATGGGCAAAAGGCGAAAAATGCCATTGTTTATGACGTTTTGCAGGAGTCTACAGTGATGACAATAATATATATAACAACATCGAAGTGCAAGATAAATGGATGGAAATGGAGAAAAAATTTAATTACTACAAAATTTCATAAATTCTACACTCTTTACTGTTTGGTTAAGACTAACATTATTATTAAAACAATAATATTACTGTTATATAATATTGGATCAATTAAACAATTTGTTTTGCACACAAAGTAAAAGAAAACAATCTTGACAATAGAAATAATTTCGTCTTGTATTTTTGTTACTATGTAAGTTTAATTTAAATTAATAATTTATATCATTGTTATCCCTATTATTAATGTGAGTAGGAAATGCTAATCTACAAATGGAAACAAAAATAGGTTGTCCTGTAATCGTATTTATTTTCATGTAATAACTTAAGACTTTCATTCTCTTGCATACAGTATATTTATAAAGATTCAAGAAAGCTTAATCCATCGTTTAATGAAAATGTGATATTTTATTTTAAATACTTGTGTAAATTATTAAATTTCTAATGTGTTTATATTAGTTCTGTTTTCTGTTGTTAGTAGGGCAGGACCTACAGCTGATAGCCTACGCGAACTGAAGAACATGTGCATACAAAAAGCACACACTTATATTATTCCACCATGAATATGGATAGTAAAATAAAAACAAGTAAAACAGAAACGGTGCCATATGACTGCTATCTAAAGCAGATGTAAAAAAATAAAGATGTTTGGATTCCTTTACTATTGGTATCACTGGTGAGGAATGCGTTGAATCGTTGGCAAAGGAAGCATGTTCTACCGGATGTCCCCTATCTGATTTTTCAGTGCCTGGTCTTTCGAATAGAATTAAACATGATACATGACACCCATGGGTATTGGGTTGGGATAGGACTAGTGTATGTAAGGGTTTCTAGGTATAAATCAATCCAACAAACTACCCCTTAGAAACCATGGTTTAATAAAATAAGAATGATCAAGATGTAGGTGTCTGTCATGTGTCTTTTGCAGACGGTCCACTGTATGGTATCTAGTCATCTTTACAGAATAGGTTTGTGGAGAATCCCGACTGCGAGTGTGGTCTGGATGATGAAATTACAGATCATGCGTTTTTCGACTGTTCTTTGCGAGACAGATTTGATTTACTAAAAGCCGTATCGTTGCCACGTCCCATGAATATTGCGTTTCTTCTTTCTTCGTGGAACTTTTCCACTTATAGATTGATCGTTTCCACTTATAAGTTTTGTTATATCGACTCATATGATTGCATAGTGGCTTGAATTTTATGGCACAAATCATCTTAGTTTGGGTGGATTACCTATCAATAAAAAATGACCGATAAACGGTTTAAAAAAATAAAATCGTAAATAAACCGAAAGGAAAATAAAATTTCGAATTAAACCTAAATAATAAATAAATAATGTTTTTCTTATACTGGAATATTGATAACTTATAAAGTATTGCTAATGCTGGTACATGATGTTCACGTTCTTAAAACTAAACATCCGATGATTCTTTGAAATTGTGTTGACTAATGTGACGAAAGTAAGTCATGAGTCAAGAGTTCAAACTCGAAAGAAATAAATCGAACCCACATCTCTCATGTGAATGACAAGCATTCAACCATTCTACGTCGCAATATGCAAGCCTATCTATCGAAAGTAATTTTGCAGCCAATATTTATGAAACTCTTTTCGTCGATATTAAGTTTGAAATAACACATTGCGATGAAATTAAGTCGACTTGATGGTGTATTTTTTAAAAAATATATTTAAGACCCTGAACGTTGAAGGTGCCCAGATAATGCAGCATGAGTTTTACTTTCAATATAATGACTATCACTAAAAAACAATATTTTGATTCTTGTTAGTCGTATTGCATCATTCGTGATGGTGAAACACTTCATGGGGTCATTCTGACCGCATACTGCCACCATCGTCAATTTTTTGAAGGGTTTCTGATTTAAGACTGCGTGGCCAATCAAATTGAAAGATTCGTTTATATAACTGAAGTTTTATTACTCTATATTATTTTTTTTTTAATGCCATTTTTTTGTGAAACAGGTCTTAAACAAGGATCTGCTATTTTTCAAATAAGAAGTTTTTATATTATACTAGCTGTACCCGGCCACGCGTTGCTATGGGTCAGTCTGGTTAAATAGAAAAGAAAGAAAAGAAAAAGCACACGTTTCTGATGTGTTTAATTTCACAATACTTGTGGGTATACAATATTTTTGACGTATTTCAGCCACTCTCAGCCTGTCGCGTTCATTCTGTTGAGAACGATGCAGATCTGAAACTGCAGAACGCGATCGCCGTGCTCGCAACCGTGCATCCTCAAGTCGGGCTGCACGTCACTCTGCTGCTTCCTCGGCATTTTGATGAACTAAAGCAGATCGATAGCACTGAAAAAGAAGAATGAAAGTTATAACAAAAACATATAAAATTGCGAAACATTAAAAAAAGAAAATACATGAACTAAAAAACAAAGAAAAAATAAACAAATATTAACGAAATATTTCACTTCAAACGCAAATCAATCGATACAGGTAAATTTTAACGCATTTCACGATAAAACTATGGCGGATAAAAATGTAGTATATCGTGTGTTGTTTTTACGTCCAAACAGATGGCGGTATTTTTCAATACACGTATTTGAAAATTTTATATTTATTATTTAATATTTAATATAAAAACGAAATGAAAGAATCCGAAACATCGAAAATGCAGCGTGACATAACTGTCAATGAGAATTGTTTAGTTTGCGTGTGTCGCTGCAGGGGGCGCTCCCATTATTTCGTCTGTTTAATATACTTTTTTAAAACAACTGTATATAAAAACAATATATGTAAACATGCTTGTATACGAATGCAACCTTTTGTCAAAATTTAAAAGCAATCGGTGAAGAACTTTCGGAGATTATGGATATTTAACATACGAAAATTAACATTTTTATTTATATAGATTACTCCTCTTAAGTCAGCGATCGTAGTCTAACGGATTCACTCCCAGACTGATTTTATTTTTAAACCGTTTTATATCTAAATAAAGGTTTCTCATTAGCTTACTGTTAATCATTAATTCTTTTTTATGATAAACACCATATAATATACTACTATTAGATAACATAAAAATAGTGATATATAAAAAAAGCTCTGCCGATCGTCATAGAACAAAGCTTCTAAATTTCGACTCATATGATTTTAATTTACTTTTCAATCGATTTATTTTCAATGTTGTTTCTTAACTCAACAAACCCACCGATGACCTTCACACCCTACTTGTTATGCCTGTATTCCAGAGTTATGAATATGATTTCCTTTGGAATTAAATGTATTTTTGAAAAAAATCAGGGCAGGTTTTAACTCAAAGCTTTTTTAACATTTTTCTAATTGATTGTAAGAAATTGCCACATGATAAAAAAAAACTCACCAAAAGTGTAATACAATATAAATAACATATGTTTGTTATACAAGCTACCTCAAACACAGCTCATGTGTACGCAGAAAAAATAAATAAAAATACTTTTTATAGATCTGCACCCTGCAAAAATTGTCATTCTTCCGAAATCATCCACGAAAATGGAATATCTAAATAAAAATAAATCGTTCCGGATTAAAACATTTTATTTGTGATCAGTTTGTCACAACTATGTATTAAACACCACTTTTGTATTGTACAAAAAAACTCAATTTCTTGAATAAAAATATTATTTGAATACATAATATTATTTTTTATAAATATCGGACAGGGCTTGTGTTGATAACAGTTCCCGAGATTAAATTCTTATGCCGGAACACTATCCAAACCAGATTAATGTTTTTTTTCTTCACAAACATCAGCACTGCGAATGATTATGTTTTAGCCATAAATCAAATTTCTCTTGAAACTCACACCAGCCAGCCGGGACGGGACGGGACGGTCTACAAAGTAAAGCAACCGAGGCGCGAGTTTTGCTAATATGCTTTTTATTGGATATGACAGCCATCGGAAGTAATTTAGCAGCAACTTGCAATGAAAGGGTGCTCTCGCCCCTATAGTAATGTATCGTGAGCAACTTCACTATACCTATGTAGGTGTCTGATATGCTGGGCCGTCACTAGGTATAATGTTATATCAGTGCATCAAATTATTCTACATGAAAAAAATACTTAGCATAATGTAATAAAAGATCAAAACTGAAGCGGGTGGAACTAAATTGATATTTCCTTCAAAATAATACAAGTTTCCATGCGCTGATTTTTTTAACTTTTTAAAACAATTTTTTTTTTGTTAAAAAACATTCTTAAACTATATGCATAATACTATTTAACGACTTATAACACTCAAGAGGCACTTTTGTCGAATAAAAACATTTCGGAAAACCTTAGATAATTTTCAAAAGTACATTGGAGCAATTAATTTTTGTTCTATTAATTTTACATCTGATTCAGATATTTCCCAATTACGTCAAATAAGAATAAATAAAAATAATATTAAAAGTCTAAATATAAAATAATGACAACGGAACAATGGTACTCATGCTTAGCTGTGAAGTGACTCATTTATGCCTAGAAAGTTTATTTAGAAGTTTACCTTTAATTTATTCACCAATACATACATACGTGTACATAACCTAATGTCACTTTTTAGCTGGGGTGGGCAGAGAAGACAAAGTGCATCACGTGTTCTAAATGCGCACCTTGAACCAAATTGGGTCACGTTAAGATTTTGTTCTTATTTTGGGCGTATTTTTGCATGTATTATCATGAGGAATATTTTGAGTACATGACTCATAAGAGTAATCAGGTAATAGTCCTACATTTTTTAAATTATCGTTTTTTGGTTTGTGTTACAAAAGAAGATTTTAACCAGTCTTGGGGAATTATTCCTCCATCTTAAATTTTATAATAAAATCTTAGCAAATTGTCAATGATTTGTCCATAATAAATCTTATCCTTTCAATAGTAATTTCATACAGTGCGATATTTATTTCGTCTTTGAGTTGCATGTAAAAAAACTTTTTTTAAACACAGAGTTACAAAATCATTCTGAATGAATACGCGTTCACGCGTATACCGTACAGCTTGCATATATAATATGTACTCGTAGAAGCGCAACGGCCCTGAAAACACGTACTAGAAGGGTTAAAGGAAGTTTGTCTGTAAAAAAGATCCGGTACATAAATAACCGGTTTTTAGGAAACACAATGAAGGTTTGCTAGGAATAAACTATTTTTGGAACGTAATTCAACCAAGAAGTGTACATTATTTAGTCTTGATATTTTTGTATAAACAGCATTGAAACATGATTATTTGTTGTTCTAAATAATCACAATACGTGTTTTGTGGGTTGGATTGTTTTTGCATTTTTACTTCCATAAAACCCTTGTAAAGGTAGTCATATTGTCATGATTTTGCACAACTCCGTTTTCATTAGACTATCAAAGTTGCGTGATGTTCCAATATTAGTATATCTACCCACAAACCATTCTATTTATAGTTACGTACAAAATTCTTATTGAAATTGGAATATTCTTATCATTGTTGAGTAATTGTTTTCTTATGAAATGTATTAATGAAAATTCTGTTTTAGTTCATTTGAAATTATGTTGTTTTAATGAAATTAAACGTTTGTGTTTTGAACGTTTCGATATTTTAAAGAAACTATTCACGAGACAGATATTAAAGATTGTTTTTAGCCAATACACAAGTGTTTTGACTGGGTTTCTAATTGAATTTAGATTTCATGTAATCAAAAAAGGAGAAATTATGTAAGAAAAGTCTGGCAAGCTGTCCTCTCTGCCTACTTCAACAGGGAAACGGCTAAATAGCATGTATGTAAGTTAACAGATCAAAAGCTTAAAAAATAACTTATACTTTATATTGACAGTATAAATAATAGATAAAATGACAACGGACTTCGAAAAATTCATTTAAAGATTTCTTCGTTTTATTTTGCAATTATTAGCACAAAAGTATGCGTCGTAGTATTGTCGACACACACAAACGAACCATGATTACTGTCCACTCCTGTGGTTCTAAACCATAAAATTCGTCTTAATAGAATACTTTCTCGAACATACTCTTCAACAAATCCACAATTACGATGTGGATATGAATAGGAAAGCATTTTGCTTTAGATAGTGGTTGATAAAAAAACTGTTCATTATCAAGAGATATTCTTACATAATTTGTTTAGTCAAACATTGTTTATTCCACTTTATACATACAATGGTATAACCCTACCGGTTTCAAGGTTTTAACCTCATCATCAGGGGAGCACAACCAAGACTGAATTATGTTCGAACTGGTACCGGCATACACACTTCTAACAGTGAAAACCCGGGTTGGGGATTGTGAGTGGAGGGAGACAGGAGACAACTTCAGTAAGCAGTGGTGAAATCTTGAGAATGTATGTGTTTCCTAGATGCCCGTTACTACTGGTAACGGAAACAAATTGTGACAGGAGGGAGGCAGGAGACAACCTCAATAAGCAGGGATGAGATCTTGCGAATGCATGTATTTGCCTGATGTTCATCCCAATGCACTGACTTGGATAAGTGCTTCCTCAAGCTGCACACACTACCCATATATTCATTTCATAACTATTTCACAACACAGGATCAACAATGGGATATCTGTATATACAGTGCTTTTTTTGCGGTGAAGCGCAGTGGAGCGGCGCTCCACCACCTTTTTTTAAGCTATACAAGAAGTTGACAAGAAATGAGATTCGGATCCATTTAAAAAAAAAAAAAAAAAAAAGCACTGTAAGTGCTTTTTTGCGGTGGAGCGCAGTGGAGTGGCGCTCTACCACCTTTTTTATGGTTTACAAAAAGATAGATAAAAAGTGAGCTCCGGCACCTTCTTTTTTAAAAAAAAAAAAGCACTGTATATATATCATAATACCCTGATATAGGATCGATTTGGAATAAATAATTTATTATATAACAATGAAATGGACTTTCAAGTTCTCTTTTATCTGAAGAAAGTCTCTTATGCACAGAATGGAGAGATACAATAGAGACATATGATATATCTCATTAAAGGATCTGAATACAAAGAGATAATGTTCTAAATCAATCTATTTGCGACACTTGAGCCAATTTTGACATTTTAAGAGCCGATTAGTAGTTATGACTACTATAAATTAATCTAGCAGCTACGTTGAAAACAATCTGATATCTAAAAATTTGCGAATCCGGCTAACCAAAATAAATAGCATTATTATAATACAGACGCGGTACAACAAATAAATTATAAGAGTTTTTCCTTCCTTCGTTGTGAGATATCGACGTTCAAATTAAACTCTCTAAGACTATAGAATCCCGAGAAAAAGCGTTTAAAGAACATCAAGAAATTTGATGAAATCTTTTGGAAAAATACTTACACCCATGATGGATAACGCATTCCTATGAAAAAGATGCTGTTAACACAGTGAATTCATTTCTAGATATCTAATTTAAGACTTTGAGTATGCAATTAGAAGTATCCTGTTACAGAATAGTTTTGACACTTGAATCATATAATTTAAAGAACAAAGTGTCATATGCCTTAATCTGAGACTCCAAATCTTTAGTGCCAATGAGATCACTGACATGATTAGTATAAATAACAAAACGCAGTGGCCATAATAACGATCCTTATTGTACACCATGCTTACCACACAAATATCCTGAGAAGATTCTTCTTGATTGACAATGGATTGCCTTTTATTTGACAAATTACATTCAACCCAGGTGAGGGCACTGCCTGAAAACCCATACCCATCCCTAAGTTTGAAAAAAATCACAGTTGATAGTATCAAAGGCAGCACTGATATCCAAAACAGCAGTCAAAGCAATTTTCCCCTCTTCTATAGGGGAAATTAAATCAACAAATTCGACACCAGCCTTAAAACAACGGTTTCCGTAGAGTGATATTTTTTGTATGCTGACTAATAGCTCGAATTTGTATCTTTTTTAAATGTCATGAGTTATTGAGAGAAGAATTTTCTTTTCAATATGCTTCGGCAAAATCGGTTAATTAGAAACCGATCGGTAATTTATTAAATTATTTGGATCTTAATTTGCTTTTTAGAGCTGGAATTATAATAAAAGTTTTGGGCACATCAAACACAAATACACTATCAAGCCGCTACTTTAAGGGATAGGCAGCGAAGACAGATCGCCCCATTTCCTTCGCTTCCTCTGTATCCGTACATCTTATAAAGATCCTTCCATTCATCTTACACTTTACGTTTCCTTCTATCAATTTTTCATTTACTTGATCTTACCATATTGTTCTCGATCTTCATCGATCGTGCTTCCTAGTCAGATTCACATTATAGATTTGTCAAGTCAGCCATTAATTACTTATTCTTTCGATACGCCTTAATCCCCTCAGAAAGCTCTTTTTCACATTTTACATAACTCTTTAGCACACATTTATAGTATATACCGACTACTATCATACATACATCTCGTGCCATATATTTTAACCAACGCACGCGTTCTAACGCTTTTTATTTAACTGATTTTACACATTCTCAACATCCTCGTTTCACTATCTCCAATAAAAATTAGGACTGAAGACTAAAAAAAACCATTCTTTTATTTAAGCTTGTTTCCCATTAAGGATCACGCCGTGGTTATGTGGCTCAAAAATGCTGACGTTTCGAGAACATTTCAGCTTGGTTATCATATTCGTCATCAGTAGAGATTATACTCGTAGTACCTAGGAAAACTTAGGAACATTGTTTTATCCTATTATTTAATTTTATTTGTATATATAAACAGAATTACATCTACCATCCAATTAGAAAACCTATAAAAAAGGGTGATTTGTTAAGTATGTACTTAATTTAGATATGTAGCACGTTCAACTTTATTAGGTATGATGAAGCTCTATTTTCCGCACCTTTAGAATGAGAGTTTTATGAAATGAGATTTAAAAGTACTATATCCAACTTATTTACGGCGCTATTAATCATTCAGCTGAAGACCGCTGAGTTTCCTAGCTGGACCCTGTGGCTATAGCCTGAACAGGAAAATACTTCCAGTAAAATATGTACTTTAATAAAAAAAATCATGGCTTTTAAAATTACCTGGTTGCTTTACAAAAACTCATTTACATAAATTATTTATAATTGCGAGCGTATGATATTTTCGTAATAAATAAAAAAATGTCGTTGACATGTATACCATAACCTTAAGGACACTTATTTTTTAATATATAAAAGGCAAGGTGAACTTTTACACCACATTTTACAATTAAGTATAACCTTAAGGGCACTTCCCCTTAAATGTATAAAAGGCAACGTTAACTTATATACCACATTTCACAATAAATTATAACCTTAAGGGCGGTTCCTTTTGAATATATAAAAGGCAACGTTAACTTGTACACCACATTCTTCAATAAAGTATAACCTTAAGGGCACTTTCTTTTGAATATATAAAAGGCAACGTTAACTTTTATACCACATTTTACAATAAAGTATAACCTTAAGGACACTTTCTTTTGAATATATAAAAGGCAACGTTAACTTGTATGTCACATTTTACAATAAAGTATAACCTTAAGGATACTTTCTTTTGAATACATAAAAGGCTACGTTAACGTGTACACCACATTCTTCAATAAAGTATAACCTTAAGGGCACTTTCTTTTGTATGATATATATAAAAGGCAACGTTAACTTGTATACCACATTTTACAATAAAGTATAACCTTAAAGACACTTTCTTTTGAATATATAAAAGGCAACGTTAACTTGTATACCACATTTTACAATAAAGTATAACCTTAAGGACACTTTCTTTTGAATATATAAAAGGCAACGTTAACTTGTATACCACATTTTACAATAAAGTATAACCTTAAGGATACTTTCTTTTGAATATATAAAAGGCTACGTAAAAAGTCACTAAATAAATTAGGTTAGATTGATGTCTGAAAGTTTTGACTACCACGTAACCTAGTTGGTAAGACGTATTTCTTCCAACCCGTGAGTAACGTATTTGATTCCCGTCGGTACCCAATTTTATTAAAAAGAAGTCCAGTCTGGTTTTCACTTAAGGCCTCTCTAATATGTATCTGATTGGTTGGAAAATATTACCACGTAGCAATAAATTTGCCTAATTATACTGTATGTTGTGAAAATATTATAAGTTATTTAGGTTTACAACCGGAACATCAAAATTGAATAACATGCATATTATTACCTAGCCCTACATTAGATGTTTGAGAACATGCATATATTATTACGACATTATTTTGACATTAAACGATAACATGTGTCATACATTTGATATTTGACTCTGAAGCAATAATTTCTGCTCTAAAAAAGGAAACCCTGAGGAAATAATTGCTGACTCTGGTTAGCAGCGTATCCGAGAACAATGTATTACAGTAAAGTGAGTGAGTGTCAGTAAAGCAGTTTAAAGATAATCTCGAATATCAGCGAAAGTATGGGACCTGAAGTGATGTCATTCCAGGTTAAACTTGTTGTATTTTAGATGTATGTTTGAAAACATATGTGAAAAAAAATCCATACAACCAATTACATTTTTTATTTATCTTTATACTCTTATCATAGAAGTGTTGGAATCTCTTCACATGCCCTACCTGTCTGTCCTCATCCAGCACCAACGTCGTTTCATTGCTGTTTCAACTTGTCTTCAAATAACATTTCCATCTATTTTCCCCGTGTATTTCTAGGGCAACCCACATGACGCTTTCTCTCTGAAATAACCAACAAATCCGCTTTTGTAATTATCAAACAGAAGCTTTACACAGACTGACTCTGATTTGAATATTAAAAATTTCAATAATTATATTAATTCCCGCGACACATGTTTCTACCTCTCGAGAATCTCTTCAGGAGTGAAAAGAGCCTTATTTAGCCTGCCTAACAGACCTTAATATAGGAGACAGAGAGAAGAGTCACGATGATTAATGTATGTAATTAGCAGAGTAAAAAAGCGCTTTATTATTAAAAATTCTAATACGTAGTTCAACAAATTAAAATCCAAAACCTTTGGTACATTTTAAAATGGGTTTATAAACGTGATATACATCACTCATCTAAGTTCCTTATTGCCACCGCCTAGATTTCATATTGTTTCTACGAGCATCAATATTTGTCGATCGTATATCAATTTAGTAACATTGATGAAACATAATTAAATACGCCAGAAATATAAATTTAGAGAAAATTCAAATGAAATCCATAACATTTGGAACAAATGTGATATGGTTTTTTGAGTATACTAAATAAGAACATTTTTAACAGTTGCGATACAAATCTATGATACGAACGTATGTGATACGAACGACACAGGCACTTTTTCCGCCTAGTGTTCGAGGGTTTTAAGGATACCTGTGACTTTGGTAATATATATTCTTTAAAAAAAATCAGCCAAATTGTGCTAAAAATCAGCCAAATTATGATGCAAATCAGCCAAATGCATGGAATACCAATATTTTGAAAGAGAACAGAACTAAATTCGATGTACGAGTACATCACATCATTTCGATAGGAATTTTAAACTGAAATTTCGTGTTATCAAATATCGAAGACTTAAGATCATATATATTTACTAAGAATGAATATAAAAAAATCAAAGGTAAATATCCTTAAGAGTTATTTCAACATCAAGTTCTAAGAAGGATGACTAGTGGACCTCCTCACCATGTTAATGCATTTGTGAGTGTATGTATTAATGTGTGTAAATTTTAATTTGGTATTTACTTAATTTTCATTTAATTTGAATGCAAATTCCAACCTTTTTTTTTAACCTAGCGAGCTTATTGTCATGGGGCCATTTCTTCCCACTTTACATAGGTCCAGATAGTAAAGTGGATATAGTGTATTTGATATCAAAATACAAATGATTTAAAAAATGGCATGTGACTCCGATTACTAAATGATTAAAGTTTAAGATACTATCGGCGAATTTTGGCCAACGTTCTTAGCTTAAAACTTTGAATTACAAGAAGACAAGTATTTTACAAAATAGTGTATCATTTTTAAAAGTTGGCATAATTAAGTGAGATTTAAATACGCATTATTTATTTCTTAATTTATCGTTAATTGTAGTAAAGGTTAGTTTAGAGCTTACGTACCAGATTGAACATTTTACAAGTATCATACATACTCGTATGTTACAATCCAGAATAAATACAAACAATATAGATCAGAGGAGACATATTTTTGTAATGTTTTGCGTTACAATCCTTTCTTTACTACAATTATGCGTTGTTTTTTTTAAAATAAGAATACATTAAGTATAATCATAATAATCCTTAAATTCCTGTCAAATTAATATTCGAAAAGAGTTCATAACTTTAATTAAAAATTATTCAATAAACTGATTTCGCTATCAGGTGACATTTTGAATTGGAATATAGCACTGTCTAAAATGAATTTCATTTAAAATTATTCAATTAACTGATGAAATAAAGACAATCGATGTCTACCCATGGTGTCTGACCTTCTGTCGGTTCCACCACTCTCCTTTTCACACTCCAATGTGGCACCTAGCGCCTATTGGCGCTGGTCAATTTATGCCGCCACCCATATCAATCCACTGACAACAGTTTATTTCATTGTGAGGAAAATATTATCTCTCAAAATAAGGATGAGCTCCATATATCTTTCCGTCGGCCTAGTTTCAGCTGGTTTGACTACTCTAACATTGTAGAGGCCACGAATTACAGCTTTCTTCAATTTTTATGAAAAAATCGTATTACTTCCAAAAAATTTTAAAGGCCATCTGTGTGACCCGAGTAAAAATAATTATATTTTTTAATTTTCTTTCGTTTAATTTGAATGCCCTCTCTGTCTGTTGTGGTATCAGGCCTTTTGGCGGTGTCGTCAATATCCTTTTTACACTTTGGTGGGACGCCAAATGAAGAGAGATTCTCCCCTTGGAACAACTCGTGTATCAAAATATGACTAAATCCAATTGTTTACGTGTGTACAATCGCACTGTAAGGGAACTTTATTTCTTCCAAGATACTGTGTATGGAGAAGCGAAAACTACATATTCCTGTGGAAAAAGATAACTTATATAGACTGCGGATCGATAATTAATTTAATCAATATATTTCATTCAGATTTTTCCTACCGTAGACTATTGATGTGTTATTTTTTTAACTATTCCCGGGACATGGACTACCAGTTAACTCTAAATCTTGGAGTCTGCTTGATAATCTGCTTCCTAGAGTCTAACTATGAGAAACTTTATGGAGAATCTAGATCTCGTCCATTCTTTGAACATGATTCCACCATTAAAGTCTTTTCTACCTTACATGCACATATAATATTTACGCATTTGCTATATTGGAAGTATCCAGATATTGCGGAAGTTTTATTTACTTTAACTTTAGTATTTTTTATGTCTGAAAAATGGTTATATTGTGTCAAAATATTGCTGTCTTTTTAGTCGACACTATTTTCTAACATTTTAGTCGACACTATTTTCAGGAACACCGTATCGATGTAGCACTCAGTTATGTTTATAAGGGATGGAGCCCGTGGAAAAATTATATGCGAATAGAGATTTGCTGAGTCAAGGCGATATCGCAATATTTTTGGAGTTCAAAATATTTCGGTAAAATATTTCCGGGATGAATCTCTTGAGAAATTTGCGTGTAGGTTCGATCATAAAAGTAAATGATGAAGAGACATATTTGTAAAAGTAATATCAATAATTCATGCTCGTATTTAAACGTGTTTGGGTTCTATATTTTTTATAGGATATACATTGTTTGAAATATTGTTATAACAGTTTTTTTAAAGTTATGCATTAAAATCAAACGTTATATATGCTAACATTAAAATGATAGTAAAAAAATTACATAGTTTTTTTTAATATTTCAAGAACCGCTGTCCTCAGGCGATGATACTTTTTCTTTTTAAAACATCTAACATACAATTATAGTCTAAGATTCGAAAACTTTTACTGGTGAAAATTCTGGTTATTATTTTTCGTTTTCTCAACTTCACACCTCTCAAATTTTCAATTGATTCCAATTATTTGATTAAGTCATAAATGATTTTCATTATTGGGAACAAATTGTAATGATTCATTAGTGATCCCAACGACTTATCGTCGTTGACAAGTTTTTACCTGTTTGGAGTAAACAAGTACCTCTCAGTGTTATCACGACAATGATAGCTTGCACATCGTATTAAAATAAAAAATATATTAGTCAGTGAAATGAAGGAATTAAAAGTACATATTCGTCATGTAATGTTGTAGGAGTTTAAGCAGGGGGAATGTTATGGAGACACCTGAAAAAAAATCTCCATAGCTTGTCCTAAAAACTGAGCTTCGTGGAAAAAAAAAAAGTTGTGTGCGTGGTAGGATCTTCGCGGTATTATTAATTTCGAGCTTTTAAACCGTAATGAAACAGTAAATACAGATTCATACATTCTGCAACTATAGCGTGTTCATCAAAGTTTAATCATAAAGCGCCCTGCGCTCGTCAATTGGGAAAATGCTGTTCTCTTCCAAACCAAAGCAAAGAGTATCACAGGGGGAAAATATACCCCACCCACCATACTCGCCTGACCTTGCACCATCCGATTATTATCTGATTCGATCGCTGCCAAACGCTTTGATGGTGAAAAAAATATCTAATGAAAACAAGGTTCGACAGTTTGTTGAAAACTTTTTCACGTCTAAACTAACAAAATTCTACTCAAAAGTATCAAAGAGCTACCGATAAATGGCAACAAGTTATTGCAATTAATGGCAAATATATAATTTATGAAGATGTCATCGATGTTTTTTATTAAAATTGATAAACTAAAACGGAAGTTTTTATAACTCTACCTAATAATATGCATTGTGATATAACCTAATATAAAAACAATTTTTCGAGTACTTAAAATATTATTTTGAATTTATTACAGACCCCTAAATGAATAATTGATAAGAATGTAGTGTATGATAAAGAGTTGTTAGACATGATTATGATGTGGTTGTTGAGATTGTGATTATGGTTAGAATTTTGATGGTTGTCAAAATGCAAAACCCGCTCTGGAAGACGACGAGTTTCAAAATCCACATTGCACATATTTTAATCCAAAATATTTAACTTTTAATGGTGGTTCTGTTAAAAATTATTACAGGAGTAATATTTTTTGATGTTTCTAAAGGCTTAAAGTAGAAAATATACTACGCTAACATTTCATTTACATTGGAAGCAATAGTTTATCATCATTTACTGTTAGGAGTATATTTATTTTTTTATAAAAGACGGGTGAGAAGTTTGGGATTTATCCAAAAGGAAAATAACGCGCGAAATTGATTGTTACGAGCGGAATTAAAACGTACTTTCCCTTTGTTCTGATTTTGACGGGTAAATAATGACGCATAAAATCGAGTCCGAGCGTGACGCAGTTGTAATTAGGACAAGGAATGATGCAATCATCCTTTGTTTCTGGAAGATTCTATTCCAAAACGCGCGGTATAAAGAATTTCATCTATCACCGAGCAATTGCGTCACTTATAATAAATAATCGGATGCAAGGGCTTGATTGGTCGAATTACGGCCCGACCAAAGATTTGACGAATCAAGAGATCGCTTACAAACGTTATGGACGGGTGAAATGGCATCACGTGCGCCATGGACAGGTGAGGCGGGAAAAAGGTCGGTTCATCATTACGAGCGGTACCGTGAGGACGACTGGTTCTGTTATTGAGACAGATCCCGGTCGGGGGAATACGAATTAATAATTAATTAATTCATTCAAGTTATCGGTCAGTTACCTTGTGTTCCGAGTTATAATCTCCTGTTGGGAGCGTACGAATTAATAATTAGTTATTTTTGTGAAAGTTCTTCCCGCACGTCAGACTAGACTTGACGCGGGGATTTATCTACGGAATAGTATTTCCAAAGAAATAATCTTGGATTATTATTGGCTCCATCGGGCGTGAAGCAAGTAAAGTTTCGAGAAACTAAGAAAAGCGGTTCTTTAAATAACTGCGGGTCTGAAATCGTTCTCCCAGGCCGAAGGGCCAGGGAAGAGTTTTGTATCGGCGCAGCGCGAAGCTTCAAAGGGACGCTTGCGGTATCATCATCATCAGAGTCATCGTTCCGGTTTCGTTTTCGGGGAGAATCTTCTGGTTCCTCCGCAGTTCCGAGAGTATAGACATTACGCGTATTGTTCCTTATCGATATTCATGGTATTGTGGGGTGAGTGATCTCTTTTTTATTGTAACCTATCATTGTTGATTTCTCCTTACCTCATAACCTTTATGTTTGTGATGAATATTGTGCGTGAATCGGTCTTTAATGCAAGCCCAAATTATTAGTCTGCCTACTCTGGTATTTTTGTAATATATATAATTTTTTCTCGGCATTATTGCGGAGTTTTTTTTATTAAAATCTCATTGGATTAAACTAAGTATTATCACAATTTTATGTCTTTCCTTTGTTGTTCCCCTTGTCCCGGAGATAATATCTTGGAGGCCTAGTACAAATTATTATTGAGCCCATCGCGATCTGAGACGAAAGAGTACTTGTTCTGTAATTTCTTCATATGCCGCTGAGACCCGGGTAAGTTTTATTGAGAGAGAAATAGTGTCAGAAGTGTTTAAACTATTG
Source organism: Odontocerum albicorne (assembly GCA_949825065.1). Classification (NCBI taxonomy): domain Eukaryota; kingdom Metazoa; phylum Arthropoda; class Insecta; order Trichoptera; family Odontoceridae; genus Odontocerum; species Odontocerum albicorne. The sequence continues at coordinate 27,016,703 of OX463846.1, forward strand.
CTTTATTGTTGCATGGAGGCAACGCTTTCTCTCTTAATTTAGTAAAAATAGGTATAAGTCTAACAATGTCGCCCGAACGTGGGGCCATTTTAAAAAATGCTGGCTTCCAGGGTATTTGACTGAGTGACGGGGTTATAAAGTGTATAAAAATATAATTTGTTCTTTTTTCAGAAAGTTTAGCGCCAAATTCGTAAGATAAGCATAGGTAGCCATTTTGTCGTGTTCGAGAAGCATCTGTGGCTGAGGTGGTTGCGAATAATCAGGAGTATAGTTTTGCCGCGTAAAGTGATTAGATACGCATTGAGCGATAGTTTAGTTCAAACAAAATAAGCGACTGAATAAATAAAAGAGTGCCTAGTTAATTGTGGATAGAGAAGTGATTAGTGGTTACGTTCGTGAAGTATTCCAGTGTTTTTGGAATTTCAAGACCATTTGTTTGAAACCAATCTCGCCTTATAGCTTGCGCGGGGATAGGCAAGAGGAGAGTGCGTATAACTTACAGTAGTTCGGTTTGCGTCGTTGTTGATGCGGTAAAGGGGAATAGTGTTACAACATTTAGATAAAATCACTTGGTGCTTATACTCAATTGTTTTCGGATCAAATCTTTGTAAATAAGAGAGTGAATAATATTGAATTGAATTACTTTGATATTTAAGTTGTAGATTCGTAGCAAGCGGTGTGGTGGAAGCGTGTTTTAGGAAGTTTGATAATATTACATATTGCTTATAATTGTTAGTTCTTATTTTCGGATCATTTCAACTAAGGGGGGGTTTGTGTTAAATTAAAGTTACGTTTTAGTTAAACTCTTGTTCCTGTTGAACGGTGTAGGTAAAGCATTGTTTAACAAGGTGAAGTAAGATTTCGTTGGGTATAAATTTTGATACCTACTGTTACGAATAGGATTGAGGATGGATAGCGCAATGGATCCAATAGTTAATATAATGAAGGCCTCGAAGGAAAGGCTAATCGGGGAATTAATTGAAAGGGGATTAGTTCCTGGTAATAATTTTTATGAGTTGCGGCGTCAGGCCTCTTTGTATAACAAGAGTCTTGTATCATCGTCATCAGAGGCGGTGGCCTTACCGGTTAGGCGCGGACCTTACCGGAATCTTATGAGAGCTCCGCAGTTTTTGGAGGGAACGGACCCGGGTGTGACAGTTTCGGGAACCCTGGCACCTTCGCCTGTAGCAAGTTCATCTCCGTATAGTGGGGAGGGGGCGGCGCGTGTAGGTATTCCACGTTCGTCCCCTCAGTGGAATTTAGATTTTTCAGTGTGGCCAGTGGAGCCTTTTTCTGGAGGAGGTTGCGTGAGGGAATTTTTGTCGCGTCTAGAGGAATTGGGTTGCGCACGAGGGGTCGAGGAGAATGCACTCTCGGCGGTCTTACCGGAGTTTTTGAGAGGCGGAGCCTTAACGTTCTTTAGGAGTAAGAAGAGGGAAATGGTGGATTGGAACACGGTTAGGAGACTCTTCCTAGAGAAATACGAGTCTGAAGATTTTATGACGGAGCGGAGAATGGATATCTGGTCTTCTATACAAAAACCAGACGAGTCCTCTACGGACTATGTTTCTAGGGTACAAAATATGAATCAGTCTTTAGATTCGCCCTTGACTGATATGGAATTGGTGAACGTATTTAGGCGCGGGTTACATCACCGATATAGTTCAGTTCTTGTCAGCTCTCAACCGGCATCAGTCAGTGTATTGGAAAAGCTGTGTTTGTCCTTTGAGCTGATGAATAGAGATGAGGGAAGGTTGCCTCGCCCTGCTCCTTTCGTTTCGAGAACAGGTGCCAACCTGTCTCCAGTCTCTCGTACCCCGTATACTCGGGATTCGTTTACCCGCAGGTGTTGGCGGTGCAATCTTCCTAATCATCAGGCGCGTAATTGCCCCGGGCAGCCGCGTGGCCGAAGGGAACCCGTACGGACGGCTGACAATCTTTGGAGGGCTAGAGCCGTCCCAGCGCGTCCGTTGGCTATATTACCCGATATGTCTGGACCGCCTCCAGATGTTCAGTTTCCAAAGAACCGGTGGGGCACTAACCCGTATTAAGTACGTCATAGTTACCGGATTTGTCGCATTACTCAGCGACCGGGAGAGTTTTCCTTTTTTGTAAAAGGCTTGATTGAGAGTACGAGTTCAGGGGAAGAGCGGCCCTACCTACGTTGTAGTATTCAAGATTTGCCGTTTTCGGCTTGGCTCGATTTGAGTGCGTCAGTGGACGCAGTAGCTGATCAGCAGTTCGTCGTCTCGCGTCGTACTGACAAACTGATACCGTCAGACCGCGAGGCGCAGATTACTTTTTCAATTCCGTTGCCATTGCGATTGGCTTTGTTTCCGTAATAATATAACCGCCTTCGCCACAGACTAATCTCTTTTGCTGTTCGTCGTCTCGCGTCGTACTGACAAACTGATACCGTCAGACCGCGAGGCGCAGATTACTTTTTCAATTCCGTTGCCCTTGCGATTAGCTTTGTTTCCGTAATGATATAACCGCCTTCGCCACAGACTAATCTCTTTTGCTGTTCGTCGTCTCGCGTCGTACTGACAAACTGATACCGTCAGACCGCGAGGCGCAGATTACTTTTTCAATTCCGTTGCCCTTGCGATTAGCTTTGTTTCCGTAATGATATAACCGCCTTCGCCACAGATTAATCTCTTGTGCAGTTCGTCGTCTCGCGTCGTTCTGACAAACTGATACCGTCCGTCCGCGAGGCGCGGAATACTTTTCAATTCCGTTGCAGTTGCGATTCAATCCTCTTTAACTTTGTATACCTTAATGGTGTGAAGTACGTCCTCTCGCGTTGCCCTGACAAATACCGTCAGGCCGCGGGAGACGTATTATATTATTATCAGTTCTGTTTCCGTCATACTAGTATCTCATTACCAAAGGAATAATCTATTTAGCAGTTCGTCGTCTCGCGTCGTGCGGACAAATTGATACCGTCCGTCCGCGAGGCGCGGAATACTTTTTTCAATTCCGTTGCAGTTGCGATTCAATCCTCTTTAACTTTGTATACCTTAATGGTGTGAAATACGTCCTCTCGCGTTGCCCTGACAAATACCGTCAGGCCGCGGGAGACGTATTATATTATTATCAGTTCTGTTTCCGTCATACTAGTATCTCCTTACCAAGGAATAATCTATTCAGCAGTTCGTCGTCTCGCGTCGTGCGGACAACTTGATACCGACCGTCCGCGAGTCGCGGAATACTTTTTTCAATTCCGTTGCAATTGCGATTCAATCCTCTTTAACATTGTATTCCTTTATGTATTAAGTACGTCGGGGTTACCGGATTGGTCGCATTACACAGCGACCGGGAGAGTGTCTTTTTCTTGTAAGGGGTTAGGTTGAGACTACAGGTTGTTAGGAGTATATTAATTCTCATATAGAAAAGGAAAGAAGAAAACGAGAAAGAAGGTGTAAAGAATTCCAAACGGATAAGAGTCGTGGGGCGCGAAATAAGTATCTTCACTAACAAAATTGAGGCGCGTATTCCGTGTTGTCGAGTGGTAAGGATGATGCAATTGAGTTCAAAACATTGCATGACGCACGAGGAGTCGGGACAGAGCATGACGCAATTATTCCTTCGGCATAGAATGTTCTAGATTCAAGAACGCGCGAGTTTAAAGTCTTGAGACGCCAGCTATGGAAGCATTGCATCATTTCTTGAAGAGAAGGTGGATGCAATGATTTCATTGGTCGAAATCTTGGCCAAGCAAGGCCTGACCCAATCAAAAGGGCTCCCGGGTAACGCATAGAGCGTCCATTGTTTTTTTAATTCCCGGTGAACGGCGGGTCGGCAGATCATTACGAGCGGTACCGTGAGGGCGACGGGTCCTGTTATTGAGACAGATCCCGGTCGGGGGGAATACGAATTAATAATTAATTAATTCATTCAAGTTATCGGTCAGTTACCTTGTGTTCCGAGTTATAATAGCCGGTTGGGAAATACGAATTAATAATTAGTTTTTTTTGTGAAAGTTCTTCTCTCACTTCCATCCAGACTTGACGCGGGGATTTATCTGCGGAATAGTATTTCCAAAGAAATAATCTTGGATTATTATTGGCTCCATCGGGCGTGAAGCAAGTAAAGTTTCGAGAGACTAAGAAAAGCAGTTCTTTAAATAACTGCGGGTCGGAAATCGTTCTCCCAGGCCGAAGGCCAAGGAAGAAGTTTGGAATCGGCGCAGCGCGAAGCTTCAAAGGACGCTTGCGGCATCATCATCATCAGAGTCATCGTTCCGGTTTCGTTTTCGGGGGAAATCTTCTGGTTCCTCCACAGTTCCGAGAGTATAGACATTACGCGTATCGTTCCTTATCGATATTCATGGTATTGTGGGGTGAGTGATCTCTTTTTATTGTAACCTATCATTGTTGATTTCTCCTTACCTCATAACCTTTATGTTTGTGCTGAATATTGAGCGGGAATCGGTCTTTAATGCAAGCCCAAATTATTAGTCTGCCTACTCCGATATTTTTGTAATATAAATAATTTTTTCTCGGCATTATTGCGGAGTTTTTTTTATTAAGATCTCATTGGATTAAACTGAGTATTATTATAAATTCATGTCTTTATTTTGTTGTTCCCCTTGTCCCGGAGATAATATCTTGGAAGCATGGTACAAATCATTATTGAGCCCATCGCGATCTGAGACGAAAGAGTACTTGTTCAGTATTTTCTCCATATGCCGCTGAGACCCGGGTAAGTTTTATTGAGAGAGAAATAGTGTCAGAAGTGTTTAAACTATTGCTTTATTGTTGCATGGGGGCAACGCTCTCTATTAATTTCGTAAATATAGGTATAAGTCTAACAATGTCGCCCGTACGTGGGGCCATTTTAGAAAAATGCTGGCTTCCAGGGTATTTGACTGAGTGACGGGGTTATAAAGTGTATAAAAATATAATTTGTTCCTTTTTCAGAAAATTTAGCGCGAAATTCGTAAGACAAGCTTAGGTCTCCATTTTGTTGTTCGAGAAGCGTCTGTGGTTAAGGTGGTTGCGAATAATCAGGAGTATAGTTTTGCCGCGTAAAATGTTTAGATACGCATTAAGCGATAGTTTAATTCAAACGAAATAAGTGACTGAATAAATAAAAGAGTGCCTAGTTAATTGTGAATAGAGAAGTGATTAGTGGTTACGTTCGTGAAGTATTCCAGTGTTTTTGGAATTTCAAGACCATTTGTTTGAAACCAATCTCGCCTTATAGCTTGCGCGGGGATAGGCAAGAGGAGAGTGCGTATAACTTACAGTAGTTCGGTTTGCGTCGCTGTTGATGCGGTAAAGGGAAATAGTGTTACTACATTTAGATAAAATCACTTGGTGCTTATACTCAATTGTTTTCGGAACAAATCTTTGTAATATAAGAGAGTGAATAGTATTGAATTGAATTACTTTGAGATTTAAGTTGTAGATTCGTAGCAAGCGGTGTGGTGGAAGCGTGTTTTAGGAAATTTGATAATAATACATATTGGTTATAATTGCTAGTTCTTAATTTCGGAACATTTCAACTAAGGGGGGGTTTGTGTTAAATTAAAGTTACGTTTTAGTTAAATTCTTGTTCCTGTTGAACGGTGTAGGTAAAGCATTGTTTAACAAGGTGAAGTAAGATTTTGTTGGGTATAAATTTTGATACCTACTGTTACGAATAGGATTGAGGATGGATAGCGCAATGGATCCAATAGTTAATATAATGAAGGCCTCGAAGGAAAGGCTAATCGGGGAATTAATTGAAAGGGGATTAGTTCCTGGTAATAATTTTTATGAGTTGCGGCGTCAGGCCTCTTTGTATAACAAGAGTCTTGTATCATCGTCATCAGAGGCGGTGGCCTTACCGGTTAGGTGCGGACCTTACCGGAATCTTATGAGAGCTCCGCAGTTTTTGGAGGGAACGGACCCGGGTGTGACAGTTTCGGGAACCCTGGCACCTTCCCCTGTAGCAAGTTCATCTCCGTATAGTGGGGAGGGGGCGGCGCGTGTAGGTATTCCACGTTCGTCCCCTCAGTGGAGTTTAGATTTTTCAGTGTGGCCAGTGGAGCCTTTTTCTGGAGGAGGTTGCGTGAGGGAATTTTTGTCGCGTCTAGAGGAATTGGGTTGCGCACGAGGGGTCGAGGAGAATGCACTCTCGGCGGTCTTACCGGAGTTTTTGAGAGGCGGAGCCTTAACGTTCTTTAGGAGTAAGAAGAGGGAAATGGTGGATTGGAACACGGTTAGGAGACTCTTCCTAGAGAAATACGAGTCTGAAGATTTTATGACGGAGCGGAGAATGGATATCTGGTCTTCTATACAAAAACCAGACGAGTCCTCTACGGACTATGTTTCTAGGGTACAGAATATGAATCAGTCTTTAGATTCGCCCTTGACTGATATGGAATTGGTGAACGTATTTAGGCGCGGGTTACATCACCGATATAGTTCAGTTCTTGTCAGCTCTCAACCGGCATCAGTCAGTGTATTGGAAAAGCTGTGTTTGTCCTTTGAGCTGATGAATAGAGATGAGGGAAGGTTGCCTCGCCCTGCTCCTTTCGTTTCGAGAACAGGTGCCAACCTGTCTCCAGTCTCTCGTACCCCGTATACTCGGGATTCGTTTACCCGCAGGTGTTGGCGGTGCAATCTTCCTAATCATCAGGCGCGTAATTGCCCCGGGCAGCCGCGTGGCCGAAGGGAACCCGTACGAACGGCTGACAATCTTTGGAGGGCTGGAGCCATCCCAGCGCGTCCGTTGGCTATATTACCCGATATGTCTGGACCGCCTCCAGATGTTCAGTTTCCAAAGAACCGGTGGGGCACCAACCCGTATTAAGTACGTCATAGTTACCGGATTTGTCGCATTACTCAGCGACCGGGAGAGTTTTCCTTTTTTTGAAAAAGGCTTGATTGAGATTACGAGTTCAGGGGAAGAGCGGCCCTACCTACGTTGTAGTATTCAAGATTTGCCGTTTTCGGCTTGGCTCGATTTGAGTGCGTCAGTGGACGCAGTAGCTGATCAGCAGTTCGTCGTCTCGCGTCGTACTGACAAACTGATACCGTCAGACCGCGAGGCGCAGATTACTTTTTCAATTCCGTTGCCATTGCGATTGGCTTTGTTTCCGTAATAATATAACCGCCTTCGCCACAGACTAATCTCTTTTGCTGTTCGTCGTCTCGCGTCGTACTGACAAACTGATACCGTCAGACCGCGAGGCGCAGATTACTTTTACAATTTCGTTGCCCTTGCGATTAGCTTTGTTTCCGTAATAATATAACCGCCTTCGCCACAGATTAATCTCTTGAGCAGTTCGTCGTCTCGCGTCGTGCGGACAACTTGATACCGTCCGTCCGCGAGTCGCGGAATACTTTTTTCAATTCAGTTGCAATTGCGATTCAATCCTCTTTAACATTGTATTCCTTTATGTATTAAGTACGTCGGGGTTACCGGATTTGTCGCATTACACAGCGACCGGGAGAGTATCTTTTTCTTGTAAGGGGTTAGGTTGAGACTACAGGTTCAGGGGACAAGCGGCCCTTCCAGCACGATAGTATTCAAGATTTGCCGTTTAGGCCTTGGCTCGATTCGAGTGCGTCAGTGGACGCAGTAGCTAATGGGCATTTCGTAATCTCACGTTTGTCCTGACCAATTGTTCCGGCAGGCCGTGAGACGCGGAACGTATATTTGTTTCCGTTTTATTCGCAGTTGAATTTCTTTTACCATTGAGAGTAGTAGCCATCGAGAATTAGTTCCGTTTCGTATACGGTTGTAGATCGTTTGGCATGGTGTAGGTAGTTGAATCACGTTGTCTCACGTTGTCTTGACCCATCGTTACAGATGATATACCAAGCATCCGTGGTCTCGATCCGCCGTCGCATGCAGTAGGCAGTAAGCCGGCGTCGCACGAGAAGGGATGCGCACGCATAGGTTAGATCCAGTCCGGTGTCCACTATTTAGTGACCCGGTGGAGTATAAGAAGGTTAATAGCATATGGAGTAGTGATAGGCTCATCGGTGCCTAATTGGGAGTCATTCATGGTCGGGAAAGTACAGGTTCTTAAATTAAATTTTCGTTATATTCTTGTTAATGTTTAAATCATACCGTGAAAGTATGCACTGTCGGATTCTTTGATGAATGGCAGTAGAGTTTTTTTTAATAAACAACATCACCAGTGAGAGTTCATAATTCCGCTAGGGTGATTAAACAGTGAGCTAGTCGTGAGGCAATCTCGTATGGAGTCATGTCCATATGTTCTATGTACGGGTTTGGTACTCTTCCCCGTGATTAGTGTGGTTATTATTTTTAAAGAGTATCTGGCGCTCAGAGCCTGGGCCTGGACCATGAGTGACGGAATGCTGAGAGCCTCGAGTAGAGTACCGAATTTCTTATGTACTGAGGGGTAGGCTTCCTTCAGTATCGGGTGTTCATAAGGTTGAACATTGCTTTAGTGCAAAACCCATTGAGGAGGGTTGATGTTTGAACATTACCTTCGGATAATAGTCCGTTTGGAAAGAGTCTGTAGAGTGTACAGAATTTCTTATAGAGGGAGGGGTTGGCTTCCTTCCGTGTTGAATGTTCATAAGGTTGAACCTTAGCTCAGGCAGGTATCCATTGAAAGTAGTGCCTGGAAACGTTGGAGAAGATTGTTATAAGGGTTTGCTAGTTGCTCGTTAGATTGGACATGGAGATGGAGTCTCCTCGCAACAAGGGTTCCCAAATAGTTGGAAGATTTTTTTGTAATTCGGTGATTGCACATCTGAGTCATTGCCTGGGGTTGCTGGTCCGGAGGAATTAAGGAAGTTGGAGTTGCTCCTAGTATTTTTTGAGAATAATAATACCCTGCATCGGTGGTACGTATGGTTATTACTGGTGTAACCAGTTCAGTGGATTATTGCCTTATAGAGAGGAATGGCATCGCTGGATGAGAACCTGGGATTTACTGTTTCGTTTTATTGTAGCACTATGCTGGAGAGTTACGGAATTATTGCCTGGTGGGTCGGCTCCCATTCTCTGTAAGAGATTGACGCCTTTCTTTACCGTAATTAGTTACGCGGTAGGAGGTCCATTTCGAGTGGTTAAGGTTGAACCACCCACTCATACGTTGAGTTTGTTGTCCCACACATGGTAATAAGTTTGTTTAGGTAGGGTTTCTTGTTTTCCCTGTTTACTGCAGAGCGGTTTATTTACATGTAACTGATTACGTAAAGTGAAACTGGATTATTTGTTGATCTTTTTTATTTTTTTTTCCGTCCGTCAGGGACTCACCGAGTATGAGGTCAAGAGGTTATCTGGAAGACAGCTCTATGAAAGGGTTATGGGATATGTGTAGGTTGTTAAGGTGCTGTGGTGAAGGAATAAGACAATAGGTGGGTGAATTTCTCGAATGAGCCTTTGACGGAATTCCTGTAACTTGTACGGTCGTTACCGTTTGTTTCGTATTGCCTATTTCAAGTTTTTTTTTATTAAGGGATCTCCGGGTACGTTTCTTAGGTAATATACGTTTGGGAAACGAGCCCGTGCCTTTGTGGTCGGACGTATGGTGTATCTCGCTGCATAAAAGTAATTTCTGGTGTTGTGGGTTTTTGTTTCTAATTAGTCCCTTGTTATCCTCTTTCTGGGGCGCCGAATAGCATCGAGAGGCCTGAACTGCCTATACGAGTTCGTGACAGGCCTGAACTGCCTATACGAGTTCGTGACAGGCCTGAACTGCCTATACGAGTTCGTGACAGGCCTGAACTGCCTATACGAGTTCGTGACAGGCCTGAACTGCCTATACGAGTTCGTGACAGGCCTGAACGGCCTATACGAGTTCGTGACAGGCCTGAACTGCCTATACGAGTTCGTGACCGGCCTGAACTGCCTAAGAGAGTTCGTGCGTTTACTTTAATATTTTGGGTGTTTTGTGATTGAATTATATACATCCAGTAGGGCGTTGGCTTGGAAGGTTCCGATTGGTGCAGCCGCGTGTTCTGACCCTCAGATCCTGGTTATCCTCAGGCGTCATATGCGGATTCGCGTGATTCTTGGTTCCGGTCTGGGGGCCGGGGGACGTGTCTTGCTTAAGATCGGGCCTAACCGCGAGTGTTTCAATAACATTGTTTATTCTTTTCAGAGAGAAAATAGGAATGGATTAGAATTTCAGGGAGAGGGTTAGGTGTGAGCCTTGTGGTAGGACAGTCGTTGAACAGCCGGTGCTGCTTCGTTCTAGCTATGTTAGATTTCCTAATAGTTTAGAAGGGTTCTTTTAAAATTCCGTCTCGAAAGAGTTCTCGGTCCTTGTCTGATTACATTGGCTTGCGTAATAATTACCACTTATTATACCGAGTAGGTGGACGGTAGGGATTGTGGAAATGTGTAATGCAGTCCTTAGCGTGAGGGTTGGATTTGGGCTTGTAATGATTGATCTCTGTTCACAGTGAGGGGGAGAGGTTGACAATGGAGGAGTAGAGTCACCCGTATAGAACCTGTAAGTGTATAATTAAACAAGTGCCCCATAAGTGATATCTTTAAAATTAGCCGTGGGGAAGGCTACAGTGTTTAGTGAGAGGATGAATGGTGATTAACTAATTTGGTTGTAAACCTTTTCTCAGCATGATGTCCTGAGGGGAGGGGTGGGTGAATTATCTATTAACGGTCTACCTTTTTGTGATATAGGGTGACCATGTTTAATATAATTTTGTTTTTTTTGTTTTTTTTTCCTTTTATTGTTTCTGCTCTGTACTTTGATGTATCACCAGCCGGGCTTTATGTAAAATCATTATCTCCTTGTTATTATTGACGGCCTACCTTTTTGTGATATAGGGTGACCATGTATAATATAATTTTGTTTTTTTTTTTTATTTATTGTGGATTCCTTTTTGTTGTTTCTGCTCTGTACTTTGATGTATCACCAGCCGGGCTTATGTAAAAATCATTATCTCCTTGTTATTATTGACGGCTTACCTTTTTGTGATATAGGGTGACCATGTATAATATCATTTTGTTTTTTTATTTTTTTTTTAATGTGGATTCCTTTTTGTTTTGTTTCTGACCTACCCTTTGATGTATCACAAGCCGTGCTTATGTAAAATCATTATCTATTCGTTCTTAGGGACGGCCTACCTTTAGTGATATAGGGTGACCATCCATAGTACTTTGTGTTATTTTAATTTTATTTGAAATTCTTTTGTTTATATCTGATCACCTTTGAAGTATACGGTGACCATGCCCTAGGTGAATTTGTCTATAATCTATTGTCTTTGTTTTTGTTTTATTGGTTTTGTTATTAAAATTATTTTAGGAATTGTACTCCCTGTATTATGCAATTGTTTCAGTGCTGGTTGCCCTGTGGTTAAACCAGTATTGGAAAGATAATCTTCTGTACTATTGTAAGGAGTTACCGGAGGATTGTTCCGTGCTCCTTAGTATAAGGTTATGGGCTATAGTAGATTCAGTAGTGTGTTGTCATCGTAAGGTTTCCGTGGTTTCCTTGCGGCTAGGTTCCCTTACACCAATTAGGGGTGTCCTGCAGGCAAATGCTGACAACCGGTAAATCGGCCACGAGACCGTATCCAGTAGGGGGGACATACACCCCTTGCTCCTTATAATTGCCTACAGCTGATGTGTCTATACTCTAGGAATGATAATTTTTTTTTTTTGTTTGTTTTTTTTTTGTTTCTTTTATAACATAAGATGGAGTGTTAGGAGTATATTAATTCTCATATAGAAAAGGAAAGAAGAAAACGAGAAAGAAGGTGTAAAGAATTCCAAACGGATAAGAGTCGTGGGGCGCGAAATAAGTATCTTCACTAACAAAATTGAGGCGCGTATTCCGTGTTGTCGAGTGGTAAGGATGATGCAATTGAGTTCAAAACATTGCATGACGCACGAGGAGTCGGGACAGAGCATGACGCAATTATTCCTTCGGCATAGAATGTTCTAGATTCAAGAACGCGCGAGTTTAAAGTCTTGAGACGCCAGCTATGGAAGCATTGCATCATTTCTTGAAGAGAAGGTGGATGCAATGATTTCATTGGTCGAAATCTTGGCCAAGCAAGGCCTGACCCAATCAAAAGGGCTCCCGGGTAACGCATAGAGCGTCCATTGTTTTTTTAATTCCCGGTGAACGGCGGGTCGGCAGATCATTACGAGCGGTACCGTGAGGGCGACGGGTCCTGTTATTGAGACAGATCCCGGTCGGGGGGAATACGAATTAATAATTAATTAATTCATTCAAGTTATCGGTCAGTTACCTTGTGTTCCGAGTTATAATAGCCGGTTGGGAAATACGAATTAATAATTAGTTTTTTTTGTGAAAGTTCTTCTCTCACTTCCATCCAGACTTGACGCGGGGATTTATCTGCGGAATAGTATTTCCAAAGAAATAATCTTGGATTATTATTGGCTCCATCGGGCGTGAAGCAAGTAAAGTTTCGAGAGACTAAGAAAAGCAGTTCTTTAAATAACTGCGGGTCGGAAATCGTTCTCCCAGGCCGAAGGCCAAGGAAGAAGTTTGGAATCGGCGCAGCGCGAAGCTTCAAAGGACGCTTGCGGCATCATCATCATCAGAGTCATCGTTCCGGTTTCGTTTTCGGGGGAAATCTTCTGGTTCCTCCACAGTTCCGAGAGTATAGACATTACGCGTATCGTTCCTTATCGATATTCATGGTATTGTGGGGTGAGTGATCTCTTTTTATTGTAACCTATCATTGTTGATTTCTCCTTACCTCATAACCTTTATGTTTGTGCTGAATATTGAGCGGGAATCGGTCTTTAATGCAAGCCCAAATTATTAGTCTGCCTACTCCGATATTTTTGTAATATAAATAATTTTTTCTCGGCATTATTGCGGAGTTTTTTTTATTAAGATCTCATTGGATTAAACTGAGTATTATTATAAATTCATGTCTTTATTTTGTTGTTCCCCTTGTCCCGGAGATAATATCTTGGAAGCATGGTACAAATCATTATTGAGCCCATCGCGATCTGAGACGAAAGAGTACTTGTTCAGTATTTTCTCCATATGCCGCTGAGACCCGGGTAAGTTTTATTGAGAGAGAAATAGTGTCAGAAGTGTTTAAACTATTGCTTTATTGTTGCATGGGGGCAACGCTCTCTATTAATTTCGTAAATATAGGTATAAGTCTAACAAGGTTCAGGGGACAAGCGGCCCTTCCAGCACGATAGTATTCAAGATTTGCCGTTTAGGCCTTGGCTCGATTCGAGTGCGTCAGTGGACGCAGTAGCTAATGAGCATTTCGTAATCTCACGTTTGTCCTGACCAATTGTTCCGGCAGGCCGTGAGACGCGGAACGTATATTTGGTTCCGTTCTATTCGCAGTTGAATTTCTTTTACCATTGAGAGTAGTAGCCATCGAGAATTAGTTCCGTTTCGTATACGGTTGTAGATCGTTTGGCATGGTGTAGGTAGTGGAATCACGTTGTCTCACGTTGTCTTGACCCATCGTTACAGATGATATACCAAGCATCCGTGGTCTCGATCCGCCGTCGCATGCAGTAGGCAGTAAGCCGTCGTCGCACGAGAAGGGATGCGCACGCATAGGTTAGATCCAGTCCGGTGTCCACTATTTAGTGACCCGGTGGAGTATAAGAAGGTTAATAGCATATGGAGTAGTGATAGGCTCATCGGTGCCTAATTGGGAGTCATTCATGGTCGGGAAAGTACAGGTTCTTAAATTAAATTTTCGTTATATTCTTGTTAATGTTTAAATCATACCTTGAAAGTATGTACTGTCGGATTCTTTGATGAATGGCAGTAGAGTTTTTTTTTATAAACAACATCACCAGTGAGAGTTCATAATTCCGCTAGGGTGATTAAACAGTGAGCTAGTCGTGAGGCAATCTCGTATGGAGTCATGTCCATATGTTCTATGTACGGGTTTGGTACTCTTCCCCGTGATTAGTGTGGTTAGTATTTTTAAAGAGTATCTGGCGCTCAGAGCCTGGGCCTGGACCATGAGTGACGGAATGCTGAGAGCCTCGAGTAGAGTACCGAATTTCTTATGTACTGAGGGGTAGGCTTCCTTCAGTATCGGGTGTTCATAAGGTTGAACATTGCTTTAGTGCAAAACCCATTGAGGAGGGTTGATGTTTGAACATTACCTTCGGATAATAGTCCGTTTGGAAAGAGTCTGTAGAGTGTACAGAATTTCTTATGGAGGGAGGGGTTGGCTTCCTTCCGTGTTGAATGTTCATAAGGTTGAACCTTAGCTCAGGCAGGTATCCATTGAAAGTAGTGCCTGGAAACGTTGGAGAAGATTGTTATAAGGGTTTGCTAGTTGCTCGTTAGATTGGACATGGAGATGGAGTCTCCTCGCAACAAGGGTTCCCAAATAGTTGGAAGAGTTTTTTGTAATTCGGTGATTGCACATCTGAGTCATTGCCTGGGGGCTGCTGGTCCGGAGGAATTAAGGAAGTTGGAGTTGCTCCTAGTATTTTTTGAGAATAATAATACCCTGCATCGGGGGTACGTATGGTTATTACTGGTGTAACCAGTTCAGTGGATTATTGCCTTATAGAGAGGAATGGCATCGCTGGATGAGAACCTGGGATTTACTGTTTCGTTTTATTGTAGCACTATGCTGGAGAGTTACGGAGTTATTGCCTGGTGGGTCGGCTCCCATTCTCTGTAAGAGATTGACGCCTTTCTTTACCGTAATTAGTTACGCGGTAGGAGGTCCATTTCGAGTGGTTAAGTTTGAACCACCCACTCATACGTTGAGTTTGTTGTCCCACACATGGGAATAAGTTTGTTTAGGTAGGGTTTCTTGTTTTCCCTGTTTACTGCAGAGCGGTTTATTTACATGTAACTGATTACGTAAAGTGAAACTGGATTATTTGTTGATCTTTTTTATTTTTTTCCGTCCGTCAGGGACTCACCGAGTATGAGGTCAAGAGGTTATCTGGAAGACAGCTCTATGAAAGGGTTATGGGATATGTGTAGGTTGTTAAGGTGCTGTGGTGAAGGAATAAGACAATAGGTGGGTGCATTTCTCGAATGAGCCTTTGACGGAATTCCTGTAACTTGTACGGTCGTTACCGTTTGTTTCGTATTGCCTATTTCAAGTTTTTTTTTATTAAGGGATCTCCGGGTACGTTTCTTAGGTAATATACGTTTGGGAAACGAGCCCGTGCCTTTGTGGTCGGACGTATGGTGTATCTCGCTGCATAAAAGTAATTTCTGGTGTTGTGGGTTTTTGTTTCTAATTAGTCCCTTGTTATCCTCTTTCTGGGGCGCCGAATAGCATCGAGAGGCCTGAACTGCCTATACGAGTTCGTGACAGGCCTGAACTGCCTATACGAGTTCGTGACAGGCCTGAACTGCCTATACGAGTTCGTGACAGGCCTGAACTGCCTATACGAGTTCGTGACAGGCCTGAACTGCCTATACGAGTTCGTGACAGGCCTGAACTGCCTATACGAGTTCGTGACAGGCCTGAACTGCCTATACGAGTTCGTGACCGGCCTGAACTGCCTAAGAGAGTTCGTGCGTTCACTTTAGTATTTTGGGTGTTTTTGTGATTGAATTATATACATCCAGTAGGGCGTTGGCTTGGAAGGTTCCGATTGGTGCAACCGCGTGTTCTGACCCTCAGCTCCTGGTTATCCTCAAGCGTCATATGCGGATTCGCGTGATTCTTGGTTCCGGTCTGGGGGCCGGGGGACGTGTCTTGCTTAAGATCAGGCCTAACCGCGAGTGTTTCAATAACATTGTTTATTCTTTTCAGAGAGAGAATAGGAATGGATTAGAATTTCAGGGAGAGGGTTAGGTGTGAGCCTTGTGGTAGGACAGTCGTTGAGCAGCCGGTTCTGCTTCGTTCTAGCTATGTTAGATTTCCTAATAGTTTAGAAGGGTTCTTTTTAAAATTCCGCCTCGAAAGAATTCTCGGTCCTTGTCTGATTACATTGGCTTGCGTAATAATTACCACTTATTATACCAAGTAGGTGGACTGTAGGGATTGTGGAAATGTGTAATGCAGTCCTTAGCGTGAGGGCTGGATTTGGGCTTGTAATGATTGATCTCTGTTCACAGTGAGGGGGAGAGGTTGACAATGGAGGAGTAGAGTCACCCGTATAAAACCTGTAAGTGTATAATTAAGTAAGTGTCCAGTGTTATCTTTAAGGGCAGCCGCGAAACAGGCTGCAGTGTTTAGTGAGAGGATGAATGGTGATTAACTAATTTGATTGTAAACCTTTTCTCAGCATGATGTCCTGAGAGGAGGGGTGGGTTAATTATCTATTAACGATCTACCTTTTGTGATATAGGGTGACCAAGTATAATATAATTTTGTTTTTTTTTTTTTTTATTTTAATGTGGATTCCTTTTTGTTGTTTCTGCTCTGTACTTTGATGTATCACCAGCCGGGCTTTATGTAAAATCATTATCTCCTTGTTATTATTGACGGTCTACCTTTTGTGATATAGGGTGACCATGTATAATATAATTTTGTTTTTTTTATTTAATGTGGATTCCTTTTTGTTGTTTCTGCTCTGTACTTTGATGTATCACCAGCCGGGCTTTATGTAAAAATCATTATCTCCTTGTTATTATTGACGGCTTACCTTTTGTGATATAGGGTGACCATGTATAATATAATTTTGTTTTTTTTATTTTTTTTAATGTGGATTCCTTTTTGTTTTGTTTCTGACCTACCCTTTGATGTATCACAAGCCGTGCTTATGTAAAATCATTATCTCTTTGTTCTTAGGGACGGCCTACCTTTAGTGATATGGGGTGACCATCCATAATACTTTGTGTTATTTTAATTTTATTTGAAATTCTTTTGTTTATATCTGATCACCTTTGAAGTATACGGTGACCATGCCCTAGGTGAATTTGTCTATAATCTATTGTCTTTGTTTTTTTTTTTGTTTTATTTGTTTTGTTTATTAAAATTATTTTAGGAATTGTACTCCCTGTATTATGCAATTGTTTCAGTGCTGGTTGCCCTGTGGTTAAACCAGTATTGGAAAGATAATCTTCTGTACTATTGTAAGGAGTTACCGGAGGATTGTTTCGTGCTCCTTAGTATAAGGTTATGGGCTATAGTAGATTCAGTAGTGTGTTGTCATCGTAAGGTTTCCGTGGTTTCCTTGCGGCTAGGTTCCCTTACACCAATTAGGGGTGTCCTGCAGGCAAATGCTGACAACCGGTAAATCGGCCACGAGACCGTATCCAGTAGGGGGGACATACACCCCTTGCTCCTTATAATTGCTTACAGCTGATGTGTCTATACTCTGGGAATGATAATTTTTTTTTTGTTGTTTTTTTTTGTTTTCTTTTATAACATAAGATGGAGTGTTAGGAGTATATTTATTTTTTTATAAAAGACGGGTGAGAAGTTTGGGATTTATCCAAAAGGAAAATAACGCGCGAAATTGATTGTTACGAGCGGAATTAAAACGTACTTTCCCTTTGTTCTGATTTTGACGGGTAAATAATGACGCATAAAATCGAGTCCGAGCGTGACGCAGTTGTAATTAGGACAAGGAATGATGCAATC
This sequence comes from Odontocerum albicorne, assembly GCA_949825065.1. Lineage (NCBI taxonomy): Eukaryota > Metazoa > Arthropoda > Insecta > Trichoptera > Odontoceridae > Odontocerum > Odontocerum albicorne. The sequence continues at coordinate 27,034,171 of OX463846.1, forward strand.
ATCCTTTGTTTCTGGAAGATTCTATTCCAAAACGCGCGGTATAAAGAATTTCATCTATCACCGAGCAATTGCGTCACTTATAATAAATAATCGGATGCAAGGGCTTGATTGGTCGAATTACGGCCCGACCAAAGATTTGACGAATCAAGAGATCGCTTACAAACGTTATGGACGGGTGAAATGGCATCACGTGCGCCATGGACAGGTGAGGCGGGAAAAAGGTCGGTTCATCATTACGAGCGGTACCGTGAGGACGACTGGTTCTGTTATTGAGACAGATCCCGGTCGGGGGAATACGAATTAATAATTAATTAATTCATTCAAGTTATCGGTCAGTTACCTTGTGTTCCGAGTTATAATCTCCTGTTGGGAGCGTACGAATTAATAATTAGTTATTTTTGTGAAAGTTCTTCCCGCACGTCAGACTAGACTTGACGCGGGGATTTATCTACGGAATAGTATTTCCAAAGAAATAATCTTGGATTATTATTGGCTCCATCGGGCGTGAAGCAAGTAAAGTTTCGAGAAACTAAGAAAAGCGGTTCTTTAAATAACTGCGGGTCTGAAATCGTTCTCCCAGGCCGAAGGGCCAGGGAAGAGTTTTGTATCGGCGCAGCGCGAAGCTTCAAAGGGACGCTTGCGGTATCATCATCATCAGAGTCATCGTTCCGGTTTCGTTTTCGGGGAGAATCTTCTGGTTCCTCCGCAGTTCCGAGAGTATAGACATTACGCGTATTGTTCCTTATCGATATTCATGGTATTGTGGGGTGAGTGATCTCTTTTTTATTGTAACCTATCATTGTTGATTTCTCCTTACCTCATAACCTTTATGTTTGTGATGAATATTGAGCGGGAATCGGTCTTTAATGCAAGCCCAAATTATTAGTCTGCCTACTCTGGTATTTTTGTAATATATATAATTTTTTCTCGGCATTATTGCGGAGTTTTTTTTATTAAAATCTCATTGGATTAAACTAAGTATTATCACAATTTTATGTCTTTCCTTTGTTGTTCCCCTTGTCCCGGAGATAATATCTTGGAGGCCTAGTACAAATTATTATTGAGCCCATCGCGATCTGAGACGAAAGAGTACTTGTTCTGTAATTTCTTCATATGCCGCTGAGACCCGGGTAAGTTTTATTGAGAGAGAAATAGTGTCAGAAGTGTTTAAACTATTGCTTTATTGTTGCATGGAGGCAACGCTTTCTCTCTTAATTTAGTAAAAATAGGTATAAGTCTAACATTACTCAAAACCGAAAAAGTTTTCCCCTGCGAGTTATGCGTCTTGACGATTCAATATACGAGTAATATCTTGGAATTGCATATGAGAAAAAAAATATGTGTCAGCTGAGCGTTCTATTATTTATGACTTGATTAAGGAATGATACCAATTTGTCATAGGTCTGACATAGTGAAGTGATCCTTTATATCTATAAAATGGAGGATTTTTAGCATTATCAAAATATGTACTCTTCAAATCATCGAATTTATAAATGTATTGTTGATAGTAAAAAGGGCATATACTTGTTTATTCAGTAATTTACCATATCCGAATATTCATTGTATCCTTTTATGTATTTTTTTTCCAATCTCCGTTTTTTTTTCTCGTGTTTTTATAAACATTGCACAATGTAAAATGTTATGTTATGACATGTTTATAAAACCTTATGGTATATCGATATATCTTCTTGACTGCTACTCCTATTTTTTATTTATAATCATATTATTTTACTGCAACATCTACACGCAAATAGAAAATCAAATTGACTTATTTTTTTCATATTTGTTTTTCTAGTAATAATTTGTTTGCCACTGAAAATAATCGAATTATTAACCCTTCATTTTTTAATGAACCCGACAAGGATCAGTGATAGTTAAAAAGTCAACTTGTTTTGAATTTTTATTTAAAACTTAACAATGTGATGAATGCAGAAAAAGAAACACGCGCAGTGACAAACCACAAGTTCCGTGCCTATTCCAGTAGTTCTAAACCCAAAGGCTAAAACTTCACCCACCTACGCTCTTCAATTTGTTAGATTTGTTGAAAAATACGAATGATAAATATTCATTATTAATATGAATTCCCTGTACTAGTATTTTATAACTCTAACATTGTTTACCATTAGCCTGAGGACATGTATTGTAAAACTCATTTTCTTAAATAACCAACTACACCCCTGTTACATTTACGAAACACAGCCTCCGCAATGTGACTCCCATTATGCACATTACCATTGAAATTAAAATTCGACATTCTCTTTAATAACATCATGTATGCCGCAGTGACTTGCACATCTCAGTACAGTAGACAGTAACTGTCTCAAGTGAGTCTAGCACCAGCAACCCTTCCCACTCTCGTATCTCCACACGCCCTCCCTAAGTGGGAGAACAATAAAAAAAACCCACCCTTAATCCTTTCACGTGACGCCAACCCTCTTACCAATGCAGCGAAGCCAACCGAATCAGCCTTAATTCCTTTTTTCACGGCTTTCTTTTCCCTCTTTTCGAACTTTGTAATCAATGAATCGATATCTAAGAGAGTTTTCACTACACTTTTAAATTTTAATAAAACTTGATTTTAATTCATGTTGTAAAAAACATAATTATTTCATTTATTTGTGTTTGGTCAAATATTAAAAAAATCAAAACCAGTCTCGTTTTAAATAAAATAAATATAAATGATATAAATAAATCATACAAAAGATAAATTACAGTCAATTTGATAACTGTTTAAATAACGGTTACCAAAAAAATATTTAAAAATCATGACGGGGATGATGTATCATAAATATACACATACTATACTATATATAGTACAACGCTTTGTTTTTGTATAAAAAAACACCCAAAAACGTTTTGAGAATTTTCAAAACAATTATGAAATCAATTTGAAAGTGAAACATTTAGGAGTCCATGCCTACTAATAACATAGTTCAGAAAACTTAGAGGCATTTATTTTGTTTTGTATTATCTTTGAAATACTGCTTCAATCTGTACATATATAGTAATATATTGAAAAATTTTATTCGCAAATATTATACCAAAGCCTTTAAAACAAAGATATATCAGTTATTTGGAAATCTATATTAAGCATACATCTTAATTCTAATCTCATAATGTAAGCCTTCATACACCCACCCATTCCCAGGCTGAAATCACAAAGCTTTGTTTATCTGAAAACTATCTCACACTCCAGTTTTGTTAGTATTTGTCAACGTCTTTGCTGCTTGTCACATTTGTTTCATGAAAATAATATTTCATGATAACTTCTATAAAAATTCTCATGCGTTTGAAAAAATGTGTATCTTATTTAAGGACATATGTTCTAAGAGTTTATGAATAATGCATCTTATAAATCCAGTATTAACCATATGTAAGAAATAAAGTTTTTATTTGAGGTTTACAGATAGCAAAATGTTATGTGACGTTTTCAACCTGTTCATCTGAGGCATTGTTCAATCACTTTCTTTATCCTTTATTGTGTTCATATTATACAATTAAGACATATCACGAATATTACAAACGACGTATCTAGATACACAAATTTCAGGATTAGCAAATATTTCACATAAATTATCAACAGAATCCTAAAAGGATAAGAGCTGTAAGATCTTAGAACACCTTCGTGAAGAAATATGGAAACCATGTACATGTGCTACAGTTTCCAGTGAGGTGAATTAATTGATGTTCAGATTTAGTAAAACATGTATATCACAATATTATACATATTAAAACAAGTCCCATAGTTAATCCATGTGTGTTATAGTAAGAGCAGTGTAACGAGATTATAGTATTACAAATAAGAAAGAAAAAAAAACTCCGCTAATAATAACTTCTCCAACCTTCTCTTTAGATACGGGAAGTTTTGTATTTTACATTTTTATTATATAGGTATACTGTAGCACTTATATTGGATTGTGCTTCACTGTCACTGTATATAATATAGCCCAGCGTATTCATTATCGTGTAGCTATCACTTCCAACCAATCAGAAAGTTGTAAACAAAACCTTAAACGAAAACTAGAATTTATTTAATTAACTATAAAACCGTAAGAGTCTATTTGAAGACAATAATGATATGAACACTTTTTCCTAAAAAATGCTTATAAATTTAACCTTTTTACTATTAAGTGAAATACTCGTATTTTGATTGCATTTGTCTAGTTTATGTAATCACTTTTAATATAATAACTAACCAAGTTATTGTTTTTCTTTCTTCAAATAATAATTGATTCCTGTTTTTTTTTTAATATTAAAAAAATCTTGTTATTTGTTAAGTTGCGAGCAGCTGTTTCAAGGATTATTTAAATTCGATTATTGCAGAATCATCAAAAATACATTTTCAAGTACCATAATGTGACATTTCGTAAAATAATAAGAAGAAGATTTAAACCCATTATCTGAGCATTAAAAAATATATGTTCTAAAGATAAAAGTGCTTATTTAAAAAAATAATAAGTCAACAGTTTTGCAGATAACTAAATTGTATTAAGTCATTCCAAGTTGAATATTTTCGCATATGAGACAAATGAGACATCACTCTAAGTATCTTTATGTCACTGTGACAAAGGTTAGATTGTTATTTCAATACAAAAGAAATATTTCTTTAAACCTTTTTCAATTTTAACTTAAAGCATCGTTGAAATTCACTGAAATATTTAAAAAGAAACGTAAAGAATTCCGCTTTCTCGTATAACGCACGCGAAAATTTGATTTATTTATGAGACCCAACCTACAACAGACCCACAGCGACTAAAGATTATGCAAAGATAGGAAGCAAGCAAGCAAAATGAAGAAAAAAATTTTGTCATAACGAAAAAAAATCTTGTCGTAACGAAAAAAAATAATTCTTTATACATGTACTCGTATATTGGAGTTTAAGCCAATATATTTAATAATTCATTTTCTTATCATGCCAACTTTTGTGGTTTAATTGTTAAGATGTTAAACTTTCACCGAGGGTTTAATTTCCGACAGTAACCAAAAAATATGGGTCCAATGGTTTTAAGCCCGATGGCTCGATTCATGGGGCCGAAAACAATGATGTATCCTAGTTACGCTTTTCGATATGTCTGTAACCAAACAAATTGCATCCAAACAACATTTTTGCTTTAACATAGTGATCGAAGGCAAGATATCAATTGAATGGGAAATGTTGTCATATTTAAGAAATATTGGACTGGGCTAAATGTTGAAAGGTCTATGAAACACAAGACCGAGAGTAATTCCACGACCTTTTCAACTTGTAGTCGTTGTCTCGATTGGGCATGCCACAGGAAGAGGAAATGTGATGGATGTAATTTCATGGATACTTCCATTTTGTTTCTTAGGAAGTTACGATATAAACCTTGCAGGCTTTCTCATCTTTTCGACACTCTAGAACAAGTCTAATGCTTGGGATAGGGCTACCAATAAAACATGAATGTTTTATCAATTCGTCGTAACTAAGCAATTAATATCTTAGTCCTAGCTGATTCAAGTGTACCGAAGCTTCTTAAGGGCAATCTTTTAGAATATTTATTTCGCCATATAGTGTGTCAACAGTGGACATACTCGTATATGATTTGACATTGTAATTTGTTTTTATCAAACACCGTTTATTTCGCTTTATGTAACGAAATAACCCTACCGGTTTCAAGGTTTTCACCTCATCATCAGGGGAGCACAAATAAGACTATATGACGTTGCTAGTGGGCAATAAAATAAAGTTCACCAAATAGTATTGTATGGATAAAATTGTAATGTAATACAATACGAATCATGGATAAATTAAGTGGACCTGGTTTTAAAATAAGGCAAAGTTAAAAGTTTTAATTAAAAACATTATGAATAACAAGAGAATGTGGAGAAGGCGAGAGTTGTATTTAAGAATAGAAAAGCATGGAGATCTCTTATTTCTGCCTACCCCAAAGAACATGGCTAAATTATATGTTTGTGCCTATGTATTTATAAACCGAAAAGAAATTTATTTTTTAAACGTTATTTAATATTATTTTCAATCAAGTTTTTTTTTTTTTTTTTAATATTTTCTTTACATACCATCCTTCAATTTCTTTATTCATCAGTAGAGTTGCCCCCTAACACCACCATCCTTTGGTGTAGGGGAGAGTGGGTGGCACCTTTACAAAAGTGATTAAATCCACATGGGAAATAATTTTTGGTATGACGCGGTTTACCTTTGATATAAATATAATTACCTACCGAGTCGAGAGCTCATGAGATGTGGATTTCGGATAAGTGAAAACGTCGAATGGAAATTTATTACGGCGCGCGAATAATTAACAAGTAATTGTTTTTGTTTAAACGACGGATTAAGAAGCGATTCAAATCCTTTGATTCATTTAAAGTCTCGGTGGGGGATGAATGTTTATGGAAAATATTTTGGGATTATTATTTTCAAGGCAAATTATATAAAAAAGTTTTATAACAAAAGATACGCTTAATGCAGACGATGTGAGAATAATAAATTTATGGTCTTATTGTACATTTTTAATATTGATTTTCTTTCATGACGTATAAAAAAACATCTTTAATTTATAGTTTGCACTTAGTAATAGTAAAGGAATCATTTATACAGCGCCGTTTAGAGAGCAAACTCTCCTCAAGGGCGATCAAACTCGGGGATTCAAACTCACTATTATAGACAGATTAATTATATTTCAAAAAAATAGTTAAGTTCAGTGTGAGCGGATAAGGGGGTGGCGGCTGCCTTCAATCAGAAAATACAATCTTACTTAATAGTTAAAAAGAAATAAGTCAAGATGTAAAAAAAATATTATTTACAGCAATTCGTAATATTTAAAGTGAATTTCAAAAGAAAATCACGGTTTTTACACACATATCAGATGCATAATTGTTTTAATCAATCGAATAAGGGTTTTATCTATATAAATAAAAATGTAAATGTTCGTATATTAAAAATCTCCAATCTCCGAAAGTTCTTCATCGATCGCTTTGAAATTTTGACAAAAGGTTGCATTCGTATACAAAAATGTTTATATATTTTTATTTATATACAGGTGTTTATAAAAAAGTTTATAAATCAGAAAAAAATAACGTTTGCGCCTCCTGCAGCGACATAGACGAACTAAACTTGACAGTTATGTCACATTGCATTTTCGACGTTTCGGAATAAATATTAAATAATTAAATATTAAATGTTTAATAATAAATATTAAATATTTAAATATTAAATTTAAAATTTTCAAATACGTTTATTGAAAAGTAGCGACATCAACGCCAATTGCTAAGACGTAAAAATATACAAAGTTTTTGTCTGCCATTTTGTATTTTGACTGCGTCCGTGTGCCGATATGTGTTGCGTATAAAAGAAAACGTTATATATTTGTATTAAATTTTAATAAAAAATAGTTGTGTTGTGATAAAAGATAAAATTGACTTCAGTGATTGTGGTAAGTTGTTGAGATTATATTTAGGTTAAAAAATTATTTTATTTCGATGTATTTCGGCATTATTTGGTGAAATTGGAAGAGTTACCCTTTAATTTAGTAGATATGACAATAGAGCAGTCTTACGCTGAATACGAATCTCTTCCAACTGATCAAGAATCGGTAATTGATGAATTGGATCTGAATGACAACCAAGAAATGGAAGTTGATGAAGATGATGAGCAATTAGAGGATTTAATAGAAAATATTGAAGACGATTCTGATTCGTCAGATCCCAAAAGCAATATTCCTCTAAGCCATCTTCGTAGAAGAAATAATATTCAAGAAGCACATACAACACCTATATAGAACGCTAATTTTATGGGTCGTGATATTGGCGACTTTACAGATTCTGCTGGAGTAGTAGATATTTTTAACCAGGTTATCAACCCTACACCTTATAAAATCTTTAGTTTATTGATAACAAATGAAATGATAGAAGATATGGTTTTTCAAACAAACTTTTACCAATAAAAACCAATAAAATATTCAAGCCAACGGACGTAACTGAAATGAATACTTTTTTGGGAATAAATTATCTAATGGGTATAAAACCCTTGCCCAGCTACAGAGATTATTGGAGTTCAAGTCCTGATCTTAAAGATAGTAACATTAGTCAATTTATGCCTGTCAATATATTAAGTTAGCTCCTAAATCACGTACATCTGAATGACAATTCGCTTCAACCTGAAAGAAATTCACCAGACTTTGAGAAGTTATATAAAGTGCAACCATTCCTAAATGAATTATCAAAAAAAAGTCTAAAATGTTTAAAACCAGATCAGTTTTTGGCTAACGATGAATCAATGATTAGATTCAAAGGCTGATAGTGGCTGCAAGAGGTCAGTAGGAATATCAAAAGCATATTTTTTATATAGAATTTTATTTCTATGTATATATTTCAAAATCTATCAAATCGTATGTAGAAATGGAGATTTTTTTTAATTAGTTCTTATTATCTATTTGTCTTCCCTTAACATTTAATTAGTTACAATTATCTCTCTGTCTTCCCTTAACATTTAATTTGTTGTCGTTGGGAACGGAAAGGTGCCGGTTGATATGACCTCAGGACGAATTTCATTACCTCATAACTTCTGCAATTTAGTGACGTCAAAAGAAGAATTGGTTGAAAAAGTATTTCCCAATATTCAAATCAATTATAAGAATCACGATTGGTTAAGTAAACGAGCTATTCTTGCCGCCAAGAACAAAGACGTCTACGAACTTAACAATATTATTCAGTTCTTTTTTAATGTTTCACAATTTTATATGTTTTTGCTATAACTTTCTTTCTTTTTTTTCAGTGCAATCGATCTGCTTTAGTTCATTAAAATGTCGAGGAAGCAGCAGAACGACGTGTAGCCAGACTTGAGGATGCACGAAAATCGTGTTCTGTAGATTCAGAACTAGTTCATCTCAACAAAATGTACGCGACAGGCTGATAGTGGCTGAAATAGGTTAGTAGGAATATCAAAAGTATATTTTTTGTATAGAATTTAATTTTATCTCTATGTTTATATTCCAAAATCTATCAAATCGTATGAAGAAATGGAGTTTTTTTTAATTACTTTGATATCCATCCGTTTGAATCAGACCAAGCTTCGCTTTGAAGAGTACGTTAATTTGCGAGATGCAGTTGTAAATGACGGTAATAGAACTTACGTTGGAAGACTAACGATTTGGCCATCTTCATATATAGGCAGTCCACGTCATATGCATGAGTACGCTCAAGATGCAATTGCGTATTTCGTCACTACGGGTGTCCAGATCTATTCAATACATTCATATGCAATCCAGCTTGGGACGATATACAACAGCTCATGGTAAAACATGAAGTATTTGGGTCTGTGCACTGCTGGATGTACTCAGTGGAATGGCAAAAGAGAGGATTGCTTCTAACAAAATCACTTCAAACGAAATCGACAATGTAATGTGCGCTAAAATATCCGATGCCGTCGTCGATAAGGATTTGCATGAAGTTGTGATGAAAAATATGATACATGGACCTTGCGGTACACTGAATCCAAATTCACCATGCATGATAGACGGAAAATGCTCTAAGCGATATCCTCGAGCATTAGTATCCAACACAATTACAGGAAACGATGGATATCCTTTATACAGAAGAAGATCAACAGAAGATGGCGGTAAATTAGCAACCATACAAATGCGAAACGGTGACATCGAAGTAGACAACCGTTGGGTTGTTCCATATTCGCCTTTGCTATCACAAACATACAAAGCGCACATAAACGTGGAATACTGTAACCTTCGTTAAATCGATCAAATACATTTGTAAATACGTGAATAAAGGCAGCGACATGGCAGTTTTTGGCGTGCAGCCAGAAATAAATGATAGGAATGCGGTCATACATATCGATGAAATCGCACAGTATCAGGCTGGAAGATACATAAGCAGCAATGAAGCTGTATGGTGAATTCTGTCATTTCCCATACATGAACGAACAACTTGTTCACTTAGCAGTACATCAAAATGGACAACGCGTTTATTTCACAGCTGCAAATGTGCAACAAATAGCCCTGAATCCACCGGCTACAACGTTAACTGCTTTCTTCACGTTATGTCAAAATGACGCATTTGCGAAAACACTGCTGTATCACAGATTGTGACGTCAAAAGAAGAATTAGTTGAAAAAGTATTTCCCTATATTCAAATCAATTATAAGAATCCCGATTGACTAAGTGAACGAGCTATTCTTGCCGTCAAGAAGAAAGACGTCTACGAACTTAACAATATTATTCAGTTCCTTTTTTAATGTCTCACAATTTTATATGTTTTTGCTATACCTTTCTTTCTTCTTTTTCAATGCAATCGATCTGCTTTAGTTCATCAAAATGTCGAGGAAGCAGCCGAACGACGTGTAGCCACACTTGAAGATGCACGGGGATCGCGTTCTGCAGCTTCAGAACTGGTTCGTTCTCAACGGAATGTACGCGACAGGCTGATAGTGGCTGAAAGAGGTCAGTGGGAATCTCAAAAGCATATTTTTTATATAGAATTTAATTTTATCTCTATGTTTATATTTCAAAATCTATCAAATCTTATGTACAAATGGAGATTTTTTTAAATAAATTCCAATTATCTATTTGTCTTCTCTTAACATTTAATTAGTTACAATTATATCTCTGTCTTCCCTTAACATTTAATTTGTTACAATTATCTCTCTGTCTTCGCTTAACATTTAATTAGTTACTTTTATGTTTCACAATTTTATATGTTCCCTGAAATACTCTACTTTGTGGCGACACGTAAAGACATTGAAATTAACTACAAATATGCGTGTTCAGCTGCAAAACGATCGATCAGCTGAGATATTCTCACATCAATTGCTGAAAATTGGGAACGGAAAGGTGCTGGTTGATATGACCTCAGGACAAATTTCATTGTCTCATAACTTCTGCAATTTAGTGATGTCAAAAGAAGAATTGGTTGAAAAAGTATTTCCCAACATTCAAATCAGTTATAAGAATCACGATTGGCTGAGTGAACGAGCTATTCTTGCCACCAAGAACAAAGACGTCTACAAACTTAACAATATTATTCAGTTCCTTTTTTAATGTTTCGCAATTTTATATGTTTTTGTTATAACTTTTCTTTCTTCTTTTTCAGTGTAATCGATCTTTCATTTGAATTCAAATCATATCGTGAATTAACCTCTTGGAGTGACGCGATCATTTGCGAGCACGGTGATGAACGCGATAGACTGAGAGTGGCTGAAAGACATCAAAAATATTGTATACCTACAAGCATTGTGAAATTAAACATATTAGAAACGTGTGCTTTCTCTTTTCTTTCTTTTCCATTTAACCAGACTGAGCCACAGCAACGCGTGGCCGGGTACAGCTAGTAGATAATATAATATATACCATATGAACATCAGCTGCTGTTGATGAAAAAACAATATGTTTTTCCTATGAGTTTGTAAAATTTGACTTTCCTTGATTTTTTTATTTATTCTTCAGGCACTCACTTTGTAAAACTCCATTTTAAAAGAAATAAATTGAAAAAGCCTAATTTTAAAAAAAAATAATGAACACTTTGCAAAATAAATATTGTTGGAAAAAAAACAATGTTTTTCCTAAGGAGCTAGCCATGTTTGATTTTCACCGACACACCTTTATATTTATCGTTGAAACACTAATTTTGTAAAACTCCGATTGAAATAATAAAAATGTACTTAGTTCTTGATTTTAGTGAAAATCATTATAAAACTTAGCTTTTCGATAAATTTGATCAACACACTCACCCAGGTAATCATCCAAATAAATAAAATGACGAGTGAAAAAAAGAATATTTCAATACGAATTTGAATATTCGATTTAAAAAATCCTATCATTCTCTGGAACAAAAGACCGCTTGACAAATAAACATCACGAATACCCTTAGTCATATCTAAAGGGTACATGGATGCAAAACTTGGTGTTCGAGACACGTGTTCTTGAATGGGTTTATGTTGACGAAAGGAATTTTCCTCATTTACCTCCATCAAAAGACCTGAGAACAACCCCCTTTTGCATTTGACATGGTAAAGGCATGGCATTTACGGTGCATTGCCATGACCATCTTTTGTGGGGGTGCATAAACTTTGCATCCTACCTGCGTTGTGTCTCGGGTACGAATACAATAGGATAACATCATTTTGTCAGAGGTTATGAACTGTTAAGTATTTCGAAACGTGACAAGAAATTCAAATAAAAGTATATTTACATACTATAATTGTAATAAAAGCAAACATTTTCATATTTTTTAACTTAAATTGTTACGTCAGTTTTATTTGATTTGTGTACACTTATATCTTTTCTTGCAATCGGTGAATGTCAAGCCCAATACAATTTATGTAAAAAAATATTAAGCAGCATAATTTGAAGGTGTTTGGAATTGTTTTAATTTTTTTTCATTTTTAACATCCGATTAATTTCAATACCAAACATTCCAGTTTTATAAAAGCAATTGTTCATTTTCGAAACGATTTTATTTAATTTAATTAAATATCTTAAATTTAAGACGTTACAAATTTAAGTCGATTGCCTTACATTATAATAAAATCAAATTTGTTTTTTTTTTAAGATTTTTACAAGGGAAGTTATACTATGCCTTTTTTCTGAACGACCTTTAACTATTTTAATCTGTTTCACATTGATAAATTTAAATGATCTTTTTTTTTAGAATATGTACATTTAAGAACAAAAATAATTGAAATATAGCACTAAATCAATTTTGATAGGAAACAAAAATGAAATTAAGTATAAAAATAAATAAAACATTTTGAATTTTCTTAATCCAAAATAATGTAATGTACCTTCTCCCATGAAAAGGATGATTTCCCTCCTCTTTTTGTTAAGAGACAAGCGAAAAGTGTTGTGTACAGACTTTACGCAAAGCTGGACGGCAAACAAAGATAAGAATTCTGGGGGGTGACGGGGGTGACGCTAAATAGCCCGCCCCGAGTACATCCCAAAGTCATATTGAAAGACTGTTTAAGCATTACAACTGAGTAACAAAGAACAAATCATCGAAAGTTACAAAATCTGGAAAATATTTCTAAGATTTTTTTCTTTCAGTTCCGTCGGGATGTGCTCCTGTTTAAACTCACCCTTTTCAACCCTTACGAGGACGGAATTTCCTAAGGATGATGTGTCCACTGTGAATTATTCATTGGCATGCAAATCCCAATACGTGCTCTTCGACCACATTGAGTGGCTGCTTACCAGGAAGACCGAGGAATTTAGGGTTGCTCAGATTCTTATTGGCTGAAATGGGAGTCCCTGAGCAATTATCAGATATTCATTTATTCATTCCTACTTTATTGCATGAATTTATTATGAACCGATTAAATTTCAAATTTCTCCACTCTCCTTATTAGCAATCCAGAAACCTTTAAATTTAAATTATTTAATAAAATTAGTTAAAATTAATTGGATCGATAACTTCATACACAACATGAGTGAATAATGCAGGTTTCTTGGGTGTAGACAAATAGTTGGCTGACGATATTTGACATGTACAATAATTACATTGTCCCGTGAAAATTGTTCAACATTTTTCATTTTTCATTTGTTAGCATAATGAAATAAAATGGTTTTTGGTAATATTTAATTTCATCCATTAATATACATCATTTGTTAGCATAATGAAATAAAATGGTTTTTGGTAATATTTAATTTCATCCATTAATATACATCATTTGTTAGCATAATGAAATAAAATGGTTTTTGGTAATATTTAATTTCATCCATTAATATACATCATTTGTTAGCATAATGAAATAAAATGGTTTTTGGTAACATTTAATTTCATCCATTAATATACATCATTTGTTAGCATAATGAAATAAAATGGTTTTTGGTAATATTTAATTTCATCCATTAATATACATCATTTGTTAGCATAATGAAATAAAATGGTTTTTGGTAATATTTAATTTCATCCATTAATATACATCATTTGTTAGCATAATGAAATAAAATGGTTTTTGGTAACATTTAATTTCATCCATTAATATACATCATTTGTTAGCATAATGAAATAAAATGGTTTTTGGTAATATTTAATTTCATCCATTAATATACATCATTTGTTAGCATAATGAAATAAAATGGTTTTTGGTAATATTTAATTTCATCCATTAATATACATCATTTGTTAGCATAATGAAATAAAATGGTTTTTGGTAATATTTAATTTCATCCATTAATATACATCATTTGTTAGCATAATGAAATAAAATGGTTTTTGGTAACATTTAATTTCATCCATTAATATACATCATTTGTTAGCATAATGAAATAAAATGGTTTTTGGTAATATTTAATTTCATCCATTAATATACATCATTTGTTAGCATAATGAAATAAAATGGTTTTTGGTAACATTTAATTTCATCCATTAATATACATCATTTGTTAGCATAATGAAATAAAATGGTTTTTGGTAATATTTAATTTCATCCATTAATATACATCATTTGTTAGCATAATGAAATAAAATGGTTTTTGGTAACATTTAATTTCATCCATTAATATACATCATTTGTTAGCATAATGAAATAAAATGGTTTTTGGTAATATTTAATTTCATCCATTAATATACATCATTTGTTAGCATAATGAAATAAAATGGTTTTTGGTAATATTTAATTTCATCCATTAATATACATCATTTGTTAGCATAATGAAATAAAATGGTTTTTGGTAACATTTAATTTCATCCATTAATATACATCATTTGTTAGCATAATGAAATAAAATGGTTTTTGGTAATATTTAATTTCATCCATTAATATACATCATTTGTTAGCATAATGAAATAAAATGGTTTTTGGTAATATTTAATTTCATCCATTAATATACATCATTTGTTAGCATAATGAAATAAAATGGTTTTTGGTAATATTTAATTTCATCCATTAATATACATCATTTGTTAGCATAATGAAATAAAATGGTTTTTGGTAACATTTAATTTCATCCATTAATATACATCATTTGTTAGCATAATGAAATAAAATGGTTTTTGGTAATATTTAATTTCATCCATTAATATACATCATTTGTTAGCATAATGAAATAAAATGGTTTTTGGTAACATTTAATTTCATCCATTAATATACATCATTTGTTAGCATAATGAAATAAAATGGTTTTTGGTAATATTTAATTTCATCCATTAATATACATCATTTGTTAGCATAATGAAATAAAATGGTTTTTGGTAACATTTAATTTCATCCATTAATATACATCATTTGTTAGCATAATGAAATAAAATGGTTTTTGGTAATATTTAATTTCATCCATTAATATACATCATTTGTTAGCATAATGAAATAAAATGGTTTTTGGTAACATTTAATTTCATCCATTAATATACATCATTTGTTAGCATAATGAAATAAAATGGTTTTTGGTAATATTTAATTTCATCCATTAATATACATCAATTAAAAAAAAATACTCCCGTGCCAAAACAAATTATTTCGTAGTTCGTTATTGCAGTTTCAAATAAACGCAAGTCGTAGGTTCGTATCCCTATTGCAGATATTTTTATTGCATTCATTTTTTTAGTTAACATGGTATTAACTGAATTATTAAAAAAAATCTACAAAAAAGGGTAAGTTAATAAAATAATAATTGAAGTTTTAATTAATTATATTTACAATTGAAAAACCAAAAATTAAGTAACTCTCCACTTCGTAACAATAATACCGTGCTGATTTGATATACAATGTCTTAAATGATTTATACTCATGAAACATTTTGAGCAGGTCGAATTGGATTTATAAAAAAAATCATTATTTTAAAATTCCTCAACTGGAATGGAAGTTAGACAAAACAATAAAAACTATCTAATAATTGACCTTAATATACATGAAATGTTAAGAAGTACTTTATTGCTGAAAAAAATGCTTAAGTACTCGTATATATTATTTGAATATTTTTTTAAATACAGTGAATTTTTCCGAGTCGTATTCACACGAACAACGAACACTTTAACACTTTTTATGGCTAGAAACGAAATCTTCAATCGTTTACTATTAAGAGGAATTTGTTTTATTTATGTTGTCCTATAAAATTATCATGGTTTCTTTCTTATGTCTTAGAAATCCAAATATGTATGACTTTGATTTACCTTATAAAATCAGCTCATCAAATCAAAAACAAAATTAAAAAAATAAATAACGCAGAAGTGGAATAAAGAGCCAATAAATACTCTCATAGTTAAGGGATGCTGATTGTAGAGCCTAGCCAGAGAAACGGTGACAAAGTAAGGTAAAATATGTGCGTTATATCCTTGAATAGCGAAGTACAATTACTACCGAATTAAAAACAATATGTGATTCGTCTAAAAATTATATTAGTTAAACCATACTCTATATAAAGGCACTGTTTTAATTGCATTAATAGAAATTCCTAACACAAGCAAAATTTTATTACAAAAGATAATCATGAATCAGCGTTTTCCATACTCCTAATCCAAACCCTGTAAAATATTAATTTTCAAACTGACGACACCAGAGAAAATGACTAAAAAAGTGACCAATACGAATTAAATTATAGATATTACTAAACAACAGATAAACAAAATGTATAGACATTATCATCTTATATTTTTTTTTAAATCCACGTCAACGTGAAAAACATATTAGTCCTTAAAAGAATATTAGTTTTGTCAACAAAATCAAGGAGAAAAAAATATTAACCACTGTAAGTACAATAACTTTATTGTGATCAAGGCCTGATGATAGTTATTTTTTTATGTTTATAAAGAGAATTTCAAAACCAAAATTTTCAATTCTTGTAAAATCTTTCAGATTTTTCAGGTTTTGAACATTCAAAACGTTTAAAAACAATTTAAGTGAAGTTTTGTATTTCTTGGACCTGAAATGCATTCTCGTTGCTAATGCAAGTGCATTGCTTGAAAAAAGCACCCACCAAACTGCCAAGAATCACCGCCGCTTGTACTTAGGTTTCCCACATTATTGCAATTTAGCAGCACCATCTTTTGAATACATTATCTCCAGAAGCCAGTTGCAATAAACAAAACTTTTTACACCACTTCTCGAAGTGCTGTTTTCGGGCGTTTATTTTCAAAAGTTTGCATGTTATTTGAATAACTTTCCTCGGGGCTCTCCCACGAGTGACTTAGGTTTATTTAAATAAAAGGAATTTAACGAAAACCTACATTGGTTTTTTAGAGTACCTTGAGCAAATATCATAAATGGAAATTTTTTTAATGTGTGAATTGTCAAAACTATGTACTTAAAAAGTTACTAGATTGAAAAATAGATTGATACTTAAAGAAATTATCGCATATATTTTTTTAAATATCCCCCATCCATGTACATTAAACGTATTTTAAAAATGTATTAGTCGATGTATTTCAGTATATTATACTTATAAAAAAACAGAATATTTTTAAATTTAAACATGAACGTATGTATAATACTAGTAATAATAACATAAATTGAATCTTTGTAAACGTATGGTGATTTGTTTCAAATTATTATAATTCATTCGGTTGCTTCAAAATATCAAGAGTATTATTTCTTGCAAGATTAGTATGAAAAGGTAGTACAAAATGTTATTTTGAACTGACAGGATTAATATAGTAAAATGTTATGATATTTTGAAGTGACAGGATTAATAAAGAATATTACAAAATGTTAATTGAAAACATCTCACCTTAAATATATGACCACGCATAATAAAAGAAGATGAAAACAATCTTAAGATGAAAAAAAAAAAGATGAACAAGATTTATACTATTATAATAAATGGACACCTTATAAAACACCATTTAGAGAGCAGACTTTTCTACTTATACTCGTATATTATTTAATGACACTTGAAAAACTTATGAAAAACTGTGGAAAAATATCATATCTATGATTTTACACGTTTGTTTAAGGTAATAAACGATTTATTTGTATGTAAATTTAAATTATACTGAAAGGTGTTCTTCTATAAAATACTTGAGTTATGATCAAAAAGTATTTACCTCCTCTCAACGATAGTAATGGAATGATAGTTTTTTATTATTTTACAGTATGATTTTGATCAATTAAAAATTTGACGATTTTTTATAACTTATATAAAATATGCATATTATTTAAAGGGAAACATTTTAGTTAAATACAATTACACGATTTTACTCCACTCCCCTATTCAAATTTAAATACTGGAGAGATAAACAGGACAAAATGCCAAGGGGAAACTTAGAGCAAATGCTCTCACATCACAACGGGTTAAGTAGAGGATGCAATACAAGATAATATTTAACAAGAGGATATTTCCTTCAAATTACCCGCCATTTCAAACAATGGTCTCCAAAATTGACGCAATTAATATTCTAGCGATACGATAAAGGAAATTTAATGTATTTTTCTGTATTAATGACTTTTTTCGTCTAGAAAAAAAAATGGTTTATATAGCATTTTGTGAAACGTTAGTTCCACAAGCTTTCTGAGAAATATTTATTAGTCAACAAAAGATTTATGATACAAATCTTAATTCAGAAGTTAACATTTTGTGAGTAGAGCAGACAAAAATCGTCGTTAGTCAAAACCGGACTGTTTTTTCAGTATCAAAGTCGTGTAAAAAATAGACAAAAACCTATGTGAAATTTTCTAAATTTTTATTTCCTAAAAAAGTTATTAAAAGTAATGAGGAATTTATAAGCGATTCAAGAGAAAAAATCCGAATCCTTTCTTTTATAAAAAACAACATTACGCATGTCTTCATATGTTTAAATATTTGATTCTTCACACATAACTAAAAAAATATTTCATAACAGTTCATATTTTTAAATGACGACCTCCGTAGCCTAGTGGTAACATTCGTGACTTCCAACCAGGAGTTTCGGGTTCGATTCCCGATGAAACTCGACACAAAAAAATGGTATCAGTCTGGTAAAAGAGTCCGTTTGGTTACAATACTCGTACGCTCCGAGCGGTAGTGTTGCCAAGACGTTCACTGATGAACCACGAGGTTCTTTCCAACTCCAGAGGTTCTGAAACTAAAGCTCGATTACTGGAGCGAAGACCATATTGTCTCCCGGTCACGCTATTCAATATGTCCGAAATACAAATTCAAATATATCAAAGGGTACCATACAAAAAAATTATTATAATATTTTATCTTTTGACTAGCTGTTCTTAAAGTGTATGTTCTTAAAGTGTCTCATGTAGTGAGTATAATTTTTATACTTATCCAAATATTATGAAATGTCATAAATAGTATTCATTCAAAACTTTTTTTTCTGTAAAAAATCTTTAAACCTCTAATTATTTCATCACAACTAAAAGAATAGTGAAAAACAATACCATCGATTTTTTATCCTTTTTGTCACTGTCATATTTTTTTATACATTATCTTATTAAAAAAAATCGAAAAGAGATCTTGTACACTCATCTAAATATTATGAAGCGCCAACTGAGTTATAGGAATAATTTTCAGTAGAGCAATTAGCCTACTTGTAATCCTGAAATTGACTTAGATGTATTATAGAAATAAAATATATATGAGAAGACGGATTAAAATGAAAAATATAAGAGTTGAGTTTATATTTTTAAATTATAACTAATAATCATAAATTGTAAAGTAGTAAGCGAAAATAAATCATTTGAATAATAATATGGGTAAATACTCGTAGAGACCTAAAAATCTTGAAGTATTAAAATGATTGAAAACAGTATTTTTTATTTTAAATAAAGATAAAAATGACATACTATTTTATCTAGAATAATGAGGGGAAAAATGTAAGGTGAAACAATATGGAATTACCGATTTGGAAGAAATAATATTATCATAAGAAAAATAAACTATGGGATATTTCTGCGCCTGAAGAAAAAAGTCACGTAGATTCTTTTAGCTCGTCCTCGTAACAAAGAACAATTTTATCGTTCGTAAAATATGACAGTCATAAAATATGGCCAAGTTATATGTAGCTACTTTTATGTAAAATATGTACCACATGGTATAGGGTTCTTCCATAGAATATTGGGAAATATATTCTTTTAAGTACTTTTATTATAATAAGTCCACTATATATTTTTCTTTCATCCCGCCACGAATATTCATATATCTCATAAAAGTTACATCACTTGAAAAAGAAAATTTAATACTAAAAATGACCTCACGTTCGATAAACGTACGTATAATTAATATTAAATATTTTTTAGTGATGAGAATTTAACCAAAACTTTTTTTTAGTAAGTCGACAACACAATATACTCAATTTTCAATAGACAACCTACGTGACCTTGTAGATAAAACGCTTAAGTTAATAAAAAAAAGAATATTTGATTCATATATCTCGTAAAAGATACATCACTTGACAAAGAAAATTTTATACAATACTTAAAATGACCTCACGCTTGCTAAACGTAAATATAATTAATATTAAATAATTTTTCAGTGTATGTTATATCAAAAAAGGATTTTAACCGAAACTTTTTTCGTATGTCGACAATACAATATACTTAATTTTCAATAGACGACCTCCGTGACCTAGTTGATAAAACGCTTAACTTCCATCCAGATTAGATTCCCGATGATACCTAACAAAAAAAGATAAAAAAATTGCAGCACTGGTAGTAAGAATCTGTCATACGTGCGAAACGAATCATGATTTCCGTGCCTAATAAAGTGATTCTTAACCCGAAGGCTCAGTTTCTGGGACCGAACACAATATCATCTTCCGGACAAGCTCTTCAATTTTTCCGAATCACCGATTTGGAAATGTAGATGGGTACTATACGAAAGAAAGGTTACAGTTAACTAAAATATTATACATTTTTCACAATTAAATAAAAAAACATTAACTTCTTGTCACTTTATTTCTTCATGGTTCCTATTGTTACTTACGGCTAAGGAGCTTGAGTGATGGCATGAAGTGATCAATGAAAGATTCGGGAAAAAGTTCTCCAAAATATTTGGGACCAAGATCAGGAGACGCTGCAGATACTTTTATAAAAAAATGTAGGATTACTAATGAAAAAAGGTTATGTTAATATTATAGTTCATCTGATTATAATCCTCAAGATTTAAAGCAGGGGTGGCCAACTTTTTGCATACCATGCGCCATTTTCCATTTTTCGCAGACGAGTTCAGATGCGCCATACAACTCAAGCACTTTTTTTACCTTCTTTTGTTCACGTTTGGGGTTGTAGAATAGGGATAGGGGTAGGATCTGCTTCGTTTAAGGCAGAAAAAAGAATAGCTCAATCACGTAATTCAATTAATTAATTTCCGCCATTTCAAAAGACACACATTTATTGGAGCACCAATCTACAATAGTCAGAAATGATCTCTTGGACTAGAGGGTGATCGCTGTCGTTGACCCCACTGATGGTGATACAGCTGCCGGAGAGTCTCGTTTGGTGAAGATAACTCTGGACCACAGTTGTTGGATGTGGTGAGAGAGGGAAAGCTCTGAGCGCTCGCCGCTCATCCGCACGTGACTTCAAATACATGGTGCGCGGTGTTTGCGAACGTTTGAGCGGGAACGCGCAATGGCAACACCGATAGAAATATTAGTACGTTTGTAAACCCGCCTAAAGTGACAGCTCACAAGTTCCATTCTAAGTGTCAGACACCGTACAGTTGAACATTACCGAAGGCTGTATGAATTGAACTGAGAGCATTTTAGTGTTGAAAATATGAAGATAGATTCAGTTATGATGCCTTTTTTAAAAGAATAAGTAGGCGCAAGGATGCAATGCGCCACTTGTAATCATCCAATGCGCCACGTTTGGCGCATGCGCCACGGTTTGGCCACCCCTGATCTAAAGACTAAGATCAAGAGATGCAATATATACTTTGATAGAAATTTACCGGATTACAAGTGAAAAAAGGTTATATTAATATGATCATAATACTCAAGATCAAGAGACCAACATAAAGAAACGCTGCAGATACTTTTATAGAAATTTGCAAGATTACAAGTGAAAAAAGGTTATATTAATATGATCATAATACTCAAGATCAAGAGACCAACATAAAGAAACGCTGCAGATACTTTTATAGAAATTTGCAAGATTACAAGTGAAAAAAGGTTATATTAATATGATCATAATACTCAAGATCAAGAGACCAACATAAAGAAACGCTGCAGATACTTTTATAGAAATTTGCAAGATTACAAGTGAAAAAAGGTTATATTAATATGATCATAATACTCAAGATCAAGAGACCAACATAAAGAAACGCTGCAGATACTTTTATAGAAATTTGCAAGATTACAAGTGAAAAAAGGTTATATTAATATGATCATAATACTCAAGATCAAGAGACCAACATAAAGAAACGCTGCAGATACTTTTATAGAAATTTGCAAGATTGTAATCTTGCAAATTTATAGAAATTTGCAAGATTACAAGTGAAAAAAGGTTATATTAATATGATCATAATACTCAAGATCAAGAGACCAACATAAAGAAACGCTGCAGATACTTTTATAGAAATTTGCAAGATTACAAGTGAAAAAAGGTTATGTTAATATTATATGTTCGTCGGATCATAATACTCAAGATTAAGATATGTAACAGATACTTTTATGGAAAATTGCAGGATTACAAGGGTAAAAAGGTTATGTTATTATTATAGTTCGTCTGATTATAATAATCAAGATCAAGAGACCAAGATGAAGAGACGCTGCTGATGCTTTTATAGAAATTTGCAGGATTACAAGTAAAAAAGGTTATGTTAATATTATAGTTCGTCTGATTATAATATGTACTCGCTCGCTACTGGTATAGTATGTGCAAGTATAATTGCATCTACACGCGCAGTAATATTTCCACTACGTACGAAGACTTAAGATTAAGATATGTTACAGATACTTTTATGGAAATTTGCAGGATTACAAGGGTAAAAAGGTTATGTTAATATTATAGTTCCTTTGATTATAATAATCAAGATCAAGAGACCAAGATGAAGAGACGCTGCTGATGCTTTTATAGAAATTTGCAGGATTACAAGTAAAAAAAAGTTATGTTAATATTATAGTTCGTCTGATTATAATAATCAAGATCAAAAGACCAAGATGAAGAGACGCTGCTGATGCTTTTATAGAAATTTGCAGGATTACAAGTAAAAAAAGGTTATGGTAATATTATAGTTCATCTGATTATAATATGTACTCGCTCGCTACTGGTATGTGCAAGTATCATTGCATCTACACGCGCTGTAATATTTCCACTACGTACGAAGACTTACTGTGAGCACCTTGTCTTTTCAAATGGTTCTCAACACAAATGTATGATTATTGAGGCTCAATACAATGTTGTGTCCTTGCCACAGTATTCATCATGTCCGCATTGTCAATTCGAATACGTATTTTATTTAATAAGTCACTAGAGTTTTAATAAGCTCGAACATTATATGAAATGATTTTTTAATTATTACCAACATTAATGTCATATTTTCATTCAGCCACCAATGTTTTGTTGTGTTACAAAATATATATTTAAGTGCAAAAACATATTTAGTTATATTACAAATTGTAATTGTTATGATTGGCAGACGTGGAAAATAATTGAAAGAAAATATGTGCATTAGGAAGAAAATGTGACTTGTCCCTATATATGACAGAACAAATATGTAATTATTTAGAATGCATGCGAGTCAAACACTGATGTATTTAGTAGGATGAAAGAGAGCAGGTTTATATGATCTGGACATGTTGAATGGATGAGGGCCGAAAGATTGACTAAAGTAATGTATAATGCAAGCATAAGTGGGTTCTTATTAGATAAGGAGGGAAAGAAATAGAGGCAACTATATGTGATTATGTATGGATGTGGAGGAGGTGAAAGAAATATGTCGTGATAATCTGGTTCTCTATTCTTCTTCCCTACCCAAATAGAAAAAATGGTTTGGCAAAATATTTGTACATATGTACAATTTGTAATTTTAAAGCGTGATAAACTTGTCATTAAAATTAATACATTTTTATTACAAAGGTTTAATTCAATAATAATGGATGAAAAATGTATGAATAGTCGAAGTAGGTTCCATCAACCAAATCAAACTCTACGAATATAATAATATCACACAAAATTCTATCTTGATTCAATATGCATCTCTCGTTTCCCACAAATATGCTCCTTGATTTTATACTTCGGCTTTTGCTCAGAGCGTATGCACTCTGCTTGAGTAAACATAAAGATTTTACCGGAAGTTCTAGCGTTCTCTTCTTACACAATTTGTCAAGTCGAGGGAAGTCTTCACTTTTGGCCAACTACGTTGCCCAACGAAGTTAACCAAGTCGTATAACATAAAACTCGAGTATCTATTTGTACACTTTGCGTGATGTCTAAGTTCTTTTGCAGTTAGTAAGGTTTCTTCTGAGAAAGCATATCTAAAAGTTTTCTTGTTACATTTACCCACTTAGCTTTGAGTAGAGGCACTTTTTGTTTTATATGGTTTCGCGGAGTGCCTTAATTCGTCTTGATTTCACAAAAAAAACCCCTAACTTCCATTAGAATGATTATCGATAATATCGGAGACTTTGATATCAGTTGATTTTGCAAGCTGATGTCAAAAAAGTTGAATTCAAAAATGATATGCGTTATAAACTTGAAATTATTTTAAGAGAGAAGTTATTTTATATATATGTTTACTAAACTCATACAATTTATTTGAATTATCTAAAAAAAAAGTGTATTAGGCGATTTTATTGAAAAATGGAGAACATGGGGATAATTATTTTGTTAGAATTTTATTATGAAAATTATATTTATTCATAATAAGTTGTATAAACCACCACAAATCTACTCTAGTCAAACAAGACGATACAGAAGAATAAATGCATAAAAAACCCAACCCACAAAACATTTTCTTTTATTTTTTGAAATGTCGAATAAACACAGCTTAAACTTTTTTGTTAAAAAATACACATATATCATACATCTAGATATTTTTTTTTAAATGCATTTCATGGTTTTGATTTATCGTAACTATTGAGCCTTGAATTATGAAGACGAGTTCAACGAAACATAATTATTGCTGAAAAGCTTTTAAGAATAATGAAAGGTTTCTTATTACGTTATAGAATGTTGTTCCTAAGAACAACCCTGCTTTGTGCTGAAATCTCTCTTGATCCAGAGTTTCGATAAGGAATTTGTAAAGTGCCTAACCAATGTTGGACCAACATTGCAAATATGTATCTTGGATTAAATGCCAATCCGATGAACCTCCATCATTGTTGGAATATTATACTTGGTCTCCGAGCCATTATTGATGAATGTACAATAAATATCTTGAGCAATCAATCAAGATAATATATACAAATAAAGAAATAATGTTAGAATGGCAGTGCAGTGTAAAAACTATTTAAGTACAATCTTATTTTATGAATATGTTACGGTGTAAATACTGGATCAGTGAACATTTACTATTATTGTGAATATACGCCTTTAATAAAGTAATCAGCGAATATGTACTATCGTTCTAACTGTTCTAATTCAAATGTGAAAGTGTACATACATTCACTGTTTATCGATAGTGAACGTTCTAGAATATAAACATACTTGTACATGCACAGAGTCAGTTTTTGAGCATTGAAATACGAAACTCTGAAATGCAAATGCAAGAAAAATGGCCTATTACGTACGTCAAATATCATAAATCTTTGTATTATTTTTTAATTGTACACAGTTTAATCTGGTGAGCTTATAGCCATGTGATGATCCCTTCCAATCTACCAAAAAATCTCATAATAGACCTTGGATGAAAACTAGACTAGAATCTTTTAAAAAAATGGTTTTCAACGGGAATCATATCTGCAACCTCTGAGCTGAAAAACAAGTATCTTACCGACTAGGATATGAAGGCCAATTTTTGACTTGTAAGAAATAAAAACGTCAATGAAAAGGTTTTTATCGTTTTATTTAAATATACTTTCTCCGACCCCGTTATTGAAATAAGCAGTGAATGTGGTAGAAATTGATCGTTTGAAAATAACAAATTCATATTTGCTTGGGATTGTACATGATATGTAAACCTTTTAGTAAAGGTAAACAAACACTAGATAATATATATTATACAAACCTTAGGAAACGATTTCTCTCACATTGACTGATTACTTTAGTATATTCACTCATAATATTTCCCATTCCTGTACAATCCACTTCCACTCTGACATATGTCATATCACAAGGACTCTTGTACATTTATTAATTCGTATGGCCCTCTCAATGTATTCTAATGGGTGATACGAACATGTTTGTTAAACAAGCGAGCAAGAGACAACATCCTCTTCGAATCCGACAGTCGAGCTTAGAGCCACTGGTGTACGCGCGCTATTCAGTTCGTTTTCGCTTGAATTGTAAATACTACTGCACATAGAGAGACAACACTCGCGCCGGAGACTTACAGCTTGATTTTCCACGACACTGAAAAAATATAAAAGGTGTCTAGTTTGTTGTTTAAAGTCTTTTGTAGTGTTATACTGCGTAGTTTGACTTATGACGCGCAACGTTTCGAAAACATTCCAGTTTTCATTTTCAGAGATAGTTTGTAATCTGGTTCAAGAGATTGGATTCGTAATAAATCTGATTCAAGGAATCGGATACTAGTTTCGTTCAAAGGGTCTTCTAGGCTTTTATATAATTTTTTTACTAAAGAATAAAACATTGAAAAAAAACAATTAACCATTTTCTATACACTTATTAAACCTAAACAATTCTTTAAATGCTCGTGGAGTGAGGCATGTTTGCAATATAGGTGGTAATATTCCATACGCCATCGGTGAATATGTGAAAAAATCTTAAAGAAAAAGTTCAAATTTCAGTGATATTTTTCAAGATTTTTTTAAAAATAGTTATGGTTCTTAGTCTTGATAACCCTATTTTCGTATGACCTTTATAAAAAGTGAAAACATATATTGGGCTAGTTAAAAGTCCTTTAAAAATGTTTCATATTTAAAAATACGAATATGTGTTTGATTGCGTTAAAAAGAAAATAAATGATGTACGAGTGATAAATCAGCTTAGAAAAAATAAAAACATCTATTTTTCATAGTTTAAATAGACGAAAAAATGAACACATTACTATTTGATCCCGTTTTGGGTACAGTTTAAATGTCGGATTCGGTATATTTTATTAAGTAGATATAAAATAAATACTTTGCTTTTCAAAGGTTACTAAAAAAATTGATTCTGCCAATGCCCACACTTAGGGCAAGGCAAGCAGCTGATTAGTTGATGTTAAGAATTTATGGCGCCCGCTTACTCCAAACTCAGGCTTTTAAACTAAGTCAAAATCATGTGTGACATATATAAAAAATGTGATTAAATTTTTGACAAAGATCATTTTATTATTATTTAATCCTGCGTTAACCTTCAAAGTTATAAATTATAGTTTCGTATTAATTTATAGATATACGTTTGTGAATCGTCTCGAAATTGATATTTGGCCGCGACGCGTTCCCGTTTATAGTAATTAAGTACGCATTCAGTTCGTAAATCTATGGCCCAGTATCCGCACATAATTTTCCCCATTTAAATGCAAATGAACGTACAACAAAACCGTAAACAATGAGACATAAATTTCTCGAATCTTCAAATACAAACAGTTTGTACATACAGAAATACCCGGCCCATAAATCTGGACCATAAGGAAGAAGGCTGCGGGTAAACATTCTGGCATGGCCTGTTGAAAGGGATCTGGAACAGGCGACCAACCCGATACGCGACCATTATCCTTGTCCCCATATCCCTGAGATATGTTTGCTTTGATTGATTTGAAAAATATGTGAAAAAAAATGTACGCACAGTTTTATCTTAAATTGTTCAGATGGTACTATATTCCTGTGATTTGTTTACTTTGATTTATTTAAAAAATATATGCTTTAAATAAATAAAATATTTATGTATAAAAAAATAAAATTCACACAGTCTTATCATTAAATTATATTATATTTTATTATTTTTCTTTTAATTTATTTTATTATTTTTCTTCTAATCAATGTAACCAAAATGATAAGCATCCTTACAACTCCTTAAAAGTAGATGAAAATATTCGTGTGATTTGTAGGACGGTACTCGGTATGGTTTTCGAACTAGTTTCGTGTGATTTGTAGGACGGTACTCGGTATGGTTTTCGAACTATAATAGTTTCCTAGACTCCAGCGCAGCAGACGTTATAAAAGTACTTTGATTCTACTTCTTTGTCGAATGAATGATAATTTAATATT
Source organism: Odontocerum albicorne (assembly GCA_949825065.1). NCBI lineage: Eukaryota > Metazoa > Arthropoda > Insecta > Trichoptera > Odontoceridae > Odontocerum > Odontocerum albicorne. The sequence continues at coordinate 27,062,338 of OX463846.1, forward strand.
TTAAATGCAATTAATTTAACTTGTATTATTATTTTAACTACCCGCAGGGAAACTAAAACCTTTTTAAAAGTATTTCAAGAATCATTTACCTTTATTTTACAGACATCATAACTCAAACTCTTTTATTAAGGTAATAAAATATTAACTTTGCTATTTGAAAATAAATCATTTTTCAAAATTAAAACATCTTAGCAATACCTTACAAAGCGCCAAAGGTAGAATCAAATAAATTATAAAATGCAGACATTTCTCCCTTTGAATGTGAATATATATTTAAGGATCTTGGGGTTCCATTTGGTGGAAAATTTCCATTTGCGGACTGCACGTCACTTAGGGGGTGTGACAAGGGTATATTTGCAATATGACTTTTCCATCGAGGATTTTTACCACCTTTTTCCAGGGATACGTGGTTAGAAAATACGGAGAAAGAGCTCGTTGGGCTGAAAACAAACCATTTCAAACGAATCGAATGTGTCAATTTTGTTTAGTCAACCGATGCTATTAGTGTGCCCTATGGAATATAAAGTAAGCGAAGATAACCTTAGTGATTTTTTTTTCTTTTTTATAGACGAATATTTTCGTTTGAGTGTGTACTGGCAAAAAAATTTCTTGTTTGTCCGATTATTTGAAATGAAATTCGAATTAAGGTTTGCTTTTATTTATATTGATCGATTTAAAATAAAAACACGCCAAGTACAAACAACTAGAAAATCGAGATAAAGAAAGGATAAATATTTTTTGCAATACAATTATTCTTTTTATTTTTTTTATTTTTTTTAAGTTTACATAAAAAAACAATTCTTACAACCGATTGAATCAAATATAAAAATCAAATTTTAAAATATTGATTGGTGCATTGCCCTTGTTATAACAAAGCAAATAACGCATTTACCAAAATTTCAAGTAAAATTGTTATTGATCTACATTTTTACTCGAATAAAGTATATTTTTAGTAGATAATCTATCCACACTTGGATGATTTGTGAAACCAAATGCAATTAATTGTAACAGTCAATTTAATAAATTTAATTTACCAAACACAACAATTTAAGATATATTAAAAATTAATTTAACTAACTATTGAGGTATTATTTCCAGATTTTAAGTTTGATTTAATGGAAGAAAATCTTAATCGATCTAAAAGAAATAAAATATGTATATTTTATTTGTTCTGTACAATAACTGTTTTTTTCGTTTCAAGGAACGTTTACTTGCCTGAATATTCCTGGTGACACTGGAATATACCTTGATTAAATTTTCCCATGATTTACCTTTACTGAATATTCCCGATGACACCGATATAGAAATTCTTCTACATATTACTATATATACTATCAATTAGTATTTATTGCTATCATTCAGGATATAATTGAAGGTGTTTTTAAATAGGACGACTAATATTTAGTATATTTATAGATCAGTCTACAAGAAGTATGAACAGGTGTGAAAACATGAAAAAAGAAAGAGCGTCAGGCTGCGGTGGAGTGAACTCAGAACTTATATTGTATAGGGGTGAACGAATGATCGAGTAATTTAGACAGTTTTACAACAAACGTTGCGCATCTGAAAGACTGGAGGTGTACATTGATTGTTCCGTTATAAAAAAGTAAAGGTGCAAGAATGGAGTGTAGAAGTTACAGAGTCATTAGTTTGCTGATTTTTGTAATTAAACTGTACGTAAAAATTCTGATAGAAGTGAAAAGAGAGTATGGGATGCTCAGGGTGCCTTTTTAACAGAAAAACGGTGCGTGGACGAGATTTACTCTTTCAATTTGTCTGTGGAAAAATAAATGGAAAAAAATAAAAAGTACATTGGGCGTTTGTGAACTTGGTAAAAGCATATGAATAAGAGACAAGTTATGAAAATTTTTGAATATGGTGTTGAATGAAAAAAAAATCGTGATATTGTTTCACTATACACCAAAATTAGAGCCTGTATAAAAGTGAACGGCACCTTGATTGATTGGTTTAATATGTCAAAAGGTGTAAAGCAAGGATGCATTATGTCACCCTGGTTGTTTAATATTTACATAGATTCATGTATGAAGGAACTACACAGGTCAATTGGTGTCATACAAATGTCTTACAAAGGTCAATTGGTGGCATACAAATGATAACTGTATGCAGATGATATGACAGTGTTGGTCAAATAAATTAAATAAATTGTATGAGAGGTGTGATGAGAAAGGTCTAAGAATTAATGTTACAAAATAATAGTGATAGAAAAGTGAAAAAGGAAAAGTAAATGCCTCGTATAGGTGAAAAAAGAAAGATTGGAGCAAGCAAGCAGTATTTTCTCGGATGATGGAAGAGTTAAAAAGGATGTCAAATGACGTGTAGCGATAGAAAATCAAGTCAATGTGGCACTAAAACGTATAAACTCGAAATGGACATTATCGAAATCTGCTAATATGATCTATGTCTACAATAGTATTTTGGTGTCAACTTTGATGTTTGGGAGTTAAACGTGAACGTGGAAAAAGACAGAGGAGCCGAATAAATGTATTCTGAAAGAAGAAAACGTAGGAAGTCAGAGATTTTTTAGAAGTTGTCTGGGAAGGTGTATGGATGAAAAAGAGGCTAAGGATTGGTGTCGAGATAAAAAAAAGTATAGCACACTGTCATCTTTGCCTTCCCAGATAAGGTAATGGCGTGATATTATGTAACATATGTAAGTATGTATTTGTATTTCAATCATAATAAATGGCGTGGGATTTTTTCCCTTATGAGCCTTATTTATTATGTTGTTTATAGTTCAGGCATTAACGTTGTGGAGGTTTAAAGACATTGTAATTTATTTTTATCAAACACTGTTTATTCCACTTTTTTGTGACGGTATAACCCTACCGATTTCAAGGCTTTCACCTCATCTTCAGGGGAGCGCAAACAAGACTTATTTATTAGCAAAAAATATTGAAAGTATTATAAACAGAAGACATGAGTAACATTACGGTCTTGGCTTTAATGCAACATGAAACGCTTAAAAATATATATCGATCACTTTATCCGTAACCAAAAATACCACAAATAATAAGCTATAGTAATAGGCAAACAGATTTTAAAGCAATGTTTGCAGAGGAAAAAGTTGTGTTGATTTCGAAACATCAATAAATGAACAAGATTGGGAGTGGAAGATTTTTTTAATAGCGCAGGAGATCCATTTTAGGAGAAGACAGATTGTGGCCCACGATATAAATGACATCGCCCAAAGATAAACATTAGAGACCCTAAAATAATAAGAACGATTTTACTGTAACATAAGTAACATGGAATGCTCTTCAGCCTTAAAATTTTCATTTAGAAAAAAATCATGTGCCACATAAAAAAACAGTTCGTAAAATAAGAAGAAAACAAGGTATTTCCAAATAATTATTTAAAAACATAGATATTAAATTATTGCATACATAAATAATTATTGCATACATAAATAAAATTATTGCATACATAAATATTGCATACATAAAATACATATTGCATACATACATAAAATTATTGCATACATAAATATTTCATACATAAAATACATATTGCATACATAAATACATATTGCATACATAAATTGCATACATAAAATACATATTGCATACATAAATATTGCATACATAAAATTATTGCATACATAAAATTATTGCACACATAAATAAAATTATTGCATATAAAAACATAGATATTAAATTATTACATACATACATACTATAATGGAATTTCCTTAGCTGGGAAGGTAGAGAGGACAGAGCGCCACACTTTCCGTCGTAATTTCTCATAATTCATTCCGTATTCCGTCATATATTTCCACCCCATGTATTCTTCTTAGTGCACACATTTCTACAGCATTTTTTTTCAATTTAAGTACTTTTTCTACGTCGACGTTTCACTAAATCATTCATGTACAAAATTCTGTACATGCATCCAGTTATCTTAGAAGGGTTAGTTCCCCATCGCCTGCACAAGGCCCTGCCACATGTTCGTGTACTGCGTCACCTCGGTCAAATTAATGTTTATGAAAACATTTTCGTATCTGCTTCTATTGATTCTTCTAGGTAAGGAAATGATTTAAAAATAAGTTGACCAAGCGCTGTCGGGTATGAATACAAGGAAAATGGATGTAGTGGCGAGTGTTGTATTCAATATTTTAAATTGGATTGTGTCGGGTGTATGAAGCAAGTATAAAATTTTCAATTTTATCTCATAGAGGTTCTATTCAGCGTACAATGGAGTACGGTGTCTTATAATTTATTGATAGAAAAGAAAGTTCGGTTCAGTTTCATATCTTGTAACATTCTTAGAATTATGATAAATAACCTGAAATTATCCATACTCTATCTTCATTGTAATATAAAATATATTTCCCTGTTCACAGATTAAAAAAAATTATCTTTATAAATACTCACAAAAAAACTTTGTATTCAGTTGAGCGTTACATAATCATGCATCGATTTTTTAAACAAAATTATATATAAATTAACCGGAATAATTTTTCATTTTTTATATTCGAGGGAGGGAGAAGTTTTTTCAACTAGTGATCGCATGCATAGAATGCTTGCCAGTTAACTGGACGACCAAACACACTTAAATTTACAATATGATAACATATTATTTCTTCATCAATCTTTGATTAATCATCATAAACTGTGTTTTCTCTATGCAAAATTAAAATACTGAATGATTTACTTTTCTTTATATAAAATCATCAACTTTTACCTAAATTATCCTGAATTGCTTAGCTTTTTTTTATATTAGCGTTTCTTCTGTACAAACTCGCCATAGGGTTGCTTCCCATTGTAAACTGATAACCTCTAATTATCAGCAAAATTCAATTTTGTGAAATAAATTTTCTGAAATTGCCGATATATTTTTTCTACTATGTTGAGTATAAAATAAAGCTGATTTAAAACTTTATTAAATGTTAAATTTGTACTGCACTTTTCTTTGCACACGAATATTAAAAATGCCGCTGTTGGTATTGTGAGGTCCGGGCTGCCTGTCTGCAGACGGCCTCATATCGTATAGATTACTGTATATATTGTTATTTTTTATAATTTTTAAGTGGTTTTAACTTGTTTTCTTATACGAGTATATAAAATTATTTAATTGTATTAATACATATTTTGTTTGCTTTAATTATAAATGTTATAATTTGTGTTTTATTTCAGGAATATTTATCTTTGTAATTAATGAAACATTCACAATCTGTATTTTTTAAATATTCTTATAATAACGTTGTAGCGTTGTTGAAATAAATAAATTCGTCTTTCACTGTTTAATTTATTATATAATATAAAGCGCTACATGAATAATGGATTTTTCATCCAACCAAACCACATTTTTTTAATCCACGCATTCACTAGCGAGTTATGGTAAGTTATGCCAATCGTTTGACGGTTGTCCCTAATAGCGTATGGACGTGTATTCGTGTGCTCTGATACACATAATCGTATTGCAATTATCTCGAAAAATGACTCATGATATTGTATGACACGTTGGCCAAACGTATTCTTATATACATTTATACTATACATATTACGCTTCCGTTGTATACAGTGCAGCCTGATGAATCTGTTCCTATTGTATTCGCAATCTCTGCAAAACAACAAGAAACATATTTAAAAGGCCTTAAGTCGAATCTAGACCTGGAGATTTTTATTAAAATAGGGTCCAGCAGAAATCGCAATCGCCAGGCTAGAAGACAGGCGTCTTACACCACGAAGCTCGTCTGTAAATTATCGAAAGGTTTTTACTTCAAAAGCAATAATAAAAAAGGCGTTAATTTCAAAATTCAAATAATTGACGATCCGATATCTCTGCGTACCATACAAAATCTAAATGTATTTCTGTTACAAAGACGATAATTTGATGTTTGTATTAATTTTACGAGCTGAAATTAAGTTGATACCTTAAACTTAACCTATCTTATTATATGACTTGATCTCATCACCGTGAGAATGTGAGGCAGCCGTGATTGCATATCAAACTAATAATCAAGTTTACTCTAAGTGCTTTCGTTATAACTATTGGAGCGGTGCCGGTTGCTGTGTTTTGCTCCGGATGCGACTAATTGCCCCTTTTCCGCTGGCTTTCATTAAATGCTAACTACTTCCATTTTCCTATACTCATTTCTCCGTCACTTAATTTATGGGGACTTCTAATTATTGCCGCACTAAGTACTTTTGCCTTAAGATGCTCTCAAATTCACATTACCGTCACTACAAGTATTGTCACTATACTTAATAGAAGGATTTTATAACCTTTAAATTTAAGTATTTTTTGGAATATTTGTCGTTAAAACTATTTATTTAGAGAAGACAATTTTACTTTAATTAAAAAGTTATGATCATTTTGCATAAACTCAATTATCTTATTTTCATTTATTGTTACTCTCTTCGTATTATGAAAATAATTAGAGTAGAAAAAGTGGTGTTAGTTCTACATAAAAAAAAACATTTTTTAAAACAACAATACAAACAGTAATTGGATAATATATTTAAAAAACACTTGCAATTTTCTTGTCTTGGACTTCAATGTTTTTATGAGAGATAAGAAGAGTATGAATAGGAATAAATTGTACTAGAGATGTAAAAAGAATGGTCAGAAAATGATTGTTGGTTGATCCAAAGTTATGGCAATATAAAATTTTAAAGGCAAAGGGAATGATATATATCTGTAAGTAATGAAAACTTAGAGTAAGTCGAAGTATTCTGCTTTTTAGGTAGTATTTTCTAAGATAATGGAAGAGCTTCAAGGAACATCGAAAGGTGTGTAGCGGTAGGACACAAAGTCAAGCGGATGTACTCATAGAAAACCACTTCACTTAGCAAAAACATGTGACGGAGTGGTCTGTTTCCTTAATCACAAAATTGGTCCTTAATACTTAAATACTCAACAACTTAATTTTATTCGCAAAATTCACCGTAAAAATAAAAAAAATATTTATTATTAGCTCGAATTATATCAACGAATAAGGTAAAAAATCTGAATTATTTATCAACCAAAACGAGACACTCCTGAAGTATCTAAGGCAAGAATTCTGCTATCCCTTAAACTTGTGTATGTATAATTTAGTCCGGATAAGTTATTTGGCCTATGACAATGGTTTAAGTTAGTTGTTTGTACAAGGAGGAGAGTGTCCACTCAAACATTATTTGCAGTATATTCAAGTTTCCTATCTAAGTTGTCTGTCTACAACTAAGTCAACAATTTCTCCAACTGGAAAAGTAGAAGTTGTTTGCCACCTTTCCTGCCATAGGACTGCCTTCATCAATTTGGAAATAGCAACCTGAACACTCAAACAGTTAATTAATTTTCAACGGAACTAGATAAGTAATGTATAATTCTAACGAAATTTAACCAAACGTGCTTGAAAAATTGATTGAATATGGAAAAAAAATTTGATTTATCTTTTGCACAAAATAAAACATTAAAATGTGTAAGAAGAAAAAGGTTACTTTAAAACTTTTAAGAAAATATTGGCATTTATAAATATATTAAGAATCTAAAAGATTACTTTGACATAAAAAATACGCCTTGTTTTTATTGAAAAATCTCATTGAATTTTATCCCAGAAAATCTTTTATGATTTTGATGGGTTTTAAAAACATCCCTACTTACATTCGTGTTCTTATTCATTATTTTCTTAACAAATCCATCACACAACAAAATCTATCTATATAATAAAACACTGACTGGAGTACTAATGCCAGAAAGCTTTAGGAAGAGCTATCTTCTCCCGTTCTATAAAAATAAGGGAGACACCAGGAAGTGCGACAATTACAGGGGGATAAAGCTTATGTCCCACACCATGAAAATATACGAGACGATTATTAACACCCGAATAAGGAATGTTGTCAATATTAACAACGACCAATGCGGCTTCGTGTTGGGAAAATCAACTAAAGATGCAATTCAAACTGTCAGAACCCTAGTCGAAAAATATCGAGATGCCAAAAAAGACCTCCACATGATATTTATAGACCTGGAAAAGGCATTCGACAGGGTACCCCGAAGCCTGATTTGGGCAGCCTTGAGATCTCATAACGTACCGAAAAGACATGTGCTTACCATACAAAATATGTATACCAATGGGAAAACACAAGTAAGATGCACGTCGGGAACATCACATGAATTTCCAGTTAAAGTGGAGGTGCACTAAGGATCTGTCCTCAGTCCACTGCTGTTAATAATTGTCATGAATTATCTAACAAATCATAAAATGAACGATATCCTTAAGACTATGCTTTTTGCAGATGATGTAGCACTGATATCAGATAACTATTGTGACTTGCAGAGCAGCCTGGAGAGATGGAGAAAGATCCTGAAGGAAAGCGGCTTAAAAATGAGTAGGAAAAAGACAGAATATCTGTACCTGCCATTTGAAGACCCAAATGCCACAACTCCTTCAATGCAACTGGATGGGGAAACATTAGCCGGCTGTGACTCATTTAAGTATCTGGGCTCACTCATTCACAAAGACGGAGGGTGCGCCACGGATGTTGACCATAGAATAAGTGTGGGATGGATGAAATTCAGATCGGTAACAGGAGTCTTGTGTGACCCAAAAATGCCTATAAAACTGAAAAGAAAGGTATACTAGACTATCGTTAGACCCGCAATTATATATGACTCAGAATGCTGGACTATGTACAGATCCTACTCTAGGCAACTTGAAACAGCAGAAATGCGAATGCTTAGGTGGTCGGCAGGAGTATCACTGAAAGATAAAATTTAGAGCTCACGCATTCGTGGTAGCCTGGAAGTCACACATAAATAGTAAGCGGGAAGAGCGACAGCTGAGATGGTACGGGCACATAAGACGGAGACCACCAGACCATACTGTAAATCAGGCAATGTCTGTGGATCTTCCTCGACAGCCGTCCAGAGGAAGGCTAAAGAACTCCTGGATGACTCAATGCTCCAAAATCCTGCAGAGAAATGGCCTAAATGAAAGCGACACCCAGAACCGAAGAATATACAGCCTGAGAACGAGAAGAGCCGACCTCAACAGCCTACCTAGGCAATGAGTTGGGACAGTGCCAGGAAGAAGATAACGTATTTAAATACACTCCAAAAACACATAATTGGCAGAAAATACATTTAAAAGAGAAGATATCAAAAGGTCTGGGCTCATCTAATAACATTCCCTTAGCCAAGATACACCCCACCAATATAGGGCGAATCCAGCCTCGAGGACAGCAGATGTATTTCAGCCCACACACTTTATTTCAGCCCACAGAACATGTAGAACAAGAGGAAAAAAAAAACAGAAAATAAATAGATGACAGAAAAAAAGGAAATCCACCAATACCACCTCAGATTAATTCAAACAAATGAATGAAAGCTCCTTGTCAGCAATACAATGTATACATATGTTATTACACATATAATAAATTAATTCCGAAATCGCACATACTCGTATATCTTAAAATAAACTGCAGACAATACATTTACCTATGAGAGAAGAGATTAAAAGGCCCGGGCTCATCCCATAACATTCCCACGGCCGAGATACTCCTCATTAATGTAGGGCGAGCCCGACCGCAAGGACATCGGGGGTCTTTCAGCCCACACCCTTGTACATTTAGACTTAAAATACAAAAAAAATATTATATGGCAGAAAACAAATAAAAAGTAAACCTACATATACCCCCTCAGGTTAACTGTTAACAAGAACGAAATAAAGAAAAAGAAAAAAAGCCTCAAGGAGTCCAAAGTTCATAAAAATAATATGACAAATGGAAAATGACGTTCACGCATACAAACCACAACACAACAGATGGAAATAATTAAGCAGTAAAATGAAAATGAATGAGAAGATAACGCACACACAACCCCCGACTCATCACCAGCAAAAAAAGAGGGGAAAAAAGCAAATAAGAGTCCAAATCGTAAAGAAACTCACTAGCCATTTAGAAGGTAACATTTTAGAGCATCTCTGAAGATACAACTATTCACCCGCTCTTTCAATGTCAGGGGCAACTCATTTCCGCGTTTGCTGGCTGAGTGTGAGAAGGATCCCTCGAATAGTATTAGATTATGGTTTGGGATCAGTAAAATAGTTTTTCTGCTTTTAGTTTCGTAGCCGTGAAAATCCCTAGCCCAATTCAGTTTTTCGAAGAGATACAGTGGCCTTTTTGTACTGATAAATTTATGCGTGAGTACGCTTAAGTGAAGAAACTGTCTGTTTCATGTCAATAATTTTAAATGCTCTCAAAGAAGGGCTAGACCTTACTGTAGGTAATCCATCGCCGACGAGTACAGAGGTCACTCCATGTCGTGCAGTCCAAGGTACCTAAAAGTCCAATTCTTGATCCGACAACCTCTCGTAGTGTGAATACAATTTGAAAGCGATATCTGGCGACTCCTTTAATTTTATGCGTTTTTTTTTCTACAAACGTTCCACCCCTTCAGCCACGGTGCCTCTCCACTGGACAATCTAGCTCTCGGCATATTATGATATTCACACGGATTGGAGTTAAGGCCGTCTTTGTACCTCGATCACTCTAGTCTATGTTCCTCAACTTTAGTTCAGAGAAGAGTAACCACTTGACAATTCAACATTCAAGCAATCTATCCTGCCGATCTAAATTGCTGTCTAATTATCATTGCTTTTATGCTGAATGTCTTAGCATATCGCGAAAGCTTGGATTTGTGCACTAGTCCTGCCATTGTATATTGTTAACATGACACAAGTATCTTTGACGAAACTTTCCAACATTTTAAAGTATATTCTATAGATAGTTCAGATTTCAAAGCATAGATGGTGAAACCACGTATTTTTTATTCTAGTTGTTTTATATAAGTCTCGATATTCAATCACCTAGTCCAGTGTAAGTACCCCTTGCACTTCTTAGTTGGTATTGTATTTCCTTATCAATATTGACGTCCCATGATAAAATGCTTCTAAGATAACGAAAGAGCGGCACATTTTCCAATACACTGTTCCCCGTGGCAATGCTGGATGGGTATACATCGATCCAAGGTGCTAGATGATGATATATTTTAATTTTATTTGTGTTTATTTAGAGGCTGAATGACAGATGCGCATCATGAAAGTTGTTCATGATGAAGTTTATAAACATTATTCTGAGTTGGTTAATACAATATTATGTACAGTTTGGTTTTTGAACAGTCTGCTAACAGTGAATAAATCTCCACCATTTTAACAATTGTGTACATGTGCGCCAGTCGGGGAACATTCTTGTTGTCCTTTCACGTGAGTGGAGCCTGATACTCCCTCAAAAATTAGTCTGGATGCCCTGGATTAGTCGATATGTTTACGACTTCGGCAGAACGATATTAAAACATTGTTTTCATATATAAACATGTATATATATTTGAATCACCCTTTATATATTACAGGAGAAATATATTACAGAAAATATTTAGAATTGGGTTACCGTAAGATATGTATTCATTCCCATTGAATGTGCAGCATATCAGGAAAATGATATACCAAAGGGATCTGCACCCCTTGACCGATGAAAGGGTGATGAATTCCGAGATTAGAAATACCTGCTGAGAAGTAAGTTACTTAAATATGAAAGCTGACTCAGTGACGGGGGAATTGACTCGGGTATTTCATATATTTACCAACTAGTATGCGTTTCTAAGAATTAAGTGGGATTATAGTTATGTATTGAGGAATTACAAGTAAAGTATGGTTAGATTAAATAAAATATATTTTGAAATAATGAAACGCTGAAAGTCAGAAAAATTGTAAGAGTTGAATAAAAATGTGTATGGATGTAGAAGAGATCAAAGATATGTGTCAAAATAGGAAATTCTGGATCTTTGTCTTCTCTGCCCCACTCTATCATGGAGATAGCGTGATAGTGTATATGTATGTTTATTTATTTATTTTGACTATACGGAATTATGAAATTTGTTAATTTATTTAAACCCTTCACTGAACAATGTATAATTTGGCGAGTTTATTGCCAAAAGGGAAATCTCGACCAACCAATCCAAACATTGTTTGAGAGTTTTCAGTATTTGATAAAAGATTAACATAAGAGCTTTATTCATTTTTTTTTTGAGAAATAAAATATTTAAATGCTATGTAAGAAAATAAAAAAGACAGAAATCATTAGATTGTTTAAGTATAAAAAAAATATGTGACTAGGAAAAAGGTAGAAGGACTACTAGAAAGAAGGATAACGGGGGAACTAGGAACACGCTACGTCACTAAAGGAAAATAAAATGCTTTTGGAGTTACTGAAGGAAAATAACACGCCAACAATAACACTTGTTAACAAATTTTAACTTTTTGTCGGTCACAGAGTAAATTAGTTGATTCTTACTAAATCGATCCTGTTGATTGCGAAAATTGCAGCGAAAAGTTTGTAATACGTAACATTTTCGCGTGACAGAAGGGAGAGGGTTTTAATAAAATAAATACGTTTTAGCGCGTTTCAAAAGTCGTAATAATACGAGTAACAATGAAAATAAATAAATTCCTGAAATACTAAATTTAGACAGAGAATACAATGTTGTTACTCGTTTATAGGAAAATAAAAAAGCAGAACAAAATTTGACCTTATGTACCATTTTTTGTTAAAAAAATAATAGCCTTTTTATCAATTTGATAATTACTGTAATGTAGGGGCTCCTAAGTTATCAAATTAGATAACTAAGGAGCCCCTACATTACAGTAAACAACTATATACAGATTACTAGCAACATTTTTTTGTTAAAATATGAAATACTTACAGCTATTTTTTCCTCTTGTACTTTGTGTCACCTTCTCTGAACAAAATCCAACAGTAGTCCCCCATCATATTATAATCCCACCTTCCTTGATATCGTTGTTCCATCCTGTGAATATCCTGATGGAATCTTTCTCCTTGTTCATCACTTACAGCTCCTAAGTTCTCTGAGAAAAAGTCCAGATGTGAATGCAGGAAGTGTATTTTCAGTGACATTTGACATCCTAGTTTCTGGTAACTATACAATAGTTCCTGTACAAGCTGTTCGTAATTGTCAGCTTTATTATTACCTAGGAAACCACTAACAACTCTTCTAAAGGTTTTACAAGCTTCAAGTTCTTCAACACTTATTTTTTTTTCGAACTTTTCATATTTCAAAAGTTTTCGGATTTGGGGGCCAACAAAAATTTCCTCTTTCACTTTAGCGTCACTGAGTTTTGGAAACTGATTCCTTACATATGCAAAAACTTTTCCACTTTTATCCATAGTTTTAACGAAATTCTTCATTAAACAAAGCTTGATATGTAAGGGAGGGAGCAAAACTTTTTCTGGTTTCACTAAAGGAGCATATGTTCTTCTGGGACGTAGCTTTCCCTGGGAAGCCAGTCTTTCATTGTGTAGTGTTTTTCAGTCGCTCTGCTGTCCCATGAACAGAAAAAAAAACAATATTTTGTGAACCCGCCCTAAAGTCCGAGCAATAAGGCAACGATTTTCAAATCTCCGCAGAGTTGCCAGCAGTACGTTTTGTATTGGACTGCATCTACTAACATTGACAAATTGTCATAAGTTTCCTTCATATCCACTGAAATTGATGGTTTAGTATTTCCATTATACATGATTGGTCCTGATCACACACATGACATCCAAAATAGCAGTAATATGCTTGTTTTAATTTATCTGACAAAGTCCGACATTGGGATTTTCGTAAATTCTCCACAAACGTAACAAAAACTGTCCGTCGAATGTACACACGCACGGCGAGATTTATTCCTTTTGAGAACGCTAAGAACTCGAAACTAAACACTTGAAAACGAATTCTGCAACTTGTTACTTGCTCACATAATATAATTTTTAACTGGTTCTAAAATGCAATATATTCTATATAGTATTTTAAACTACAAACCCACCATCCAGCCTGGCGCCACGGCCGGGAAGCAATAAAGTAATAAAAATGTTCCACTTACTACGCGCCTTATTAATGCAAACTCATGTATTGGAAAGAACACAATTCCTTAAATTACACTTCTAATGTACTATGAACAACAATAAATGTATTAAACTTATGAATATACTGGGGAATAATTTAAAGAAATCCATAGGTTGATACCCGATTGCATTTGTAAATCGTTATTCATATTTTAAGTAATTTCCTGTTTTTTCTCTTAAAAGGTACATGATGGAACATTTTCAAGTTCATATTCGTTATCAGCACACAAAAATTGACCTAAAATGACCGTTTTCACCCTTGTGACAAAAACCTTGTTAACTAGTGTAATTAACAACTATCATTTAATATATAAAATGCGTTCTTACAATCCGGCATATTGACGGAAATATTTGAATCAAGAAAAATAATATTCCAAGTTGATTTGCATTGGTTGAGCGTGAGTTGAAAAGGGTTTTCTCAATGTTCTTACTATTTTTTCTACATATCATGTATAATTTGTATGTGGACATGAAATGTGTAATCGGAAGACGCTACTGTCTTTAAAAATCTGTAAATTGAACCTTCGTTTCAGAATCACTGGAATAAACGTGTTATATACTCGTAAATTATGCCATTGCAGTATTGGTAATACTACCACACGTGGAAAGGCAACAATTAGTTTTCACATTATTGTTATGTAACTTTCATTAATTATTGTAAAAGTGAACGTTCATATAAACCTTGGATTATATTAACCATAAATCAAATTAGATATTTTGATATTTTGACTAGGCAAGGTGGAAGAATAACTAAGCGAGCATATAAATCAGAAGTGTAAAGTGTACGTGAAATAGGTGGACCGAAGAAAATTAAGCTCAAGTGGAACATATTTTTAAAGAAGGTAAAGAGAGAAGTGTGAATTAAGGAAGATTGTAAATGATGATATGTACGAAGGAGGCGAAAGTTGTTTGCTCGGATAGATAAGTTCAGAGATATGTTCTCTCTCCCAGCCCCGCGAGGGACATGACTCTTAATGAATGACCGGCTAATAATAAGAAAGACTAAAATATTAAAAGATTGTATACAAAGTTCTCTACAGTATTGAAGTATTCGTTCTTAAACATATTTGAAAATAACTCTTTCGAATACTAAGCGTGCAAAAATACAAACATAAGCTTATTTGATTAATAAACCCTAGAGGAGTTTAACCCGTCATTGAATTAAAGCTAACCTCAAGACGAGCCCTTTAACCTCAACTACCATTAAGTTAACCCTCCACCCACCGCAGAATGCCAATCAGCCTCCCTCTCTATAAATTTACACCCCCTTAATTCATCTTCTTCCTCCTTATAACATAAGCACTGTGTCTAATGATGCGATAATCGATACAACCTTAATCGCTTAAATAAAAGTTATCTTTGTTTATAGATACAGATACTAAAGGAAGCTTATATGATATTACGAGTATATTGAAACAATTTCTTTAGCATAATCGTGGCAAGCATTGGTAATTGCTTCATTAAATCTATACACTGCTATAAGATAATGAGTTCCAATAAACAAAATATCCTCCAATTGACGACATTTTTTTTTCAGAACAAAAAACTGGTTCCTTAATTTATCATAAAAAGACAACGGATAAGAACTCCATTCGTTGTTATCGTCAGTGTGGATAGATTGTGAGAACTGAGATTTAATTCTAGACCAATTATCGTAACTCGAAAACTGTCGTTACTGGAAACACTCACTTTGTTCACTTGCCCATAGACGTATAATCATAGGTTAGAAATAAGTCAAATAACCATCCTGGACTTATAAATCCTAATTCAGGACAGTCAATCGTCCAAAGCATCTAACGTCGCAAGATGGATGTATGCAATACCTAATTAAAGAACCTCAGCCGACTGTCATTGACGATAAGCGTTATCTGACGTTAAGTATGAGAATGATCAAATTCCTTTCTTAAACCGTATTTTTCATTCATTTATTTTATCCCCCTCAACATATCCAAATTGGCATTGTACATATTAAAGAGCGTATCTGGAAGACAACGTTGTTTTCAGCCCCGTTAATCGAACCTTTGGAATTAAGAACCACAGGGGTAGACATGGAACTCGCAATTCGTCATCACAAGTGTTGGCGATACTACCGCAGGTGAAGATGTAACGTTTTACTAGACTGGGATCTTTTATTTATTTTTATTTTTATGGAAATCATTGAACCCCGAGTGGAAGTGTAGCGTGTTACCACCTAGACCACGAATGTCGAATTGAAAAAAGAAAGACCTACAATTTCCAGACTGAATACAGCTCAATCTATATATAGCCTTTTGAGAGATTAAATGTTCGTTGGCAGATATTCCATAAATTAAAAAGTACGAGTAGATATTCCTTTTAACTGAAGACTTATTAAGTCACAAAATACCGTGTCT
Organism: Odontocerum albicorne; assembly: GCA_949825065.1. NCBI lineage: Eukaryota > Metazoa > Arthropoda > Insecta > Trichoptera > Odontoceridae > Odontocerum > Odontocerum albicorne. The sequence continues at coordinate 27,078,614 of OX463846.1, forward strand.
TATAATCTGGAATAGGATAAGAGTTATACCATATTCTTCTTCTTTCATATGGAACCCTTCAACGTATTTAAATTATTATTTCTGACATATTGACGAGCGTGGCTGGGCGATAATATTGTATTGGACTCCATTTTGAACGGAATTTGCGGTTCGTCATTGCACGTTTTCGCAACACTGCCACACTTGAAGAACCAACAACAGTCTTACACGTACTCAGCACATGTGAATACTGATATCAGACGAACTCTTCAACGAGACTGGGATCCTTTAATTTTTTTAATAATATTGAGAATCGAACCTGAAACCCCCGGGTGGAAGTTAATGTGACGAAGTATGTGACGAAGTAAGTCACGGAGAATAAATGAGAATAAATGTAATCATATTTGTGAATATTCTTATTCAAACGCCAAATTGAATGAAACTGTCAAAAATACCTGGTTATTGGTTTTTACGGCATAGTTATGGAAACTCAGAAGACAAACCATGACTCGATAAAAGTGTTGCAATTGTTGGAAACGTTGTCTCATCTTTGAAACGACTATCGTAAGACGAGGAATTGTGACACTTCAAAAAGTGTCGTTAATGCGAACAGTCGTAAGATGAAACTTCGTTACTTTAGAACCGCCTGTACTGGAACAGTGTTTGTCAATTGGTAGTCCGTGTTAGTCAAAGAATCTCAAATTAGGATTCTTCTTATTATTATCCTATTAATTTGTAACGAAGGTGTTATATATTCGTTAATATTCCAAAATGATCCAAGTTACAAAACTATCCCTCAAATTATTTAAACATTTGTCGGCACCGTGACCGTAAATGAACATAAACACGCTTGCTTAGCAACCAGGCATCCCAGGTTCAATTTCCAGTGTTTCCATGACAGAATTTACTTGTTTTTTTCTCGTATTAATTCTAATATAATCCTGCGATTCATATCTGCTTACATAAATCCTTAGAGTGGTCCTTAAACTTACCGGTCTTAAGAAAGTATTTTTATTTTATTTGTCTGTTGTAGCTATATGTAGAAAAAATGTATATGTTAATAATTAAAAACAATAATATTCCTCACAAACTAATTTTTATTTATTTATCAAAATTTTCGGTTTAAATTTGGACAACTCCATAAAAAAAAATATTTAATTACAAATTATTTTCTTATTCCACTAATTAACAGTATTCCCCGAAACACGTCATGCCTCGTACCTCGAGGTTCTCGTCAGTCGTAATGACACTGTTTTTTTTTATGAGAGCGATGTTCAATTTATGTCACCAAAGAGTGCAAAAAGTTAACTCTTCAAAAATTTTCTTCGGATAAATATACCACTCATTCTTTCAATGAAACATGACAGTCCGGTTTCATAGTATGAGAAACCGAGATCGTTTTACCAACAGAGAACCTCAAGATAGGAGGTAGAAACACGTGTCACGAGGATTAATTTAATATATAGAATAACAAAAGAATTTTATAATTAAAGATTTTAATTACTTTTAACAACAGGCATTTGGAATTTTGTGCATGAATAATTCCAATGTTACCACAGTTATTTGGAATCATCCTTATCCCAATTTTTCCTTGAGATATAGTTTTATTTTAATACTAGCTGTACCCGGCCACGCGTTGCTGTGGCTCAGTCTGGTTAAATGGAAAAGATAGAAAAGAGAAAGCACACGTTTCTAATTATGTTTAATTTCACATGCTTATGGGTAAACAATATTTTTGACGTCTTTCAGCCACTCTCAGCCTGTCGCGTTCATTCTGTTGAGAACGAAGCAGATCTGAAAGCTGCAGAACGCGATCGCCGTGCTCGCAACCGTGCATCCTCAAGTCTGGCTGCACGTCGCTCTGCTGCTTCCTCGGCATTTTGATGAACTAAAGCAGAAAGAAAGTTATAACAAAAACATATAAATTGCGAAACATTAAAAAAAGAAAATACACGAACTAAAAAACAAAGAAAAAAACAAAAAATATTAGCTAAATATTTCACTTCAAACGCAAATCAATCCATACAGGTAAATTTTAACGCATTTCACGATATACGAGTAGGGTAACTCTAAGTCGATAAGAGTGCGCACCATTCATAAAACGCGTGCTAGATGTAATTTGTGTCTAACTTCAGTTCCTAGCTGTCATATTTGACGAGAGAACACACTACTGTGTTGTGCATCCTAAATAAACCGAAAAAACGCATGTCAGGTAAGTTTTCACAATATTCTGTGTTTTGATAAATTATTTTTACATCTTGTAATCTGTACGATGTGTTCGTTTATGATGAAATGGGCATTTTTTTTCAAAATCGATAGTGTAAATAAATCGAAATCAAAATGAAACTGTCAAAATTTCAAAGCAATCCGTGAAGAGCTTTCGGAGATTGGAGATTTTTAATTAACGAACATTTATATTTTTATTTATATAGATATTTAATATTTAATTATTTAATATTAATTCCGAAAACGTCGAAAATGCAATGTGACATAACTGTCAATGAGAATTGTTTAGTTTGCGTGTGTCGCTGCAGGGGGTGCTCCCGTTATTTCGTCTGTTTTATATACTTTTTTATACAGAACCGTATATATAAAAAAACATGCTTGTATACGAATGCAACCTTTTGTCAAAATTTCAAAGCCATCGGTGAAGAACTTTCGGAGATAGATATTTTTCAATATACGAACATTTACATTTTTATTTATATACCATTGATTTCGTAAGATTTTCTCAAATATTGTTTTCATAAACTACATTAAATTACACGGTCAAGAAAAACTAATCATTATTTTGGTACAAAGCTAGTGATTAAAAAAACCGCTTAAATCTGCCAGATATACTCGTATTAGTGACAATTCTTATTCTACTTGAGGTAGCAGCTCTACACAAAGATGTGGTAAAACATCAAACCACTGTCTTGAGTTCTTCAACCAGGAGATGCGTCTTCTTCCCACACTTCTGCGATGAATTTTTCCATACAATTACACTTGAAAGTTTTGTCCTCGCATTATATGTCCAAAAACTTGAACTTTCTCCTTTTGGTGGTGGATAATACGGATGTCTTTATTAATATGGTTTCAAGATATCATCATTACAAACTTTTGTCGACCCATGAAACTCTCAAAATTCTTTGAAAGCATCACATTTCAAATTTTCTAGTCGTTGGGTGGTCTGCGTCTATGCTTCAATAGCAAAGAAAGGTACGAAGAATGTAGCAACGCAAAAAATGAGATCGAAATCCTTATTACAGAGAAGATCCTAAAATTTAAAAAAGCAACTTCGTATATATATTTATATTTAAATTTAGTGTTTTTAATAGATCATTTTAATAATTTTATGAATGGACAATCTGATCCGATTCTCGGTAAAAAAACATGAAAATCTTATATAAATTTGTACGCTTGCTTCCTAGAATAGTTTTTATGTCGCTGAAATTATCTTAGCCTTAAAACATTTCAATTTATTTTTGAACATTTTTATCCAATTTATCGTTTGATCGCGATTTGCGTTATATTTCACTGCATTAAAATAAGCCTCGGTATCATTTTCACTTTTCCATCAATTGATTTGTTGTATATTTTAATAAATAATGAATGTTCATTTTTCTAAAAAGAAATTCGTCTAATTCTCACAAACTTACTACACCAATATTATATCCTTACTCTTGCTTTATTTTATTATTTGTAGTAGGTATTGTCAATCGCTCACTTAGAATGGATTCGATTCCCGAGTAAGAGCGGCCTTGAGAAGTTTCCTGCTCCCTAAGCGGTGCTACATAAATTGTTCTTTTGCTCTGTGTTTTTAATGCAAGAATCTTATCAACAAGGTACAGACTTCCTTCGTGGCCTTATTTTTAATATACTTGTCTTTCACTTGATTGATTTCCAGTGATACCCAAAAATTAGCACCCCAATTCAGATTTTTAATAAAGGT
>OX463846.1:27087726-27186569 GCA_949825065.1 Odontocerum albicorne
TAACTCTTTGGATGTCCGTGTTGTTTCTTAGTCTGCACCATTGTTAACTTCTGAGTCATATGCGTTTCTGCTAACAATGTTCTGGTGAAAGATTATATTAACAAGTTTTAGAAAATATATTTTCTCATAGTTCATTTTCGAAATAAACCATATACGCCTGTTACATGATTTATTTTGAAAATAAATAATAATATTTAAAATAATTATTTCGTTTATTGACACTGCAAAAGAAATACAAGAGAAAATACAAAGCAATACAAGAAAAGATATACACCAATACCTATATCACATGATTTACAACAAACAATTTAAATTAAATGCCATCTAAAGGCCTGGGCTCATCTTGTATGAACCCCCCTCCGTCCCTTCTGATTATTCACCAATCTAGTGTAATGAAAAGACGCCAACCACGGGCAGCAAACATGTTTACCGGGCCACAACCTTCACATTATACAAAAAACACAAAGAAAAAAATCACAACAGATTCTATAATTTTACATTTATTCAAATATTTTTTATTTATATTAAATTTATTATAAATCTGTAAAGAAGAAGTATGAACATTTGTTGATGCATATAAGCGTGTTCATTGAAATGTTTTAATGAAGCATATTATGTTTTTTTGTTGCAAAGCATTCGGCCTTGGGCCTCCTAAGCCCTGAATTGTTGTGTGAAATAGTAGGTACGTATGATAGATAGCATTTTGGACTGAAAATGATATGAATTATATAACGGGATTGATATACCATATATATGTCTATATGTATATGGTAACATCTTGTATTTCTGTATCCACGGTCTGAATTTGTACTTTTTAAAATAATAGTAATAGTCGAAGTCGACCGTAAATAAACAAATAAATATTATCATTCCCAAACTGTGTGTTTTTGTTCAGTCCTAAAATAAAATATTTTCATAAAACCTAACAGGTGAATTTTAAATTTCAATACGAATATACCTACATACTTAAAATATGGTTGCATTTTGTAAGTTCAGCGTTTGGAATAAAATGAGACGTTTTATTTGAAACGATTTAAAAGTCACGTAAAGTTATCGTTATTAGTTTTCTTTAATATTCTTTTATGTTTCATAGTTTAACTTATAATATTTTCACACACATATGTGCGAGCGTGATGTCCGAACGTTCGCCGTCTTTCTGCTGTATTCAGGAGTAAACGCAGGGTGACTATTGAATTGTATGATAGGATATATCATTTACTTGCGTAATAAAAAAAAATGTACGAGCGTTACATATTTTTTAATCTATAAAGGAGCTAAAAATGCTTGAAAAAAATATTTCAACTATCTATTATATATTAATGTAATAAAAATTAACTTAATTTGGATAAGCAAACAAATTAACTAACTTCAGATGAACAACATCTGTAAAGCTTTAATACTATACACAAACATATATTTCTTAAATAATACGGTTGTATGTTACAAACGAAATATTCTTGTAAGAACCATATTATTGTAAGGGAAAGGTTTGAAAAAATCTCCAAAACAAAACAACAAATATTTTCAACATGTGAATTTAACAATAATAAACATTAAAAATATTAAATAGAAGAAGTAAAACAAACAAACAATTTCTCTTAACATATCCAAAATACATTTGAATGCTGTTCATTTTAAAATACTGTTAATGAAGTCACGAAAGTAGTAATTAAAAAATCAAAAAAATATTTAGTATGAACTTAATAAAGTTAAAAATATACAATATGAACATAATAAAGTAAAAAATATTCAATATAAACATAACGAAGTTAAAAATATACAATGTGAATATAATAAAGTTAAAATATACCACATGAACATAATAAAGTTTAAAAATAACACTAAATCAATTTTTTGATTCCTTTGATTTTGCCTTGATGATTAAAATTAGTGTTACGTTCAGATTATTTATTTTCTCGTATGCGTCGTCTTTGTATCTGCCTTCAATTATTAGCATTAAATAACAGTCACCCTGTGGACGAGAGTTCGGATAACTTGTCCGCTTCAGGGAAGTAGTTTTTAAAGTTTAGGAATACTATAAAACAGATTTCCCTGCGGCCCGAGCAAGAACCCATTTCTTTTGCAAAACGTACGACGTGTAAGGAAATATTATTACTTTTTCTTGGTTTAATTCTGAAAAATACAAATGTCTAGTAATTTTGCTATGTTAGAAGTAAAATCGAGTTTTTGATATAATTTTTTTTCTTCTTCTCATGTCTTTTTTTCCTTTATTCATTCGACCACAGCATAACACATCGGTCAATAAGTCCCTGGATTAACTACTAAAACAAATTTTTTTTGTCAAAATTCTTCTTTATTCATCAACATAGTCTCCTTTTGTTGATGAATAAAAAAGTTTGAAAAAGGTCCCGTTTTGAAAATAGCAAAAGTAGCGTCACTAAAACCACTGTAACTCAATGACACAATGTCATGAAAGTTTGACACGTAGCTTCTAAAGGTTGGTACTAACTGAGAATTGTATGGATTTGTTATTAGAGGCGCCATCTGTTGGTTAGTCCAGGGACTTATTGACCGATGTGTTATCCGCTTAGTAATAAATGAGTGTAACTGGGACAAAAAATCGGAAGCTTAATTGTCTTCAGCTCCATCAATCGAGCCTTAAAAATAATAAAATGATAATTTATATATCGTCATTTATAGAGCTTACACTCCTTAAGGTGTCCCTAAGTCGGGATTCGAACCCACTAATATTGACAGATTAAAAATATTACAAAACTAATGTACGAGTATATAAGTTGAGTGTAGGGATAGGAAGGTGGGGGCTGAGCCATTAGATCTGCATATATTTATAAAAATATATTTCGTAAGAAAACCAGAGATAAATTACCAAGGGAGGACGAATCACAAAGAAAGAAAAATAAGTCAAAACAAGGAAATTAAAAAGAACTGTAATAATAAATAAAATCATTGAATCCTTTGTACATCTTACGATATTTTATAGTAACATATTCGACTTTAGGTGTATGTATGAAGGTAAAATTAGTGGAATAGCCACGCAACTTGCAGTTCATCGTCATACTTGATGGTAATACTACCGCACACAGAAAGTAAAAATCCTTTCAACGAATTTAACCAGAATAGGACTACTCCCTTTTTTGGAAGCCGTTGGGAATTAAATCCGAAACCCCTGGGTGAGCAACAAACCATATTGAAGATTGCAATAACCATATTTTTTTCTATTTTCCTTCTGTGCGAGAGATCTTTGGCTTTATGGAGAAGTTCAGGAAAAAACATTTTGTTACCTTAAATTTTCAAAATGATCAACCTATATATTTTTACGCTTTCGCGGTTCTTCAAATAAGATCTTTCGGTGGTGGTTTAGCTTTTGATGCCAACTTTTTGAAAACTTTGCAGTTTTCATCGTCATGGCTTATTCGTAGTCAATTTAACAAGTATTAAAAAGTATTTTACGGAAACCATTTTTATTTCGAAATCTTCTTTCAAATAACATCTAAAATATAGCTGATTGAACACTTCTCATGTAAACCATTACGAGTACCTGCTTAAAAAGTTTACTGAATTATTTTACTTTGCAAATATACAAATATGTCAATGGTTTGACAAAAGATTTTCTTATATACTGACAACAAATAAAAAGCAAGAAGAAATCAGCTTTTTTATTTTTTAACCAATAATCAATTTTTGTTTTAAATAAAATTGTAATCATTGTACAAAATAAAGTAGTTACTATTGCATAAAATAAAGTGGTGAGTATATCGTTTAAATTAAAATGATAATTATTATGTAAAATAAATGTGGTTACATAATTGTTCCATCAACATCTTCATCGTAGACTGTACATCCTCGGTTAGATGTTCATCGTAGACTGTTCATCCCCAGTGAGATCTTCATCGTAGACTGTACATCCCCGGCTGGATTTTCATCGTAGACTGTACATCCCCGGTTATATCTTCACCGTAGACTGTACATCCCCGGCTGGATCTTCATCGTAGACTGTACATCCCCGGATAGATCTTCATCGTAGACTGTACATCCCTGGTTGGATCTTAAGCCTTCTCCAAAAACCTTTTCCACTCCCTTATATCAGGCTTCTATAACTGGGTGCCTCGGCTATGTTTGCTTTATCAGTAACACCATCCATCCATCGAAAATTTGATCACCCAACAGATATATGAACTTTAGGTTCAATGTCCAATATATTTCCCAGCGATTATCCATTGTTACCTCGTGGGCTTCCTGAAAGAAAACATTAAACGCAATTACTGAAGAAATGGTCCTGTAAGAGGATAAATAATTTCTAGTCATATCGAATGCACTATAATAATTTTTTTCTTGCGCTTATAAATCCTCTACAGAATCCTTCTTTCAGGAATCTCTCGCCGACCTTTATAAATATCCTCGCATTAGTTCTAAGCTCCTCATTTGTAATAATATTGTACATCCAAGACTTTTAACAAAATATGACATATTGTTTTTAAATTCTTCTTACAATGAAATCATACTGATTCGTGGTTCATAAAGGCCACTTGACAAACAATTTTACTATGAAAATAATATTTTAAAATAGTATTATAAGATAATATTCACAATACGAAATGTTATTATTTTTTCATCTCTTATAATTTAAAAAACGACCATTTGCTTAGCTTTCATCCCCCAATTTTGTGGCTCAACGGAAATACTGCATTCCAGTTATTAATTTCAATCTAAAATTTAAAGCTTTATTTTGACTCTTACTACAATACAACTTTATATTCTCTGACATGATTTTCAATTTCGCTCCACGTACACGTATATTTTTCCATAAATCATTGTTACTATTTTCACGATGAACACAGATTTTTACGTTATTGGAAGCATTTGTTTCAATTTTATCTTTGGTATTGCTTGGTTTACAGTGTCACTTATTACAAGATTTAAACGATTTTTAACGCGCCATTTTTCTTAAAGTAATAGCATACGAGAAAAAAATGTTTGTACGTTGGATGAAAGTACTGATATGAAAAAATAAAGAAGAGAATAGAACGAGACATTAGAAGTAGACTCGCTGCACGTGGCGTATTAAATTGTCACATCTTCATTCGTCAGTCATTTTGCGAAATTCAGTGAGAGAAGGCGTTTTTTGTATTCCACAACTACCATGTTTTTTTTTTGTTAGAACAGGTGAGTCTATTTGCGATCAGTTGACATCATTTTTTAATGATTGCTCTTAAAGTGCAATATGCATTGGCAAAATATATTTTGTATTAGCCCATAGCAGGTTACATGACTTTTTATTGCAGTTGATACGTGGGAGTGTACAAAGTAATTTATTTTGGAAATTCATAAATTTATTATATTTTTTAAAATAATGTACTCTTACAATGGCAATGGTTATTTGGCTGAAAACTAGAGAATATCATACTAATTATGACGAATCTACGAGTAGTTCTAAAATCGCAAAAACTACGCCTGCTTAGTGGGAAACTGAAACAGCATGAAAAGATTTGTGTACTACAAAATAATATCTTGTGACTTGGATGAAGTCACTCTTAAAAAACTAAGGAATAATGAAGATAATTTAAAATTGTGTTTTCTTTAATTGGTAATGAATCAAATGGAATATGGTGTGTGTGAAAAAGTAATGTACAAAAGTAGTGTAAATCTTGCAAAATTGCTGACATTTTTAAAGGTACCTTACTCAAAAGATTAAAATATTGAGTATGTCAAATGAAAGTGTAACGAGCTGAAACGAACAAAGAGAACGTATTATGAATTTTATACATGACAGTAATGAAAAGGCGTTGCAAGGATTTTATCGGGCCAGCTATCGTTTTGCTCAACAAGGTGAAGCTTACACTATTGCAGAAAAATTGTGAAAATCTCTCTTTCTTAGATTGGCACTCCCAACATAGACAATCCTCATTAACTTCATCAATTTTGATTTCGATCTGCAATCTATTCTGCATCCTCGAAGATCAATGAACTGAACGTTTTATCGGACTCTTGGTCTTCTAAGAATATGAATGATAATCGATAATTTTCATCATCTACGCTCACAATTCTTTGGCATTGGTTTTGATGTTCCGGGGCTAGAAGAGTTGGACATCAGTGTATTTTCTAACGTTTTCAGAGGGCACCCGATTAGGATAAATTATGTTCGTTCATAGTTTATATCATATTACGTTTTTTACACATACAACTTCAACCAGTTTGCAAATGATAAGCTAACACGTGACATAATTAACAATTGATGATCCGGACACGGTATTGAACGAACGAATAATTGTCTTAGCTACATTTGTTTCTCCATATCCATCTCCTGAAAATAACATCATGATAAAAAATGCAAGTAAATTAAAAAAAAAACAAAAATTTAAAGCATCAAAAGAAACAACAAAAAAATTAATAAAATATGAGCTGCTTTGAAAAATTTTACTCAAATTTCCATTACACAATATAACATACAACCAAATTCGCTTTCGTAAAAAATGTTTAATTAAAATGTGAGCATGCTTTTATAGCTTTAATTAAAGTATTAATTAAATATACCACCGATAAAAATTTAAAATGTTATTTTTTCTGTAATGAAATTAAAAATCCAAATTATTTTGGCGCTCATAAGTGAAGCAGACGGGAAATTATTTCAATTAGAGGACGCCGTGTCACCCAACTCCTTTTCCACCGTCGATGTTGTATCTACCTGGTATAGTCAAATTACTATTAATACTGGCAAATACTGTTTAAAATGGTCATATTGCTTATACTTCAATTTAAATGTTAAAATATTTTGTTGAATCTTTTTTTTTATTGAACTTGAGTTTGTTCTCAAATGCCTTATTTTTTTACTAAAATATTAAATATTTAATCTGAATTAGAGTTTGTAAAAGATTCCAAAACATCAACCTACAAGGCTTAGTTTATAAGATAACTGTCTTCCAACATAAGTGTTAGGGGGTCGATTCCCGTTGGAACCTAGATTTTTTTTAAATAGTTTCAACCTAGTTTTCACTTAAAGCCTCCTTAATATGTTTCTAATTTTATATCATTTTACGAAGATATTGCTATATGGCAATAAGCAATGTTGTACTGTTTAAAAAAGACTGTGCGATATAAATCAATTAGAATGATCGAGAAAATATAAATGATAGGTGAATATAAGTCTTAGAAAATGTGCAGGATAGGACTTTGTGGCGTTCGTGATCCAGACGACGGTATTTTTATCTCAAAGGATAGAAACTAAGAACTGCTTTTCAAATATCTTCATGCCAAAGCTTAATATTTGTTCACGTGTAAAATAGTTTTAATACAATCATCTAAAAGTTGAATCAATCTGAAACGAAACTTTGTGTGTGAAAAACTAAGAAAGAATGCTTACCATTAGAAGAACGGCGCTGATATACACATATGATCGCATTATTTGAGTCAGCGATCAGTTTATTCATTCAGTAACGAATGCAGAAGACTGTATTTAATGGATATTTTACTTACTTTGAAGATAAATCTAATGCACTTAAAAAAACGAAGTTACTCTTTACAAATTGAAATACCCTTCCCATGCATGCAGATATTAAAGTATGTATTTTATGTACTCAGTTGTTTTTACATAATTAATTCTTCTTCATCTTGGAGTGCCCTCCTCTTATCGCAAGTTGAGCATTATCAAGGTAATCTTTATCTTGTTTACTGCAGTAAAATAGTATTGAGAACTGCACTTACCCACTCCAGCAAGTTCTTAAGCCAATAAATATAACATCTTCCTCTACTTCATTTGTCATTAATATTCCCCTGGATGATCAGTTATATTATAATGTACGAGCATCTTTTGTTTCTAATTATGTTATTGAGATACTTAAACTCGAAGCAGTTCCTTGTCCTTGCGAACACCGTAAGCACTTCCATGTAAAAATAATTCATGCACATCATCTCGCCGTGACCCTCCGGGATAGGCGGAGAAATCTCCAAACTTTACTATCCAAGCACATCAATTTATCTTGCTCCACGTTTATACATCTCAAGCATAATTTTCAATTATTCACTCTTCTCACTTCATCTTCTTTCATAATCTAGTCCACTCAATACAACCATGTTTGGCTCATCCATGCACACCTAGCACTTCTGAATTGTATGTTCACTTAGTAATTTTTCGTCATCCATTCTCTCCACACATCCAAATAATGTTAATACTCTTTTTTTCGTGTCACTTAAAACAAACATACGTTTTTCTCCATGGATGTCTTTCATTCCGCCTTCTTTCAAACATTGACAATACACTTATGTTTCTTTGTACACACATCTCCATATCATTAATCTTACTTTTATCCTTTTCGCGCCAAATCCAAGTTTCAATTCCATATACCAAGGTTGTCACCAACATACTTTTATGTAGTGTCATTTGATATAATAATAAAATAACATTTATTCAGCCTAACAATAAAAATTATACCTATAGAATATGATTAAATTTTAAATGATCGACGATCAAAAGAGAAATAAACTGTCCATAACCCCAATTTTTAAAATAACAGGTATCTTATCATCTGTTATTTTTAAGCCTTAAACTTTTAATTTTTAATCCCTGATTTTTAAAAATCCAGAATCAGTCCCTGTTGAAGGTTTCATTAATTAAAAAAAATCCCTATACGAGTCTCCCTTAAAATTCACGCCTCTAGCGCTGCCCTTTGTTTTGGACGACTTTTTGTTTTTGTTTCACGATTTAATTTTTTTGCCTAATTATTTTCGTGCATTGATGTTTGCACCGCAAAAATCTACAAAAAATAATTGCTGAAGTTTTTTAGGGATTTTATTTTGAGATCCTTATCGCTCTTATTCCGGAAGCCAAGAGGTAGAATTTTTCACAAAAAATCAAGTATTTCTTTGACTGGATTTTCATTTTCGAGGTGAGAATTTTTTTTCTGGAGCTAAATTGATGTCGATGTAAGCCGTGTTAGAGTTTTAATTGAAAGTTTTGAAAAAAATTTAATTTGTGAGTCATTGTATTTCAATTCATGGTATAAACAAAATAATTACAATCTATATAATAATTCGGTAGATGCACACAGAGCAGAACGTATGTCATCAGTGTTGTTAATTTAACTAGTTGAAACATATTAAGTATATTGTTGTTTGTTAATTAATAAGAATTTTATTAAGATCTCATAGTTAAAGAACTCAACTTAATACATACATATATAGTATCATCCCATTTATTTATCGAGATAGGCAGAGAAAAGAGAGCGCTAGTCTTTCCTATCGCCACAAACATTTCACCTCTTCTGCAACCACACACATTTTCATACAGCTCATATAATTTAACCGACGTTTTACGTTTCCTTCTTCCAAAATATCGTTCACTTCATTCAGCCATACTTTCTTTGATCTCTATCTACTACGCCTTTTACTCACTTTGGCGCTATATCTTTGTTTTGTTAGTATTTTTTCATTAATTCGTTAAGATGATAATCTACGCAGATTTTGATACATTTCATAAACCATTTACTATATGTTGTAGCGCTTCATTAATCCTGTTTTATATCGCTTGATACCGTTGACATATCCCGTAGCTCTTCCATTATCTGAGAAAATACTGCCTGAATAGAATAATCGTTTAATCTAAACTTTCATTATTTTACCCATTACTTTTTCTATTCCCATGACCTTGGATTTATTAATATTTATTCTCAGATTGTTTCCATTTTTCATAAAATTTACTTATTAAGCTCTGTAACTCATCCTCAATCTCCATTACAACTACCATGTTATCAGCATAAAGCAATCCTCGGACATTCCCATTCGACATTTGTATGCCCCACAGTGAACTCTGAATTCCTTTACATATAAATCTATATTGATATTAAATAACCAAGGTGATATAATACATCCTTGTTTAACCTCTTTTGAAATATAACATCACACAGTCTAGGCACCGTATACTCTAATACATGATCTACTTTCGGCATATAATGACGCAATACCACGTTTAATCTGTTCACCGCGTTAAAAATCAAATTCCACGAATCCTGTGCGCGGCACCATTTCGGCGTTTTTTAATTTCTAAGTTTAAACGCGTATTTTGTTTAGAACCACTGATATTTGATTACAACACCAAGTAAACATGACACATAAGTCATTTTCTGATAATAAATAATAGTCATTACTCTTAGGGAGACTCATAAAATAAAGGAGATAAACTAAACATTACGTAAAATAAACAAAGGAATGCTACGATCAAAGCAATGATTCATTACACTCACCCAATCAAATGCATATAGCACTATTAATGTTTATTTACGTAAGAGAGACTCATCGCAGGACTCGATCCGCGCGACAGGTCGTTACATGTGACGCAATAGCTGGAAATATTGAGAAACCAAAAAAATTCGGCGCTTGGTTTATTCAACAATATCTCATAAACTAATATATTATTTGACAAGGTTTTCAGAGATGTCGCTAGAATAAAGATTATTTTAAATTTAAGTTCCATTTTCATTCCGGTTTTGTGTCATTCTTTTTAAGTATTTGTGATTTAAAACTTGGATTGTCGTCAGATCACAGGCGTTTGTGCTTCCCGCGAGGATCACGTTAATTTACACCATTATCATACTATATTTTTCATCGATTGCTGCTTATTACGCAGTCCTTTTAGCAAATCCACAAATGCAGAATAAATATTTTCTAATTTTTGCCATCTTTTTTCCACAGCAAAAAAAATCTAATCCACACGTTCTCTTAAAAAGGTGCACCCTGAGCATCACACGCTTTCTTATCAATCTTTCTTCTTATCCTTTCTATCAAACTCAACTTGATGATTCATTATAAATTTTAATAAAAAAGGTTTACTTGTGAAATCATGATAGTCATACATTGTAATGTAAAATTTGTAGTAATGTTACAAACACATGAAATATTTATGACCTAAATAAAGTAATTCATTCGCGAGATTAATTTTGAAATCAAATAACCTCGGATAAAATTATTCGTTGATTATATCTTGTTTAACATTTTAATAGTGATTTTTATACTTCATGTTCTTTTTTCAACCCATTAAGTCACAACCTTTTCTTAAAACCACAATAAATAAAAAGAAAATATGAAAACTTAATGATTTGCTTGATTTATATTGTTTAATTCAAGAGTTTTATATTAAAGATTCCACCGTTTTCTCTTTATAGATCTCACACAACGCATGTATTATATTACGATATAGTTTATGTTGAAATAATTTCTCAAGCATAAGAAACCCCTTTTTTAAATGGAAAACTGTTGAAGTATGAAAATAATAGGCAAATAATTGTTAAAACAAAGAACTCTTCCTTCTTAAGTCGTTGAATATAATGCGCACCATAACTTTTTGGTTTATTAAAAACATAATTTATTGGTTTCTTAAAAAAATTACCCAGTACAAATATGTGTATCTTTTTACTTTTCCACATCACAAACAATGCTTAAATGAATACTTGAGAATTCTTGGAACTTCAGGTTTTCAGGAAAAATCATTATAATGTTATTTGCATAATAAATAATTATATCGAATTACATTTCATTATACACATAACAACTTGGAGTCTGTTTTACAAAAAAAAAACTTCCATCTAACTAGAATGTATCTCACATTTTTTTTACCATTGGGAAAAAAGCTTCAAATAACAAACATTTTATACTTATCCTTAACGTACGTTTACAAATAATAATTCAACAAGGATCGAACCCACAACTCCGGTGGTAGTAAACATGCATCCAACCAACTAGGTCACGGAGGTCGTTAATAAGGATATATAATCAGTGTACAACCTCTTTTATGGCTATTCCCTTGGTTTTATTTCTCCAGTATCTACAAGCTTCTGACATATTTTCAAAATAAACATCCTTGACATGTTTTACTTATCCATGTTTACGATTTTATGAGTAATATTATTGAATGTTTTCGATGAAAACTTTTTATCCGTTATCAACATGAAATTGTAACTGTCGTAGATTATATAATTTTATTTTAAATTTTTCAAAAATACTCCACAATCCTCAAATGACAACCCATGTAGCTTTGTTTCTAAGAAGCCTGTCTTTTGACCTTGAAGTTTCGTGTTAGTTTCCATTTTGTGCCATTTCTTAAATACTTTTAAACATATATTTCTGATTGATTACAAGAGATAACGTAATGGCAACACCCCTGAAGAATGTACTGTAAATTACAAAGGAGTAATACAGTACAACAAACATTTTAATCATTTAAAGAAGACAGAGAGAAGAGAGCGCCAGACTTTCCTATCGCGATACACATCTTTCGCTTCTTCTACATCTTTCTTGAACAACTCGTACAATTTCTTTGACTTTTTACATTTTCCTCTTTCAAAATATTAATTTGTGTAAAACATACTTTTTTTGTCTTTCTCTATCACGCTTTTAACCCACATTTGCACTGCATATTTGTTTTGTTAGTTTCTATTCACTGATTCTTTCTACATGCCTAAACCATCTCAGAGTGCACTTCTTATAATTTGAAATCAACATTTCAAATTCTTTAAGTTCAAATCCATCCCTATTAACTTATTTCCGTATTTTGTCTCACATTGTCAGTTCATGCTATATTCTCAATGAATACATTTCTACAGCAATTATTCCACTTTTTTTTTAGTATTATTCCACGCCCACTTTTGACTTCTATATAGCTTAGTTGGTGCTAGAATACTTTTAATACATTTTACAAAATAACGTATTTTTTCTTATAAATTGATGATTTCACAGTATATTTGAAATTAACGTCAAACATCATTAAGAAAATAATTTTAAAAATATCATTTAAATTGTAGTTGTCTCTTTATATGTTCGACAATTATTTGTTTGTTAAAAAGTTTGACTGGAATAAATAATACCTTCAATTTATATTTAATTAAATTCAAAGTGAATATTTTTTTAAATATATTTTTCCTACATATATGAGTTTATCATGAAAAATATCTTCACTAAACTCATATAGACATAATAAGACGTGATGACACATTAAATTGGACTACATCACGACTTTCTCAGTTGGCAAACTTCTGAAAAATATGATTTATATCATTAAGGATCGAGGCCAAACTAACAAACGAAAAGTGACTTATGCGTCTGGGTTTTGGTCCATTGAACACATTGCTCTCGAGATTCATCTATTTCCTCATATTTTGGCTTAACTTCAGCTCATACAAAAATCCATTTTGGAAAAAAGTGAAAACAAAATGTGTTGAATCACTTTGGTATAAAATAGTCTTCCAATATTTTTTACTTATATCCTTAAATATTTCCGTGACAAGTAAATACCAATTGGAAGGAAGCTTTTGGCAATAATAGAATGCCAGAACTCAACGTCTAGACTATTTTTGGCACATTTGCTAAATCTGTTACAATTGAACGCTTCGACAGAAAAGAATAAACGTTCCAAA
This sequence comes from Odontocerum albicorne, assembly GCA_949825065.1. NCBI lineage: Eukaryota > Metazoa > Arthropoda > Insecta > Trichoptera > Odontoceridae > Odontocerum > Odontocerum albicorne. The sequence continues at coordinate 27,101,106 of OX463846.1, forward strand.
ATGTTTATTTCCCTTACTTTTGTGTGATAAAACTAAAAGCCATGCGTTTACTTAAAAAAGCCAAAATTATTTTCTTAAGTTTATTGAGAATTTAAAAGCACACTTAAAGTGGAAATTTGAAAGAAATTGTATCAAATTTTAATATTATCTGAAGTTGTTTTCATTGAATCAACAAAGGGATTCTATAGGAACTTATTTTCAAAAAACTTCTACAGTGACAAAACATTTCAAATTTATAAATGTACATTTGTTCAATTTAAAAGACGACCTTCGTGACGCCTGTTTTCCATCCTGAGAATTGTGAATTCGATTCACACTGGCATGCAGAATGTAAAAAAAGGTTCCAGTCCAGTTTTCCTTTTAGACTTCTAATACATTTTCTGGTTCGTTGAAAGAGATTGCCACATGGCTTAATTGAGCATCATGATCTGCAAAAATAAAAACAACGATACTTAAAAAGGTTGGTTAAGCCCGTTAGATATGATTATACATTCGATGCGGAATACATTTTTGAGGTTCAATTTCATTGTTTGTAAAAAAAATATATGCCATTATTTTAAGGTCGGTATCGACTGTGAATGAAATAAATTAACTAATACTATGTGTGTTCCACATAAATATATTGTCCATTTGATTTGAAAAATTTCATGCGATTATTTAATCTTTTCTAGTAGTTATTAGACTATCATGATTGACTTAATCGTTTTTATGTCATTTATATGTCATTCCAATAAATGATATGCACTTTATGTTTGCAAAATACGAAACAAAATTCATAAATAAGCGTTTATAAAAAATAGCATAATTTTGTGTTATAAAACACTTTCTTTGTATACTGCATAACCTGGAGAGCTTATTATCATGTGGCAATGTATACCAACCAACCAGAAAGATTTTTAATATACCTTAAATGAAAATGAGAATCTAACCCGCCACTACTATGTTGGAAGACAGGCATCTTACCAATTAGCCCACGGTGGTCAACCTTTTTACAAATATTGTGAGAAATTCAATCATTGTACATAATCAAATCACAAAAAGTATCAAAATAAAATGTAACCGTACACAAAATCATACTTGAGAATTAAATTAAATAAATTATAAAATTAAAGTACACAAAAAGTAAAATTACATTCGGATTCAAATGAAATTATAGAAAATTGACAAAAAAAAAACTCTATTCATTTGATGCACTAAGAATAAGAATGTATCAGATAATGACTCGTTGGAACTAATACTCGTATACTCGTAACTAAAATATCCGACATGGAGCTATTCAAATTTTACATTCGTTTGATCAATTGTTATGGACGAATTTTAACGGAAAAAGTTTTCATATGTTTCATTCAATCAAAATCCGAATAAAACTTCCATAGTTAATTGCCTTAAATATCACAATCTCAAATACAGAAGCAAGCTATAAGCATAGATATTATTCCCATATAATGTCTGAATAGATCAAAGGAACGGGTACTACTAATAGTGAACCGGATTGTCTGCAGATGGTGATTACGTTATTGCATGACACAGCATCTGAATAACAATTACTCCATAACGTTGGGAAGCAACGCCGTATCAGGAGAGAAGTAGTTTGTAGTTGCTCACTTTGGAATAATCTGGAACTATTGTTTTTGTCACAAATGTGAGTTTGATTGTTATTTACTTAATCCATTAGAGAAAACAATCACGAGATATATCTATGCGTCTCGAAAAAGTGATAGATTTTATTAAATACAAAAAGCGCTCATAGAAAGAGAAATACATAGAAATTTACATTAAATTTTCAAAATAAACATAACAGTCAAAATTTTACGTTCATCTTATTTGTCTTCAAAATGCACAATATTTTCAGTCTAAAAAGGTGTCATTAAGATCATTTGTAATTTCAGTTGGATTTTTAAAAACTATGATTGTGTTAAATTTTCGAGTTTGGTAAATGTAAATCAATGATTTTATATACAAAGGAAATTTTATGACTACTGTAAATACTAACATATCGAAGAAGAAATTTTAATATTTTATGTAATAGATCTATTTGGAAACAAATATGAGTTTAGCAAAGTATTTGAACAATTAGTAATGACTCCGGAAGAGGTGATAAAGGTGAGGAAGAACATGAAATTAAGAAATAACTTATGTGTTGTGATAGACCAATTTGAAAACAAAGAAAGTGGTTCAAAGATGATTTAAGCAAACTGTTTGAATAATTGGAAACCATTTTGAAAGGAATGAAGTGACGAAGAACATGAATTAACGGACTCAATGGATAGAAACGTAAATTAATAAAAGAGCAAATTAATTCATTTTAACTAATTTAAAGGTTAATATTCGATACATATACATGTTTTGATATCGCAAGTTAAGGTATTGCCCGAAAGTAAATAATTATTCGAGTTTTATTCTAATTAAAATTATTCAATCCAAGTTAACTTGATCATAAAGGGAGTTTTTCAGGACTACGAATCTATCTAATAAAATATGTTGACCGATGATTATACAAATCGTTCGACGAAAATTGAAATCTCGTCGTTTGAAAGACGTTGATAAAATATTAGGATTAAAAGATTAAGAAAGACGAAAATCACAGTTATTATTCTAACACACTCAATTAGGGATTATTGAAGATACAGTTATTATTCTAACACTCTTAATTAGGGATTATTGAAGATACAGTTAATATTCTTACACACTTAATAAGGGATTATTGAAGACGTTTTCTAAAATTATAGCACGAATTAGAATTTATGAAAGAGAGAATGTATTGTAGCGCATTAAATTATTTGTTATTTGAACAAGTAGATGGTTGATTAAAATAAATTGCATCAAAGTAATTAATATTCTTGATGTATTTACATAAAAGTTTTAAAAATAAAATGAACAATAAAAAAAATTTAAGACAATTTTACTTATTCTCCATGTAACCTCTGTAGCTTAGCCTGACGTCTCATCCCGTACCCGATTTAAAACAAAATGCTTCCAGCCTAGTTTTCACTTAAGGTTAAGGTATCTTTAATATTTGGTTAGTTAAAAGAGATAACTATATACTTGCATAGTCTTTGTTACCATAAACTTGTCAAAAACTATACATAACAAAATACAAAATTTCATGCACGAGTATTCTGAATGTCAAATCAAACCAGACAAAATATTATTTTCATAATTTCCCGAAAAACGGAAAAAAGCATGTTTTAAAATACCTTTTTGTTTTCAATAATTTAAGAAAAATGTTGATAAGAAACATTTTGAGATTCTTTAGATGTTTGAAAGTGAAAAACACTCTAAAACCTATGGTTAATTCATTTTCATTCCGTTCGGTTTTCTATTTTCTTTCCAGTATTTACACAAAACATCGATAAAAAAGGTCAGGCAATTTTTCGGCTCTTAACATAACTCTAGTGGTCTTCCTTGAACCCCTGAAACGTCTGTAGTTGAATTTTATTAGAGGCAATTAGACGAAGGGGGTTGCATCCCTTTAGTTAGAGAAGAATCCTTTAATGTAAAGTGTAGTTTTGGAAAATACTTCTTTGTTAAGAGTATGTATTGAATATTAAGGTTTTTGAACACGGAATAAGAAAAGCTTTAGACCTTTTCTTTACTGGGTCTCAAAAAGTTACCACATAAAAATTCGTTTTTCGCAATGTATCTTGTGAAACGGACATGAACAAAGCGATTTCAATTTAACAAAAATTTCGATTTCCTTCCAAAGTTTCTTGAAAAGCTAAGAAAATCAACTAATGCGGCTATTTACCACGTTTCGTTAAATATACATTAGTTTGATAGTTGGAAAAATATTTTACCATATTTACTTTTCAATTGTTGTACGCACTCAGAACTTAAACGAAAAATCATAAACAGCATTTCCAAATACAATTATTAAACTGTATTCTTCAAAACCTTTTTTACATTTATATATCGTACGCTATTCCCTTTTTGATATGAACAGGGAGCAGATCTCCATATCTTTATATATTCGCACATTACCTTTTTTTTACTTATTCCCTTCTACATCTACAATTAACTTATACATACATGGTTGTTTGTTTCTCATACTTCTTCTCTTTCCCTCCGTTAAAATTTCTCCAACTATCCCTTCTATTATTTAATCAGTGTACCTCTTCCTTACTCTCGTTCCTCGCTTGTTACGTTTTTCGCAACTTTTTCTCTCAATATGGCCAAATCATATCGAGATTCGAGATTGTTCAAAGCCGTGACTTCTCTTCCATACACCAAGGTTAATAGTTGCACACTACTGTGCACAATAATTTTTGAAGATTAGTTAATTAATTAATTGAAGTCAACTATAGACGCAATTTCAACAGTCAGTATCCTAGTCGAAAAATATCGAGACGCCAAAAAATACCTACATATGGTATTTATAGACTTGGAAAACGCATTCGACAGGGTACCCCGAAGCCTGATTTGGGCAGCATTGAGATCTCATAACGTACCGGAAGGGTATGTGCTTACCATACAAAATGCGTATACCAACACAAGTAAGATGCACGTCGGTAACATCACATGAATTTCCAATTAAAGTGGAGGTGCACTAAGGATCTGTCCTCAGTCCACTGCTGTTCATAATTGTCATGAATTATCTAACAAATCATGAAATGAACGGTATCCTTAAGACTATGCTTTTTGCAGATGATGTAGCACTGATATCAGATAGCCATTGTGATTTGCAGAGCAGCCTGGAGAGGTGGAGAAATATCCTGGTGGAAAACGGCTTAAAAAATTAGTAGGAAAAAGACAGAATATCTGTACCTGCCATTTGAAGATTCAAATGCCACAACTCCTTCAATGCAACTGGATGGGAAATATTAGCAGGTTGTGACTCATTTAAGTATCTGGGCTCACTCATTCACAAAGACGGAGGGTGCGCAGCGGATATTGACCACATAATAGGTGTGGGATGGATGCAATTCAGATCGGTAACAGGAGTCTTGTGTGACCCAAAAATGCCTATAAAACTGAAAGGAAAGGTATACGAGACTATCGTTAGACCTGCGATTATGCATGGCTCAGAATATTGGACTATGTACAGCTTCTACTCTAGGCAACTTGAAACAGCAGAAATGCGAATGCTTAGGTGGTCGGCAGGAGTATCACTAAAATATAGAATTAAGAGCTCACGCATTCGTGGTAGCCTGGGGGTCACTGGCATAAACAATAAGCTCGAAGAGCGACAGCTGAGATGGTATGGGCACATAAGACGAAGACCACCAGACCACATGGTAAATCAGGTAATGTCTGTGGATCTTCCAAGACAGCCGTCCAGAGGAAGACCAAAGAACTCCTGTATAACTCAATGCTCCAAAATCCTGCAGAGAAACGGCCTAGATGAAAGCGACACCCAGAACCAAAAAACATACAGCCTGAGAACCAGAAGAGCTGACTCCAACAGCCTACCTAGGCAATGAGTTGGGACAGTGCCAGGAAGAAGAAGAAGAGTTAATTAATTAATTGACAAAAAAGTACTAAGTGCCTTGTTGTTCTTATTTTCCGCACTTTCTATATAACTACCATTACTATTGCAAAGTTTATATAAGTTGCTAAGATGCAGCATCCAACCACAATTGTTGCTGGGTGGATAAAATGTCATTGGTTAGTTTAAATTGCTTAGATGAAGCATGCGATTTTAATCAATATATGAGCAAAACTGTTGTTGGATGAAGGTGTTATTGCATTGCTCTGGTTAAGTTGTTAAGATAGAGTAATAATTTATCTATATTTGACCATAACTTTCGCAAGATGAAATCACTGACATTATTTAGTAAAAGTTGCTGAGATGAACTTATTTATTTTGCTTAGTTTAAGTTTCTAAAATAGAGTATACTACGAGTAGCTTACGAGTATCTTGACCTGATGCTAAGAAAAGTTATTTATTTACCTTGCTTTGTTTTCTGAGATGAAAACCACTTGTTTATATACAAGTACACCTAACTACAACTTATGCTAGGTTGAGTAAGTGTCATTGTTTAGTTTAGTTTGTTAAGATGGAACATACTGGTTTATTTTCAATTATTAAAAATGAAACATACTTAACTATCGCTGGGTGGAGTAATTTAAAAATTAATTGGAAAAAATACTTTAAAGCAATACATCCACTTGATAATTTTATTGTATAGTACGTAAAAGTGTTAAATAAATCAAAGTAAATATAAGCTCTTGAATAAATGTTTTATTACAAATTTATTCTCAAGTTTTCCTTTTTGACAGGAAAAAACTTCGATTTTTCGTTAAATTTTATTGTATGTTAAGTTATCATTGCCGAATAATATTTAAATTAATTGCTTGAGTTTGTTTTATCAAAGCACTACTCCTTTTATTTAATTTTCCATATTATGGTATTTAATTTACTGTTATAAGTATTTCTTTATTTTATATTTAAATTTTACACATTAGCCACACTATTTTTTGCAGAAAGAATTTCAACTTAATTGATATAAACCTTATATTTATCATTATCTCCATATCCCAGAAGAGTTGGGCGCCCATCGCCCCCTGGCCTGTCCAGCGTCAATTCCATTACTGAATTCGTAATCTGAATTTCCCAAGTGAGCCTCGAGAGACCCAAGAACGTCGGTTTTTCCCGGGTACCAAAATAATTCTTCAAGTTTGGACATACATCCCTCTGATATTCGAAGTACGTATATTAACCGGCTTATTAGCGACATCTCAATTTAAAATACGTCAAATTGATTTTGCCGTATTTTAAATTGAGATGTCGCGAGAAAAAAAAATGTATTCTTTATGTATAACAATTCAAATTCTACGACTTGTTAATCTCGACGACTTCCGTGGTCTAGTTCGTAAGACGTCTGTCGTCGTGCGTCTGTCTATCAACCTGGAAGTTGCGAGACAGACGTCTTACAAACTCGTAGGGTAAAATATTGCTGGAACCCACCTTTTAAAAAAATATTCTCAATCTGGTTTTCACCGTAGGCCTCTTGAACATCTTTCTGGTTGATTGGAAGAGATTGCCACCTGGTAATATGCCTGCCAAGTTGTACTGTATAGAACGAAAGCGTAATACAATACAATCTCAGAATAAAAAAAAAGTATGATCAAAATAGCAATGCATTTATAAAATAATTCAGAAATAATAAAAAAAAACAGAAACCGTACACGGATTTTTCACTTTCGCATAAGTTATTCAAGACAAATGTTAAATTTTAATGAAATCTGAATATTTAAAAAAGGCTCCTGAATTTCAGGAAGCGAAAAGCGGTCCGAGAGCGGGAGGCCGCCGCCATTTGCAATTAGCCTAAAACGTCAGGTTCAAATGTTAATTTTCTTTGGTAGTTAATCAATATTACACTCATGTTTCAAGCTCCTCTGCCAGGGCCGCTACTTTTATATGGATGTATAAATGTAAAAAGGTTGGTAACGCGATTGTGCCTACAGAGAACGTGGTGCGCAACTCAGGTGTGTATATGGAATATGACTTGAGATTCGAGGCTTACGTTAAAACTAAATTACAATGGGCTTTTTCGCGGCTTAAAAATATTTATCGCATCCATCAAAACCTGTCGATTGAAGCTAGATGTAGAATAACCGGCGCGCTCATTATCCCAATAGTCGAGTATAGTTATTACATCTGTGGACCGTGCCTTTTAAAGAAAATCGAAAAAAAGTTGCAAAGATTACAAAATGCTTGTTGTATGTTAGATATTGTTTCAACATTCCGTCCAGAAGACGCATCTCCCCTTTTTTGAGAGTTTTTAAAATTATTAACATGAAACAGAGACGGTTTCTTCACTTAAGCGTACTCATGCATACAATTACCAGTACAAAACTGCCAATTTATCTCTTCGAAAAACTGAATTGGGCTAGATATTTTCACGGCTATGAAACTAGAAGCAGAGAAACTCTTTTACTGATCCCAAACCACAATCTAACACTATTCGAGGGATCCTTCTCATACTCAGCCAGCAAACGCTGAAATGAGTTGCCCCTGACCTTAAAAGAGTGGGTGAATAGTTGTATATTCAGAGATGCTCTAAAATGTAACCTTCTAATTGGTATGTGAGTTTTTTTTACGATTTGGACTCTTATTTGCTTTTTTTTTCTCTTTTTTCGCTGTTGGTGAGTCGGGGGTTGTGTGTGCGTGCTTGTGCGTTATCTTCTCATTCATTCTTATATTACTGCTTATTTATTTCCATGTGTTGTGTTGTGGTTTGTATGTGTGACATCATTTTCCATTTGTCCACCTCCTGTTTCCTTTTTATTTTATTTTCTGAATTATGTTTTTTAGTATATATGTACAACAGTGTGAGCTGAAAGACCCCCGACGTCCTTGCGGTCGGGCTCGCCCTATGTGGGGTGTATATCGGCCAGGGGAAATGTTGTGGGATGAGCACGTAACTTTTAATGTCTTCTCTCTTAAATGTATTTTCTGCAGTTTATTTTGAGATATATGTGCGATTTCGGATTGAATTTATTATATATATCATACACACAAATAAATGAATTATTAAAATTGGCAGTTTTATCTATAAGCAAGTGATAAATGATACTTTTATAAACGGGAGTTAAAGGTTTGGCTTTTGATGGAAACCAAAATATTTTACTGTTTATTCAATGACTTTAATGAAATGTTCCTTGAAACGGCACTGCCCTCCGATAACTTTCTTGCGGGTTGCGAGTAGATTTTGGGTGAGAGAGAGGTCCTTTCTCCAGACACGGCCGATTTAAGAAACCTTAATAGACCGGCGCTATTTGGCTTACAAATTGGCAAAACGCTTAATGGAAAGAAACTAGCTAAGACGTCCCATTTTTAACTTAATTCTTCAAAAGATTTTTAAAATGTGTTTATTGCTTTATTTCTTTGAAAATAACAATTTCAGAAGTTAAACAACATTAAAACACAAACATCTTCAAATACGTTATGTATAAGTTATACGTTACATTCAGAATTATGTAAATGAAACAAATTGATTTGATTTGATGCTATTCTGAAATCTGTCAACAAACTTATGATGATATAAAGGGGTAAAAATAAAAGTAAACGCAATATTTGGTTGAGCAATTGAAGATTAGAGTAAAATAAACCATTCATTTATAGGTAGTGTTTTTTTAGGTGATGAAAATGTTACGAAGAGTGTTGAATGGCAAATAACGAGAGGAAATAAAGTCTACAACAGCAGTTAAGTACCAATTTTAATGGGTTATAATGAGATATTTATATTTTAAAAGAATAAAAAAAATCAAATAAATACTGTTGAAATGCTTGCAATGGGAAGAATACGTGGGGTGGCAATATATGATACAATATACAGTGTTGTGATAAAGGATTAATGTAAACTTAAGGTTGTTGTATTAAATATAATTGAGAAGAATACTTTTTGAAAGTTTAAGCATGAACAACGAATGAATATAGAAAGACTGGCAAAATAAATAAACAGTGCTTGTACGGCACCGGTACGAAGACTGTAGCAATAGGTGGATGGCTGCAGCTCAGTGCTCGGAGATTTCGGCTCACTTGATGCTTTCTGGTGAAAATAGCAGGGTTAAGAGATTCCTCTTAGGCAGGTAGTAGATAGTCGCAAGTAAAAGGGAGTAGACAGAGTGATCTAAGAATGTATTTTTTACGTTTGACGCTCCTTATGTGTAGCCAATCGCTCATTGCAAACGTCTGTTTCCGCCCGTGCATGCCGTCATAACTTGCGAAATATTACAATTCTCGCAAGTTTTTAAATGCATGGGCCGGCCGACTTTTGATACTGTCTCGCGATGGCCGCGCATAAGGAACATTTCAGTTACGATCGCGACACAGCACGAACCCCAACAAACATAAAATATACATACAAATCATCAAAAAATACCCAAGAATCTATACATCAAAATATTATATCATAAAAATATCAAATAACAAACAGGAAAACAAATACATCTTATGTTTTGGCTGACGCATACGTCCAATGCAGTGCTTATGTACCTTTAAGACATGTTCGAGGAGAACTAAGGAAATAATATAACTAAGGAATGATATTTTGAAATGAAAACATGTTAAAAGTCAAATAAATCGTAAAAGTCGTAAAATAAGTATATTGGATGTAGAAGGGACGAAAGATGTTCGCCCCTATATAAAATACTAGCGCTCTGTCATCCCTGCCCAGCCTGACAAGGAAATGGCGTGATGATATTTTTAAATATTCGTCGTTAATTAAATGTTATATTACATTTTTCATAATATTTATGAAAAAACAAAACCAAAATGATTTACATTAGGGTCTATCATTTAAATTTATCCAACTGCTGGTTAAGATATTTGGCCTAAAATAGATCGAGGAATCCTAAATACTTAAACATAAAATACTCTAAATTGAATCAACAGCATGAATCCCTATAGGGATGTCAATTTTCTACCTAAGTAACTGAACTAGTTTGAACTAATGAGACATGTCTTAAGTTCACATGACTACCCCAGAGTGCACTTGACTAAGAAGTGAGGACTCAACTTGTGCAACTATAAAAATCCTTCAACCGTACGATGGGGGAGAAACGAGAGATACAAGTTTTGATAGTTAACAAAAATTATCATTTGCATTGAGAACCACATTTATACATGAGAAAATATCCAAAGGATATTTTTATTACACTGATTAAAAATCCAGATATTTGTCTGATAATCCTTTTAAACATGTAAAATATTTTTATCAAACACTGTTTATTCCACTTTTTAGTAACGGTAAAACCCTACCGGTTTCAAGGCTTTCACCTCATCTTCTGAAGATGAGGTGAAAGCCTTGAAACCAGTAGGGTTATACCGTTACAATAAAGTGGAATAAACAGTGTTTGATAAAAATAAATTACAATGTCTTTAAACCTCCATAACGTTAATGCCTAACTATAAACAACTTTTAAACATGATTTTCGCTTGTTGTATACTTTAAGCACATTCGAATAACTTATCAAATTAAGTATATTTATTTAATATACCATATACTCGAACCAGACAGCATAAAATTTGCTAAGACGATAGTCCAGAATAGTATTTTTGTACTAATATTGATATATGGGAGTGAAACGTGAAATGGAAAAATACTGAAAAGAGCCGAACAAATGTATTAGAAATGCATACACTGAGGAAAAATATCATGAGGGGACAATTTATGACGAAATAATACAGTACCCGGCGGTAAGTAATACATATCGTTTGTAGAGCGCCGTCTCTGTCACACGATGCGCTAACAGTCCGGTCCGGTAACAACTGACAAATCGCGACGGAACACGTGTATGAAAGACAGAGACGACGCTCTATAAACGATGTGTATTATTTACCGCCGGGTACTGTACATATTCGATAAGGATACCCATGACCTCGGTCGTATCTATTATTTTTAACCAAAAAATTATAATCAAGTATATCCAGAAAATCTATGGTAAAATTTAATTTTTTTTTGGTTTTAAGAAAACTATTATTTATGGAAATAATTACGATTTTCATTTTTTTCTTGGTCATAACATCAGAATGTACTTAGAGGTGCTTATAAACAGTATTTAATCATTTTATGAAAGAGAGCTCAATAGGAATTTTTTTACAAAAAAGCTCTTTAGTAATTATTTTTTATTATTCATAGCCCGCTGTCTTTATCCATCTTTGATTCAAAGAATAAATGAAATAATGACAATATGCTTAAGGCCAAAGATAATTTTACGAGTACATCCTAGCAACGTTTTTTAATACGTCTGAACCACCAAATCGGATATATTAAAAGGTGCGAATAAATTAAAATTATAATTCTTTACTCCTTTTTTTAGGCACCCTGGACCTAATGGATTTCAAAGCGACGCGCGACGTGGTATCTTTATCATTCTGTACTAGAGCCGTAGATTTCATTCCTATTAATAAAAATGGCAATACAACGTTAGATTATAATGCTTAATTTATCATTTAAAAAATGGTGAAAATGTAGGATTTCTCAGTAGAATTATAAATAATTTTTCTCGAAACTCTACCAAATCGATATATATTGTAGTTTAATAATAGCCCCACCTATAAATTATTGTCTAACTGATGTTTTTTTTCTGAGTACACTCAATAAAGGAAATTTCAAATTGTTCATAATAAATTGACGTGGAGTATTTTAAAATTGAATAAACTCTCTAGAATTTAGGAAACGCATTGTTAACCAGATATGTGCATGGTAAAATAATTTATAATTTTTAATGACTTAATTTATATTTTTAAATTATATAATAATGGTTTGCCTTATTATACTCGAAAATACAATATATGTTGTACAATAAAGAGGCCCATAATTACCATACGACAAGTGGTAATGAAAAAGTGTCAAAATAGTTTAGGCTGCAAAGGTTTTAATAATTCTATCGAAATGCCAAAAAATAATCACAGAGGCTGAAGGAATTTAGATTTTTACTGTCCATGTGTTTTATATGTTATGGGGAAATATGACTGTTGTTGAATTGAAAAAAAAAGTTGATAAGGTTATGTGATCTAAAATGAAAGCTGGTTAATAAAGTCGAAATAATTTTTTTTAAACTTAATAAAAAAAACAAGCAAAAACTGCTTAAAAAAATATTTTACAAATCATTGTTAAAATAAAATATATCATTTTAACATTCTCAACTCAATTCCAAAATATTCAATTCGAAATAAGATCTCGAACCTAACAAGGGTCTCGAACTTAATATGGAGAGTGTAAGTACTTCAAAAATGAGAAAATGATCTCTGTATACATAATACAATTTAGTACAGCATTTTGTACAAAGAGGATGACACTTATAGTCCATGAATATCAACAGAAATTTTCCCTACGTATAAGTATGACGCCATAGACGTCTTGAACTTAATATACTAAAATAAAAATTCATATTTTACAATCCTCGAGTCCCCACTTAAGCCTGCCGCACACTGACGCGAAATAAACATTTTCATATTTTTAAATTTACTTAAGTGATAAATGCATGCTATCACGCCATATATGTTATGCATGCTATCACGCGATTTATCTGTCGGAGTAGACCAAAGAGCACCCGAATGTCAGACTTTCCTATCTCGACACACAAAAAAGGTGAAGGGTGCATTTCCTTCTTTCAAAATATCAATCAATTGATCCAACCATACTTTCTTTAGTCTTCCACTATCACGCCTTCAACTTATATTTACACTTAATAGTGGTTTTGCTAGTCTTTCTTCGTGCATTCGTACTACATTTCCAAATCCTCTACAAGTACTCTTCTTCATCTGATTCAACACATCAGTCTTAAATGAATCCCTTATCACTTCATTTTGTTTTCTGTCATACATTATCACCCCGTGTTTTATTCTAAGTGCACTAATTTCTACAGCTTTTCGGGTATTATCAGTAGTTGTCCCTGCCCTCGTTTCACTCCCATACAACAAAATCGGTACTTAAATACTTTTGTAGACTATCATCTTAGGATATTTTGATTCTGTCCGGTTTAAAATAAGAAAACGGTATCAATGTTGGATTTGATTTCATTTAGCCTTATTAACGTAGCTTTGAAGCAGATGTATGAATTTATTAAAAACATCTTTAATCTAGTTAGAAGAATGCATTTTTAAAACCTAGTTTTCGACGCTCGATTCTCAAAAGAGAAAAAAAAAGATAGTTCAAGTTTAAATTTTCACAATAGGTTTTTAAAAATATATTTGTTAGGCTGGAAGACATTGTCACTTGCTGATAAGCCCGCCAGATTTCCCTGTTAATAACGGAGAAAATAAAAGACAATATAACACATAATGCAATTTATACACAGTATAAATATCACAAAATACCGAAAAATGTATTTACAACTAAAAATCAACTACAGACAAAACTTAAGAACATTTTATAGTATTCCCCCCTAGTATTGTGTTTTTCTTTATTTGCTTTGAAGGAAGATAATAAATTATGGTAATTCAATGTTTCTTTAATATTATAATCGTTACGGTTAACTGGGCTAGAATTTAAAATCTTAATTCTTATGCAAAGTCTTCATTAAACTTTTTCTTAATCAATACGAATAAATTCTACCCCTTAACATATTCGAACGAATAATGTTGGCATATAAAAAAAAACATTGTAGTGATATAATATTATTTTCAGCCCCAGTAATTGAGCTTATGATAGAACTACTAAAGTAGACAAGTAACTCACCGGTCGCTTTCTCAAATTTTGGAAATACTACCATTCATGAACAAGCAACAACACTTGCACACATCTAGCACGTATGATTACTGTTACCAGAAAACTCTTTTTAACCAGATGTCTGTCAATAAACTAGGATAATCTTAAAAGACACATTTTTGAAAGGTCAGCAGAAGAATCAGTTTTAATAATCTTTAAAATTTAAAAAATCTAAAAAATCATGTTAGTCAAATGACATGAAAGTTAAAGAAATGAGTAGTCTTTAACGCTTAAAATATTATTTTAAAAACCTCGTCTTAAGTCATCCACGCAACAAAATGCCGTATTGTTAGTCCAGTGTGAGTCGTGCTTAAAGGTGGTATTTCTGTACTTCCCAAGGGCTCGGTTAAAGCTATGGTGGGCCTAGTTATGTGCACATGAAGGAAATCCTAAATAAATATCTTGGCGGGACGCCGGTTCTATCCCTGACACATTTCACTGTTTATACGAAAGAGTGAACACGGAAACGTGTAAAAACTCGATGGCAAGGGGTAAAGGGGGGAACAAACGGGAGGGGGTGCTAAACTATCTCAACTATTTTATCCCGGGGTTTGATCGTTTCACACTACCGAAAAAAAAGAACAGTGGCTCCGCAAAGAACTGGGTCATCAAGGCGACAACTTGAGACATTAACACGATGTCAGTTTAGAAAATAAATAACGTTTTATATAAATAATCAATTCCCATCAAATAAATAAGTTGTATAGTTGTATATTTTTTTATATAGTGTAACCTCAAGGGCTCATATTTTTAAAAGATAAATGAATGGCTTAAAACCGAACCGGGGTGTCAAAAATGAGTAATATAATAACTTGTATAACATTCGTCAAACTATTGGCACTGGTAATACTGCCTCTGATTGTTTAAAGTTTATCTAAATTATAACGATATATCGAATAGGACTGGTTTAGAAAAAAAACTTTTTTTTCGAAGTCCGCTGCTTCCGGATAACATCCAACATCGTTGGCGTCATGTATCGTCAGCGAATCACAAAGAAATATGTGATTTATTTTTAGAACAAATAATATAATTCAATTTATTTTGATAAATATTTTTTTAAATCTATATTCGAATTCTCAGCTTTTTTAGGTTTGGTTAATAAATTAATTTTAAACTCATTTTTAATGAACTTCAAAGGAATAAATAATACACATTTTAAACAACGCTAGAACTAAAAAACAAAAATATAAGAGGGATTTAAGAGTAGTAGATGAATAAAAAAAAAACAGAAATGCACTTTAGTGAGAAAAAATCTGATCCATTATTAGTAAAATGCTGTAATGTTTTTTTTTTAAATCTCTGAAAATGTTTTTCTCAAAATGTATGACGTAACATAATAAACCATCTACAAAAGGAACTAGAAAAATATCGTATTAAATTTTACAAATACTCGATAGACCTAAAATTATTATCTTCTACAAGGTTATGAACAAACGAATAAAGTAGATTTAAATTAAAAACAATAAAGTCAAGATGAGATCTATTATGTTACTCACTAGTCTATCACACAAACCTTAATATACAGTGATATATAATATTTCACTTACATGCCATTCCCTATGGGGATAGACAAAGAGGACAGAGCACCTGACTTTTCTATCTCGACATGCATTCTTCGCCTCTTCTACATCCATACATCTTCTCATGTAACTCTTATGATTTAGCTGACTTTATAAATTTTCTTCTTTCAAAATATCATCACTTGATCCTCATAGAATATTCGAATGTATGGATATTTATTTTGTCACATAAACGGATTTTGTTAAAAAGTACAATTAAAGATTTTTTTATAAAAGTAAGCGCAGTTTCTCCTGGGATACAAATAAGATTAGATCCGCCTCTGCTTAGATAAAAAAATCAGTTCAGTTATTTACCCAACAATCCCCAATTACGTAACAAATAATCGGAAAACATTTTCATCCTTAATTTTGATATTTGCAAACCTCTTCAAATTTATACAATACTTAAAAACAATTTTATAAGAAAACATCTACACGACACTGAATTGGGAAAAAAGATTTTCAACCGTGTTACTAAACAAAACGCTTGTCAAATGCCAATTTACAACAGGTACGAGTATAAAAATTGTATTTGCATTGTTGTTTGGGTTAAAGCGTATCATTAACCTAGAAATAATTGAAGCACAATAAAAGAACAGTAGCAAAAGGCAATTAAGTGAATGGTGGGTTATATATATACACTGTATTTACCAGCCGGAGCATTTTAGGAGAAACAAAGCTGCCTGTTCATAATGGAACTTTAGTCTCAATATAAGAATATGCAAGTATCACTTAGACGGGGGGAAATTGTAAATATCTAACTTACCATCCGTCGAAAATATGCTGTCTTATAACTTAAATTCCTAAATTGACTCTAATTATTCAATCTTTATTCATGCATTGCAATAACTCAATTTATGTAAATCTCAATTTAAAGTCAAAACTGCCTTGCCTCCTGACATAAGTAATTGTGCTATTCTCGTGTCAAAGATCAATGCCGAAGTTCACTAAATCTCTTTCACGTAATCTGTAACCCTAAACCCACATTCATATGAAACATAAATTCATTCCTTTTTTATCAAAACATTTTTTCAAGTGCTCAATTGTCAACAGAATAGCCTCTCCTCAGGGCATATGGGTTAGAGAGCGCACAGCGGAAACGCGTTAGCCGCCTCGTCACCATTTTCCCCCAGCGGGGTAACGCAATTTAACTTTTGCATCCATTTGTCATCTTGCCCCAAACTCCCCTAGCCCTCTCCGAATATCTCCTTACCCTTTCACATTTTTACAATGGCCGAGTTGTCGCTACATAAAACGTGCTGCTCTCGGTAAGAACTAGCCTTTGTCAAAACTCCACCGCAAATATAGTTTAGTTATTCTCGGAACGAACTTATTCCGACAATCGAAGTTAGTATTCCAGAAAGATTTTTAGACTTTTTATAAACATCTCTTCATAGGCATCAACCTTTTCAAGTGAAAATATTTGATGTCACATAATTTTTAATTAACTCTGCGTGTTGTGTTAAAGAGTAAAAATATAAACTGAAGTGGAACCCTTTATTTCCGAGGAATAAGTATTCTTACATGCATATACTTATGGCGGACTCGACAACCTTCGAAGACTTTGACAAGAAATAAAAAGGAAGCTGATTCTTATGAGAGAACTCTTCTTTGCGGACGATGCTGATAATGTACATATTGTCCAGGACCTGTCACCTTCTATCACTAACAATCAGCACTACCAAAACTCTCATTATGGCACAGAATGTCAACTCATAGCCAGATATATTGCTTAACGGTAGTAAACTGAACAATTTTGCTATATGAAATAAATAGTTACGAATTATATAAGCCTTGATTCAGAAATAAGAATACGTATTAAAAAGGCTGCCACTACTGTCGATAAATTTATATACACATAGTCTATAAAAGCAACAAATTCATCATATAAAATTCATCTAGTTTTCCATGTAACAAATGTATCTAGAGTTTGCTACTGTAGAAGTAAAACATCGACTAACAAAAGTTACCACGAAAGAAAGCTCAACAACTTCAACACACGGTGCTTCCAGGGATAATTGGGTATTATTTGGCAAGGTAAGATTACAAATGAAAAACATTTTTTATAAAACAGACCTTTTTTAGTATAATATCGCCTCTAAAATAAAATAAAAAATACGCAGGCTCGGCCATGTAGTCGTCGTCGTTGCCGGACCTCGCAGTCGAGGATCCCCTTGCCGCTCCAACGTCAATCTTGAACCGTTCTTCTACGTCAATCATGTGATCTTATGTGAGAAAACAGCCCGATCCTAGATGCTCATTCCCTCCTGCAAATGTCACAGACATGTGGACCCAGCTGAGCCACCTGGCCATGCTGACGCATGTTCGCAGCGCGCTGACTGTTTCTCACACGTCTAGCTGCTGAGACGCAATCAGCCCGAGAACATACGGCTCTCCACCCCTCACGGTCCCGAGCCACCTGCTCCCAGTCCTCAGGCGCCCCGCACAAAGTAAGCGACTCTCGCAGACTGTCTTTATAGCGCTTCCTCTGCCTACCAACTCTTCGCTTGCCCACTACTTCCCTGTACAAGACGCGTTTTGGAAGTTTATGATCGCCCATGCATATCACATGCCCGATCCACCGCAATTTCACCTTTACAACCATATATTCTATAGGTTTACAGTTACAGCACACCATTCACTCGAATTTCGGGTAATTTAAGCACCTCATTCCCTGTAGAACAAGCTGAGTTTTCTTCACATTTATTTCCAGGCCAAACATCTGATACACCTCTGTATAAACATTGATGATCTCTCAAAGCTCTGAATGCGCATCAAGAGCGCAATAATCCGCTTATTTCAGCTCTGTGATGTATATGTGTGAACAACTCTTGTTGGGCATGAAATCTACGCAGATTAAGTAATCCCCCATCAGTCCTGTATCTCATCTCAATTCCTCTGACACAAAGTCGTCTATCAACGACAAACATAAAGGACGTCATGTATGCATTAAATAGAGCTGGAGCCAGGACGCATCCCTGGCGGACACTGGTGTTGGTATCAAATGCGTCCATCTTCAGTCCACCAAGCGAGACATAACACCTGTTGCAGTTATGCAGGTGGGTCAGAAACTCCGTCAAACGTGGTGGGACACCAAGTTTCCCAAGGATCCTCCATAATAAATATCTATTAATTGAGTCAAAAGCCTTGGCCAAATTGACAAAAGCGGTATACTCCTGCCCTGGTCTCAACATTTCTCCTGCAGTTGCCTGATAGTGAATATCATGTCAACTGTACTACGGGATGCACGAAACCCAGCCTGTGACTTTGGAGTGACCCTGTCCAAAACCCTGGTAAGCCTGTCCACGACAATTCTGCTGAATATTTTACCTACAACCGAAAGCAGTGCAATCCCTCTGTAGCTACCACTCTAGTCTCCTTTTCGTTTGTATATATTTACAATCCGTGATTCACGAAATGCATCAGGGATGGTTCTTGATTGCCAAATATGAAGCATCAGGTCATGAACAGCGACAGTCACAGGTTCTCCGCCAGGTGTACAGGACATATTTTTTAATGAACTGACTTACAACAGAAATCGAAATCTCTAGGCCTGGGCTGGAAAACAGGGCTCTTATTAACTACTCCAGCGGTCGGTAGCGTACGTGCACTGAGATGCCAATTTTAAAGTATTGAACACTCCGCGTGCCACTAGCAGATCCAAGTATTTTTCATGGGGAGAGGGGATTTTTTAAAGAAGAATCAATCTTTAAGAAATTGAATATTTAAGTTATTACTATTATACTCGTATGACTTTATTATAATTTAAATAACTTATATGACCTCATGCGCGATATAAATTGGAGGTCTTGTTTGTAATTAAAGCGAGATTTTGCGCAGCAAATTCTTTTGGATTTTACTCCTCAAAAACTGATAATGTCGGTTAAGAAAATGAGCCGCACAGCGAGAAAAGTTTTGATTTTTCTCCAAAAACTAATGATTTCGTTAAGAAATTATATACATAATTTGGAAATCCTATGGGGAGGGGGGCAATTGCCCCCATTTTTTCATTATTTATCATTCTTTATGTTGTGCCACCAAAAAACCTTACGCGTGCCACCTAGTGGCACGCGTGCCATAGGTTGCCGACGGCTGAACTAGACCATTGTATTATTGTATATATTATATTACACTTTCGTTGTATAAAATTTAACCTGACGAGTGGATTGTCACATGATAATGACTTAAAATTTGGTAAATGGGCCAAAAATTTGGTAAATGGGTTAAAATCATCAAAAAAAGAGGTAAACATTGAGTGAAAACAAGACCAGAAGTCTTTTTAATAAAATATGGGTATCAAAAGGAATCGAACTGGACTGTAAGACAACCGTCTAATTAACTAGACGGCGGAGGTCATCTCAACGAGATAGACAGAAAACTTCGTTTTGCAGAACTGACCCAGCATCCCCCAGTGCCCGAGCTAGTTTCGACTCGGTGTGCAGTAGGGAGGCATCTTATCGCAACAGCTGAATAATGACTTGCTCCTCGGAGAGCGGAATATATTAAGACAACTTGATTTAATTTAACGCCCCCGAAGAAAGACAGAATAATAAATTGATTTTTTTTCTCGAGTTGATATATTTTTACGACTGTGACGGTGAAAATAAAACATTGGCTCAGTTGCTAGGAACAACTTGGGGAAAATTTTGTTGTTTAAAAAGAATTGTTTCATTCATTCAAGACTTTTTTAAATTTATTTGAATATAAAAGTGCATTTTATGGAACACAGGAATATAACATATATGCTGTCCAAAAAGTAGTTTTGCATTTCTTGGATAGATGTTGTTAGGAAAAAAATCGATGTTGACTCCAATAGAAACGAGCTGAATGTATATTATTATGAAAAGTAATAATTTAGCGCATTTTTACCAAAATTGAGTGAGCGGTGTTTTTATAGTTACTTGGAAGATAGAACAAAAACAGTTGTTTTTCGGTGCTTGATACTTTTTTCTAGATAAAATATATAAAGATAAAATGCGATTCAAACCAAAATAATATATATGGGGTGTATAGCGACGTTCCATTAAATGTGTGTGTGTGCCAATGATGTCCAAATCAAGACTTAGATCGAGAATAACCAGCGTTCTACGACTCAAGAGATTGCTGAGATACCAAAAACATCGAAAATTGCCGACTTGGCCAAATTTTACCCAAAAATACGAAATTACTTTCTGGACTTTCCACTTACTTTTGGCCCATTTACCAAATTAATTCAAGAAGAACTTTTTCACTATTGTTGAGTGAAATCAATAAATGAACGAAAATTGAGTGGAATAATATTAAATGGAATTAAATTTATTATTGTCTATTCTAAAGTTTTACCAAGAATTACAAGTGAAAAGCTATCAAGAATATTGTGAATATCAATAATTAATTGGTACTTTTCACAAGTACCTTATTATTTATTAAAATATTCATCCTAAGGTCTCAACATACATTATGAGTAAAAGAAAAAAATGAATGAAAATGTTTATTTAAGTTAGCATTAATTATTAAGAAAAAAATGAATAACTGGAAAAACTAGGCGTATTTCGTAATTCGTAATAATAGCGAAATCAATAAGTAGATAAAATTACGATACTTTATTTCTTTCTGTCTGTTCACAAATATCTAGTAAGTGAAGTGTGCATTTGATGATTCAATTCAATCTTAAAATATTACTTCAATTTTAGGTCATAAGAACATCTTTAAAAATATCGAAACAAGTTAGATGTGAGGAAAATCTCTATTCTCGGAGTCAATATTGCGCCTTACCTGGAGTGGAAAGTGACTAAGGATATAATAAAAAAACATTTCTTTGTTGGAGTAGGTAGAGAATACTAAAAACCAATATTGCTTATCGATCGCTTCATACGCTTTCTTCACATCCATAAATATTTTCAAATATAATCATGTATTTTTCTTCCTCACATACGTTTCCTTCCTTCACAATATCATTCACCTATTCGAACTATACTTTTCTTAAACATCTACTACCATAATTCATACTAACGTTTGATTTGTCAATTCGTTTAATTTGATTTTCGGAACCCATCCATTAAAACAGTGGTGAATACAAAAAAAAAAAAAGTTTTACATAAGTGTTTATATGATATCCCTTATATTATTATCAGTGCACGCGTTGAACAATCATTGTACTACAAAATAATCATAATTCACTCTAATTTTTACAAAAATTAAATGTGTACACTTCCTAGAAGTGCATTTATGATGAGCTAAAGCACTCAAGAGTCAAGACTTATTCAAAATGTAAGATCTAATAAGTGAACATATTGAAATAATGTAGACGTACACGCTAAACAGGAGAAGAACGAAGATGAGGTGTATGATATGCGCAGAATAAATCTTATTCAATATTTGATATAAAGTAACTAGATTTACTTAGATTATAACTCCGCGGACGAGCTATAAAATGAGTATATCTTTTAATGTGTTTGGAACATGCCATGACAATTAATTATTTATAGATAACATTAAAATTCAAAAGAAATTCATGGTTAGCATCATCCAATCTCTAAATTTATCATTAAGGTCATTGATTCATTAAAGTCATTGGTCTGATAAACCACCTATCTCCGGGTGGTTTATCAGACCAATGACTTTAATGAACCAATGACCTTACCCGTTGTTTATAGGTTCCGCAATGCGTAATCTTCGAAAATTTGTCCGTCCAATAGATCTACATACTAGACTCGTTTTCTTACCGTAGCTGCATTTTCTCTTTTCATTTCAGTAGAATTTCGAATTATAAACATATTTCAGTAAATTATAACTTACAATACAGGTATAAATAAAAAGTTACATGAAGAAGTCTAATAAATCAATATTGGAAAGCTTTTTAACTAAAAGCAAAATCTCCTTTTACCAATTGATCAAGATAACATAACGTCAACGGCACAAGAATTAATTATTGTCCGTTTCTTCCATTTATTTTCAGCTTACCCTGGGGAGAGTTCACCTTAGTACGCTTAGTGCTCGGGCAAACTCAATTTAAGTCGCAAGTCTCAAACACTCAACGGAACTGAGTTACGTCGAATAACTTTGTTACATTATTTCATCTGCAAAAAATTACAACTTTATAAATGACACTTCAACTTTTCCGCTATAACTTTTCGGCCCTTGTGTATTGTGGATACTAGAGACGGGATCGTTCACCGAGGCGATTCCTTTATACAACTTTCTCATTCATCAAAGTTTGATCATCTCTATTGTTGATCGTAATTCTTTCAACTTTTTTTTTGTTTTATTTAATAAAATAATCTCCAACACAAACATTTGCCAAAGGCTAAACCTATCTACAAATCTATGTCTTAAGATCTAATCAAATTTATAAATTATAACTACAAACTTCCTACATGTTTAACACTAATTATATACCATGTACATGTCCACTCTTTCGGGCTACTTGCATTCCATCAAATTCACTAAGACTTTGGTCATTCCAGCTAATACTGTATGTGGACTACTCAGGCAACAGATGATGTTGATAACATTTTTAATAAGAAATAAATTATTGATTTTACGTTTATTTACTTATTTCAAACCAAAAATGTTTTAAATCTGATTTTCTTTAACATATGACAGACATATGTGCAGAGTCCCTGTAGGGGTAGGCATAGAGAACAGAGAACCTGACTATCCATCTTAACACACATCATTTGCTTCTTCAAATCCATACACCTTCTGAGGAAATACGATTTTTCTGAATTGTTACATTTCCTTCTTTCAAAATCTGTTTGCACTTGATCTAACAATATTTTCCTAGGTCTTCCCCTACAAGAACTTCCTCTCATATTTGCACTAAATATTTGTTTTGTTAGTCTTTTTTCATTCAGTGGTTCTACATGCCAAAACCATCTCAGAGTCTTCTTCTTTATCTTACCTAACACATCAAACTTAAGTTCACCTTCATCCATAACCGCTTCATTCCGTTTTCTGTCATACACTTTCATCCGATGTATTATTCTTAGTGGACGCATCTCTGTAACATCTATTCAGCTCGTTTCAGTCATAGGTTCTGAAAACGCTTAAAAATATCACAAAGTAATGGGAATCCCCCTCCCTTACAGACACAATAGATCTGGACACTTTCAGTTGCTCCAGGGGGAAGCTGAAATCGGGAATATTTAGATATCTCAGTTTTGATTTTTGTATTGCTTTTTTATTTAATAGCAGTTTTTAGGTGTGAGAAAAAAATGGTACATTAACGTTTTGACTACCGTATGTGTTCAAGTTTTGATGTTTTGTATTCAATTTAATTGCTGATTTTTTATTTTGTTTTGATATGTTTTAAAGTTCATTTGATCGTGGTTTTCATTTGAATATATATTTTTTACATAATATTTTTGAATTTGTATTTTTTGGTCAAGGTTCCCTCCCATAGCCCAAATAGTTACTGTTTGTTTGATACGAAAAATAATCCATACTTGAACTCGAATATGTAAAATGGCTCCGAAATGTATTCTCACAGAATAATTACCTGCATAAAATCTATGAAGTACCTTATCTTACAAGATTGTATAATCATACCTGGACATGATCAGTATATTTATACCTATACATGTTTAAGTCTGATTGATCGGAATAAACTGCTATACAGCAATAAGCCCACCAGGTATGTTATATCATATGTCATCACGTACACTAAATAATTAAACTAAAGCACATTGCGTCAATTTTTGTCCATTGCAGAGTCGAATTTAGTTTTTTAGATATTGTGTTTTGTCTAGACAAAACTTATTTTTTGTTAATACCATGGCATATAAGTAAACTTGGTCACTCAGCTCGGTCTTTTAATAAGAAAATAATAATTACATTACCATAGTATATACTTTGGAGTAGAAAATAAAGGAAAGATAACTTGAAAATATGGGGGCATATGATAATAAAACCTAAAAATCTGATTGTCTGGCCAGCTATGAACCTGGACCTCCATCAACCACCTAATCAATAGGATTGAACCAAAAACACGTGAACGCCACAACGTGAATGCCACATTGTCAGAAAAGGATTTACAAAAAAGAAGATACTACAACTTGCAAACTAGAAGAACAAGCCTCCATAAGGTAAAACTCAATATTTGGGATAAGACTAGGACAAATAAAATATATACTTATGTATGACTGTCGATTTGCTGTTTGAAGTTGAAATATCTCCTTAAGAGCACTTGTATTTCAATCAAAAAGGCTCATATTGGTTTTCTGATATGTGACAGTAATATGTCGGATTTTGGTGGAATAGTGTGTACTGGTCATACATAATTTTTATAAGACCTGCCAAAAAGCAGTGTCTTGAAATTATTCCTAAAACTGCACATATCACCATATATTTTACTCTTAGAAGCAGACTGTTCCATGCCATGAGACCAGTAACGGCAATAGTCTTTGAACAAAAGGGGAATCTTAAAAGCGTTGCTAAATAAATAAAGGTAAAAATTAAATCTACCAGTAACATAAAAAAAACCAGGATATCATAAAATAATAACAAATATAATTTAGTATACAACAGATCATTTGTACCAACAACTCTGCCTCTGATGGCTGGAAATATATCGTTACGGTTGAGGAGAGATTTAATATTCAAATAGGCCCCCCTCTTGTGTTGGTCCTTTATAATTTTTCATTTCATTAAATTCCTTCGCAATTAATGTAGACCGCATGTTGTGGAACTGTGAGGAAAAAAGAATATCTCAAAATAGAGAGAAGCTCCATGCAGCTATATTTTGGACTACTTTCAACCCGAATGGCTTCTTTGATCTTCATACGACCAGATATAGTTCTATAGCTTTCTCAAAATATTGTGAATTTTTTTATTTTATTTTGTTTTATTCAAATTCCGTCTCTGTCCGCGGTATCTTAACTTCTGTTGGTCCCACCTTTGTCCTTTTCACACTCCGGTGTGGTGTTAGTAAAGGAGCAGCTCCCCTGTCTCTAGGGCAGATCTGTCATCAAAGTATTCATCCGATTTTCTTACTAGTGTACGACCACACTACAAAAACCTTATTCGATTCTAGATACAGTGTGGGTGGAGGAGAAATAAATCCATGTAGGTTTAAAAAAAATGTTCCTTCTATTTCCACTTGTATATGTAACAATAAGTTCTATTCACCCTGTGTGCTTCATTTTACAATAAAAAAATAAATTAACGTACAAACTTGAATAGCATTAGTTTATAGTAGTAAAAGAAAAAATAATTCATCAAATTCCTTTTTATTCAAAAAACATTTCAGTGAGATGAACAAATTCCCCACCTTTCATATGCGAATATAAACGGCCAAAAAATGTAACTGAACTTGAAGAAAGGGATAAGTGTGAAGGATTTATAGTGAAGGATACAACACTTTCAAATTTATATCGTGTTAAGTTGTATATAAGTATTATATAATATTTTCACAGATATTTTCAGTTTCCAAAAATATATCATATACTCATACTCATACCCATCTTTGCTCGGAATGTTTTTATTCTTCGCTTTATCATTGTCATCATCAATAATTTTGAATTTTCCGGATCACCACTCTTCATTTTTCATTTCATATTTCACTCAATATGCTGTAGGACTCTGGAACCAGCTACCGAATAATATAATATAAGAAACATACTATCGTTGACGTGCTTCAAAATGTAAATAAAAAACATTATATATCCTTTTTGTAACAACGTATTATTTCATAGTTTTCCATCACCTTCTTTTATCATTTCCTTTTCTTTTCTCTGGTCGAAAATATTGTTATATTTTCATTTTTGTTGCTTATTTTTTTTATAATTTTGGTGTTGTATAGATTTTTTCTGTGCATCGATAAAATAAATTCCCAACCCTTCACTCAAAATGTTGTAAAACAATTGTTTGGTTAGTTGGAACAAAAAAATAATTATGTTTTCAATACATATAAGTATGATTCATTCAATACAAAAAAAAACAGCTGAAATCCTTAGATTAAATTTGATAACAATTTTGAATAAGAGTGAAGCAGCGAAGCAAGGAGTAATATTGTTTTATTAAATTTTAATTTAAGTGATATACTCGTATTTATAGTCTCACCATCAGGAATTTGTTTAAGATTTCTGAATAGAAATAAATAAATTTTCTCAACTGGGTAATTTTTTTTTATTTATAGTCATATATACTCATATTTAAAGTCAAAAATAGCAAAATATTTTTAAATTTCTATTTATAGTAAAAAATAGGAAAAAATAAAAACGTAGACAAAAAATAAAGGTTTTTAGGATGACTAGACTACAAATAAGGGGAGGGAACAGCAAAAAGATATTTCGTCGAAGCCCTCAGGGGCAAAATAGACGAGTGTAGGACACTTTTAGATGAAGAACGACTTCGCTTCAACTCTGCCCCCAGATAAAGCGAAGAAAAACAACCAGAAACAGAATCACAATATTACAATATTATAGTTTTAAATTAATAAAATGCCCCTTATTTCAGTATTTTAGTAAATATCCTGATTATTAAGTTTTTACTACGATTCTAAGTACTGAAAGTGACATTCTATATTTTAAAGAAATATTATGTTTTAGGAATATACTCGAGTAAATAAATTAAAGATATTGATTTATGTGTATACTCGAGTACATAAATGAAATATTATAATTTAACTCATATTCGTAGGTATACACTCGAGTAAATTTTTTTGGCATTTCAGAATATAGCATTATTTAAGTTTACACTTGAGTAAATAAATGAAGGATTATGATTAAGGTAAATACTCAAGTGCATATATGAAATATTATGATTTAGGTAATAACATGTATATAAATGAAAGATTATTATTAAGGTGTTAATAAAACGGATTACTCGAGAACATAAACGAAATATTATAATTTAGGTTTATACTCGCGTGCAAAAATAAAAGATTATGATAAAGGTGTCTAGTACAATACATTAATGAAATATTTTGAAACATTATTAGGTATGTACTTCAGCAAATAGTTAAAAGATTTTGTTTTAGGTATATATATATATATATATATATATATATATATATATATATATATATATATATATATATATATATATATATATATATATATATATATATATATATATATATATATATATATATATATATATATATATATATATATATATATATATATATATATATATATATATATATATATATATATATATATATATATATATATATATATATATATATATATATATATATATATATATATATATATATATATATATATATATATATATATATATATATATATATATATATATATATATATATATATATATATATATATATATATATATATATATATATATATATATATATATATATATATATATATATATATATATATATATATATATATATATATATATATATATATATATATATATATATATTTCAAAGGATAGATTATGATTAAGATATATACTCGAAAACATAACTGAAATACTTTGATAAATCTATACACAAGTATATAAATTAAAGAGTATACTTAAGTTACATACATAAATCTTAACTTAAGTTACATACATAAATCTATACACAAGTACATAAATTAAAGAGTATACTTAAGTTACATACACAAACAAACAGAAAAGGTTAAGATAATGTGACAAATGACACTTTTTGACCCTTAGAATTTGGTCTTGGCATAAAACTCAAATCACAAATCTTTTAACCTGGGTCAGAAATGCATTTATCTCTTATTAATTTTCAACTCGAACCAAGTATTTTCTTTTATAACAACGTCACGATTTTTTTTATCAAGAGCGTCTCCCAGGAAATGGAGCTACTGACAATTCCGTTTTATTTTATTCTATTGTTTTACTTGACGTTAAAAAATGTTAAAGCATCTATCAGAATTTTTGTAAGCCAAAGAAAAACTTACTAGAAATAAAGAAAATATATTTGTTAGAATTGAGATATTTGTTAGATGAGGAGTTATTTCATTTTAATTAATCAAGTATATTTTTACAGTACATAAGTCCGTAATTTAAAGCTAATATGAATAATTGGAAGCATATGAGCTTGGACCTTTACGCTATACAATTCAATTTAAAATCGCTTGATCTCGCAACTTAATAAGAAAAAAGTCAATTAAATTTTGAGGGAAGCTTTTAAAAGTGGCTTAGAACATTCTCATTATTTAAATCTATGTTATTATAGGACTTAGTACCCTGCGTCTCAATTTTATCATAACGTGTTCTTAAATTAATACACTATTGTCAGTGACAGGAGTCTAGTGGATATAAGATTTTTACCAATTGTAAGCATTCTGGTTTTGATATGTTCTTTCAGACTTCTTTCCCTTCAAGTTGATTTCGTAGCGGTCGTAAGCCGCCTATCATAAATTAAAAACTCTTCTAAAGTAAGGCGGTTTTATAGAAATGGGGTTATGTAAGCTACGGGTGGCGTGTGCAGCTTTAAGAAGGATTTGAAGTTAGCCCTTTTTGGGAGGTCATAAAAGAATGGTTGATGAACATTACACTCCACCTAGAGCCGAATGTATTAATACCACATGCCGTTTTCTTATGAAATATATTTTTCTAAACATATATAGATGCGAGAGATTGCCTTATCTAATGGCCGCAGCCTACACCTTCCTATCTGTATCCTCAGTTTATATAGCACCGAGAGCGCCCTTGAGGAGAGTCAACTCTCTAAACAGCGCTATATAAATTGTACTTTTATTATTATTATCATATGTTCTTTTATGAATAAATTTGACTAAAGTTATTTGTATACATACACTCCGGAACTTAAACGGTAAAAAAAGTACATATTATTTGAGAGGGGACACTGCGTGGGTTTCGCATTGACTACTTTCTGAATAGAAGATCTACTTATCCACTGCACAGCCACGCACCTTATTTACGCAATATTAAAAACATGACTCGCATAGTACTAGTTCATAATAAAATAGCATCTCAAGAGCGTGTGGTTTGTTATTTTAAATAAATTATGGATAATAAACGTACTATTTTAAGGATTTATTGGCAACGGTAATGTTATCTCGGACGTTTGGGCAGATATCTAGATTCGTACGATATAGGTACGAGTAATAATGACATATGGTGGTAAATCTAATGGGACTGATCATTTGAAAACGTAAGATAACTTTAAAACAACGTTCCTCCTGTTTAGTGATCATCTTGAATGACAACGTTCGTAGCCTAGTTAGTAAGACACTAAAATTCCACCCGGAAGTTTTGGGCTCAATTTCCGATGGTACCCTAAAACAAAATAAAAAAGCGTCCAAATGTAAAAAAAGAATCCATCAGAAAACAAAAGTCACACGTGCCGAGTGCCTGTACAAGTGTTGTCAATTCACGTGCGGCAGTGTTACAATCACGTGCAATGATGTACTGCAAGTTCCGTGTCAACTTCAGTGGTTCTAAATTCATAGGCTCGTTTACTTGATCCGTAGAAAATATTGTATCCGAGCTACGCTTTTCTTATTAATTATTAAATTGGATATGTTGATAGACACCATACGATAGAAAAAACTGTATCTTCAAAAAAATTTCGCTGTTATGCATTTTCTGTAAAAAATTTATACCTGCTCCATTATTCATCCTGATTTTTTAAAGTTGAAATGACTTTTGTTTTCGACCGATAATGCCTTATAAAACGGATTAAAGGTTAGGCGTTGGAAACCAAAGCGGATTATGGTGATAGTATACAGCGAAGCATATTAAATTTTTCCTAAAAAGAAAGTGAATTCAGATTCGGTCCAAAGAAGCGGGCAGATTTGCATTTTTATGAAATACTTCCGCAATAAAGAGGGAAGAAGAACTTTTCACCCGCGACAGAGTTCACTTTTTGGTCATTAATCTTTGGAGTTTAGTTCAAAAAGTTCAGTTGTCATATTCCTAGTACATATATAGTAATATGAAACTGTTTTTAATTTAGTTGCATTGTTAGAAACTTTAAAAAAAAAATTTTTTAATAATAATTAGCACTTATCGGCCACATCAGAGATATTTTGTGAAAATCGGGAATAAATTCACCAATACACTCAAACGTGTGCTAGTGTGTGACGTAGGATATTCATTCTAAAAAAACCACTATGGGTGAGGAAGCGACGCTATTCACGTCTCACTCTCACTATACTTCGGTATATGGGAACGCAAGAAATAGAATCTCAGTTCGCTCACTTCTCTTGCTTAGTAGCCAGCCGGCTTTTGTTCGAGGTGGTCGCTTCATCCGTTTTGTGAAAGTCATCCGATGTTTTTTTTTTCATGTTTTCAGCAATTAAATTTAAATTATTATCACTTTTGACTTCAAATTTAATTAATTTAAGCGATTGGCTACGAATATTTTTATTTTTCCGATTTTAATTCGCTCATTTTTACATATGTATTGATGTGTATTGAATACACATCACCGGAACGGGCGGATTTTTTAGCACAGAAAGGGTAAGATTAAACATGATTTTTTAGTACGTTACGGTACTGAGCTTTCTGAGCCCTAGCTTGTTGTGTGCTTATATTATGTATATGATAGGGAAAATGCATGAACGTACTCCTTCCTGATATTTTTTGTGGAAAAGTAATGTTATTATTTATTCTTTGTGTTACACATCAATTTGTATTTATGCCCACTCGAATTTTTTAAATTTTAATTTGAATTTAATTATTGTACCTTTCTTTATTGATCTAAATATGGCGTATTTTGTTCTAAATCAATCAATAAATGAGCGTTCTCGTAAATTGAATCACGATAGCTCAACAGGAAGATCAGTAAGTATACCAAAAGAGTAAAGAGAAAGTGGTTAAAGTAACAGAGAATGGGTCTGGATTGAGTAAGAAGAAGAATTGTAAACCAACTAAACTGGGAATCACTTATGTTAAGACATTGTGTATTATGCTTTTTTTAATTAATATTTTTTTTATTTTGACATTTAATTTGATTGTGGGATGGATTGTTAATTTTTTCGAACTGATGAGGTACAACAAGGACAGACTCACGAGTTACATAATCATAATTAGATCTCGCAACATACCAAGTACTCGTAAATTTAAAAAAATCACAGAGGAAATAATTAATAATAATCAACAATCAGTAAAAAATCAATCAATTTTTCATGGTTATATGTACTCAGTAAGATATAGGCAAAATTCTTGTTTACTGTGGTCACGACAAATGACAGTCAATAAACCCTGATTCGTGTCATTTGAGAATACCTATTTGATTTTTTTTGTTTTTATGTATAATTTATGTTTATTATACATGCTTGCCATGGAAGAAATAAATTAAAGAAAGGAGTCAGAATTTTTATAACATGCAATTTTTTTTTCTTACTGCGGTATGTTGTTGAATACTCTGGGTTTGATCGATTCCAATGTTTTTTTCCCATATTTATTTAAACTAATGCATTATTCGTCCCTCCTTATCTCTCGATTAACAAATGTATAGTAAAAAGAAGATCTGAATTGGAAAAATATTGCTGTGGAATTGATACCATACGAGTATATAATCAAAGACCGAGATTTCCTTAAACAGTAAATGTTTAAATATGTCGGTCACATTATGAGGGTTACAAGAAAAATAATTAGAAAAAAAAACGACTCAGCATCTTTTGGTTTAGAAATCTGCGAACATAGTTCAATTATTTTTTACCGCACTGCTTTAAATCAAAACACGTTGCTACGTCAATGGTCAACTTCTGATAGAATATATAATCTCAAAAAGAAATAATTTTTTTATAAATTTAATTTCATTTTGTTATTTTTATGCATTTAAAGTCAACCATTGAATAGATTGGTAACTTGAAGATATTATTAATTGGAGAAAAATAAACTAAATTCAACATCCTACCGTGCCATTTATTAGTGAGCATCGCAACTCCCATGATAGATTTGACAACGTTTCTTCATCCAGCTCAGTACCCCAAGGTTTGAAGGGCAGTTGTTAAGGGTAGTCATGTTACGTTCCTCACTTGGTCAATCACTTAGGACTCTTCCACTTGTGCATTATCCTTCTAAGCTCCTAGTGACTAAAAACCTCTCCAAACTGTCTCATTGGTCACGAGCAATGTGACCAGAGAATCGAAATCGAAGGAGTCAAAGATGCTTAGTTATTGACATCCACGTTACTGAACCGATTTCATGAAATATACGTAAAATTTTAAAATATTCATAAAGCAAATCCACTTTACAGCTTTAGTGGCGATAGGGAAAAACTACAGCGTGGTAATAAATAAACCCACCAAGTATGATATAGAAAAAAAATCCCTTCCGACACGCCGCAAGACTCAGGTAGAAATCATCTGCAAGTAAATGGAAAAGGAATTTACCGTTTTATGGTACCCTATAGGTACTCGACCATTTTTCTCGATCAGATTGCATCATTATACTTGAAACATTTCATTATATGGTGGTAATAAATAAATAAACCGATCTACATGGTATTGTTGGTAAAATTTGGTTGGGATACAGGATTGGGATACAAGAAGCTTGTATCCCAACCCGGGGGCTATGGGTTGTTGGTTCCCCGTTTGAACCCAGTTTTTTTTTAAATTAATTCCAGCCTAGTTTTCACTTAAGGCCTCTTTAATATATTTTAGATAGGTTGGAAGAGATCATCATACGGCAATATGCCCGCCAGGTTGTACTATATACAACTAAAGTGTAATACAATACAAATGATTAATAAAATGAGTAAGTAATGACACGACATCATTTTAATGGAATCGGGTTCTCTTACAGTACAACAGTCAACTCGTATGAAAAGTGAATTAAATAATACATTTATAAATGACCTGTCTATGGAGAGGCGCGTTCCTTATCTCTGAAACACTACTTGAGAAAGAAA
Source organism: Odontocerum albicorne (assembly GCA_949825065.1). Taxonomy (NCBI): domain Eukaryota; kingdom Metazoa; phylum Arthropoda; class Insecta; order Trichoptera; family Odontoceridae; genus Odontocerum; species Odontocerum albicorne. The sequence continues at coordinate 27,134,618 of OX463846.1, forward strand.
TGAATGGAAAAAATAACAAAAAGGTATGTGAAAATTATAAAACTTTTCTTTTAAAAAAACAGAGAGTGCTTCAGCCATGAAATGGTCATGTAAAAGAACCCTGCTAGTTTATTATGATTCATTATCTCCCTCCAGGGTAATAAGGTAACAGGTAGGGGAAACTCTGGCGGCAGAATGAGAGAGAAGCTTTGCATAATGTCTTACATGAATCAACTAATCTGATGAAGCTGTTCTTCTCTTTATCTATGAATGTGATAGTGTAAAATTCCTGCTTGACTAGAAATAAAATTTTCACGTATACAGATGGGCACAATTTCAAAATTTTATAGAAATTACTTAAGTACAGTGATCATGTTCTGAATACATATTCTCTTTAAGGTATTACTCAGCAAAGCTCTGAAAAAAGCGATAAGTTATCAGTGGTTCATGTAAAATTAACAGTCTTTTTATACGCTCCCTTTCGTTGCAAATACTCGAATGTTCTTTAACTAATTAGTCTCATTTGCACTACAAATCTGGATGGGTCCAGGTTATATGCAGGATTCTCTACCACATCTTTATCAGCACCATCCCTTCTCCAATTGTTTTCACGTATTCTTCTACAGCAGGGGTTCGTAAACTTTTTTTTAATTGTACCACCTAATGAAAGTTACACAAGTACCACTCTTGGTTTTATCGTTTACTCCACCCGCCCCTTCACAAGCAAATTTTCATATTAAAGGTACCTACGTTAGGTATAGGCAACCTCTTTACTCATTGTGTGTTTTAATAAAATCTTAGATTATCAGTTTAAAAAGTTTATGTTGACAACAAAACTTAACGAATACAGGAAATAATGCCTCCCATAGGTTCAATAAACATTATTTGCATAATAAATGGCAAACAATAATTAATGTTTTTATAGGCATTTACCAAATTATTATGTCTTGTTTTAGATATTTTCAAAAAAAAAATATTTTCTCATCAAACGGTATACACAAAGTCACATTTCTCTCTTTTATGTTGTCTTTTATTATATACTAGCTGTACCCGGCCACGCGTTGCTGTGGCTCAGTCTGGTTAAATGGAAAAGAAAGAAAAGAGAAAGCACACGTTTCTAATATGTTTAATTTCACAATGCTTATGGGTATACAATATTTTTGATGTCTTTCAGCCCCTATCAATCTGTCGCGTTCACTCTCAGTCTGTCGCGTTCATCGCCGTGCTCGCAAATGATCGCGCCACTCCAAGAGGTCAATTCACGATATGGTTTGAATTCAAATGAAAGATCGATTGCACTGAAAAAGAAGAAAGAAAGTTATAACAGAAACATAAAAAAATGGGGAAACATTAAAAAAGGAACTGAAGAATATTGTTAAGTTCGTAGACGTCTTTGTTCTTGGCGGCAAGAATAGCTCGTTCATTCAGTCAATCGTGATTCTTATAATTGATTTGAATATTGGGAAATACTTTTTCAATCAATTCTTCTTTTGACGTCACTAAATTGCAGACAAATTTGCCCCAATACGTTTAATATTTATAATGATGTTCAGTAATTTTAATTATTTTATCGACTTTAATATAAGGCTCGATTCTAATAAATAGCAAGTTACTTAGGTAAATACATTACAAAAACTAACAATAATGACAAATTAATACATCTTCTTAAAAATTAGCAAAAATTTGGCAGTTCGTTTAAATTAAATATGACGTTTGTCAAAAATGTACATACCAACATCACGCCGTCTCTCTGAAGCACGTGATCGCATCACTCCAAGAGGTCAATTCACGGTATGATTTGAATTAAAATGAAACATCGATTACACTGAAAAAGAAGAAATAAAGTTACAACAGAAACATATAAAATTGCGAAACATTAAAAAAGGAACTGAATAATATTGTTAAGTTCGTAGACGTATTTGTTCTTGGCGGCAAGAATAGCTCGTTCACTCAGCCAATCGTGATTCTTATAATTGATTTGAATATTAGGAAATATTTTTTCAACCAATTCTTCTTTTGACATCACTAAATTGCAGAAGTTATGAGGTAATGAAATTCGTCCTGATTTCATATCAACCGACAGCTTTCCGTTCCCAATTTCGAGCAATTGATGTGAGAATATCTCAGCTGATCGATCGTTTTGCAGCTGGACACGCATATTTGTAGTTAATTTCAACGTCTTTACGTGTCGCCACAAATAGAGTATTTCAGGCAACATATAAAATTGCGAAACATAAACGTTACTAATTAAATGTTAAGGGAAGACAGAGAGATAACTGTAACTAATTAAATGTTAAGGGAAGAATGAAAGATAAGTGTAACTAATTAAATGTTAAGAGAAGACAAATAGATAATTGGAACTAATAAAAAAAATCTCCATTTCTACATACGATTTGATTGATTTTGAAATAAAAACATAGAGATAAAATTAAATTCTACATAAAAAAGATACTTTTGATATTCCTACTGACCTCTTTCAGCCACTATCAGCCTGTCGCGTTCATTCTGTTGAGAACGAACCAGTTCTGAAGTGCAGAACGCGATCGCCGTGCTGGAAACCATACATTCTCTACAACTCTGGCTACACGTCGCTTTGCTGCTTCCTCGACATTTTAATGAACTAAAGCAGATCGATTGCACTGAAAAAGCAGAAAGAAAGTTATAATAAAAACACATAAAATTGTGAAACATCAAAAAAGGAACTGAATAATATTGTTAAGTTCGTAGACGTCTTTGTTCTTGGCGGCAACAATAGCTCGTTCACTCAGCCAATCGTGATTCGTATAATTGATTTGAATATAGGGAAATACTTTTTCAACCAATTCTATTTTGACGTCACAAAACGGCAACACACGCAATACAGATTTCGATTTATTTTCATTTTGATTTCGAATATCAAATATTTAATAATTAATATTGAATATTAAATTTTGCATTATCTGGTCGTAAATGCATTTTTGCTCAAGCGTTAGCTTAGGAATATATGATTGCACATACGACAAAAGATCACCCGTGTTGTAATGTGGTTCACGGCGCAATTCTACATCGAACGAAGCAGTAGCAGATCAATTTGGTGATGGCGTTCTCAATTGATTGAGAACTTTGTTCGCGATTTCTAAGTACAAATCTTCAATCATTACCAACGCTTCGTTGTAGATTTCTGCTGAGAAATCCATGTTCATATTTGAATTTTCCTCGCGTAATCGACGTAATATATCTTCAGTTATATGCAATTTATATTTCTCCCATAACTCTGTTGGACATGAAGGAGAGCAGGTGGTCAATATGATTGCAAACAATGCACGAATTTGATTTGGATGTGACGTGTTGCACGCGTCATTAATGCATACATCCCAGTGTTGGTCGTTCTCCAATAAATTCAGAGTTTGACATGCATTGCGGAAAGTGGCATGTGTAACGTCGTTGACAATTCTCAATTGCTGGAAAGACGTTGGACTAGGCACATTTACCAACAGCATACGGAGAAAGAAGCATTCATCTTGATTGGGATGCACGGTGTACAGTCTGCCTATCGTAGTTTCTTTGAATATGGCAGGTTGTCCGTCGACTCGCTCTCCTCGTTTGCGTCGTTCAAATGATTTTCTTCTCGCATTCCACGTGTAATACGTAGGCACTTCCGAATACAGCAGTGTTTTCGCAAACGTGTCATTTTGACATAACGTGAAAAAATCAGTTAACGCTGGTGGATTTAGGGCTATTTGTTGCACATTTGCAGCTGTGAAATAAACGCGTTGTCCATTTTCTAGATGAACTGCTAAGTGAACAACACCTGGACTTCGTTCATGCATAGGAAATGAAATAATTCGCCATACAGCTTCATTGCTGCTTATGTATCTTCCAGCCTGATACTGTGCAATTTCATCGATATGTATGACCGCATTCCTATCACTTCTTTCTGGTTGCACGCCAAAAACTTCCATGTCGCTGTCTTTATTCACGTACTTACAAATGTATTTGATCGATTTAACGGAGTTACAGTATTCCACGTTCATGTGCGCTTTGTATGTTTTTGATAGCAAAGGCGAATATGGAACAACCCAACGGTAGTCTACTTTGATGTCACCGTTTCGCATTTGTATGGTTGCTAATTTACCGCCATCTTCTGTTGATCTTCTTCTGTATAAGGGATATCCATCGTTTCCTGTAATTGTGTTGGATACTAATGCTCGAGGATATTGCTTAGAGCATTTTCCGTCTATCATGCATGGTGAATTTAGATTCAGTGTACCGCAAGGTCCATGTATCATATTTTTCGTCACAACTTCATGGAAATCCTTATCGACGTCGGCATCGGGTATTTCAGCGCATATTACATTGTCGATTTCGTTTGAAGTGATTTTGTTATAGAGCCAGAATTCATGCTTTACCATGAAATCCATCAGCAATTTCAGCTTCTGTCTGAAAACACGTGCTGTGATGTCATGCCTGACAAATTGAAAATAGTCATCGATTCAAAATGCCCCTAATTAGTGAACACAAAGGGGATAATTTTCCATCAGGATAACGCTACACTGCATGTTTCTTTGGTGAACTGTAAAAAATTGTTACAGCTTGGGTGAAGTTTTGACTTAGCCGATGATTTCTCAGATGTAACATCTGATTTGTTCCGCTCTTTACAGAAATGCCTCAAGGGGAAAAAATCGATTAGCTGGACGACTGCAAAAGTTACCTCCAGATATATTTGCTCAAAAAGACATAAGGTTCTGCGGATATGGAATTATAAACAGCAGAATTAAATATTGTTTCATCATTCTGTCGTGTATCTCATGACGGAGCCTCGTGACTCCCATGATAGCCTCGTTGATAATATAAATAAATTAATTTGTTTTTATTTCTACCTGAATGGCGAATGAACTTTTTGGACAACCCAATATTTCAGCAGAAATATTTAAGATTTAGTGTTTAGTGTTAAGGGCGAACTATGAATATCGGAAGGACCTAAGAGTAAAAAAAAAATGATTTACTAACAATTGATTTATCTTCCGCATCATCGCAGTTGTTCTTCTCTTTGGCTTGGTGGATTCCCTTAGTACATTTCTTGGTGTCTCTGGAAGAAAGGGATCAAATTAATCACATATTCGGTTTGATGTATCTGAATAATGTTATTATATTTTGGAAACTCACGATGAGTCCTATGACAGTTGACAAATTTGCCCCAATACAACCTTGTAACGACGTTCAGTAATTTTAATTATTTTATCGACTTTTATATAAGGCTCGATTCTAATAAATAGCGAGTTATTTAGGTAAATACATTACAAAAAACTAACAATAATGACAAATTAATACATCTTGTTACAAATTAGCAAAAATATGGCCGTTTTTTAAAATCAGTTTTGACATTTGTCAAAAGTCAGTTGTATGAAACACGTGAAACGTTTAATAATTCAAATGTATAAAACATACATAGATACATACCATGAATTCAATCAATACAGTTTAAATTCACTGCTAATTGTACTGAAAAATAATAAAAAATACCAGATTAATATTATTACGACGCTACAAATAGGCAGATAAAAATTTTGTATATTTTTACGTCTTAGCAGATGGCGCTATTTATTAATAAACGTTTTTGAAAGTTTAATATTTATTATTTAAATATTTAATATTTATTATTAAATATTTAATATTAAATATTTCATTATTTAGTATTTAATTATTTATTATTTAATATTTAAAATCAAAATGGAACTGTCAAAATTTCAAAGCAATGTGAATAACTTTCGGAGATTGGAGATTTTTAATTAACGAACATTTACATTTTTATTTATATAAATATTTAATATTTATTATTTAATATTAATTCCGAAACGTTGAAAATGCAATGTGACATAACTGTCAAGTTTAGTTCACCTGTGTCACTGCAGGAGGCGCAAAAGTCATTTTTCCTGATTTATAAACTTTTTTATATACAATTGTATATACTCGTAAATAAAAATATATAAACATTTTCGTATACGAATACAACCTTTTGTCAAAATTTCAAAGCGATCGATGAAGAACTTTCTGAGATTAGAGATTTTTAATTTACGAACATTTACATTTTTAATTATATAGATTGTTTTAAATTCAGTACCTGAAAATAATTTAAATGACTTGATATTTTAATAGAAATAAATAAATCGTATTTTAAAATAAACGTTATACTATGGTAAATATGTTTTAAGGCTTTTCAAGTTCTTTGTATCAGTTGTATAAGATGTTTCAGAGTGTTGTACCGCGTGTCTTGGCTTATGAGGCCTACGTTTCGAAAACGTTGCAGTTTTCATCTTCTGGGTTTATTTGTAGTAAATTATATTAACATATATGACAAACGCCCACGTTACGGTTGGGACTCCACTATAGGTCAAACAGTATCCAGCGCGTATACACTTATGGCGGAGTACGAGTATAAGCCATTCTATACTACAAATAAGCCATTCTATTGGAGTTCTAGTGAATGTCTGTTGTCAGTTTGTTGTCAAGTTCTGTTCCTTGATTTATTCGTATAACACTCGTGATCAAGGTATGGATAATTCCTCTCTTTTGTGCTGGGTAATGGTTCAAGTTCACATATTGGGCACATGTCTGTGTGTGTTTCGGTTTCCGGTAGACTTTATGTCCTAATGTATCATCCTCGTTGCGGGTTATTTCAACATCAAGAAAGGCCAACTCCCTGTCTTTTTCCTTTCCCATTGCGACTTTGATTTATGTATGTAGTGCGTTAACATATTCAGGAAGAGAAGTTAAGTTTACTTCCCCGTGTTGCCGAGTCACAAGGACATCAACCGCATAGCGCATAGCGAATTCACAACTTAGGTTTTAGTGGAGCACTATCAATTGTCGTTTCATCAAAGTCCATGAATAAATTGGCTGCCGATAGAGACAATAATGGTCCTATAGTGACTTTTTCAATATTTGTCTTCAAAGAAAAAGAAACTTGAAGAAAAATATCGTGGTTATTTGGTGGAAATTATTCATTTATCACCGTCAATGTGTTTTTCAGTGGCACGTTTGTAGGGTGATTCGACATCGAATCTGACTAGTATGTCCTCTTTTCCACCTTTTGTTGTATAAGAATACTGACGGAGTGTCCTAAATATTTTATATAGTGATCCGACTTGTTTATACGACTCTTAAGTTGTTTCGTCATGTATTCGAACTGGAACGGACTCATTCGCTCACATAACGGTTGAGTAAGTGAAATATTAAGCCGTTAAAACGGGAATACGATATCCTATAAAAAAACTTTGCTCCTTCAAAGACTTGATTGATATATCCGAATTGACGATGCTAAACATTGAACTGCTTGGCCAGTAACCCACAAAATCTTGGGCCCCATTAATCGTGCCATCAATTTGTGAACCACTGGAACAAGCATGGATCTCGCAGTTTGTCATTATTCGTATGAATCATACTACCGCATGTGAAGAAGTAACAACACTCTTACCCTTCTAGAGCGTTAGTATTGTTACCAGACAAACTATTTTATTAGATTGGCACACTTTTTTTGGTGCCATCGGGAACCGAACCTGAAAACCCCGATATGGAGTGATTTAATTAAGGAAACTATTAGCTAGAAGGCACAAAGCTCTTCTGACTAAGAAATATCTAAAATTGAATGAGATTTGGAGTTGAAAAGTTTTTCTAGTTGACGAGAGATCGGTACCAATAATACCAAACGGTGGATGGCGTCTAAGGTTCCAAAAAATTAAGGACCACGTCTGAATACAAGCAAAACGCTAAAAGAAGTAGCAAATTCAAACAATATATTCTTATTTACGATTAAGTTAAAAAATATAACAAAAAAACGTCATTCTAAAAATAACTTTACTTCTTTATAAGAAAATTACAATGCATTTTGTCATTTCAAGTGACACTAAATTCATTTGGTCATTTGACTGCCTTGATTGTTACTGAGAAATGTCGCTGCCCCGTCCAGTATAGCATGAAATAATGGACCAGTCCGCTGAGTACTGCAATATTTCAGCCCCCAGGCTTTAGGCAGCCATTTCCTGGCGCAGGAAATGGTTTATGCTTTGACAACGAACACACGAAATAAAACACCCATTGTTAATGGTTCTCTTGTCAATGCTAATAAATAAACCATAATTTCAAACTTAATCTTGTCATTTTTTAATGTAAAAATCAAACAATCGTACATATTAGGGAATGATAAAAAAAGTATATTATTTTACGTTGAAAATATAATCAAATACAAATCACTGTTTCATACCACGTGTCACTCCAACATTGCATAGACAAATGAATATAAGACAAGTTCTAAATACCAATAAAACAAAATTTTATTAAGACGAAAAAAATTATCGTCTGAAATTGAGATTGAAATAAAAAAGTGTAGTTTTACAAAAAAAAATTGAATATATATAATTATGAAGAAGAATGCTAATAAATGTTAATGATATGAAAAATTATGAATCCTTTTTAATGAGTAACCACGATGAACAATAATAATGGTCGGAACTCTTTGTTATGTACATAACATAATACTGCACAATGTTGTTAGTCGGAGAGTTTAAACCATACTGTCCAAACAGTTGAACAGTTTCCTTTCAAACCACTTATATCCTCTCATTAACACAGTCACCTAAAATTATACATTTCTGCACAAGTTCCACAAACCAAATCCTTCGAGTCTTTCCGCCTGTTCGAGAAGAAATTTAATTAACCTCAGCAATTGAAGCTTTGTCCATTCAATCGAATATATATTTCTTTTAGTTAAGGAAAACGTCATCCTCATAAATCAGCTAGTTAACTATCTAAGGACAGCCCGCAGAAATGGGAACACCAGCGTATTCATAATTCCATCAGGAAATAAACAAACAACAAAGTTTACGATGATCATACCACAGCACGCCTGTATTACGCCTTTTGAGAAAGTCTAACTTTAGATGTCGTTCCAATGATTTTTACTCGATTCTAAAATTCGTAGAAAGAGTGGATATTTTCTGCACACTCGTCATCATACATTAGCAAAAGAAAACGAATCTAGTACAGATAAACCACTACATTTATAATATTTTCCTGACTAATTATGTTCATCATTTCTCCTATTCACTTCATTATTAATAAATACCTTTCATTTATATTTCAATAATCATCATCTCTGGCTTCATAATCCCTTGAAGACTTAAGCCTGAGACGAGTAAACCACTCATCAACAAGCTCCTTTACTCCTCGCAAGCTCAGTCTATGGGATGAGGCTCTAAATTTTGAGATATCTTATCAAAATCATCGAAACCTCAAACAGTCAATGAGTCCACTGAATAATTTATTAACTAACATTTCGCTTTTCATTCTAAATGCCCCAGGCACCTCAATCTGCTTGCTTTCATCAGGTTTAAAATGGTAAATGTTGTAAATTTTTGACGCCAAGTTTAAAATACTCGTATTAATTGTAAGTAATTCATTTTAATGGTTTAAAAGGTTAAAGAATCTCAAATCCCAAGAAACGCATAAGTGATTTTAAAGGCCTTTAATTGATAATATTTCTTTGAATAACATTAGGAAAGACTACAAGAGATATTGAAGATGTGCAACGATAGTTAATGGGGCTCTCATACATACATACCAATATACACTCGAATTACACACAGTATCAAAATCTGCGAAGATAATAGTCCACAATAATATTCTAATGTCAACGTTAATATATAGAAGTTAATCGTTTACATGGAAAAGACTAAAAGGAACCAAATAAAATTTGTAGAAATGCATGCACTGAGAACAATACATGGCATGAAAATGTATGACAGAATACGGAATGAAGTAAATAGGGATGAATATGAACTTAAGGCTAAAGGTGTTGAGGGAGATATATAGAAGAGTACTTTGGGATGGTAAGAGCATGTAAAATGACTTAATGACTAATAAAACAAATACAGTGCAAATTTGAGTGAACGGCGTGGTTGAGAAAGTCCAAGAAATTTTAATTATATCAAATAAATGATATTTTGAAAGAAGGAAATGAAATAAAAAATCTAAGAAATCGTAGGAGTTATATGAGTAGGTGTATAGATAAATACGGTATTAAAGGTGCGTATAGCGATACTAATGTCTGGCGTTCTCCTCTGTCTGCCTACTCTGACAGGGAGTATGCATGAATAAAGTGAAACCAATAATTGATACTTACATTTAATTTACCGCAGTTTATTGTATCTGAGTCAACTATATTAGCTTTCTTCATGTCGTGTCTGGAAAAATACAACGATAATTCATTCCAGTTAATCCAATTTAGGGAAGTGGACAGTGGAACTACATATACCGATTTCCATTTCGTGGAAAAGCTAATTCAGAATGCTGTCTTTATTCTCTTGTATGTTTTTTTAGAAGGAAGCCATAAAAGTCATGGTTTATTTGAGTATTGAATCCGATGACTGGATTATATACGAGTGTATACCCATTCTGTGAAAGCAATATAATAGGTGGTCCGGAAAGTAATTTCGTATTCTAAGGACAAATTCAAACGTAAAATTGCCCAAAATACTCGAAAACGGTGGTTTTGGATATTTTCTAAGCATTTTTTGTGCGATAGTACAATGGTTATTCCCGATCGAAGCGATGATATGGTTGTCATCTATGGTAATCGACCTTCGTTAGCGGAAACCATCTTCGAGTGTCATATCACCGTGATTTTTTTATATCAAATTTAACACACAATTGCTAACGGCATTGCCTCTTTAGACTATACCATTTTTTTGTTAGTTTCTTTTTTTTTCTTCGCACTTGTAAAAAAATGTCAAGCAACAAAACACCATTTATTTATTTCCATTTTCAAAATTATGCCAAAAACACCGCTCTTGCAACTGGGGTGAACAATTATCGAATTAATGACACACATTCAACACGTTTGGAATTAAGAAAGCAACGAAAATTTGGTCCTAACTACTCCTTCGTCAATCCAAGCAATACAAAACTTCTTATCCCATTAATATAATGGAGATGAAGACTAGGATGTGCGGTCATCAGCGCAAAAACAAAACAAATATAAAAGATTTAAATCTTTTAAAACATACTTTTTTTAGAAAATGGATATAAATGTCTATTAATTGCGCAAATATGAAGGGTGTGGCATATGTAATAGATATAGTAGATCAAACAAATATGAAGGGTGTGGCATATGTAATAGATATAGTAGACCAAACAAATATGAAGGGTGTGGCATATGTAATAGATATAGAAGACCAAACAAATATGAAGGGTGTGGCATATGTAATAGATATAGTAGACCAAACAAATATGAAGGGTGTGGCATATGTAATAGATATAGTAGACCAAACAAATATGAAGGGTGTGGCATATGTAATAGATAGAGTAGACCAAACAAAACGTGGCTGGAAAAAATTTACTAGAATTCGGAAGAATGGAAATGACCATACATACATATATGTATTTTGAAGAAGGGAAAGAAGTTGGCGTGAAAAAATGAGGGAGAAACATATCTGCTTATACCCCAATAGGCAAATCATGATGATATATATTGTAATTTATTTTATCAAACACTGTTTATTCCACTTTTTGTAACGGTATAACCCTACCGGTTTCAAGGCTTTCACTTCATCTTCAGGGGAGCATAAACAAGACTTCAGTGGAGCACAAACAAGTCTTGTTTGTGCTCAACTGAATATGAGGTGAAAGCCTTGAAACCGGTAGGGTTATACCGTTACAAAAAGTGGAATAAACAGTGTTTGATAAAATAAATTACAATGCCTTTAAACCTCCACAACGTTAATGCCTTAACTATAAACAATATGATGATATTGTATATTTTTTTGAATGATTCCTTAACAATATGCTACATCCTTATGGATATTAAAGAATGATAAATAAATAATATTTATCTCAAAATATTTATTTTCCTTAACTCCCATAATAATAATAAAATGACAATCTATATCTTCGTATCCATATAATGATTAAAGGACAATCTATATCGTCGTTCTCGTCGTATCCACATAATGATTAAATGACAATCTATATCGTCGTTCTCATCGTATCCACATAATGATTAAAGGACAATCTATATCGTCGTTCTTATCATATCCACATAATGATTAAAGGACAATCTATATCGTCGTTCTAATCGTATCCACATAATGATTAAAGGACAATCTATATCGTCGTTCTCATCGTATCCACATAATGATTAAAGGACAATCTATATCGTCGTTCTCGTCGTATCCACATAATGATTAAAGGACAATCTATAACTCACTTCAAGGACGCTCTAACCAATATCATAAAATAAATAGGTATATAATTTAAGTGTAAAGATAGAAATGTGACTAGGCTATTTGAAACCGCAGAACGCTTACAACGGATTAAGAATACTAAAAAAAAACTAGTTGAGTTAACCAATGACTACGGCCATTAGATTAGGTACTTCCACGCATCTCCATTTGTTTGGAAAAATATATTCGGTATAAAAACCTCAAAAAATTTACGAACTACTTTGTAGATCTTACGATATGTGATACGAGTAGTCACATATCCCATCATGATACGAGTATATATTCTACTTGAGATTTATATTTTATTTTAATTGTTGTTATTTTTTCCAAATGTTGTTTTCATTTGTAACGATGGTCGCTATCAGTGTAGCACGTGTCCTATTAGGACGTGCTGATGATCTTGATATCGACATCGTTATCTTCGTTTTAGCTGATTCTGCGTTACTTCTCGTACAGAATCATCAATATAGCGGATTGCTTATTTCTATAAGTCATGATGATCTTGATTTGTTTTCAATAAATATAGACTCAGGAATGCGGATATAAATCGATAAGTGGACAGCAGGTAAATAAATAACAAAGTCTTGACAGTTGAATGGACGACAATAAAATGTATGTTTATTTCGCATAGTGCAGACAATTTATACCAGTGAGTGAATACATGGGTTATATATATATCTGCCTCGCTCTATCACATGGACGGGAGGTAGGTTAATTATTTATATTTTGAGATCGCTAGCCAATTCGCGCGCTGTAAATAGTAAATATTGTCGTTGTTTGAAGTATGTAACAATCATTGAATTCTTGATCGGTCAATGACCCTGTATGTTTAAATCAACAATACTTAATTTAATTTATTTGTGTTTTAACAATTCACTCGTTATTTTTGACAATTCATTTAGGTAGGTATACAGGCAGGTACACATTCATTACATGAAAGACATGGAATGCCAATAATAATTATTAAACTAAAGCTGGTTGTTTGAAGGAATTGCTTTAAAGCAATAAATCCGCTAGCCATACAATATTTGCATGCAAGTGTTATAAAAATAAATAATAAATTAATATTTTTTCTTGAATCTTCGAAAAGACTTTAGTTCCACTTTGTGGTGCCATGTTTTTTTTGTAAAAAAAGAAATAAAGTAAATAAATAAAACACTTATTTTACATTTTTGTGTTCCCCACTAATTTATTTTGAGTTTACTACCGGTTTCGAAGACCTCCGTCTTCATCGTCAGGTGAAGATAAACTTTTATCGTCAGGTGAAGATAAAGTTTATCTTTATTATTTTTTTTTGTTTTCAGAGCACAATGAATTTGAATATCCAAATACTCACTAAAGGGCTGAAATATACGAGTATATTAGGGGGTCGATTCTCGTTAGTACCCATTTTTTAAAAGAAGTTTCATCTTGTTTTCAATTAAGCCCTATTCGTCACATTTCTTGTCGGTTGGAAGAGATTACCAAATTGTAATAAACCCATACGGTTTTACTGTACATCGTCGTCGTTGCTGGATTTCGTAGTCGAGGTTCCCCTCGCTATCCCAACGTCAATTCAGTTAGAAAGCGAAGCTGTGCAGTAGAGTTTTTTTTTTCTCTTTTAAGTGAGTGAGCTGTTGTATACCAGCAAACTCACTGGCCACACCGTTGTACTGAATTCGATGACACACCAGAGTGAGACGATCAGAGCACACTGACATTTTGTTCCCTTTTTTTAATTAATAGATATGACCGAAGTCATGGGTATCCTTATATCCTCGAATACTAGGGGGAAAAATACCTGAGTCATTCGAGGGGAGTAGCACAGCGCGGGGTTCGAACCGACGACCTTCCACACGGAAGTCCAGTGCGTTACCGCGCGGCCATGCACCTCACGAAAAGTTTTACTGTACACAACGCAAGTGTAATACTGTAGTTTATATAACTTCACAGTAACTACAGAAGTGTAATACGGGTACAATAGTATTTAACTTGACAGCAACTACATCAGTGTAATACGGGTACAATAGTATTTAACTTGACAGCAACTACAGAAGTGTAATACGAGTACAATAGTATATTTATATATATTTAACAACGGTGACTTTGTCGAAACCTACGTGTATATTCGCCTGTAAACAAAATTTGGTGAAAATAGTAAAATTTTTGGTTAAATTATGTTTACATAAGTTATCCGTCCAATACTGTCGTTGCATCGCTAATGGAAAAGAGGATTATAGTAAAAATCTACCTAAAAATTTTATGGTTCAACTTAACCTTTTTCCAATATTCAGATTCCATATTATTCTTTAAAACTGCACAACGAACTATTTTGTGTGTTCTCTAGTTTTTTTTTTTGTTTTATTTAAAAATATACTTAAGGTTATAGAAAATCGATTAACGTTAAATGCATACACAAAGCAATATATGCTAATCTTTATAGCGCACCAGCTTGCATGATTCTACCAGAAAATACGGAGAACCTCTTTCATCCACCGAAGTTTTTCCCTCGATGTGGAAGCGTGTTCTTGTGTAGGACAATATATTAGAGAAAGAATGAGAATTTTAAAAGCTTTTCAAGTGCATATGATAAAGTGCATGCGGTGAATTTAGTTAAGTTGGGTTTATTGAATTTTATACACTACGTGAAATATTTAAAAACAGTAGAGGTTATTAATTTATTACATAAATAAATTATTAAAAAATACTCTATGAATACAATTAAAGTAAACAATAACATTTAAAAAAATATAAAGATATTAATTAACTGTACAGCTCAAAATATAAAGATATAGTTAACTGTACAGCTCAGAGTATTTATATATTTTATACATTATTTCCTGTCCACAATACACCATTTACAATTTATATGGATTTAATGGGAAAGCGAAACACAGAGTACCACTACATAACAATGCTTAAATCCACTTTTATATGGATAAAGAGAACCAGTTCATTAGCCAAGACCTATACTTAATAAGAAGTTTCATATATTTTCCCTAAACACTAAATCCTCAGTTGAATTGGTATCATTCCTTACAAAAAGTATCATATTTTTTCCCTAAATACTAAAAACTAGGAGCTGAATTGGTCTCATTCCTTACTAAGAAATTTCATATTATTTCTTTAAGTAATATACTAAAACTCTCTGCTAAAACATTTATTCTCTGCATTTATATCCTTACACTTACTTGAATCTAAAGTTATCACACATACAATTCCAACTGCATTATAATCTTAAAAACCACCGAACTTCATGTTCAACAACTTTTCGTCATATGTTCTACATTCGCATTAGTAATTCACTCACGTGCCTATGTAGAGGTCACCAAAAGCGCCTCATTTTTCGCTCTCCCGCTATTATAGAGAGCCACATTATTACGTATTTTTATATCAGAAATTATCACTTTCTCTCATAAATGCATTGAAAATTCTCGATGCAAGAAATGACATGTTCTTCTTCTCAAATGACGTATGAACACGTTAGATTGGAACCAGATTCAGCACATCATCTCTTAATATTTGACCACGTTCTAGCTTATTTGTCGGATGATGATTGGTTTCGTATATAAGTGTTTTAATAAATACCTAACGGGCATTGAGTGTCATCCTTCTTGAAAAGCCTTTCCATTGAGAAATGAAATATTTTTTAGTAGACTTTAAATCAACCTTTTTTTCAGAACTCAATCCACAGTAGATCGATATACTCGTACACCATCCCAGCTGACAACTCCATAACACCAAACCTAAAATTATAAGTAATAAATTATTTAAAGGCGTTTCATATTCAAAACACTTCCTATGAATTTAATTATGCGTGTTAATTTTCCATCTTAACGTGTTCCCCGCGGGAAGCACAAACGCCTGTGATCTGACGACAATCCAAGTTTCAAATCACAAATACTTAAAAAAAATGACACAAAACCGGAATAAAAATTGAACTAAAATTTAAAATAATCTTTATTCTAGCGACATCTCTGAAAACCTAGTCAAATAATATATTAGTTGATGAGATATTGTTGAATAAACAGAGCGCCGAATTTTTTTGGTTTCTCAATATTTCCAGCATTAACGACCTGTCACGCGGATCGAGTCCTGCGATGAGTCTCTCTTACGTAATGTCACACCTCTTTCCTATTTAAAACAATATTAGGTTGTACACAAAAAAAATACATATATTAGTTATAAAACATTACCAACATATGAGGTGCGACATATCCCGTTCAGCTCCGTCGGCTTCTTATGAGACAGGTACTCTTTAGGTCTCTGGGGTTTTGTTGGGTTCCTCTGACTCTGAATAACTCTCTTTCAACTCTCGCAGGGACAGGCGACACAATTAAACAAGTATGATTTGGAATGAAAACAGTTTATTATATTGTAAAAAAAAGAAAAAAAGAAAAAAAATAATATATAAAAAAAACTCGACGAATGTCAAGAAAAAAAAGTTTAAAATTGGCAAGAAGAAATGTGTTGTATTTGGCAAGGGAGATTTCAATAACAATTTGAAATTACTTTACTCGGTGGGTTTTTTTTAGCGTGGCGATGAAATCCACATTAAAAATAGGAGGAATAATATTCACCCGTAATATAAGATGGCGTCCTGGACTTCTGTGATATATGAAGAAAACTAGTCTGGCTGTCCTCGGTACAAAACACTATTTCTGAACAGACGTCCTAACCGTGTTGTATCTGAAGGCACAAGGGCGCTCCTCGTGGAGTTCCGGGCCTTTTATAGTCACTTGCGAGAAAGAGATGCTACATGACTTCCTTCCCTCTTTAAAAATACTATAGCGGCCTGTTAGACCCGAGATTATAAGGAAGGACAATTGATTTCGGCATTTCTATACAATTCAGCAAAGCAAAAGAAAAAAAAGGGTCCATGTCTAGACTCTACCTTATCTTTTTAAAAGACAATTGAGATCGGTATCTCTTAGAATTACTCAAAAGGATATATCGACGGAATTTAGTGTTTCCTTGAACAATGGATTTCTTTTTTATGACCGTGCTTTTGTTTTCACAGTCGTTTACCGATGGTCTTACAAGTTCCATCTTTACAAAACAAAATTACATTTTATTATAGGCCCCCTTTTCTTAAACAAACAATAACCATGGGATGCTTTACAATCCAGGATATTATCCTGTACTGCAAGGCGGTGAGCACTTAAAATAACATCCTTTTGTACTGCAAGGCGGTGAGCACTTAAAATAACCCTTTCTTTTATTGGTTTAATCCTAGCGACAGTATTAGAAATATACTAAATTATTTTGTTTAGAGAAGCCTGTTTCAGGAGCATGAAAATAGTGGGAATTTAGTCTTGCGGACGTGAACTATGTAATTTATCCAATACAGTCCTGACACCCCACCCTAAGTTAGCGAAAGAACAAAAAAAAACAACAAAAAAAAAAAAAAAATTATCCTCCGTATATCACAGACGCATCAGTCCGAGGGATGTTTCTAAGGAGCGAGGGGTGTATGTACCCCTCACCGGATACGGTTTCGTGGCCGATTTATCTCTAGTCAGCATTTGCCATAGGTGTAGTCTTAATTGGTGTAAGACCGACCACGAGGAAGGAAACCACGTAAAACCTTTCCTTGACTAGGCTCCTAAACAATTTAACTTCAACACATAGGCGGTTACACAGGAGCGGGAAACAATCCTTCCCAACTCCTTACACATAAAAAAAAAACAATACACAATGGTACAAGATTACAGGAATTGATACAAAACAAAACAATGCACAATGGTACAAGATTACAGGAATTGATACAAAACAAAACAATGCACAATGGTACAAGATTACAGGAAATCGATACAATATTAATAAAATCAAATCACACAAAAAAGAAATTAAAATAATACTATACAATCGGGTAATATAATTATTAAAATATTAAACTGCAAGGTCAACTAACAATCAAATGTTGACCAAGAGGGAAACAAATCAGTTAAGCCATTCTCTCATTACAATATTCTGAGAAATGGACACAGCTTAACCAAAACAATAAAACAAATCTGCAGTCTTCTCCCAAAGGCTGACTTTAGTGGGTTCACTGTAGGTCACGGGCCAACCTATGAACCAGCTGATCTTCAAAGGTGATTCCTGAAATTCTCTCCTTTCAATGTGGATTATCTTCAAAGGTGATTCCTGAAATTCTCTCCTTTCAATGTGGATTTTGTCCAACCAACCACCCACATGGCTCAACACAAAATTACAATCCCACTTCCCTTGATACACCAAAGACAACACTTTACAACACAATCCTTTCCTCGCCCTTCCCTATACTGCACAGTCGGGAACCGATAAATTTTAAAGCGGCCCCATATCACGGGCGCTTCTCACAATACGACCGCCCCTGGCACACAGCACAAGACGGTCCAAACTTCCGGCCACTTCCGGGCGAAATGACAACAAAGATAACAATAAATTTCGCAATTGCCAATATTCATCATTTACAATTCTCAAGAGGTTCACACAGAACCTTATACGTTAAATTACAAATATCCTATGGTTCACACAGAACCATTTTCGAGGACTTGTATCTCCTTAAGTTCAGACAGAACTTTATACATTGCATAACAAATATCCTATAGTTCACACAGAACCATTTTCGAGGACTTATATCTCCTTAAGTTCACACAGAACTTTACACATAACTTGGGTTTCCTCAGACTCCAAGGTCTGGACAACCGTTGCAGTAACAATTCACCACCACACAGAATGGTAACTGTATAAATGGAGCCTTAGTTCCCTTTAAAAAAAAATACAAAACATAATACAAAATTGGCGAGTAGCCCCGGTTGAAAGCAGGACGCGTCTACGGACCCCCAGAACAGAGCCAAGAATCACGTGATACCACATACACAACTTTGGTCATCTAGGATCCGAGCGACAGACACGCGACCCTCACGAACCGAAGTTACCCTAGCCCGAAACATGAGCATGACAGAACACATCTGTAATCGCAATCGCTAATGTGGGTTCATGAGGCCCGTGATGGAGACACACAGCAATCCATCCCAGATGTATTCTCAGGCCATCTTCAAAACCTTTATCGGTTGGGAGGTTAGCTTCCCCCAACCCGGACTCTTAAGGCTGCCCAGGGCCTCTCGGTGATTCACACCGAGCCAAAGTAAGGAGACAATGATAAACAACAAAAAACTGGGAATTCAATTTACCGAGCGAGACCCACCATACGTCCGACCACAAGGGCACGGGTTCGTTTCGAGATTTCACTATCCAAGAAACGCAGCCCCCAGTCATAACGCATGCTGCCAACGCTACAGCAACCAGAGCTCTTATCCCCAAAACTCAAACAGAGCAAACAATACAATGGTAATCATTGTAACAGTTACATAAAATCAGTACAAGTTTTAAAACAGAACAAAAACACAACGGCAATTACCGTAACAGTTACATAAATTCTGTCAAAGTTCATTCGAGAACGCACCATACTCTTATCCTTATTCCTCCCAGCAGCACCACTACAACCTCCACATTTCCCATAACCCTTTCATTGCGCTGCCTCACAGACTAACTTGCGACCCCGTACTCGGTGAGTGCTTTGACAGAACAAATTATTTTATAACATTTTACACAACAACAACAAAAAAAATAATTAATTTTTATTTCAAAGTATATACTCCACACTCAACAGGAGTCAATTCGTCAACAAGATGACTTGCTTCAATACTATAGCCCTTCAACACCGTGGAATGCTACACTTCCCCAACAAGAAAACTCCGAACACATCAACGGCTATTATCATCATGGAACCCCGTCCAAAAACTAACATTTACTGCGTGCAACTATCCGAAACGGATATTCCACTGTACCATCTGTACAATCTTTTCCAAAATTTAACTCGGTGGAAAGCAACACCTACTCCATAGCACTACTGAACAATTCTACTGCTATTAAACTTGCGGACCACCGTCCAGCGATAGCATTAGCGCAAAGCAATTATCCACGATGGATACTCTACGGAATCCTCAGTACAATCTTTGGAACGCTACTCTCGGGGGAAGGGTACACCTCTCCACCAAGAAGTTCGGAATACCTCACGAATTCCTACCAGATAAGATAACAATTAGGGAGACAAACCTTCCCTAATACGAAATTCTGAAGACTTCCAAGAATTTCTTCACTTAATGCCCTAACTTCCGCAGCCAATAATTCCGATAGGGAATCTAATGAGAAGGTAACAATTACCACTAAATAAACCACAACAGCTGTTAGGTAACCCAATACCTAAGCTCGCATTACACAAGAGCAATTTGATCCTGAATGTAATACGTGTACCTTCTACAAACGGTACTAATCACCTATGTATTACATGAATTCTTACTTCAGAAGGACCTAAGTCCTTCGTTGAGATACATATAATCCTACTCTAGGCTCTCAGCATTCCGCCACTCGAGGTCCAGGCTTAGGTTCATTGAACGCCAGGTATTCTTTGGTGAAGTCACCGGGTTGAATACCAGCCCATACATAAAACATATGGAAATGAATCCATACGAGATTGCCCACGGCCAGCTCACTTATTCATTCACCCTTGTGCAATAATAAATTCGCACCGGTGACGTCACTTGACATACTAAACTGTCATTCACCAAGGAACCCGACAGTGTATACCCTCAAGGTATATAACAAAATATTTAATTTAATTATTTTAAGAACCATTTTCCTAACCATGAATGACTCCCAATTAGGCGCTGACGAACCCATCACTACACTGTCAACTATCAGCTCATCTATAATCCACCCGGGCACAGAAGCTGTGCTCAGGACCGGACCCATCTTATATGTTCGCGTCCTTATCGTGTGACGACGGACTCACCGCATAAGGTCTATTCTAAGCTATACTGTATTCAATAGTCAATCTATATAGTATATGCAACTACTAAACTTCAATCGTTTTCTAATAAGAGAATAACCCCGGTATTCCTTCCTTCTTACAAGACAAGAATGGTAAATCAAATAATTTGACTCTAGGTCACGCTTTCCAGTTCCAACCGAGTTCCAAACTGAGTTCCCAACTCCGTTTCTGGTAAAACGACCAGAATTTTATAATCTCCAGCTATCACCTGGCCACGCTTTCCAGTCTACAATGAGAGAATACACTATCAACTTTCCTGTTACTACAACCACAAAGAGGCTATACTCGCACTCTGGTTACCTAGCCACGCTCTTTAGTTCTACGGAGCGAGTAGTCATCTAACGCTCTGTTTATTAACACAATCGAGGGTTTTATGCACAACTATTGGTCACCCGACCACGATCTTTAGCTTAAAGAGTGAATACTCTTCTAACGCTCTCTTCATTAAGACAGAGTTCTCTACTTAATCACTGGTCACCCGACCACGCTCTCCAGTTTCTAAAGAGAGAATACTCAAATAACTCTCTCGTTATTACAACGACAACGAATGCTACACTCGACCTCATGTCACCTGACCACGTTCTCTAATTTCGAAAGAGATAACCCAAACTAACTCATTCGTTATTACAACGACAAAGAGTGCTATGATCGACTTGTGGTCTCTTGGCCACGTTCTCTAATTTCAAAAGGATAACAAACTAACTCTCTCGTTTTTACAACGACAAAGAGTGCTATGGTCGACTTCTAATCACCTGACCACGTTATCTAATTTCAAAAGAGACAACAAACTAACTCTCTCGTTTTTACAACGACAATGAGTGCTATGATCGACTTGTGGTCTCTTGGCCACGTTCTCTAATTTCAAAAGGATAACAAACTAACTCTCTCGTTTTTACAACGACAAAGAGTGCTATGGTCGACTTCTAATCACCTGACCACGTTATCTAATTTCAAAAGAGACAACAAACTAACTCTCTCGTTTTTACAACGACAAAGAGTGCTATGATCGACTGGTGGTCTCTTGGCCACGTTCTCTAATTTCAAAAGGATAACAAACTAACTTTCTCGTTTTTACAACGACAAAGAGTGCTATAATCGACAAAAGAGTGCTATAATCGGCTTCTTGTCGCCTGGCCACGTTCTCTAACTTCAAAGGAGACAACACAAACTAACTCACTCGTTATAACAACGACAACGAATGCTATAATCGATTTCTCGTCACCTGGCCACGTTCTCTAATTTCAAAAGAGACAATACAAACTACTTTCTCGTTATTACAACGACAAAGTGACTTTACTCGACTTCTTGTCACTTGGCCACGTTCTTTAATTTCAAAAGAGATAACAAACTAACTCACTCGTTATCACAACGACAAAGTGACTTTACTCGACTTCTTGTCACTTGGCCACGCTCTTACGTAAAAGGAAGCGAGGCGAGATCTTTTATCTTCCTTAATTATTAGCTCGAAAACTGAGCAGAGTTTTCACAAATCCTCAACTAATCACGACTGGAAACAGACAATCTCTGCGCCATCTTTATGCTATCACTTCTTACACCCGCGATAATTCGTTATCTGACAAGGGTGGCTCTAAAGAATGATTTTAAATTCTCTATTCTTGGAATATAATCTGTAAGGGACTCAACTGTTTCTATACATAAGCCTGTCTAGTCTGCACTTTATCCTAAAGTCTTCCGACCCATACCCTTCTAGGAAAACCCTATAGACTACCTGGCAATCACTACCTTTTTAACCTTAATTCTGAGAAGGTTAATGTTGCATCTCACAGGAACTATGGCTAGTTGAAGGAAGTCTATTTACTTCTACTTCAAGGATAAACAAGCCATCTTCTTTGTACCGAATGCACCGACACAAAACAAAGGAATCTATTCAAAACGAAATTCTTTTCGAATTTCGAAACCAACCGTGTTATCCAGATGCACTGACAGAAACAAAGGAATTATCCTAAAACCATATTCCTACCGAAACCCATAAACCACTTTGTTAACAATCGTATTGATACAAAAACACAAAGGAATCTAACCAACCGAAATTCAATTCAGTGTTTAAAAACAGCGCATGTAAGAAAACCCAGCATCGACTGACTGATTATCAATAAAATACAACAGCCCTTTCTAACAATCCCTATGTCAATAAGAATAGCCAATATCACCGAACGACATCAATTATGACGCAATACTATCTACACAAACTCGCCATAACAACAGTAGCTCCGCGTAATAATTTGCAATATCCTATTACAAGAATTCTTCTAGAACTCAATCCCAGTTCTCTCTATTCCAACATATTGTTTAATAACAGCCACTGCTATCACGAAAAAATATAACTATGACGCAATACTAATCACATCTAGAGCCTTCTTCAAGTTCCCACTCTTTTTCCTTTTCACAATATTTACTGCCTGACCCGCTACACCGTTAACAAAATAAACTATCCATAATTATGACGCAATTCCTCCTTTTGCCTTTAACTTTGAAAATCCCTGAACCGACACTGCAATTTCAACTATTAATTATTCCTAAACAACGTCCGTAAACCGGATCTCTAGCGCGATTGGAACATTATTTACGGAAGTTAACTTGTTTCAAGGTGAGATTGATCTCAATTAACCAGGAACCAATTCTTGTTCAACTGGAATATTCTACGATTTCAACACTTCTTAATTATTGTCATGATGACCACGCGCTTGCTCTATTATTTTATTAATTTAATCCATTTCAAGTACGACACCACGTGCGAATCAACTTCCTCAAAGAAAAACATCGGACAGTATTTCCAGCCGCAAAACAAAATGGCGTCCGTCCATTACGCACGACCATTCCATAATTAAAATTTTCTAAACATTGAACTCCTATCCTTTATTTCCTTTTCGTTCTACCACAATTCGCAAAATCACTAAACTGACCACTGAGATATTAATTATTATTTACTCCTAAACAAAATTCGTAAACTGGATCATTTACGTGATTGGAATATTTCTTACGAAAGTAGGGCGCACATAACACTTTGCCCAGCCCATCTCCTTTCAAAGATGAACTGGAGCTTAATCCACGTGGAATTTAATTCTTTTTAAGCCTGACTATCCACGAAATACCACACTAGTCCTATTTACAATTCTCTGACCGCGCACTTCTTTTCTTGAAAACAGGGGAGCAGAATGAAGAGATCTTCCCTCGGCCTTAATTGGATACATTGCAACAATAAAACAATAGGACAAAAAGCCCAACCGAAGCAATCAAGACCTTACTAACAAAACAACAATTCTAACTCGATCGTTTTGTTAAACAAACAAGGTTTCTCTAAACAACGTAGTTCAAATTTACAAACAACTATAGACCAAAATGTAATTTAATCTCTATAAACAACTATATCGTTTATAGATCGACTACTGAAAGAAACTATTCAATTCATGATTCGGCCATTATCGCTTCCCCAGATCGAAACCAAAAATAACTTGCTCCAACGGAATCTTTTTAAGTAAAAGAAGAATCTAACTTAAGCGAAACTTCTACTTCTTTGCAATATTAAACCGTTGAAATTCTCCATATTTCGACAAACCGAGCACCAAGAAATGATTAATCCTTGAAAGAAAACCCGAAAAACTGGGCCAACTGAACAGCGAATTATTTCACGAAAGATAGGCGTTTCGTGCGCTTTGCCTAACCACGCACCCTCTTAATATGAGATTGGTCTCAAATAAATCGGAACACAATTCTCTTTACAACGGAATATTTAGCGAACGTTCACTAGAAAATCTATTCTTTAGAAAAAGAATCACTCGATTAACTAAAATTCTATTCACAATTCAAATAGTAAAAAAAAACTCGAAAACGGCTCCCTACCAAACTGGAGCCCGCAACACGTGGGAACAAAATAGAGAAAACAAACGGTCGTACACAAAAAAATACATATAAAACACTTTTCTGAAAATAAATTAGTATTTAAAACACACAAAACAAATTATAAATAAAAACCTTGTCCAACGAGAGATCAGAGATACAAAGTTTGCCCCACGTTGGGCGCCAATTATGTCACACCTCTTTCCTATTTAAAACAATATTAGGTTGTACACAAAAAAAATACATATATTAGTTATAAAACATTACCAACATATGAGGTGCGACATATCCCGTTCAGCTCCGTCGGCTTCTTATGAGACAGGTACTCTTTAGGTCTCTGGGGTTTTGTTGGGTTCCTCTGACTCTGAATAACTCTCTTTCAACTCTCGCAGGGACAGGCGACACAATTAAACAAGTATGATTTGGAATGAAAACAGTTTATTATATTGTAAAAAAAAGAAAAAAAGAAAAAAAATAATATATAAAAAAAACTCGACGAATGTCAAGAAAAAAAAGTTTAAAATTGGCAAGAAGAAATGTGTTGTATTTGGCAAGGGAGATTTCAATAACAATTTGAAATTACTTTACTCGGTGGGTTTTTTTTAGCGTGGCGATGAAATCCACATTAAAAATAGGAGGAATAATATTCACCCGTAATATAAGATGGCGTCCTGGACTTCTGTGATATATGAAGAAAACTAGTCTGGCTGTCCTCGGTACAAAACACTATTTCTGAACAGACGTCCTAACCGTGTTGTATCTGAAGGCACAAGGGCGCTCCTCGTGGAGTTCCGGGCCTTTTATAGTCACTTGCGAGAAAGAGATGCTACATGACTTCCTTCCCTCTTTAAAAATACTATAGCGGCCTGTTAGACCCGAGATTATAAGGAAGGACAATTGATTTCGGCATTTCTA
Organism: Odontocerum albicorne; assembly: GCA_949825065.1. Lineage (NCBI taxonomy): Eukaryota > Metazoa > Arthropoda > Insecta > Trichoptera > Odontoceridae > Odontocerum > Odontocerum albicorne. The sequence goes on from OX463846.1 coordinate 27,160,481, forward strand.
TACAATTCAGCAAAGCAAAAGAAAAAAAAGGGTCCATGTCTAGACTCTACCTTATCTTTTTAAAAGACAATTGAGATCGGTATCTCTTAGAATTACTCAAAAGGATATATCGACGGAATTTAGTGTTTCCTTGAACAATGGATTTCTTTTTTATGACCGTGCTTTTGTTTTCACAGTCGTTTACCGATGGTCTTACAAGTTCCATCTTTACAAAACAAAATTACATTTTATTATAGGCCCCCTTTTCTTAAACAAACAATAACCATGGGATGCTTTACAATCCAGGATATAATCCTGTACTGCAAGGCGGTGAGCACTTAAAATAACATCCTTTTGTACTGCAAGGCGGTGAGCACTTAAAATAACCCTTTCTTTTATTGGTTTAATCCTAGCGACAGTATTAGAAATATACTAAATTATTTTGTTTAGAGAAGCCTGTTTCAGGAGCATGAAAATAGTGGGAATTTAGTCTTGCGGACGTGAACTATGTAATTTATCCAATACAGTCCTGACACCCCACCCTAAGTTAGCGAAAGAACAAAAAAAAACAACAAAAAAAAAAAAAAAATTATCCTCCGTATATCACAGACGCATCAGTCCGAGGGATGTTTCTAAGGAGCGAGGGGTGTATGTACCCCTCACCGGATACGGTTTCGTGGCCGATTTATCTCTAGTCAGCATTTGCCATAGGTGTAGTCTTAATTGGTGTAAGACCGACCACGAGGAAGGAAACCACGTAAAACCTTTCCTTGACTAGGCTCCTAAACAATTTAACTTCAACACATAGGCGGTTACACAGGAGCGGGAAACAATCCTTCCCAACTCCTTACACATAAAAAAAAAACAATACACAATGGTACAAGATTACAGGAATTGATACAAAACAAAACAATGCACAATGGTACAAGATTACAGGAATTGATACAAAACAAAACAATGCACAATGGTACAAGATTACAGGAAATCGATACAATATTAATAAAATCAAATCACACAAAAAAGAAATTAAAATAATACTATACAATCGGGTAATATAATTATTAAAATATTAAACTGCAAGGTCAACTAACAATCAAATGTTGACCAAGAGGGAAACAAATCAGTTAAGCCATTCTCTCATTACAATATTCTGAGAAATGGACACAGCTTAACCAAAACAATAAACAATTACAAGTTCCATCTTTACAAAACAAAATTACATTTTATTATAGGCCCCCTTTTCTTAAACAAACAATAACCATGGGATGCTTTACAATCCAGGATATAATCCTGTACTGCAAGGCGGTGAGCACTTAAAATAACATCCTTTTGTACTGCAAGGCGGTGAGCACTTAAAATAACCCTTTCTTTTATTGGTTTAATCCTAGCGACAGTATTAGAAATATACTAAATTATTTTGTTTAGAGAAGCCTGTTTCAGGAGCATGAAAATAGTGGGAATTTAGTCTTGCGGACGTGAACTATGTAATTTATCCAATACAGTCCTGACAGTAAATAAACATTACTAAGTCTCTCTTACGTAAATAAACATTACTAGTGCTATATGCATTTGATTGGGTGAGTGTCATGAAGCATTGATTTGATCGTAGCATTCCTTTGTTTATTTTACGTAATGTTTAGTTTATCTCCTTTATTTAATGAGTCTCCTTAAGAGTAATGACTATTATTAATTATCAGAAAATTACTTTAGTGTCATGTTTACTTGGTGTTGTAATAAAATATCAGTGGTTCTAAACAAAATATGTGTTTAAACTTAGAAATTAAAAACGCTGAAATTGTGCCGCGCACAGGATTCGTGGAATTTGATTTTTAACGCGGTGAACAGATTAAGGGCATTCACCTTTAAATAGAGGTAGATAACGCAATTCCGAGTGCATTTGTAGCAATCACTGCTTCTAATTGGCAACAATTATACCATCGACCGATTATCTCGTTACTTTTGTAAATATGAAGAAAAAAATAATATAAAAAAGTACATACACACAATAAATAATGCTTCTGAAAAGCAATAATTTTGAGACATGAGCTAGTAGTGTATTATTTTTCAATGAAAAAACTCATTTTTTATAACATTTGTTGTTCGTTATTTATTTAGTGAAATTGAAAAAAAAACATTTCTCACAATATTAAATATATGTTATCATGGTTTTGAACACTTTTTTTTTTTAAAGATTCTTTTATGATATTTCAAAATATTTTCAAAAAAATATTTTAAATGTAACACTGTTCATTGCCGATTTGGACACCAGACCTTCTAAAAATATTATGTTTTATGCTGTAAAACAAATTTTTGCGTCCTTCATTATAGAAAGACATTTTTATGGTACGAAATGTATATTTTGTGGGAAACAGCACCCCACTATGATATTTCCCAAAGGTGATTTCAGGCTAATATTAATTAATTGAGTAACTTGATCTCTTTAGCGCCCGGAAAACGGGTTATCATTTCCATGATAAGGTATATTCATTAACTTAGACGAATGGGATAAGTTGAACTACCCAGAAACAAATGTTTTTTTTTTTGCAAATAATTAATTATCCATAGTACAATATATTTTTTTCAACTTGACACGAAAAATAAAGATATGTAACAATTTTTAAACAAGAAAACATAAATAAAAAAAATATATTACCATGGAATATTTAGAATATTAAATGAGAAATGATTTTGTTATCGAATTTATCCACGGTGACTAGTACTAGACTTATAACTAATATCCAAGACTCTCTTCACGTGAAAGGATCTCGGATTATTACGAGAACGTAATCTAACAGGAATCATAATCTTAAAGCAATTTTTTGAAGTTCGAAAATTATAATCATCATTTTAAATAAAATTGTGTCTTTTATGTGCGTCCCAAATTTAAATAAACCATTTAATTCTTAAACATAAAATGAAACAAATAAATAATGCAAACGAATAAAGACATTCAAAAGATAAAACAAATAAATAATGCAAACGAATAAAGGCATTCAAAATATAATACAAATAAATAATGCAAACGAATAACGGCATTCAAAAGATAAAACAAATGAAGAATGCAAACACATTATTCCTTATTTGGATATTTCCTTTAAGTCAGTAGACCATTTGAGACATGACACTAGTTTGACCTAAATATTGCTCTCTTGATAAACCGAAATTATTTCGGGTTAAAAAACCCCGAGATAGAAACACTAAACTTGTCGCGGTGATTACGTGTAATGAAGTTGAAAATAGCATTTTTTTTTATCTAATATGTGTAGTTCCATGTGAAGGCGTGTGAGAGAAAGTCCAAAAAAAGTATGATTGGATAAAGTTAAACATATTTTGTAATGAGGAAACCTAGAATGCCAGAGAAATCGTGCAAGTTGTATGAGAAGGTGTATGAATGTAGAAGAGGCTAAGGATATGTGTCTAGATAGGAAAGTCTGGCGTTCTGGCTTCTCTGCCTACTCCGACAGGTAAATGGCGTGATGGTGTTTATATGATATGTGCCCAAGATTCGAAACCTCAAAAAAATTACATTGTATAATATATTGGGTGTTAACATAAGTTGTGTCCGTTTTTTTCCAAATGAAGAGAACAAGAGGACACAACAAAAAAAATTACAACAAATTAATCAATAATGTATTCTCTTTCATTATTTTACAACAAATTAGTCAATAATGTATTCTCCTTCATTATTTACAACTTCTTGCCAACGTTCTACAAGTTTTTCAATGCCTGTGCGATAAAAACTATCCGGTCTTGAGTCGAGGAATTCGTCCAACATGTCCGCAATTCGACGTCATTATTGAAGGAAAACCATCGACGAGCTGTCCTTTCATTCATAGCATCTTCACCGTACACTTCGCAAATATCGCGAGCAGCTTTGGCAGCTTTATTCCCTTGATTGAACGCGAACAGAAGGAGGTGTCGAAAATGCTCACTTTCGTCTACTTGACATTCCATTTTGAAGGCTTGTAATCAAATAAAATAATATTTGTAACGTAAAAGCAAACACAATATCTTATAGAACAGAAAATTTTCTTTCGAATGACGTACAACCTTTTCCATTTGGTTTTACCTTTGGTGCTCATTTTTAAATTTGGAAAGAAACGGACACAACTTATGTTAACACCTAATATGATTTTATTTATTAAGTAAACGCATGTTTTTGTGCTGTCAAGTTGACAAGACGTAATTTAAATTGTGGCTTCTTGGAACACTTGAGATTTTTAACATCTTTAGACCTGGCGTCTATTTTAATGAACGGAGTTCTTTAGCACTTTTTTTAACAACTTTGTGGTATATTTTTGTTCCCAATAATAATAAATGAAGTGTAAGATACTGAACGTTTTGGGTGCCATTTATCTTAACTAATACAACATACGAGTAATGTTGTACTCGTATTTATTGTAAATAATACACTGACCAGCAAGAATATTTTTTTTAAATCTTATAATTTATTCAAGTCTGAAAGAAGTTAAGTATTTTTTCTTCAAGTTAGTAGTGAAACTTTATTTAAATTATTAACTGTCCACAATACAACATTTACAATTTAAATAATTAAAATTTAAATATGACCGAAGAATACAAGTAAATAACAATTTTAAAAACCCCACCATTTTGTGAATATAGAGATCCACTTTATTTAATTTATATAAATAATAAATATTACTGTGCGCCTTCAATGATTGAACTCGGATGGCCATAGTGTCCTTGCAAAAGTTCATTAATCCATTTTCTAGTATTCATGAACCCTTCAAAACGTCTCTCTCAGTCTGTATGGGTCGACCGAGTGAAGTAGCTTCGAAATATTTTTATCATTGTTGCTAGTTTTTGATCGTTTGCTTTGTTAACATGGTTATTCAACGCAGATTTACTTTATTTTATACACTGATTATGAGGAAAGACAAAGATAAGAAACGAATCTTACTTTTACTTATATATTTAACTTCCGGCACTAATATCATCGGCAAGACTGTTCTCAAAATTGTATATGATTTTTATTTTTGAGGGTCATGATTCATATATTTGTTACATATGTAGTTTGTGGTTTAGTGCAAGCTGTACAATCGCAGCATTCCAAACATACGATTGAATTTCATACGTTTTTGATGATTGCTATGGACACGGCATTAAATTTTCACTTGCGTGCCGTTTAAACATATGGAATAAATCTATTTTGAGAATAATTTTTAATATATAATAATATAAACCTTTAGAGATTGTGTAATAAATTCGGTTTCATACATAATCTGATTCTATTTGATTTTTATTTTTTGACACTTTCAAAGAGTCTGTTTGGAGAAACCACACTATAAGCGTCATATAATACGAGTACATGTCTCATGAAAATTTCAATCTAAAAGTAATTAAGAAAGTTGTTTCCTGTAACATATCTATATCCAGTAATTTTCTCATCGTTAAATATCCTTGAAATATCATTAGATCACCTGTTATCTTTACAAAAAAGGTGTGCTCTATAAATTTCGTTTCACATTTAAATTTCACAATAAAAAGTATCCCCCTTTAACAAGAAAACCCATTTAAATAATGAAACGCTCGTTTCATTCGGTGACCAACACAACGTTTTTCGTTTCGATTGAGTCAAGATCATGTGTTAATACTTGAGTGTAAAGTTTTTCCAAAATACTTTAATAGAATCGATCGTACACAATGGAATTTCTAAAAACTACCAGACCTATATACAATTTTCTAAAAATTATCGGACTCGCTCTATATAATCCGATGTCTCAACCAAATAAACAAATAAAACGGTCCTTTATTTATTTGATTTTGAGTTTTATTATTCCTTTTATAGGTATAATAAACTTAATTATTTCCCAATCCTCCATTACAATAGTGTTCAAAGAATGGATTTTTGGAATGATGTATAAAGCTTTTTTGGTAAATACCTTTATGGCATATATTCTGTCAATATTGATGACTTTATCACACTTGTTTAATAAAAATTCTCTAAGAAAAATAGAAGAACTTAATTTTTGTATGGATCATCATTTAAACATCATAGATTGTGTTATAAATCCTGTGAGACTTAAAATATTATATTTCCTTCTGTTTCTTGGCATTACTGCTATCACGATATTCATAGCTATGTGCTCAGCTTACAGTATAATATTTAATGAGTCAACCAGTCATTTGATGGTATCAATTGATATTATCGTACATTTTAAACAATTTATGTTCACAACACAATTTATTTTAAACGTTTTTATTGTTGGACAACGTTTCGCAGGCATAAATTCAAAAATCAAAAATATACACAGGAATATTGAAAATGAAAATGACATGAAAAATGATTGTAGCGAAACTGTTAACTTAATGAAAACCGAAAGACAGGTAGAATTGATAACTATATTGATGAAAGGATATGAAAAAAATTGTAAAGTAATAGATATTCTTAACCGCTGCTTCTCACTCCCGATAATGTTAATTTTTGGTGTCGATGTGGGGTTTTCATTAACAGCGCTGTTTTCACTTTACAAAATTTATGGAAGCTTTAATTGGCAAATGGTTTCTACAACATTTATATCCATATATTGGACAAGTTTTGTTCTCATTAACAAAACTATTTTATTATTCTTTTGCACTTCATCGTTAAATATGGTAAGTTTAAAATAATTTTAATTTTACTTCAATCACATTTTTACGATATTTCGTGTTCTAAAGGATTTTTAATTAATGCAGTATTTTTTGCAGGCTAAAAATATTGGTTTGACATGTCTCAAATGCGCCAATCGTACAAAACACTTACTACTAGAAAAACGTGTAAGTTTTTATCGAATGTGTTCAGAAAATAATAAATAAGATTTAAAAAATAAGCTAAACCATAACACTAAATAGAATTAAAAATAATCAAATATCATTGTTTTATTAAAAAACTATATATTTTTTAAATGCAGCATTTTTTTATTCGTTAAAATAACTTGATTGATTCACATTTAAAATAAATTAATATTTTGGTTAAATATTTAAAAGAAAATAAAAATAAAGCTCTATATTTTTGATTAAGTAAAATACAAAAAATTGATCTACACAAATAAATTTGTCTAGAAAAATTATACAATAGTAAACAACTCGTTATAAGAAGTATGCTTGCACATAATAGAAAAATCACTTATTAAACTGTTTTTTTCTTTAAATTTCAGCTTAAAGATTTTGCGTTTCTGGTTCAATTAACAACCCCAAAATTTACTTGTGGTTTATTTGACTTCGACTGGCCTCTGTTATTAAAGGTGAGTAATAATTATAATTAATACATGATAAAATTAATTATTACTATATTGTGTTACACTTACATTTCGTCTAATCCAGTGTCAACCTAGCGTGTTTATTGACATATGGTATTTTTTTTCTACCCAATCAGAAAGAGATTTAAAAGCTTATGAGTAAATAACACAGATACAACTCTTATCAGTGACACTTTTATGTGTTCGGTCACCATCATGTATCAATGCCATTGCTTCCGGATGGGAGTCAAGCGATCCACTACTAGGCACTTTTATGTGAAATGACAGTTCGGTCACCATCATGTACCAATCCCATTGCTTCCGGATGGGAGTCAAGCGATCCATCACAAGGCACTTTTATATGAAATTACAGTTCGGTCACCATTATGTATCAATGCCATTGCTTCCGGAGGGGATTCAAGCGATCCACCAATAGGCACTTTTGTATGAAATTACAGTTCGGGGACCATTATGTACCAATCCCATTGCTTCCGAATGGAAGTTAAGCGATCCACCAATAGGCACTTTTATATGAAATTACAGTTTTTATATTCGTCAAGAAGTAAAGGAATACGAATTATATTGAAAAATTACACCATTCATTTAAAATCAACGTAGAATAAAATAACGCTTTTTTATACAAGATTATTGGCGTTTTATCAAAGGATATTCGAAAAAAGACCAAAATTGTAAGTTAGATGGAAGCGAATTAGGCATTTCTAAGTATTATATTTTACCAAATATGACTAAATTAAATATACTTCGGAGAAAAGTAGGTTATTCTTGGACATTGAAATTTATGAATACTAAAAATATATCTTCTTCAAATAAGCATACCTTGGGTAGTATGTTATTAAACATGAAAATATATTTATTAAATCTTTACAGCAAGTTTTTGATGTGAAATTTCATTTCTAACAAATGTATTTTTTTTTCAGATTATTGCTGCCCTTACTTCACAACTCATTATTTTTATACAGTTTGATAAACAAATTCCAATACCTGGTCCATCTCTATCAAATACATCTAACACAGAAATGAAAGATGATTATATGAGTCCTTGGGCTTATTTATACACTTATAATTTAAACAAAACGGTTTAGTTGGTGAAAAAATAGTACAGAACTGTTTAACTGAATAAAAAAATAATCTATTTGGAAAAGATTCAAATAATTTCAGCATCTTGACATTTTGTATGAGTATAAGTTTTCAGGCAGTGCCCTCATCTGGATTGAAACGTATCTGTCAAATAGAAGGTAATCCGTTGCTATTAATCAGGAAGAATCTTCTCCGGATATTGTAAAGTATGGTGTACCACTGGAGCGGCAGCTTTTTGTTTCTATTACTAATCATATCAGTAATCGCATTGGCATGGAGGATTTTCAGTATCCGGCTTATGCGAATGATATTTTGTTCTACAGATTATGTGATCCAAATTAAAAAAAACTTCTTAAACAGAATATGTTACTTCTAACTGCACTTTCAAGTCTCAAATTGGATTTAAAAAAATAAATTCTAATGAATCCAAATATAACAGATTATCTCTGGATGGCTTCACCTCGTAGACAACATTTTCTTGGTGGTGATGCTTTATCAGTTGTGGGTGTTGGTATCTTGCCAAAAGATATCATCACATCTCTTGGTGTATTTTTTAATAGTCAGGTCTCCTTCGACAGATGTATTGCTTATACAGTCTTCGGGTTTCTAACAAAAAGGGAAACAAAAACTCTTATTAATTAATTTGTCGTGTCCGGATTATTTTAACTCCATTTTTAGATTCCAGTCTATTTTCAACGCAACTGCCAGGCTGATTAATGGGGGTCAAAAATATTGCCACATTAGGCCGCTTCTAAAAGTCTACCATGACTTAAGTGTCGCGAATGGATTGATTTTAAACTCGTCTCTTTGTATTGAAATCCCTTAATGGGTTTCCTCCGTGTCTGAAAGATATTCCTTCAAAGAGAAGTAGACCTTTAAGGTCGATTTCTTCTTTATCTAAGAAATTGGTGGTTCCAAATCTATCCAATAAAGTGGTATATTATGAGTATTTTCCATTGCTGATATATGGCATGGAATAGTCGGCTTCCTAAAATCAGAGATATGGGTGGTGTGTGCAGCTTTAAGAAACACTTAAGAACAATTGTTTTGGGGAATTTTATCAAAATTTATAAATGGGTTTGAATCCTGAGCTAGAACGCTCTTGGTGAGAGTTTGCTCTCCAAACAGCGGTGTATGATAAAAATGGTCCTTTAATATTATTTTTATTATTAGCATGTGGAGTTGACACTGGTTAGATTGCGCTTAAACTGTGCACATATTGAATTTTTAAATGATCTATATTTTTCATTCCATGCGAATGTCAAGAGTAACACCAGATTTGACACAGTGCGGGCTGACTACCTATACGGTCCCGTATTGTGTTAATAACTATTATATGTATACTGTTGTACAAGTGATGGATAGCTTGTGTGAAAATGTTAACGTGCATACTATTATAATTATGTTTTGTTAATGCTTTACAGCGGTTGTATGATTTCATTTATTTTTATGTCAATGTATTACTTAATTATATATTTTTTTAATTCTTTATTTTTCTTTAAGAATGAATAAAGCATTCACCACTTTTGTACATGTTTTAAATATTGTTATAAGGTATAATTTACCGTTGATTAAAAAAAATTATGAATCTATTTTTCCTTGAAACAATAAAATATAACATATTCTGAATTATAAAACTTGTAAAATAAAACAATAAACTTATTTTACTTACTTGATGTAACTTAAAGTACTAAAACAATAAACTTATGTTACTTACTTGATGTAACTTAAAGTACTAAAACTTTTCTTAGTTTAACAACCCTTTGACCTTTGCTAAACATCTACGAATAACATATACACAGGAGGTTTTGTAGCACTGAATTCTTCAAATCATCCTGGGAACTGGGAAATTATTTATTTGGTTTGGAATATAATATAACATTTTCAAATATTGCTTGTGAAAACTTGAACAATTTTCTCGAAACTGAAACCGAGATTAATCGTCAGAGTTCGTTCAGACTTCCAGACGTTACTCTCGACTTGAGTGTTATTATATGAAAGCAATTTATCATCTTAATAATTCAATTAATATCAAATTAGAAACTAATTGAATTCATCCAGAGCTGAGACTCTCTCTAACCGTTATATATCTAGTTTCTCTCCCTTTACCTTAAGTTCGCCCCCTACAACTTTACATAAAATATAAATTTCCAATTAAGGTCCACGAAATAGACAAATTTAGGAGTCATCAAAGGCGCATTGTTTTGCTTAGATATAAATTTGCAAAGATTATTGTTTATTGAACGAAACTTTATCAACCGAGGCGATAAGACTTGAAGAATTATATTTATTTAAATTTATTTAAAATGTTACAGTTAGTTTAAGGAATGTGTACATTCTGAAAAGTTATTGTAGAACAACATTACCACATTTTATTTTATTGTACGATTCGTAAGAAATAATTTTATTTGCTAATAAATCGTAACATTCAGTTAATATTTGAATATGCAGGTGGGGTGTTATCAGGTTCGTGGTATAGGTTTAAAATCATAAACATAATGTGAAGGAAGGTCAAACTCAAAAATACAAAGATAATATCAAGCTTCAATACGTAATTTTCTACGATATATAATATGTGTAAGAATTTATGACATTTAAATACATAAAAGTCAATATTATTGGATACACCGACGACAAAATGGATGAGGTAAATTAATATCTACGAAAAGGTATTAAAATTAAATATTTATTTTTATAGTTTATACTTGATGGCGTGTTTATTGCCAAATGCTAATCGCTTCCGACCAAACAAATTATTGTTTTTCAAAGTATTGAGTGAAATATGAAGGATTTACACTATTGAGATACAAACCATCACACCATTTCCCTGTCAGCGTAGGCAGAGAAGACAGAGCGTCATACTTTCGTATCTTGACACACATCCTTAACCTCTTCTACAAACATACACCTCATATAACTTCCTCGATTTTTCTGACTTTCTACATTTCCTTCTTACAGAATATAATTTACTTGATCCAACCATAATTTTCTTTGTCCTCCTCTCACGCTCCTCCCACTCATATTAACACTACGAGTATATGTTTGTGTAAGAATAAATATAGAATATTTCAATCTTCTAGTGAAGATCGCGCTGAATGGAGACTTATTTTTCCCCATAACAGCGTGGATGATGGAGGGATTGAACTAAACTAAGATAAATACACTTTAAGAACTTGAATAATTTTGAAGCCTTATATGAGAACGGACTCAAAATTTCAATATCCAGAGAACGTTTATTAAGTGGAAGAGTCTCACCTCCTAGAAAGTCTTCTGAACAGCAAACTTGAAGGATAAAGACGAGTTGGCAGGTCGAAATTGAGGTTAGAGGACGTATCCAGGCACATATCAGCAATCCTAAAAGGAAATATGTGACGAGTTGTCGAAGACTGAGGAAACTTGTGACGAACTGTCATGGTCGATGAAGTGTAATTTATTTATTTTTTAACTAAAATACTCTTTAGTGTCTTTTTAATATAACAGTAACAATTAAAGAAACGAAAAATAAGATAACACAACATCTTCCAAAAAGACATGTAAATCAGGATGTTTATATCTTTAAAATATTAATAAAAAAAACAACTAAGTCTTAATGAAAACGGAATAAGCAGTCACCGAGTCAAGGCCTAAGATAGGCCTAAGATAGCTGGAAAATCCTCCTGAACTCAATAATATCAATATTAAAAATGTGCACCGAACCGTACATGGCATTATCTGATTCCTGCTTTCTCTAGATTAATTAATTACGCGCAACTGTTATGCCTAAGTTAATTATTAATAAAATATAACAAATGTAGAGAAAATTAAAGAAAATTAGTATTATTCATATGATGTTTACTCTAAATAAGTATTTTTTAAATGTATTTTACAGTATTTAATAAAATATACTTTGTTTTTCAATGACTTCGATTTTCCATCTTACACGTGTTTCTACTTCCTGCATCGAGGGTCTCTTCAGGTGAAAGTATCCCGGATTTTACGACAGCAATGTTTTGGTCTAACTGGTGTCATAGTTCAACGAAAGTGTATTCGATTAACCCAAACAAAAACTTTTCATGATTGAGGGTTTTTTTTTCTATAATTAATTATTTATGAACTGTTTTATATTATATTTAGTGATGACTTTAAATATATGATATTTAACGTTGCTCAAGCATTCATCTCGTAACAAACAGGAATCATATCATCTTAAGAAGGATTAAGACAAGATGTAGAAACACAAAGTAGAAACACTAAGTGAAATTACACATATATATATATATATATATATATATATATATATATATATATATATATATATATATATATATATATATATATATATATATATATATATATATATATATATATATATATATATATATATATATATATATATATATATATATATATATATATATATATTTAATTATCAGTATTCTTCTACGGAGTTCGATAAAATTAAAGCGGTATTAAAGCATAAATTAAATAATTTTCTAAACAAAATCTATTTGTATTCTGATTCGAAAATCGCGATGAAGTATTTACTTTTAGTACAATTTTATGTTTATAAAATTGTGAAATATTTGTATTACACTTTTTTGTATGCAGTTCAACCTTACGGGTTTATTACCATACGACATCTCTTAAAATTAACCTGAAAATTATAACAAATGCCTAAACTAATACTGTAATCAAAGTAATGCTGTAATTTGTATTTCTCAGATGACCTTAAACCTTGTTATTAGCAAATCAAGAAATAAAAGAAGAAAACTAGCGCATCGTTAGCAAAAATTTTCCGGAACTTAAGAAGAACCGAAAGAAACCTCGACCATTTATCCAAGAAGATTCGTAATTGTATCTCATAAAAGTGTATGATTGTATTGGCCAACCATTGGAGATTGATACATACATTTTTTTAATTGAAATAAATTGTTGACAATTTAAAAATGTTTCATGAACCAATTAAGTAAGTAACCTAACAGTTGGTCAAAAACGAGTAATTTGTGACAATATTTTGGTGTTTTATTCTCACAAACAAACATTTTCGATTATAAATCTAGCTTTAATTTACTAAATCATGCTGAAAGTTTTACATTCTACCGGAAAGCTTTTATTTTGACAAAAAACGTACATATTTGTCCAAATTAAGTCGTTTTTTTCACTCTTACGCTATCTCTTAAAGAAAATTGTGATTTTGTCCGTAAAACACACATTTTACGTTCAAGAATAAAGAGGTTTAAAACAAAATCATTCTAAATGTGTACTCAAATATTGTTCTAGCGTCAATGTGGATAGTGACACCATTTGTAGCTACTCGTTACAAAATCATTACAAAAGTATAAGTAACTACGTTTTATGCACTTTTTACCGAAAAATACATCATTTTCCATTTCATTTCCATTATGAAAACTTTTTCGTGTTTTTTACAATTATTTGCTACTATTGTCCATAAAACACATATTTCACATAAAAAAATAAGTGGCGTCCAAGATCAGGTTTTTCTTAATTAAAAACAATGAGGTATTGAGGGGATTTTTAATGAATGAGTGGCATTCAAATCATCTTTTTTTGTAATAACGAGTATTTCAAAAAAGTTTTATCTTCCCTGGTATAAGCTTAAAGTACCGCATAAAAGAAAGAGCTGGCAATCAACAAATGCAGTGTGTACCCAAACGAAAATAATGCGGTAAATGAAACAGAAACTCCTCTCATAAATTGGCTGCATGGGATCTCGTTTCTCGCATTAAACACGAGGTTTATGAATAAACCGTGTTTCTAATATACTTTACCATAACTTCGACCATCCTTGGTCTAAACGATTCAGGGATCATTCATTGAAAAATAATTGCGATTGCAATCCCATCTTATACAAAGATGAATAATTGTAAAAAAAAAACGTGAAATTGTTAATGTCAGACAGATCATACGATGAAGTTTCGTAATAAATATATAAAAAAATTAATGAAAATTATATATATGATAAGAAGTTCTTATCAAGTTAATGACAAAGGAATCAAATAACAATCAACAATTGGTAATATTATCAACCTATGTTTTCATTCATATGTCCTCAGTAAGATGTACATAAAAGCTTAGTTTACTAGGGTTACGGCCAATGGCAGGAAATAACCCAGATCCATATATTATGAGAATACTCGTATTCACTTGAAATTGCTTGTTTTGGTCTGTCTTATTTTGTCATATAATTTGTATAAATATTATACATACTTGGCATAATCATTTATAATATAAGTATTATATTATTTCAGCTAATTAGTTTTATGTTGCATTATAATAGTCATATCTTAACTCGTTAAGTTGTCGAATCGAAATGATTATTTTTAATAATTATAAAATAAATTTCATAAAAAAGGTTATATTCATCAATATTTAGTCTTATAGTTTTTTTATTATTTATTTTTGTAAAATCTTGTTTTGTGGTTTGTATGAAGAAATATATATATTGATGACTTTAAACATTTAGTTTAAAAATAATATTACATTTTTTTTAATTTTTGCTAAAAAACAACTAAATTTACCAAATATTTTAATATCATTGTATAAACGGTTACATGTGTATGTTTATGCAAGAAGAAACCAACACACAGATGACATTTTTTTGCATTATTTAAATAATCGAAATAAAATACCAGTCTCATTTGTGCATAGATATTAAATCAGTTAAATGAATACTTCGTAGTAAAATCCGTCTTAAAAAATCATACAAAGTTGCTAAATTTCTCCCTAATTATCGAAGGAAAGCTTAAATGTGTGTCAGGTTGTTTATTGTAGAAGTTTTAAGACGAATTAAGAAAATTATTTAACACCAATATCTGTAAAAAAATTTGCAAACAAATCAGCGGTCTTTTCTCAACACACTACTTTTATTGGCTATCTGAAATACATCATTTTAATACATTTTCTTTGAGAATAACCATATTTGATAAAAAATGTTTTCGGAAAATCACTAATAAAGTTGGCAAACAATTTGTTTTTACTAACAACATAAAAAATAAATTTGTAATACCAATTTAAGAAACCGTGAAAATTTCATAAAAATCTCTTTTTTCAAATATATTTCAAAATTAAAATTCCAATAAAGACATTTAATTGATTAAGCTTAGATACACAGCGTCAACTTGTATTGTTTAGTATAACACTTTCGTTGTGTACAGTATAACTTGGCGAGCTCATCGCAATATGACAATTTCTTCTAACTAACAGGAAAGGTGTTTAAGAGATCTGAAATGAAAGCCAGACTCCTTTTTCAAACGTATATCTCACAAAAGGGCTAAGAGAAAATACTTTTCTGTAAGAAAAAACGCGATGTATGGAGTATTTTTATATTTTTACGTGTACAACATCGATGTTTGAGTTGACGCGTTACTAAGGATGGTGGCACACCCCTGCTAAACTGACCATATATACTATTTTATTCACCATCCAAATATAAGGATTTAATATTTATTGACTCAATATATTCTTCAATTTCAACATAAAAAGTTTTCCTCAAAATTTATTTCCTTCTGAGTGAAGATGTTCGATAAATAACAAATTTCAAATAATTTATTTATATTAACATTTCATAATAGTGAACCGATATTTTATACATTTCCATATCAACTGTTTCGAATCAAACCAATCTATAAAAAAAATCTGATTATAATATTGCAAATAAACTCATGAGAATGCAACTAAAGCAGTTTCTGCGGCAACGTTACGAGAGAAGTTTGAATGAGTTTCCAAAATGGACAACAAAGCTAACTCAATTATGATAACAAGAAGTCTTAGACTACTGCAGTGGACAGCACAGCTTCCGTAAATGGCTACGTATTATTGAAATTTAATGAATTTGATCCAACTCAGTAAGCAACTGTAAATTTCAATTAGTGGAATTTCCTCCCTCAGGTAGCTGACTACGAGTATGTATACTTCATTGAAGATGCTGACACGTTAAATATATTCATTAGCGTTATATGAAGGATAAAGTTTTCTCCGTGCGGCATGTGTTTATTTTCTAATTGTTTTATGAAAACAAATACGAGGTCTCCATTGTCACAATCAGGAGTGATGTAAAAAATCTTGATTTGTTTAATTAGTAATACTTTATTTATTTTACTAACAAATGTCCACATCATACAATCTTAACACACATTCTACTTCTGTCACGTACATACACCTGGTCTTCATACCTTTACGTTATGTATTTGATTTGTTTGGTCGTACCACGTTTTTCTAGGTTTTCGCAAAACTTTTGTAGTTTCTATACTAATCGTATAGATTGTTTTTGTAAATCTTAAATTATTTTTTATTTCTATGTGGCCAAATAATAGCAATGCTTCTTTCTTCGTCTTCAGCAATACATCTTGTTTCAATCCGCATTATTTCCGAATGTATTTATGCGTTATTTGGTCATATATTGTTTTTCCATACATTTTATGTAACGCTCTAAAATTAGAGCGTTACGTAAAATATGTGGAAAAATAATATACGGGTAGAAATCTACCGCATTTTTCTTATTTTCATCACTTTTTTGACGTCTAAGTATCGCTTGTATATCATAATGTGTGAGCGAAGATTACATTATGAGCGGCTGCTTTGCTTCTCTTAAATTTTTCGATCAGTAAACACACTGTGTAGCCCGTAACTCTCTGTACTGCTTGCTAATAAGTTTCTTTTAATATTGCATTTTGTGTGGCCATTCGATATAAACATGATTTCAAAGATACAAAGTTTCTTCAATATACTAATATATTCATATTATTCCAACAAATTTGTTAGACGTATGTACTACGGATCCATCAAATCCATAATATCATGTACAAATTTCATATATGGAACTTTATTGGTTTAACCTGTTCACCGCGTTAAAAATCAAATTCCACGAATCCTGTGCGCGGCACAATTTCAGCGTTTTTTAATTTCTAAGTTTAAACACATATTTTGTTTAGAACCACTAATATTTGATTACAACACCAAGTAAACATGACACTTAAGTAATTTTCTGATAATAAATAATAGTCATTACTCTTAAGGAGACTCATTAAATAAAGGAGATAAACTTAACATTACGTAAAATAAACAAAGGAATGCTACGATCAAATCAATGCTTCATGACACTCACCCAATCAAATGCATATAGCACTAGTAATGTTTATTTACGTAAGAGAGACTTAGTAATGTTTATTTACGTAAGAGAGACTCATCGCAGGACTCGATCCGCGCGACAGGTCGTTAATGCTGGAAATATTGAGAAACCAAAAAAATTCGGCGCTCTGTTTATTCAACAATATCTCATAAACTAATATATTATTTGACAAGGTTTTCAGAGATGTCGCTAGAATAAAGATTATTTTAAATTTTAGTTCAATTTTTATTCCGGTTTTGTGTCATTTTTTTTAAGTATTTGTGATTTGAAACTTGGATTGTCGTCAGATCACAGGCGTTTGTGCTCCCCGCGGGGAACACGTTAATATTAAATATTATACTTTATTTATGAAATAATGCTTATAAAATAAAATGAAAAAAATATTAAAATTTCAAGTTTTAGAAAGACTCAGCAAAGACTCTTGGTTTTTGAACCCCATTATATTGCCTGCCGCTACTCTTCTTTCAATTTTGCACTTAAAAAGGTCGGCCAATAGGAACATGGTTTCCAAATAAAAAAAAATCAACTTACACTAAATAAAAAAAATATATATAAATAAATAAGAAAGATTATTTATTTTTTAAAAATATTTTTGCCCAATTCATGTAGTTTTACTTAACAATTATCTTCAGAATTAAAAAAAAAACATAAGTTAAACGGGAAAAAATAGTAGAATTAAACAAACCAAACTTTGTAATTTATTTATTTATATTATGAAGCTCCATCAAGAATATTCAGTAAAAAGCTATCAACACAACGAACATTGATTTGATTGAAAACTTTTATCAATCATGCAAAAAAAGTGATAATATATTAAATGTTATTTTTTTTATATATAATTTAGAGCGCTACAGAGCAACAAAAATAGCGCTAAAGACTGGTCTAAGACAAGGTCAACGAAGGGGGAATGTGAGGGGTATACGAGTATATAAACAATGTTGAAGGTTTATGCCCCTTCGTGAGTGAGAGTTGTCTTTAAATCGATTTAATCACAAAGTGTAAAAAACAAAAGCAAACATATTTAAGGTTAAAAATATATATTAATGATAAAAAGGTAAAAAATCTAACATTTTAAGTACCTTCAATGCATATAAAAGAAGAATAAAGTAAAACACGTTTCGTACACGAATAGAGTGTTTTTGTCGTTGTTTGAAACACACCAACGAGGGTGCATGTCTTAAGCCTTGTATTGATTACGCGCGGCAAACCATCGAACATTGGCTCGCGCAGCAGCCGCGCTTAATGGATACCGAGTTGCTGCGCGAGCCAAATCGAACATTTGATTTGGCTCGAGCGGCTGCCGCGCGAGCCAAATCAAATGTTCGATGGTTTGCCGCGCGTGATCGATACGGCTTTACACTAGCTGGTACGAAAATCAACGACATAGACAATAGAGAACGATGTGAAGAAGGAAGCATTCAATTAACCTACGGGCAACATCAATCCACAAGATAGACTGACAACCTTCATGTATGCACAGGGATGTTTTATTTATAAAAGATATACGATCGAAATCATAGACATCCTTATATCGCCAATTTTTTTTTGCTCGACCTTTTACACGGAAAGTCCAGCACGCTACCTGTCTTTTTAAGTTATGTGACTCTTACAAATTAATTTTATCACTTTATTTTACTTTTCATTTGATTCATGTTTTACCAAATGATATCAAATTTAATTACGAAGATCTAAAAATAATAGCAACGGGAACAATGGCACTCGTGCTTCTTTGAAAATTGTCTCAGATTAATGATATGAAGGTATTGTATCCACTCAGATATGAAAAAAGAAAGGAAAATTCATCGAAGAACGCCATTCAATATGTGTGCGAATAACGACACTTTTCATAGCTCAGTTATGAAAACGACACCGAAAATAAACACAATTTTCAATGGTGTAAATAATTGTCATTTAGATTATATTATTCTTCTTCGCTAACTTTTCTCAGACAATGTATACTTTCTGATTGACTAACTAAGAATTCCTATACGTAAAAAAAAAACTTTTCCGACGCTGGCCGCAAGAATCAGATAGATTTCTTATGTAAGTGAAGGAAAATATAGTTCCTGTTTTATAGTACCCTGTAGGTACTCGGCCGTTTTCTAGAACAAATTGTAGATATATTTCTGTAGCAAACATTTCATTATACGCCGAAAGTAAATAAACATGCTAATAAATTTTAGTCAGGGAGTAGTTTCGGAGCCTCCTGGTCATGATCGAATGAAGTGCATTAAAAAATTCAGGAAGTTGCGACATGTAACTCTCTACAAAAGGTAGTATTTCTTTCGAAATCTACCTAATAAATTATTAAATAATGAATTAATAATTCATTAGTCTTAAGCAGGGCTGTAGAGTCGGAGTCGGAGTCGGAGCCGGAGTCGTGGAGTCGGAACATTTTAGGCGGAGTCGGAGTCGGAAAAAATCGACCGACTCCGACTCCGTTTAATTATTTTAACATTTTCTTTAATGAATAACGTTACGGTATGTGTTAACCAGTTAACCTCTCATCGTTTCATGCCTGATACTATGCAGACTTTTATAATCGCAATAAACCCCAAAAGGGGATTACGTTCAGTTTACAGTTTTTACAAAATTAGATATAAAAACAGCAATACTGCGATATCCTGAAATTATTCAAGATTCAGCGCTGACCGTCACGGCCTTACCACTTAGCACCTACAGAAGTTAAGAGCTTCTTTTGAGACTTATTTTGAGATCTAATTCCATTTAGACCACGAATAGGAAAAAAGATTTATATAAAGTATATTTACTTTCAAAAATCTTATCTTGTGTTCTATTCAATATTGAATCAAAATAATAATAAACAATATTAATAACATTTAGTTAACGTATGAAAACAAATGAAGCAACCTTTTTATTTTATTTTAAAGTGTTTTCTTATTTTTTTTAATACCTACCTGTGTTGTTTTTCTAATTATTTTAAAAGTCTCATTTAATTATTTTTTTAAATATTAATATATATTTTTAATATTATTTTAGTGTGAAGATATTGCTTAGTGCGTATTGTTTATATATTTTTTTATAAAATTGTTTCATTTGTGTACGAATATAATTAATTTTTAATTTATACCTGTATCCATTATTAATAAGTCAATATAAATACATTAGGTAGACGCAGTAAATTATAAAATAAAATAAAAATTGAAGTCAGAGTCAAGAGTTGGAGTCGGAGTCGGAGTCGGAGTCGGAGTCGGTGTCGGAGTATAAAATAAAGCCGGAGTCGGAGTCGGTAAATTTTCATCCGACTCCACAGCCCTGGTCTTAAGTTACTTATAAATATATACATAACATATACAGATACAATAAATACGAGTATATACAACATAGCAGCAAAAAGAATTAACTACCATACTTGCAAAAATTTTGAAACCTCTTTAATTATTGTCTGCCTTAGAACAGATATTTATGCCTAGTTAGGTGAACAGTACAACAAAATCCAATTCGTTAATTTGATTTCGACATAAATGTAAACAAATATTTTTTTTAAATTCTCGGGGATCAAAATTAACGGCGTTACGATTATTTTTAAATTTTTAAACAGCCTCCATTTTGAAACAATGTGGCAAATCAGGCAGGCTAACGAACTTGGACAATATATATTTACAAAGTCAATTTTTCAGAAAAGTTATATCGAAATATTATAATGTTGAAATCATACAGAACGGAAGTTTACAAAATATAATGTGATGAGAACGAGTAAACTATATGAAACTAATAAAAAAGAACACGCATCCTTTTATTTATAGTATGCAAGATGTATCATTGAAAAAAACTGATAATTAAAGATACGGTTTACGGTTCTTAGTGACTAGGTCATATATAACCGAGTTAGAGAACACAGAAGGAAACGGCCATTACTGCAGCTTAGGTCTCCTATCTTTTGCGCGGGAAATTGCACATGCTGACTCGCCCGTTTAGGACTGGGACTATAAATCGTTATTACATTCCACCAAATTTTCTGGAACATAGGATTAAGAGCAGCCAATTGTAATTTGTGAGAGATTGATAGAATAAATATGTGATTTTAATTTGACTTACTTACTTACTTACTTACTTATTTATGCAAAATATTCTTCTTCTTCTTATTGAGTCAAAGGCAGTCTAATCTTGTGTACTTCTACCACCCCCAAATATCACTGGGCATTCCAGAAATCCTCCTCGGTGCAAGACACTAGACTGCTCGGGCATTGCAGTCGACCTCCGTCGTCTAGTTGGTAAGACGTGTATCCTTACTCGCAGATTACGAATTCAATTCTCAGAGCACACTTTTTTTTAAAATGGGTTCTAATCTGGTTTTCATTAACACCTCATTTACACTTTTATTGTTCGTCAGAAGAGATTGCCATGTGACAATAATCCCACAAGTTTGTGATGTATACAAATAAAGTGACACGACAAATGAAAGGCAACAAACCCAGAGCCATATAAATTGAGTGTCCAAATTAAATTGCCTGTTGTTTTTTCATAAATTATATATTTATATAATTTCTTGTCATATTTGATAAGAGCTCCTAAAAAGGGTTGTCTTCAAGTGATTCCTTAAAACATACACTCACAACCTTCCAATTCCGAAGCAGCTGGACATCGGGAACACTACTAAAAATGCGCAATGGATTGTCTCTCCCCATAGCTGGTACAAGTCGCAGTCTCGGCCCTGCTTTGTTCAAGGCCCCAAGGCCAACACCACTTAGTTTTTTTCCAAACTCCATCATCGAGATCCTTCGTAAAACATCATGAAATTTTCTCAACCGCTATTGCCTAGTTGGTGGAACGATGATTTCTAAACCATGAGTTTCAGCTTCAGTTCTCGATGGTACCCAAAAAAGGGGGATGGAGTCTTGACATCTGCATATACATATGTGCCTCCATTTACGTGGGTAATTGGTTCCGAAAAAATAGCACATAAAAATAATCCGCGTATATAGAAGCATTGAATGATATGTAAAATAAATTGCCTTTTACACATTTCTAGATATTCTATTAATACTGGATTAAAAAAGCTTTGGTTATATTTTAGGAAGTCTATATAAGTGGATTATTGATAACCAATATAGCATACGTTTTGATGAGAGCTGTACGATTTATTTATACGAAGAAAAAAAAATACGGCACTTACATATATAAAATCACTCTTGCTGGTTGAAATTTTCCTTTGTTACTGTGGCCGCTCTATCAATTGTATATAAAATGTCGAGATTGAAACAAAATAATTATATAATACATGTAAATAAGAGATCTGTATGTATTTTATGCGCAGTGCAGGCTGTGCGCATATGGGTGGCCCCTTATTGTGTTGGTTACATGTGATTTTACGATTTGATACCTGTTTCATTCTAAATAATTTAATTGGGTAAAATTATTTTTTTATCATAGTATAAATAGGCCAAAACCCGTACGATGGTTGTCGTCAAAGAAATAATACAAGAATTGAATTTTAAATACAAGAGAACGAGAGAGGAATACTTAGATTCTCTGCAAAAGTTATTCGAAATTTGAATCTCGGTGGGTCCGTGATAGCTGGACGAATTTTAAATACCTAGCTAACAATTTTTGAATCGGTGTAAAAGGAGACGATGTATAAATGATAAACCAATTCTATATTTATGAATATATATTTTCATAAATGTAGAATTTGTTTTACTTCCGTGAATATTTCACGGGCTGCAACTAGTTTTGTATTAATCTGTCAAATTTAATATGTTGAGCACTCACTGGATCTCTTATACTTTTTTCTGTTATTTTTGTTGTAAGGCACATTGTACCGCTTACTTATAAATAAATAAACTTTGTTTTAAATATTTTAACTAAGTATTAAATAAATAAAAAGAACTTCTCATTTATTATGAATTTCATTTTAGGCTTCAATTCGGATTATTTAAAAAGGTAGTTCTTAAACGTTTCTCTTATAGATTGAATTACAAACTTGCAAAACTTATAAGCGTTTATATTATATCATTATACACTTTCCGTTCCCCTCTGAAGTTGTAATATTTTTTTGGTGAAATGGTTTATGGGGAATAATTTTTTTTTAAGAAATCAACAATGACGATATCCGTTGAAAATTGATAAGAATGACGTATTTCATCCCGGGGGCTGCGGATTCGATTCCAGTTGATAACATTTTTTTTCAAATTTTGCTTGAACTTAAAGTTTTTTTAGCATATTTCTAGTTGTATAGAAGAGATTACGACGTAGAAATAAGCCCGCCAGTTTTTATTTAATACAACGAAAGTAAATACATTAAAATAATAATAAAATTTTATTTTTATTTCAGGAGACAGTTGGATAGATTTTAACTTGTGAAAAATAAGAAGTACGAGTAGGTATAAGTAACAGAAGAGAATGTATAACAATAAGTATGTGTGTATGTATGACAATAAGTATGTGTGTATGAGGTGAAAACTGTATGTGATTAAGAAATTTATAGAGATTTGTAATCTCAAATGGACATGGCATGTTGATAGATAATAGATTTAAACATACTCATATATAATAGGTTAGTCAATAAGTTTTGAAAGCGACATCTATGGAGCAGTAGAAAAACCAAAATTTCTACGCCATTTTAATATTTCATCTTTCATAAGAACGTACTCAAAATTTCATTTCGATTTGTCTATTCATTCTTTGTTTACAAGCCATTTGAAGTTGACGTGTCAGTGTATTTTTTAAATTTCAATGGAAAAATCCGAATATCATTCAGTGATTAAATTCTTTGTTTTGGAAGGTTTATCGGCTACTGAGATCCATGCAAAGATGGTGAAAGTATTAAAGAAGTCTCTCTTTCATTTCCAACCGTTCACCGATGGGTTTTGGAGTTTAAGCGTGGCCGTACAAGCGTTGAAGACGATCCACGCTCAGGACATCCAAAAAGTGCATCAACACCAGAAATCATAGCGAAAATACAGGATATGGTTTTGGAAGATCATCGATCGACTGTGGATGTGATAGTTGACACCATAGGCATCTCAAATGGAACAACATGGCATATTTTGGCTGAAATTTTGGGCTTCAAAAAACTGTGTGCACAATGGGTGCCGCATTTGCTAACAATGCAATAAAAACACGTTCGAATGCGACTTTCTGAGCAACATTTGGAGCAATTTCGAAAGGATAAAAAGGATTTTCTGCGTCGATTCATCACTATGGATGAGACTTGGGTCTACCACCATGATCCTGAATCAAAACAAGAGGCTAAGGAGTGGTGTGAACCAGGCACTTTTGCTCCGAAGCGAGTTCGTGTCCAGAAATCGGCCAAGAAGGTGTTAGCGTCAGTTTTTTGGGATGCAAAAGGAATTTTATTGATAGATTATCTCCAAACTGGTAAGACAATCAACTCTGATTATTATTGTGACTATTTGGACCAGTTGGATGAAAAAAATTGTGAAAAAAGACCCGGTTTGCAGAAGAAAAAAATCGTTTTTCATCAAGACAATGCCCCTGCTCACACAGCTCAAAAAACCATCGCGAAAATCAGTGAATTGGGGTACGAATTGTTGCAGCATCCACTCTATTCACCAGATTTAGCTCCCTCTGACTTCTGGCTGTTCTCATACCTCAAAAAATTCCTTCGTGGAAAGCATTTTTCATCAAACGAAGAGGTTATAGCCGTCGTAGAGGAGTATTTTGCAGGCCTTCCAGAAAGTCACTTCCGTGATGGGACAACAAAGTTGGAAGATCGTTGGACCAAGTGTATTGATCTTATGGGAGACTATACTGAGCAATAAAAGTGATTTGCCCCCAAAAAAAATGTATTTTCATTTCCGCTTTCAAAACTTTTTGACTAACCTAGTATACCATATTTTATTAAAAAAAAAAAATTCAAAAAAGTTATAGAATACAAAGAAACGAAAAAATCTACAAAAAATGTTTTAGAAACTCTGGTTTCCTATCAAGTCTAACCATCCCATGGGCCAGTCGGTATAGAGGATTTCTTTGAGACATCTTTTCACGGTATTTTAACAATTTTAACGAGACTGCTTATTTTTTGGTTAACTTGAGAACAACTTATGTGTTTTTTTATCTCCTTCATCTTTTTGTAACTCACAAAAAATATAGATTTGAATACTTTGTACAATATAAAACTAATGTAGTCCTCCATTGTGAGTCCTCAAGATTTATTCGTTTATCCCATCAAAGGAAGAACTGCGCCAAAGAATGTATTGTGCGTTTAATATTTTTGCGTTAAAGGGCAGAATAACTTAATATGTTGCCAGAAAAGTAGTTTCATGTTTTTCGGATAGATTTCGTTAATACAAAATTTTCATTGCTTACTTCCAAACGTGCTAAATATATATTTTATGACAGTGACAGTGAACGGTTTAGCTCAATTTTTTCGTTTTTTGTCGTCATTTTAAAGAACAAAATGAGTTGAATTTTCAGTACTTGGTGATTTTTACCACCGCAAAGAAAAAATGAGATTTTTTCTACTTGAGTTCACGGTTTTGTCAACAAATACTATATTAAATCTATATAAATAAAAATGTAAATGTTTGTATATTAAAAATCTCTAATCTCCGAAAGTTCCTCCCCGATTGCTTTGAAATTTTGACAAAAGGTTGCATTTGTATACGAAAATGTTTGTATATATACATTTTTTTTTATATACAGTTGTATATAAAAAAGTTTA
>OX463846.1:27186769-27326161 GCA_949825065.1 Odontocerum albicorne
AATTTTTAGTTTTGTGATTATAATAATTTACGTTTTTAGAACCACCATATATTTGAGCATTCACCTTCGATGTATCATAATTAGTAGTATCATGTTCATAGTTGAAGGAGCCTAGCATTCATAATAAATACTTATGCTAAGAAAATTATGATTTCCATAAACATATTATATTACAATGAATGCTCATAATCCGTGACGAGTATACTAGAAGGTGCAATAAAAAGTGGGTGATCAGGGTACCTGCCATTGATGCCACCGGAGATGACTAAATAAGCCAATTTGTGATAGACATATCCTGTTGCATAAAGGGCAAGGGGCTTCAGTACCTGCAGTTTGTCTACGTTTTCTTTCTCTATTGCGTCCCTGGCAACTAGCAACAGTTCCACGACATTTGACTATATCTGCTACTGTTTGCTCCCAGTTGTGCTGAGCATTAATGTTTTTGAGCGTCTCATGCAGAACGTCCTTATATCTCTTGCACTGACTACTGTGCCTCCTTCTGTCCTCCGCCAGCACGCCGAAGAGGGTATTTCTTGGTAGTCTGTACCTAGGCAAACGAGTCACGTATCTAGACCAGTACAGGCATGCACGCGTTACCATAATCTAGATGCTACTGCAGATAGCTATTCTCAAAACTTGATCATTTGATTCTCTATTATACAATTAAATCCGCATTATTTGCCTTAAATGCCTCTGCTGGCATTTTTTGATTGCCCTAATATGTCATCTGTAGGGAATACATTATTCGCATCCATACATAAGAGATAGTATGAGCACAGCTTAAAAGACTGCCGTCATGGTTTTCATTATTATCAAACACTCACCCACAAAGAGCTCAAAACTGCCAGGAAGCTGCGCTTAGTGTATTCTGAATCGCTTTATCTATATTTGCTATGTCATTAACATACAATACAAAGTGATTAAAGTACAAGAAACCTCCTAATGTTTTTTTAGCACTGAAATTTTTAAAAGTAGATCGCTATTAGGTTTGCATTTGAATAGTAAATCTTCCGAAAAAAATAGCGGGCACCACTGCTCTATACTCGTACATTCTATAAATATGCTTCCGTATACCCTATACGCTTCCGTCTAGAACGTGCACAACCCGATACTCCATGGCTTTACACCATGCAAAGACTGCGTACGGTACAAGATGAGCATCCAAATCGTTCAGTCCTTTCAGCTACCATGTGGCATTATTAATACATGACCCAATCACCTCCTGCACCTCACCTTTCTTGTTGTGGTTATAGGATGTTGCTGCCTTTAAAGAAAAATCTTCTAATTCGTCACATAGTCGTACCACCTGACACTCATCATCCTTCTAAGACATCTATTCTCAAAACTGAGGACTCTTCTCTTTTGAACCCTAAAAACATGCAAACATAAACATCCTATCAAAAATCAATATATGAAACGATAATAAAAAAAGCTCGTATAAATCCTGGTTCATATTTCAAAACCTCAAAATGTTACAGTACAATGGTTGCAATGGTAAGCTCCTGGGGGAATAAAATATTTGAATAAAAATTTTACATCGAAGAATTGAAATTTTCATGAAACTCTTCTTGTTTGATATATCTACGCTAAATCTTTTCTCAAGGGATATTCCCTTCTACATATCTTGATGAAATCAACAGAAATCTAAAAAAATCTTTTTTTTTGTTCTTAAAATAATGCCAGTGTGTGAAAGTAATATTTTATAATAAACCTATGT
Source organism: Odontocerum albicorne (assembly GCA_949825065.1). Lineage (NCBI taxonomy): Eukaryota > Metazoa > Arthropoda > Insecta > Trichoptera > Odontoceridae > Odontocerum > Odontocerum albicorne. The sequence continues at coordinate 27,188,487 of OX463846.1, forward strand.
GTGTGCATATAATATTATATATAGAATATTTTCTACTACTATACATATAACATCACACCGTTTCCCTATTGGGGCAGGCAGTCTTTTTTATTATGAAGTGTCCATCACCTTCTCACCATCCATATATTTCTCATATATAGTATATTAGTTCCGTAGATTTCAATAATTAACTTTCCTTTCTTGCAAAATGATCACTTATTCTATTCTTGAAGATTTGCTTTAAATAATCATAATTTAATTTGTTTTTCATTCCAATAATATACTGATCGTTGTTTATTCGTATTTTAACGCTACGAATTACAAAGAATACATTTAATATCAAAGTATGTATGTTGTATGTTTTTAAAATGCGTTACTTAATTAAAAAATGAACAGGCTAAAAAATCTTTGGTTTTCAATTAGTAATTTGAAGTGATGATGATAGTTTCCTTCCGTTTACCAAAGACAATGGAACGTCGCAGCAACTCTGACACATCTCTGACTGTGAGTATGCAATCCAATCCTTCAGCATCATCTCCCACATCCACTGCAGGTTGCGACTGATTCCTTCTGGACGTCACAGAACTACTTTATTTATAGTTGCTTCCTATGCAGGATAGCTAGTCATGTCTGATCTTTAAGATTCCCTTCTCGAACAATATTTTTTCACAGGTTTTGTTTTTTTTTTTTTTTTAAGCTGGTGAGCTTATTGTCATGTGTCAATCTCGTCCAACCTACCAGAAATCTGTTTTAACGAGCCCTAGGTGACAACCAAACTGAAATCCCATTTTTTTTTCTGGGATCCAGTTTATTTTTTATTTACTTCTCCTAATGTAAGTCTTCTACAGTTGTTCTTAAATTTTAACATAGAACCTCCCTGGTTCCTTTTAGCGTCTGCTATTTTGCCATAAACCACGTTTTAGCAAAGTATTTCTTAATCCATTTTCACTTTATGGTCAAACCAGCGTAACCTTTTTAATTTGAGGACCGCAATAATACTAAAAATACCTGCTTTATTGAAAATTTCCTTATATGTGATTTTACCCTTCCATAGAATATCTAATATTGTTATTTTTTTGTGTATGGAAATGTTAACTCAAATTTGTGCACAACTCTGACATACTTTACATAAGATAAACGATCAATATCAACTATCTTCACAAGGCTCATTGCCTTTCTCACATCATCCTTTCCTGATACAATTTAAACTTTCTTTATTTTTAATGCGAATCTAATTGATAAACTTATACAAAATTATTTAATAAAAATCATCTTTTTATTCATACAAAGTTTAATCGTCTGTACTTTTAATGCAAATTAAATTAATATCCTAATACAGAATAACTCAACACAAGTCGATACCATTTTTAATGCGAATTAAATTTATTCAAGCAGTAAACGGTGATAGATTCCTAAATATCCAGCTGGACCATGCTCCTGGATCAAAATGGATTTTCAGATGCTGAGAAGCAAGCTGGGGTCAGGGGTGGATCCCGACCCCTGCAGCAGTAAAAGTTTAACTGTCACCTTCGCCGTAGTTTTACGGCTCCGCGGGGATTACCCAGCCAACGCAATCCCAGAGGTTCGAATCCCGCACTGTCTCTTTCGCCCAAATGTATCAAAGGTAAACCAGCCTCACATGGGTAAAAAGTACAAATAAGAAATATTGATTTGAACAGGAGCGAACTTACAAATAAATGTCAGAGATATTTTTTTAATTAATACCTAATGTAAATAGTTTCGCAGGTTTTCAAAGTTGTATTATTTTTGGTACCTAAAAGTTTATTTTGCCGATTTAAGATATTTTCCCGTAAATACAAGATTTAGTTGACATAATTTATAACTGTCCTGGCATTGCAGGTATTATCGTCTTTATCGTGTAGACATGTGTAAAGTTTTTCTTCCATGCCTACCCGAACACGGAAAACCTTGAAAATGACGAAATTATGTGTAACATATGTATTACGGGTTAAAAGTGATTCAAAACCTCATTCAACCCGTAATACATATGTTACATACTCTATTTCTGCAGCGACCTTGTGTGACCAAAATATTTTCCTTACTCCCATTTCATTGTGGCTTCACTCTCAGAAAAAGTTTACTTTAAAAAAACAGACACTTAATTGTAGACAAACACATATTTTTTGTAACTATTTTTAAACCCGTTCTCTCGATATGTTCAAACTACTCGTATCTCAATTATTTTCTTAATTTTACTTGAAACATCCGTCTCCATCAATTATCTCTTATCAGAAAATGTTGTACTTTGTCATAATATATTATACATTTTAATACCGTATATTTTTCGAGATACTGGGTAGGATTGATGTAAAATATAGAGATAGACGAATCATTCAAGCTCTTTGTAAAAACGAAGTCAGGTGTGGAAAAGACGAAAACGAGGCAAATGTGAGACAGGGTGTGAGACAAGGCTGCTCTCTCTCTCTCCAGCGCTTTTTAACGGGTATATCCAATGTGCGATAGACGAAGTAAGAGAAGAAATGGACCATAGAAGAGGCGTAAGAATTCACGGACAAAAAGTGGATATGATAAGATTTGCAGACGGCATTACCCTGATCGCCGATAGCGAATAAGAACTAAAGGAGACCTTGGAAACTATGGAGAATGTCCTAAATCCCAATTTCAACATGAAAATAAACAAGGGCAAAACAAAAATGATAACCGTAGGCAGTGACGAACACCAAATGAACATACTAATGTCAGGAACTGCACTTAAGAACGCAAAAGAGTTTGTCTATCTTGGAAGCAAGATCACATGGGACGGCCGTACAAAAAGAGAGGTTAACAATCGCATCCACCAAGGAAATCTCGTCTTTAATAAGAAATCAAAGATTTTCGAATCCAACAACATGGACCTAAAGTTCCGCAAGCAATTGGTCAAAACATGTGTGTGGAGTATTTTGATGTATGATTGCGAGACATGGTGCATAGGCGAAAAATATCGAAAAAGATTGGAGGCCTTCGAAGTGTGGACCTATAGACGAATCCTAAGGATTTTCTGGAGAGGACCACATTACAAATGACAAGGTTCTCAGCAGGATCGAAGAAACCAGGCATCTGTCAAACACAATATCGGAAAGGCGTGCAGAATGGATGGGTCATATGCTGCGACATGAAAATCTGCACAATATACTGGAGGGAATGATTGAAGGATCGATTGGAGAGTATTTGGAGCAAATATGCCACAATATGGACTGCACCTCCTATGCAGAGCTCAAGAGGATCGCTGAAGACCGAGCGGAGTGGAGAAGATGCAGGGCTTTGCTGCTAACCAATCCCCGGGATTGAAACTGAGAAGAAGATATTTTTCAAATCGCATGCATATCTACCGCATTTATTTTGTTCTTATTACTTTATTCAATTTCCAAGTTTCAATAGTATTGAAGGATTCACAAAAATAAACAACGTTATTAGAAAAGTAAAGTGGCTTCAATAGTTATTTTAATTGGTCTAAGAAATTACAATTTTAACAAAAAAGACCATGATTTGAAGAAACTAATATATGTTTAGAGAGAACATAATTGTGTGTATATCATACATAGTTTGATAGCGAAAGTTTGTTCAACTCAATCTTCTTTAAAAGTAGTCCTTCCAAAGAAGTCATGGTCTCCTAGTTTGTTTCTTCTTCAGCATGGATCATTTGTGGCAAAATTATAATATTTCCTTCATCATATGTTCATGGGCTGCCCATTTGATTTGTAGTTTTCGCAGTCACTTGTACTCGTTTTAAAAAACAATAATCTGTAGATTGAAAAATAATCAGATTTCAAAGTGGAATAGTTTCACTAAGAATGATATTTACTTAACATGTTTTGTATAAGAGGCATAAACACCAATGAGTTGACATAAAAGTTTAGTTTATTTCGTTTTATTAACGTATTAAAGCTACCAATGCACCCCATTGTAAGTCCCAGATTTATGGACTCTCCATTCAATTTATTTACTAAGCAATTCGATGGGTCGCCCAAGGCTCAGTTCTATTCATGAAAAATGAGGAGCATGTACTTATGCTCTAAAAATGTATGTGCAATGGAGTATGATTGCTGGTAGATTATATTTAATCTCCCAGTTACATAAGTAATTATAAAATAATGATTTCTATAGCGCTATCCAAAACACTATTTCTTCAAGGACGCCTTATAAAAATATACACATAAAATACATTACTCTATCAAACCAAGTGTCTATGAACATCTAATTCTTCTTTTCATGTCAAAACCACTTTACTACTTCTGCCCAGAATTATCCCATATGGACAGGACTAGGCGTTCTTCGAATCAAGTTCTCTTCAATACAAAACACCGACCTCCTCGGGCACTGCAGTATATGTCGTAAGGAATTCTCCTCACGTTAGATACAGAGAATCGATCCATCAAACAATATTCCCGATTTCGACATATAATATTGTCCTCGGTTCTCCCAATTTCTGTTCGAAACCTGTTCAAAATTTCAAGATCATCCAGGAAAATTCGGTGCCAGATGATATTGCTTGTAAATCCAACATTCACCCACAGGGGCCCAATGATCCTCTCCACTCGTTCATATTTGCAATAGTAGGTGCTTGATTCAGCCTTTTAAGGGATCTTCAGGCCAATCAGGGCAGTTTAGAGCCACGTGGTAATGCAAACAATTGTATTGATGTTGTGTTAGTAAAAAAAATTTTAATTATATTGCACACCTAATGAAACTTTCATTTTTAATTAATTATGTATAGTCTATACAACGTACTTAAGAAACTGTTATCTAATAAAGCAAAAAATACTGATTTTAGTAAAAAGTTAATGTTAAATATGGCAGAAGTTGATATGTCTGTTTTTTGTCATTTTGTGTTTATTCTCCCAATTTATGGAAAACATTTTTCAGCATGTTGTGGCAAAACTTGGTGTGTCAGTAATCATCCAAACAAAAGATATACTGTTTGGAAAAACTTAAAATATACAATACTTATTTGTACTGATTTTAACAGCTTATCAAAGTAAATATTACTTATCCTGTAAACTAAGGTAAAACGAACATATCAACTTCTGCCATAACACCACAGAAATAGAAATAGGTGTATTCTAGTTATTGTTTCGAATGTGAGAACAAAAAGATTGCGGTTACAAAGTTACTGTTTTTTTTTTTCAATTATATTTTAAAAGATATCTCGAAAAACACTTAAGAGATGCTAGAGAATAGCGTTATATAAGATACTGGGACATGTCGACTCCATGACTTAGGTTTAATATTCGTACGCTTGTTCAGCACGTCTCCCAGATTCGAATTCCGACGGATTCGCTTCAAGGTTAGTTAAGAGTCAAGATTTTTTTCATCTAAATTTATTAAATAACTTAGCAGTTCCTTAAAATAATTTCTAGGGGCTCTTTTGAGGTTTAAGGTTACGAAACAGTGTTTTATAGGTCCTTGAGATTTTTTTGTTTTAACTTCAATAAACAGCAACAAAGAACATGTTGTAATTGATACCAATAAAGTCCTTTTGGCTGCACTCTGTCTTCAGTTTCACCCAAAAAATTTAATGGTGGCATACAACTGTCGAATGGGAATATATTCGGATTGTTGTATGTTATGATGATGGCATGATAGAGTTAGCGGAGAATAAGAAAGAACTATGTTACACAGTTCGGTAAGTAAATTGTATTAGAGATGCGAAAAGATAGATCTGAGAATAAATGTTGCAAAATCCAAAATCATTAAATGCGATATATCGGTGAGAAAAAATTAAATGCGATATATCGGTGAGCAATGAAATATTGGAACAGGTTAAGGAATTCTGTTATTCGGGTAGTATTTTCTTAGATGGTGGAAGAGCTACGGGAGACGTCGTACGGTGTGTAGCAATAGGAAAGTCAATGAGACAGTAAAATATATAGACTCGAACCGGATAGTATCAAAAATCTACTAAGATAATAGCCCACAACAGTATTTTAGTACCAAATTTGATGTATGGGAGTGAAACATGGACGTAGAAAAAGACTGAAAGGATCTGAATAAATAGTGTAGAAATGCGTACACTGAGAATAATACATGAGGTGACAATGTATGAAAGAATACGGAATTAAGTGATTAGAGATGAATGTGAACTTACGCCTGATATGTTGAGCAAAACGAAGAAAAGCTCTCTGAAATGGTTTGGGCATGTACCTAGAACTAATAAATGAATACTAGCAAAACAAATATACAAGCAAATATGAGTGGACGGCATAGTAGAAGACGGCCAAGGTGATTATGGTTGGATCAACTAAATATTTTTTTCCAAGTAAAAATGTGAAAATAAGAGACAGGAGAGATGTATGTCGAGATAGTTAGACTATTCCGATAGGGAAACGGTATGATGGTATGTATGTACATTAAATAATTTTCGTTTTATACCACTACATACAAACATAATGCTTTGTCGTCTTTCTTGAATCTTAATTTTTAAGATTATCTTTTGAACCACCACACTCGTAACCTGATAAACTGAAACATGTGAGTCTTAAATATAAGGAGACTGAAGAAAATTTCTTAGTAAAACTATTTTTTTAGACACCGTAATTTAAAGTTTGGGGATACCGCCTCACACATTTAAAGTTTGGGGATACCGCCCCACATATTGAAAGTTTGGGGATACCACCCCACATTTTTTTTTGAAGAATAGATATGACTGAAGTCATAGGTATCCTTATACCTTCGAACACTAGGCGGAAAAAGTGTATGTGTCGTTCGAGGGGAGTAGCACAGCGCGGGGTTCGAACCGACGACCTTCCGCACGGAGGTCCAGTGCGTTACCGTGCGGTCACGCACCTCATATTGAAAGTTGCAAATGTTCAATTCGCTTTTAGAACGTCTTTCCAGAGATCCCAGAACACAGCTTTATTAACTTCTGAATTGTTTCAAAAGTGAATGTTTATAATGTATACAAGTCCTAGTCGTACTGTGTTTTTCTTAGTTTACAATTTCATAAAAATAAAATGAGCTTCGCTCCGAAGTAATAAGACACATTCACAATTTAACTATATAATAAATGACAGGCGTGAACCACTACTTTTGACATTAAACTTATGATTTTGATAATAGGTGTATCTAGTAATGAAAATATATATTTTATATGAAGACATAATTGATAAATGAGTCAAAATGCCCATAAATAGTATTTCCTGCGTTATCCCCAAATGAAGTTACACTTAATTAGGCTGGCCATCCCCATTTTCTGTGTTCTTGCACCCTCGCCGTCTCCTGTTGCCCTAATATAAATTTATGGAACTGCCTCTCTGTTTCTACACAACTACATAGTTAAGGGACCATCTTGAAAATAAATATATATATATATTTTTTTTAAATCGCTCATTTCGTTTATTTTATTTGTAATTTATTTACTAGTTTCGAATTTTCTTGCCTTTCTAAAAATGTTTTTGCTAGATATTACAATAATTTATGCATATATCCAGCATGAATTACTTAATACGTCGTTTTATGTCATAATAATGTGTGCATATATCAGACATGCATTACTTTTAACCAGACTGAGCTACAGCAACGCGTGGCCGGGTACATCTAGTAGTACATAAAGCTGTATATGCCAACAAGTCGTTTTATAAAACAATATTTTATCCATATATCTGACATGCATTACATAATACGTCGTTTTATAAAACAATACTTTATGCATATATCTGGCATGCATTATATAATACGCCGTTTTATGAAACAATTCTTCGTGCACATATCTGGCATGCATTATAACATATATTAGGTCCTTACATATGAAATTGGCGTTTTGTTTGGGAGGAACATAAAGTTGATTTTTTTTAATATAATATATTTATTTAATCAAAGTATGTACCATTGCTATCTATGGACTTTTGCCATCTCATAGGTAGTTCATCGATCCCTTTACTAAAAAAACCATTCGGACGGGAATCAATAAAATCTTTGAAGTCGGTTTGGACTGCCCCATCGGAGTTGAATTTTTTCCCTTGCAAGAAGTTATCCAAATTTCGAAAAAAATAGTAATCTGTTGGGGCAAGGTCCGGAGAGTACGGTGGATGTCTTAGACATTCCAATTGAAGCTCTTCTAATTTGGTAGCCGTCTGTTGTGCAGTGTGTGGTCTAGCGTTATCATGAAGCAGCAGTGGCCTAGAGCGATTAACCAGCCTCGGTTGTTTAGCAGCTAGCTTTTCCATCATGGTTTGCAGTTGCTGACAATAGACATCTGCCGTAATCGTCTGGCCAGATTTAAGAAAGCTGTAGTGAACGACACCAGCACTAGTCCACCAAACGCTCACAAGTAACTTTTTTGGAGTCAATTTTCGCTTGGGGCATGGTTTGGCTGGTTCGGCAGGGTTCAGCCATTGCGATGAGCGCTTCCGATTATCATACAGGATCCACTTTTCATCACAGGTAATGATTCGATTCAAAATCTCTTCATTATTGTGCCGGTTGAGTAATGCAACGCAGCAGTCAACGCGCGTTTGTTGATTTGCTTCACTCAATTCGTGAGGTACCCACCTTTCAAGCTTTTTCACCTTCCCAATTTGCTTCAAGTGGATTAAAACAGTTTTATCACTAACACCGCAGCCTGCAGCTAACTCGGACGTGGTTTGCGATGGATCCGCTTCCACAATAGCCTTCAATTCTTCATTATCAACTTTGGTCTCCGGCCGTCCACGGGGCTTTTTCTGCAGGTCGAAATTTCCAGAACGAAAACGTTGGAACCAAAAACGCACTGTGTTTTCTTTTGCGGCACCGTCGCCATACACATCATTAATCCTTCGAGCCGTTTCTGCAGCACTGGTGCCACGGTGGAACTCGTACTCGTAAATAACGCGATATTTCAAGTTTTCCATTTTGTAAACTGAGTGACGCAAAGAAAAAAAACAATTGAGGAAAAAACAAATGAATTATAATTTTCGAAACACAAATACTTGAGTAAATAGCTGTATAAATTTGAATTTGGAATTCCTAACCAAAGAGAAGATATTTGAGATCAAAGTTGCCAGTACGGCAAAACGCCAATTTCATATGTAAGGACCTAATATTACGTCGTTTTATAAAACAATACTTTGTGCACATATCTGGCATGCATTATATAATACGCCGTTTTATGAAACAATTCTTCATGCACATATCTGGTATGCATTATATAAGACGTCGTTTTATAAAACAATACTTTATGAATATATCTGGTACGCATTACATGATACGTCGTTTTATAAAACAATACTTTATGCATATATCTGGCATGCATTATATAATACGTCATTTTATAAAACTATACTTGATGCATATATCTAGCATGCATTATATGATACGTCGTTTTATAAAATAACATTTTGTGCATATATCTGGCATGCATTATATAATACGTCGTTTTTTTCTGATTATTAATGCAATATGATTATTCTAACCATCCTTTAAATTTTTCAGGCGTTCAGTTCAGTTCAGTCCGTCCAGGCAGGCATATCACAATTTTGCGGCTTCGAGATATTGTTTCTAGAGTTTTGCTACTTTTATCTTCTCATCAAACAGAGCAACACTCTCAGAATTTGGCCTTTTCAATTACAAAACACACCATTAACTCCAATAGACCTTATACTCCGTGATATAAATCATCACGAATTATTCTTAAGAACATGTTTGAAAACCTATATTTAATATATGTTTCGTAGTTGTTGTAGGATATGATATGACTTAGTGATGTGGTTTGATTTAGTGATAATGGATTTAAGTTATTTCGAATAAATACTTGAATATTAATTATAATAAATACGAATCTTTCTAAAAATTATATTCTAATTACATTTTTTTTGTTAACAGTGTCCCACGATCGTCTTGATTAAATAATAGTGTAATAGTATGTAGGATAGAATCTTAGTAGACCACAGTTATTTGAAATAAAAGCTCTAAAGTTAACTAACAATTTAATCCTAAATGGTATATATATAAAGAGAAAATCGAGATTGCGAAAACTATATTTTGTAACATCTTTTCGACTTCCCGCCTTTTCCCCTAAGTAAAATAAGCCCGTGTAAGCGGTCTGAAGGGGGGTTTCGAAAAGGTTTTAGATGAAGAAATATATTTAACGCAAAACCGATCCTTTTGTCAAAAGGATTTCTTAAGCTTTAGCAAAGCACAATATACTTAATAAAACGTACTTGCCTTTTTTCTTCGTGTTTTAAAAACATTATTAAAGCCGCTATTTTCTGTACTTGTAACGAATTTAAGCAGTATTATGTATCTGAATGATAACGAGAAATTAGGGAGCATAGAAAGTGTCGTATAATAGCACAACTTGCGTATGTCTAAGTATTCATACTCATTTAGTATGGATTTTTGGAGCACCAAATGGTGTTCAAACCCTTCTGTTTAGATTACAATTTTAGTCTACATGTAATTATTCAAAGTTTTGGTTGAATTATGAGGAATTAATTCTATGAGAAAAACAGAACTAGGAAAAATACAAAAATGCCTTTTGCACCGCTGCCCATCAGCGCATCGTTAGTCAATGTTGGAGGGATTGTAAGGAATATAAATTTTTCATAATAATACTAAAAGACAATGTATACAGCGCCATTTGGAGAGCGAACTCTTCTTAAGGATAATCGACTCATGAATAGTAACGAAAAGATTTAAGACTAGCTTGTCAGAGAACAGACCACCCTGACAAGCAAGATGCACTTCTTGGATATACCATATATGAGTATAATATAGAATAATATACACAAAATCCTTTGTATACCAACACACCATAACTAAATTTACAAATTTTCATTTTCAGTATACTCTGCGCAATTGTGAAACAAACTCCCAAGAGTTATCAGATGTGAACATTTTCAAGAGAGAATTTGAAAAATATCACATAACTCAGAAAACTCTTTCAATTTTTCTTTGTCCTCTTTCCTTATCATTGAACGAATTTCTTTCCTCCAATTCCATCATTAGCGTTAAAAAAATTGTCGTTTTCACTAGATTTGAAGAAATATTTATTCTTGTTGTAAAATATGTCATGGATTAAAACGACTTTACATATCCAAGATAAAGTTGATAACAAATAAATAGATGTATACCAAAAATCTGGCAAGTCTTCATAATAACAAGCAATAGTTTCATGAGGAAGCTCAAGGACTAACGATTTTTTCTGAAGAAAGTGCGTTTTCTGAAGTGGAAAGAAAAAACATCTAATGACTGGATATAATTCTAGAAAATATGGCAATTGTAAATCAATTGGTTTACTTAGAGAACCATCGATATACTTCAAGTCAGGGTAACCAGGTGCAAGATGAACATGTATATATGGGGTTTATTTGACAAAACTAGAATTGAAAGGATATATAGAAGTCATAATACATACTATTGTAGTTTGTTCGAACATCGGGACTACACGTTCTGGGCAATACCTGATTTATACGAATGATAGGGCGTATATCTGTGATATCTTACTGGAAACACGAGGCTTTATTAATAATTGGTGGTCCGGACACAAAAAACATTGAATGGTAACTGGCCAAGTTGACAAACCACATACATATTAAAATGTGACGTAAAATTGAAACAAAAAAATGGTGGCAAAATTCAACTGCTTAAAAAGTTGACTGTTTTAGGCAAAAATTCAATGAACTAAAGTAAAACAATTTCCATTGCAAATATACGTATCTTGTTTCTCAAGGAACAGCATTTTCCTTCTGTCGCTATTTTCCAAACCTCCCACTTCCCGTTTCACTCCTCCCTTTAAAGTCTTTAAAAGATAACTTGAGGGAGATTTAATTCTGTATTCCCTTTAGTAAGATTTATTCATAATTCAAGTACCTTAAGCAAATTTCAACAGTTTTCAAAACAATGGTATAAATCTGCGATTGTTATGTTGCCTTCCAATTATTAATTATAATTTTTAAATGAAAGGTAAAAAAGACCAGCTTTGATATTTAAAAGTAAAAATTAAATTAGATTTTCTTTTAATTTTCTAATGTTTAAGAGTTACCCCTGTGGAAATTATTGTTTAATATTTTGTAGATAGAAAATAGTTGTTTTAATTCCATCATATAAAATCTATTTTAGACTCGACAAGTTACAAGTCTCACGAGGCATCTTCAGTGTTATGCACAACAAACTAAAAAATAGAATAAGATATTACAGAAAACACTAAAAATATAACAGTACTTTATTTAATTTTCATCTAATCCAAAATTATTTTTTTGCAAATAACGTAAGTAAAATAACTTACTTTAATCGGCCATATAAGCCCACTTAAGAAAACATGTGGAAAAATATGAAATGACAAGATACAGTAATCCCATAATTTAAGTTAAATTACTTTAGTACGGTTCATTAATTTTGATATTTGAATGCATAATAGTGAAATTTATTAATTATTAAACGAGCTTCTTTATACATATTTTTATATACAACCGTAAGAGCGACAACAGTAACAATGGAAGATTTATTGGATTAGATTGATTTTGAATAGATACGGTTAATTGTAAGTTCTACTTTTTTTTTCATATCAACAAATCATATACTCGTAGCTCTCGTCAAAACTTGTGTTCTATTAGTTATCAGTAACTACTTATATATAATTACTTAAAAAAGCTTTTTTAAATTACTAAAATTAGAATATCTGGAAATGTGTGAAATGTCGTCTTTAGCTTACTAAAATTAGAATATCTGGAAATATTAAAACATAGCATTCAATGGATTCATTTACACGTTACTTTCCTAGAACCAATAACTTTCGTAAATTGAGGTATTACTGTCCTTAGGTAGAAAAAAATTGTTATTTCAAATTGTTAGTTCGAAACGCTTATATACTCAGCACGGATTGGAATAATATTATTTCTAGTACTTTTCCGAAGGCAAAATAATATTTCGGACATGTATAATGTACTCGTATGATATTTTTCGCAAAATGAGTGACATGCAGCATAGTCAGAATAAGTGGGCATGTATGCGTTTATAAAAATAAATAAATAAAGTTATCATTTGTAAAAATTGTTATACAGTTATAAATTAGTATGTAGGTATTAACTATTTCTAATAAATTACATATTAAGATTATTAAAAATAAAAATTACATGTAGGAAATTAAAATTAAGTTAACTTATAGTCGTAATATAGAAATTAGATTAGTTCTTAAGTTATAAATTTGTATATAGGTAAAACCTTTCACAAATGTTTGTATTATTGACAACTTTATTAAATAAAATAAATCTCTTTTTAGGTATTTGAGAACTTTAACCTCGCGTATACAACTAACAAGAAAATGAAAGAAACAAACGCCCGAAATGACACCTAAACTTTGTGAATGAAACACAACTATTAATTATGACAAGTGCTTGGAAAAAAATAAGTTTCTCCAAATGTGTTAACATAAGTTTTCCCTCCCGAATATAACAAATAAATATTCAAAGAAGTGCATTGATTTTAGGTTTTTAACAATTACACGAAACTAAAATTTGCATTTTAAAATAGCAGTTGATATCAAAATACACAAAATTTTCTTAATTTTATTCAATTATCTTAAAGAAAGCTCAGGGTTCTTTATTTAAACAAGTGATTAAAGCAATCTGAGTTTTCCAATTCCTGTGACGATTAAAACTCTTTATAACTTTCATCCAAAAAAGATGTGACTTTCTTATTTTTTTCTTAATCTACTAATCACACGTTTAAATAATGTTTTTTTACAGAAACAAACGTCACCATTTTTTTCAATTATTGAGTGCTGAATGCGAAAACGACATTAACTGTTGTTGATTGGCTCTCGCTTTTATGTTATATAAGATAACAGAACTGAAATCGCACTTAAATATTAAACATTATGCACTATATATTAATGAATTAAACCAAATGCCCATTACCCGAGACAAGTGCGATAAAAAAGCACAACACAAAGTGGAGGATTAGGTTACTTGTTTATGGTGCCGCCGGTAATGACTATCTAAGTCAATTTGTGATAGGCATATAACATACTGTTGCATATAAAGGAAGGATCCTCTGTACTTACAGTTTGTCGTATCGAAATACATTTTCTCTGAGTGCTGTAAGACAGGTATTTTGATATTTATCTCATAACGTTGCGATAAACCCAATACAGATGCAATGGCCTATACGACAATAGCCCTACTTCCATTTTTGGGCAAAATCTTGAAAAAACTCATTCTTTTCTCATTTTGAACATAACTGCCCAATTTCCCCACGGCAATTTGAATTTTACCACCAACTTTTTATAATTTTTTCACTAATATTATTTCCAATAGACTTAAAACAGATTCTGATGAAATCAACCGAGAGAACAAGCTGGATTTAGAGGAGGTTATAGCACAGTGGATCACATTCTGGTAGAAAAGGAAATTGTAGAACGTTGTCAAGAATACCAGCTTCTACTGTTTATGGCATTCGTGGACTGTGAAAAGACTTTTGATTCGTTCAAAAAATTCGCTACCATCAAACTCCTACTTAATCAAATAATACGAAAACGCTACGTTATACTCTTCAGCAATGTAAACAATAATGTCACAGTAACAGTAAACCTTAATCACAGTACCGTTAAATTCTTAATAAGTAAGGGAGTCCGCCAGGGTGATACCATATCGCCAAAATTATTCAACGCTACCCTGGAAGATGTGTTAAAGAAGCTCAAATGGGAAAATAAAGAAATCTGTTTCAATGGTTCATAGCTGAGCCATCTTAGCTTTGGAGACGATATTATTTTCTTCGCTACGTTGTCGTCGTTGCCGGGCCTCGCAGTCGAGGATCCCCTCGCCACTCCAACGTCAGTCTTGAACCGTTCTCCCACGTCGATCGTGTGATCTTCTGTGAGAGAACAGTCCGATCCTGGATGCGCACTCCCTTCCGCAAATGTCACAGACATGTGGACCCTGCTGAGATGCCTGGCCATGCTGACGCATGTTCGCAGCGCGCTGACTGTTTCTCACACATCTAGCCGCTGAGACGCCATCAGCCCGAGAACATACGGCTCTCCACCCCTCACGGTCCCGAGCCACCTGTTCGCAGTCCTCAGGCGCCCCACACAAAGTAAGCGACTCTCGCAGACTGTCCTTATAGCGCTTCCTCTGCCCACCAGCTCTTCGCTTGCCCACCACTTACCCGTACAAGACGCGTTTTAAGAGTCTATGATCGCCCCTGCGTATTACATGCCCGGTCCACCGCAATTTCGCCTTTACAACCATATCTTTTATAGGTTTACAGTTGAAGCGTTACAGGACTGAAACATTTGTGACATGATCACTCCAGTGGATCCGAAGAATTCGGCGGAGGAAACGCTGGTGGAACATTTCAAGACTTTGAATGTGCGTTCTATAAGAAACCCAAGTCTCAGACTCATAGAGAAGCGTGAGGAGGACAACAGCCTTGTAGACTGATATCTTTGTGGACTGAGAGATGTCTCTGCTGTAGAACACTGTCATTCAATGTAGCAACAGCCTCTTCGACTCTTCAGTTCATCATCAAGAGAAGAGTTCGAAGCCAGAATGCTACCCAGATATGTAAAGTTGGTTACGTTCTCCAGTTGCACACCATACACTTGAATGTCGGGTGATTGAATCACCTCATTCCCTACAGAACAGATTAGCACCTGAGTTTTCTTCACATTTATTTCTAGGCCAAACATCTGATTCACCTCTATATAAACATTGATGATCTCTCGAAGATCTTCCTCTGAATGCGCAACAAGAGCGCAATCATCCGCATATTGCAGCGCCGTAACGTATGTGTGAGCAACTCTTGTTTGAGCATGTAATCTACGCAGATTATGTAGTCCCCCATCAGTCCTGTATCTCACCTCAATTCCTCTGACACAAAGTCGTCTGTCAACGACAAACATAAAGGCTGTCATGAATGCATTAAATAGAGTCGGAGCCAGGACGTATCCCTGGCGGACGTTAGTATCAAATGCGTCCGTCTCCAGTCCACCAAGACATAACACCTGTTGCAATTATGCAGATGGGTCAGAAACTCCGTCAGAAGCGGTGGGACACCAAGTCTCTCAATGATCCTCCATAATAAATCTCTATTAATTGAGTCAAAAGCCTTGGTCAAATCGATAAAAGCGGCAAACAGACTCCTGCCCTGCTCTCGACATTTTACCTGCAGTTGCCTGGTGGTAAATATCGTGTCCACTGTACCACGGGATGCACGAAACCCAGAATGTGACTCTGGAGTGAACCTGTCCAAGATCATGGTAAGCCTGTCCACGACAATTTTGCTAAATATTTTACCCACAACCAAAAGCAATGCGATCCCTCAGTAACTATAATACTACAGTCCGACCTGTCTCCCTTTCGTTTGTATACATTTACAATCTGTGATTCACGGAAGGCATCAGCGATGATTCTTCATTGCCAAATATGAAGCGTCCGTACTTGCTGCTTTGTGGTTTTTCAGACGTTGAATTGCCATTCTGACCTCAGCAAGGTTAGACTCCTCATCAAGATCCAGGCATGAGCTATACTATTTCTATATAATATTTCCATATTTGCTCTTTATAGGCAAGACTGCACAGTTCTTAGGACCATACACAACCTTCAGAGCCTCAAAAAAACCTCTTTGGTTATTAATATCCGCAAGTCACTGTTTACCCTTGCATTAATTTGCCATCAGCCGTTCTTAAGTTCCCGTGTGCGTCTCTGTACAACTACCTTCTTGGTTCGGTATATCTTTTTGAAGTCCTGGGAATTAGGATTCTGCAGGTAACGAGCAAATGCTTTCTTTTTCTCATCAATCAGCAAGGATATCTCCTCACTATTATCCTGGAACCAGTCCGGCTGTCTTCTAGTAACCGTGCCACAGACTTCCACAGACGACCGATGGAATTTGTTTTAAGTGAGTGATCCGTCGCCCCCCAGCAAACTCACCGGCCACACCGCTGAACTGAATCCGATGGCACACCGAGGTGAGACGATCGGAGCACATCGGCATGTTGGGTGCCATTATCGATAGGGATGGGGCAAAAATAAAATAAGCAAGTAGAGGATTGAAGGTGGGGGGGGGGTAAATTTACAGAGAAGGGAAGGACATTAAGAAAGGAGTCCCTCCTCCTTTATCCGGGCTTGGGACCGGCTCCGTTATTCGATAAAGGGCATTCATCTAATACGGAGGCGGAGTTTCTTTGCTACACATCCTGACAAACTACAAAGTCCAATACTGGAGCTGTCAGAGGCAAACAAACCAGCGGGTTTGAAATTGAATATTGAAATGACAAAATATATATCAAACAGCTTTCCTGATGTCACTTCGATCCAGGTGGATAAAACACAGCTAGAACAAGTCCATCAATATATACACATAAGACAAAGTATTTCATTTGAGTATTGCACTCTCAATGAAATAAATAGAAAATCAAAAATATCTTGAAGTTCTTTTGGACGATTGACTTCATTTTCAAGAGCAATATGTCTCAAAAGGAAAGTATTTAACCGATGCATCTTACCAGTACTTACATAAGATGCGAAACTTGGGCTCTTTCTGTACGAATGATACAAAAGCTCCAGACAACACAACGCACTCTTTACTTTACAAAGAGTTGACTAATCCTTGATAAAAGGAACGCCTGCACTTTGATAATCCTTTTCCTTACGCCCCCTGCAACTTAGCAGTTTCAGAAAGGGTTGGAAAGCTAAATTTATTATAAAAAAGAAGATTATTGTGATCTCCCCTCCGTACAAACAAATAAATTTTTGGTTTAGCTTACCGTAAAATGCGATTTCAAAACGTAAATAACAATACTTGTTTTTTTTTTCAAAGATAGCACCACCATAAACTCTTTCATATAAGTATATATATTTTTATTTATTTAGTTCTTAAACTCGTCTTTATGTACTTATCACTCACTTTTTGACAAAATGATAGGGTAATTCTGTTTCGGAAGGAAACTGTAAATCTTGAATAATACGGAATTTAAATGAATCGAAACACAAAACAGAGTATACATGTTACATGTATATCTTATTAACAGAAAACATTACGTTAACTATTAACAACGAAATTTGTTTATTTACATAGCAACTCCATAAAGTGAGTGAGAGGGGTTTGTGAATATGATAATTGAGTGTTAATGTTACAAATGTTTCGAGTCGAGCATTCTCACTTGTTATGTACTGTTTTCTCGTCTTAATGTTAACATTTTCTATTCAACACTTAAGTTATCTTTTCGCAATAAATAATTTTCCTTTGTTATTTTATGTCTTCTAATCATATTAAGAAGTGACAACTATCAAATGATATTGAAAATGTTCAGAAATATATTTTGAACATAGAATTCCTTAGTTACGTACAAACAACGAGACATACGAGTATGTTGATCTAGTTATAACTTTTAAACCGCGTAACTACGAGTATGACAACACTTACACATGGACAACCGATTTTATGTTGTTTGTTGATTAACATTGTGATATCTACTAAATTATAAACACGTTTTTATTGTTGCCAAAATGTTCAAATCAGTGCTTTTCATAGTAAAAAATATTTCAATTTCTATTTTTTTTAATTACATTTCAATAAAGAGTGCAATTTTTGTGAATCTAAATTTGACGTATCTTAAAATGTGGAAAACTATATCACATTTATAAGAATAATAATTAACCTACCAAAGTTCAAATGTATAGCCTTTAAATAACTATTTCGTCAAGCTCTAAAAACACTTTTTTTATCACGCTGACGAATTTATAAACCAAAATTGGGGAAAAAACTTAAGAAAAAATTTCAACCAAAATAAAATCGCCTGACTCAGTTTCTCTAGAATAGCCATAATTTTCCATGACGTATAAAATTATAAAGTGATAAAGTAAAATGGTTTTACCTTATATTTATTAAAGTATACTATGATGACAAATGAAGGTCTTTAAATAAGCCATTTAAAAAATTGCCCTCTGTGTCATGAAAGAGCGAATGTTATACTTAAAAGCATCATATTCAGCTAACTCACAATTTTCCACATCAATTCACATCGTATTATGTGAATTTATTCACTCTCTCAAACACCTATCCTACGAGTATACCTCCCAGATACCTGTATGCCTCGCTCATCCCCTAGCTCTTTCTTCTCCAGTCCACCCTCAATTCTCTCATATTTCCACACCCCTCAGAATAGTCTCCCTCTGAGTAAAAGGGACAAAGTATTCCAAATATCTCAGTTTATATTTCATAGCCTTATGAAAACATGAATACTTTTAAAACTCGCTTTGTCAAACTCACAATGCTATGTCAATTAATCACGATGATATTGTTTAGAAGATATCACAGAAAGGAAAAAATCTGACTAAATTTGTAAAAAAAAGGTGTCAAGTAAGGATGTGTGATATCTTAATGACTCTTCATTGCTTATATAAATTGTTTCATATTACGTGTAATACAACCTAGTGGTTTTATTACCGTGTGATAATGTCTTCCATGATAGGGAAGGTTGGAATGATAAATAAGGGCAAGTTCGATATAGATGTAGATGAGGAAAAGGCAGTGTGCATGGATACAAATTTATGAAGACTGATCAAGAGGGATATGGCGGTATGGTGTGTATGTCATGACAATACCAATCAATATTAAATATACCAAATGTCAATAAAAGGAGGTGCTTAAATAGACAATTAGATGGCTTTAGAGTTTCAATCTAAAACGACAGCAAACGCGACAATATGATGCACTGATTTGCTTTTGCTGGGCATTGCTTTTATTGAATCTTTAATTTGTAAACTTTTATGAACACATCAGTGATTCAGTATTGACTTAGTTGAAATATTTTGAAAATTTTAACTTCTCGATTATTTACTATTCAATATTTTCTATGGCAAACATTGTAGCCTAATGATAAATGTCAGTCTACCAGAACCAGGATGTTTTAAGTATGATTCCCAATAGAAACCAAACATTGTAGCCTAATGATAAATGTCAGTCTACCAGGACCAGGATGTTTTAAGTATGATTCCCAATAGAAACCAAACATTGTAGCCTAATGATAAATGTCAGTCTACCAGGACCAGGATGTTTTAAGTATAATTCCCAATAGAAACCAAACATTGTAGCCTAATGATAAATGTCAGTCTACCAGGACCAGGATGTTTTAAGTATGATTCCCAATAGAAACCAAACATTGTAGCCTAATGATAAATGTCAGTCTACCAGGACCAGGATGTTTTAAGTATGATTCCCAATAGAAACCAAACATTGTAGCCTAATGATAAATGTCAGTCTACCAGGACCAGGATGTTTTAAGTATGATTCCCAATAGAAACCAAACATTGTAGCCTAATGATAAATGGCAGTCTACCAGAACCAGGATGTTTTAAGTATGATTCCCAATAGAAACCAAACATTGTAGCCTAATGATAAATGGCAGTCTACCAGGACCAGGATGTTTTAAGTATGATTCCCAATAGAAACCAAACATTGTAGCCTAATGATAAATGGCAGTCTACCAGGACCAGGATGTTTTAAGTATGATTCCCAATAGAAACCAAACATTGTAGCCTAATGATAAATGGCAGTCTACCAGGACCAGGATGTTTTAAGTATGATTCCCAATAGAAACCAAACATTGTAGCCTAATGATAAATGGCAGTCTACCAGGACCAGGATGTTTTAAGTATGATTCCCAATAGAAACCAAACAAACGAGGACTCGGTATATTTCTTCTAATCAATAACACCATCAGACTCCATCACACAGTCTGAGAAATTTATTAACACGTTTACCTACTCCACATTACATTGCATCATTTATATTCTTGCAAGCAGAGTACAATTGTTATAACTACAATATAAACAATAAAGTAGTATAATTATTGTATAAAGGATCAATTAAACTATTAAATTTTGTACTAAAAAATGCACTTATTAAGGCTATACTTTCGAGTATTCTTATGTTTTGCAGAGTTAAATTAAAAACGACAACGAATGAATTACTTGTTTTGTATACGTCACATCATAAATTGACCATTTTACATAGCGTCGTTTAGAAAGCAGACTCTCATCAAGGACGTATAACACGGAAATCGACCCAACTATTATTGACAGATTAAAAATATTACATAAAGACAATGAAAAAAATTGTTGAGTGCTGTGATAGGAAGGTGGTAGCTGCGGCCATTAGATTAAGTACGTCCCCTCATTTATATACGAGTATAATTAGAAAAACATATTTGGTAAGAAAATCTCAAAAAACTTACCTAGGAAAACCAACTACACAATAACCTTTGTAGATTTTTCGATACATGAAGTAACACATTCGGTTTTAGGTGGAGTGCAAAGTATGTGTTTGGTATTCATATGTACTCATAAATTTAGATAAGACCTGTCAAAAAAAGGTTGTGTTTAAGTGTTTCCTAATGCAGCAAACGCCATCGATATATCTAACACTTAGGCCTATAACTCAATGTCATAATCATAAGCGCCACTAAATAAATTAAAGGTACAATGCTTTCTAAAGGTATGTCAAAATCTACCACGTAACTTGGCAAAAAATATATAAAACATCACGATAACCGGATATACGAGTGCATGTATGATTTTTAACTGAAAAATGATTTAATAAACTCCAAAAAATATTTTTCCCTATCAATTTTCAATCCATCTGCCGCAATACATTTTATTCGATGCAAGAACTCAAAATGAAGACTCACTCGAGTAATCGCAATTCCTATCGGATAATTTGCGATTGAAATTGCATTTAATATTTCGAATGGGGTGTGCAAGGGGGGCTTTCTAAATCCATCAAACGAATCTAAAAACGAAGTCAAGAGGGGTTAACGTCAATTTTAAATTCTGCTATGCAGTACCAAATGTATTGGTACCAATCGCTGGGATAATTTATTCCTTTAATGCTCCGATATCTATGAAAATAGGGGGTGGTATCAGCAAAGCTACAGACGTGTTAGTAACAAAAAACGATGTGGCTTATGGGTATTTCTTTTCAATTTCTAGCTGGTATCTCTGGAAATGTTGGAATTAGCGTACTGTGTACATATTTATACGTAAAGATCATATTTTACACGTTGTGACCCTAATAATAATTAGCGATTAGTTTTTAATGGTTTAGTACAACTTTTATACTAATTTTATAACAAATCATTGGCAAAACTGCATCACAGTTTTCCGACAACGGTCCTTGCTACTTCAAACCAAATATAACATTTTTTATAGAAAAAATAAAAGGCACTCTAACTCGAAATTCGACCCCACTATTATTGGGAATTTAAAATACATTTAAAAAAATACTAAAATAAAAAAGATAAGAAGATAAAGGCTTCAGCCATTACATTGGATACTTCCCCGCATCTGCTTATTTTAAGAAAAATAGACTTAGTAAGAAACCTTTGTAGATCTTCCGAAACGTAACAATAATACATTCAGATTTGACGTCTCTCTGACACAGATTCGAAAAATACAATAAGGGCATACCATTTAGAAATTTGAGCACAACGAGACCAACTTTGAAATCAATCTATTCGTGAACCTTGAACTGTTCTAGACTTTTTAGAAACGATTTAATATGTCAATATTTATGACTACCATGTGCATGTAGCTTAGCTTAGCAGCAACAAGCTTAGCAGCTGAAGTATTGAAAACAGACTAAAATCTAGAAATTTATGAATCAAGCAGACCAGAAGAAATGTAATTACTCGTACAATAATGACACAACAGATGAATTTTTAAGATAATTTATCTATTTGTTGGAAGACATAGACGTACAAATTTGAACTCTCTAAGATTATAGAAGGCCGAACAAACCACATAACATATTTACCTATCGAAAAAGAATTTTCTATCAAAATAAACACCATATCATTGTATGCTATCTCTTGGGAAAATTCTATCTCTCCATCAAAAAGGTGATGTCTTGATAGTGAATCCACCCAGAGAAATTCCGTTTTACTTGGATTAAGTTTCAATTAATTTTTAGACATTCAATTTGAGACTTGGAGGATGTAAATTGAAGCATCATGCTTCAAGATGTCTTTTTCACTTGGATCAAAGAATTTAAAGAATACATCCACGTAAGCATGATAATCAAAACCCTCCATGAAAATGAGCTCATTGAGATAGTTAGAATAAAAAGCTACGGTTCTAACACCAACCCTTGTGGTATACCATACTTAACAATATCCTGAGAAGATTCATCCTTATTAAAAACAACGAATTATCTTCTATTTAACAAATAAGATTCAAACCAGGCGAGCACTTGACCTGAACCCCCATTAAAGTAAATGATTTCCTCACGCATACACCACACATATCAGAATAACTACAATAAA
Source organism: Odontocerum albicorne (assembly GCA_949825065.1). Lineage (NCBI taxonomy): Eukaryota > Metazoa > Arthropoda > Insecta > Trichoptera > Odontoceridae > Odontocerum > Odontocerum albicorne. The sequence continues at coordinate 27,211,723 of OX463846.1, forward strand.
TAACATTAAAAACACTTACAGAGAGGTCTAAAATAACCTCCGTGACTTGGTTAACTTTTCCTACAGTGTGTCGTTCCTTGATAAGTTTTATGTGACTTTCTTACTAGATACACCAAACTCGACAATTTATTTTTTATGTATTTATGAGATGTGAGACGGGTAATAAGCTCCAAACCGCTAATAATACTATGTTTTTTGGAGTTCAGTAATATTTTTAACACTGTAAATTCGATATTCTGTCGTCACGTATGTGTTCCTTGAATTAATCATTGTTGGTCAAGTTAATTAAAAAGAAGGCAACAATCCTATTAATTTGGTTTCGAGTTAATTTAAAAAAAGGTAACAATCCTATGGATTTGTTTTCTAGTTAATTAAAAAGAAGGCAACAATCCTACAAATATCAGTAGCATCTCTAATTCGATCAAAGCTTCATGGTGATATTTTTCAAAAATCTTCTTTTCAATATTAATTAGGCCGTAGGATATTATTTTGCCTTCATACCCTTAAGATATGTCAGATACCCACTTCTCGTAAAACCATAATCTTACTTGTGCAGTGTTTGCGTTTACCAATTATTGACTATGCGAACGTGTGCTATCTGAATGTTACGCAGGAACTACTCAACAAACTGCAACGAATACAGAATATTTATATACATTTCGAATTCGACCTAAAAAATACCATCATATATCACCTTATCATACATTCCTCAACTGGTTGAATGTGAGAAAACATCGAAATGTTATTATCACTTTTATACAACACCCTTAACTGTTCCGCTACCTCCTCAAATCTTGTCGAAAATATTCAGCGACTCGCCGATCACGGTCTCATGCTAGACTTCAGTAGAGATTGATTTTTAGCTTTTCCAATTCACCCCTCTTCATTTTTCAGATCGTGTTTAACTGTCCATGCTGTTCAACTTTTAAACCAATTACCAACTAATATAAGACTCGTACCATTGTTGACGTGTATCAAAAAACGAATTGAAAAACACAATACATATGCGTAATGATATTATACAAAAAAAAACACAAACATTAAAAATAAAAACTATACAATAAAGTGTTAAATAAGTAAATAATTTAATCAGTACATTTATAATTTTTCTTTATAATTTTTTTTATTGTCGACCTTATTTTTGTAAGTATCTGTCTAATTTAATCAGTAAGAATGAACAATACTTTCATGTACAAAGAAACATCAGTAAGAATGAACAATACTTTCATGTACAGCACCCGGCGGTAAGTAATACACATCGGGGTAAGAAAAAGACTGTCGGCTATTGGCTAACTTCGGCTTTGTAGAGCGTCGTCTTTGTTATTCATACACGTATTCCATCGCGTCATCGCGTACCGGACTTGAAGCGCATCGTGCGACAGAGACGACACTCTACAAAAAGCCATGTGTATTACTTACCGCCGAGTCCTGTATACTGTATGGACAAAGTAAGTGTGCGATAATTTTTCAAACTTATCTGAGTGATGAATGGGTCAGGGTTGAATTATTAACTCTACGCATAACACTTTTATTAGCTTAACCTTTACAGCTGCTTGTAAGCGGTGAAATAAAAAAGAAATAAAACTTTTTTTTGATCATTTTGTCTTTCCGGCGAAGAAAATTTTGCAGGTCAGTTGGCAAAAGTTGCTGTATAGCAATAATCTTAACGGATGTATCCGTGTACGAGTATAACCATTTACTCAAAACAATTAATAATTTTATTGTTTCTCGAAAAAGTACATACCATAAATGTACTTCATTTATGTATTATATCTTTTTGAGAAATAATACAAATAACAAATCTTAGAATATAAATATTTAAAATAACTATGACCATTGATGTCCGCCAAAAATAATTTCAACCGGTATGCTAACACAAATTTTTCAAATAACTTTTTTTAAATATTATTTTCCTTTATTTTAACTTAGATATTTGTTTTTTTCTGTATCAATATTTTCACGCGCACTTGCACCAATACAAATAATCATAATTTTGCTTATAATATTTTTAACGCTTCATTTTTAAATTTAAAAGTGTGCAAAAAAACTAATAAATCTTGACCATTTTTGCAATATTCGAGTAACATACACATACGCAACGTGATATTTGTCGATTTATTAGCGCCGAATACCAAAAAGACTCAAGTTTTAATCAAACAAATCTGCCCGAGTGGATCTCATCTGTACTTCTACATACATACATACCATCAAGCCATTTCCCTGTCAGGATAGGCAGAGAGGACAGAGTGCCATACTATGCTATCTCGACACACAAATCCTTAGCCTCTTCTAAATCCATACACCTTATCATACAACTTCTACGATTTCTCTGATTTTCCACGTTTCCTTTTTTTCAGAATATAATTCCCTAGATTGGACCGTACTTTCCTTAGTCTTCCTCTCACATGCCTTCCACTCACATTTGCACTATATATCTGTTTTGTTAGTCTTTCTTCATCCATTTTTTCTACATGCACAAACAATCTCAACAAACTCTTCATCATTTTATGTGACACACCAACCTTAAGTTCAAATTCATCCCTCATCACGTCAATTCGTATTCTTTCATACATGGTCCCTTGATGTATTATTTTCAATGTACGCATCCCTAAATCATTTATTCGGATCCACTCAGACTTTTTCCATGTCCAGGTTTCACTCTCATGTATCAAAGTTGGTACCAAAATAATATTGTGAATTCGCTTAGCAGATTTGGATACTGTCCGGCTCGAGTATATATGGTTTAGGTTATGGTTTCCTATCGCTTCACGCCGTTCGATATCTATCTTAACTATCTGTGAAAAATGCTATATATATATATATATATATATATATATATATATATATATATATATATATATATATATATATATATATATATATATATATATATATATATATATATATATATATATATATATATATATATATATATATATATATATATATATATATATATATATATATATATATATATATATATATATATATATATATATATATATATATATATATATATATATATATATATATATATATATATATATATATATATATATATATATATATATATATATATATATATATATATATATATATATATATATATATATATATATATATATATATATATATATATATATATATATATATACTCGTATATATAGCAGAATTTCTCAACTTGCTTCAAACTTTTATTTTTCACCCATATGTCGCATTTACTTAAAAATAGTTATTTTTTTCTGCCCCTGCTCTTTTTGCCGTTCATATATCCCACCAGAAGTGATCGTACAAGGATATCATCCTCCCCTGCGCTTTGTGTTCAAAGTATTGTGATATCTTTTTACACATAGCACAGAAAGACGTTTCTGAACCCCGAACTCCTTAATTGTCTATCAATTGTTTTATTAAGAAGTTCATGAAATGCAAAACAGCTACCTGCAACACTTCAAAGGTATAATTTATTTGTCTACTGTATATTTGTCTAGAAATATGGAGAAAATGAGAATTTCTACCAATAAAGTTTTGATTATCTTAAGATTCCTCGATCCCTCTATATTTCATCCAGGTGACTCATGTATAATACAAACTCAAAATGTAATCTGGCACAAACCAACAGATTATAGATAAGAAATCTCTAATAGGTTTGAAGACACGAAATTTAAAAAACTGCGTCGTATGTAAAGTAAATCCCAGAATGTATTGAAAAGAGAACATTTTAATCTTTTCCTGAAAAGAAAATGTTTTGGCCACGGTACGAAAAATAAATAAAAAAGTTGTTTTCTTCAAACTGTTATTATATATAAAATATTATATTGCAGCGCCTTTAGGTACCAAAGTCACCTAAATTGGCATTCCAGATTCATTGTAGTATATTTCGAATAATAACAACTGAACAAACCTTTTAAATCTTAAATTTATTTTCTTAGACTTCCTAGACTACAAAAGAAATAAGCTTCACAAATAGGGTCAGAAACTTTAAAATCTTATTCAAAATTATTGGGTTATAAATGTGTAAATTCAATTTCTTAACAACTATGTAAAGTAGGTCGAGTGTATAAATGAAATAGTTCAACAAAATACTTTTTGTGCCTTCACTAAAAAAAATTGTTATATATTTAAAATATTTTATAGTTTATGGTATTGTTTCAAAATAGAATTGATGTCAAGAGTGTGAATCGATTTTCATAAGGAAGATATTATTTTTTTAGAAGTAGCAACATAAAAAATAAAACAGGCAACACAAATATTAGCGTCCACTGTCAAAAATTCATAGGTTATGATCCGAGATATTGTAGTTACAATGTATTATCAGTATCGTTTCTAGTATTGGATACATTTTTCACAATTATTGTTTTTAGTTTCTCTCATATTTTATTTGAAAATATTTTCGACATGTCTCTAGATATTGAACAAGAATTGGCCAAAAGTCTGCTTTTGGAAGGTGGCACTTTAGTGTTTCTAGGAGTTCCTGAGGGCACTGAATTTGGAATAGATATGAAATCATGGAATACAGCTGGTGATTTTAGAGGCATTAAAATGATCCCTCCTGGATTGCATTATATTCATTATGCTGCTACCAGTAAAAACACGGGAGATGTGGCGCCAAGGTGAAATATGTTTTTATATTTTGATTCCCAATATAATAATCTCCCTCTGTTGGGAAATCTATTGTTTTCCATTTTTGCATATTGTATGATACCAAATAGTTTCATTAAATATATTAAGAGAAATAACAATACTCTTGTACATGAAGTACCTCTGTAGTCTAATTGGTTAGATTATCTTCAAACCCGGGAATGGCATTAGATTCCTGTTAGAACTAAGATTTTTTTAAATTCCCTTGGCAATAAGCCCGCCAGATTGTACTGTATACAACAAAAGTGTAATTTAATACAATTTTACAACCAGGCCACATATTGTCAAGGTTGTAAAAGAAAACCACATTCAAGCAGTGCTATATCATATTTATTATTGCAACCCTTTTATTAACGTTTCATTTTGTGATAAACAAAAACTAAACATATAGGAATATTTGCTTTAATCATAGTGGAATAATAATTTCAGGTTTATTTTAAATATACCAGGTCTGTAAATATGAAACCGGAATTCGCTCATAGATGGCTCTAGTTGTCAATGTAGTGACTGTCAAACCGCGTCATTGGCGCCTTTTTCTTGTATTTACATTTGTCAAAGACTTTTAACTCAACAATACAAGTTTAATAAAACTACATATGTTTTCATAGCGTTGAACATGTCTGTTTTTGTACCTGAAAACTACGATTCGCGAACAGCGTTGATTTTCTGTTACCATTTGAAGAAAACTGGTGCAGAATCGCATCGAATGCTTGTCGAAGCTTACGGTGAGCATGCTCTTGGTAAGTCACAGTGCTTTGAGTGGTTTATAAAATTCTAAAGTGGCGATTTTGACGTGAGAAATGAAGGTGAAAGACCACTGAGAAAGTTTGAAGACGTTGAATTGCAAGCATTGTTGGATAAAGATGACGCTCAAACGCAACAACTCGCAGATCAATTAAATGTGACACGAGAAGCTGTCTCCAACGTTTGAAAGCCATGGGAAAGATCCAGAAGGTGGAAAAATGGGTTCCACATGAACTGAATGAAACACAGCAGGAAAACCGAAAAACCACTTGCGAAATGCTGCTCGCCAGGTACAAAAGAAAATCATTTCTCCATCAAATTGTGACTGGCGATGAAAAATGGATATATTTCGAGAATCCTAAGCGTAAAAGATCATGGGTAACTCCAAGCAAACCAGCGACATCGACTGCAAGGCCAAATGGATGCTATGGACGGAAGACAATACTCTGTGTTTGGTGGGATCAGAAGGGTGTTATCTATTATGAGCTGCTAAAACCTGGCGAAACTGTTAATACTGAACGCTACCGACAACAAATGATGGATTTGAACCAAGCATTGCGTGAAAAACGACCAGAATATCAAAAGAGGCAACACAAAGTGATTTTGCTTCATGATAATGCACCATCGCACACAGCAAAACCGGCCAAGGAAATGATTGAGGCGTTTAGTTGGCAAATACTTTCGCATGCAGCTTACTCACCAGACTTGGCTCCATCCGATTACTACTTATTTGCATCGATGGGACACGCACTTACTGAGCAGCGCTTCACTTCTTACGAAAATGGCTCGATGATTGGTTTGCCTCAAAAGAGCAACAGTTTTTTTGGTGTGGCATCCACAAATTGCCACAGAGATGGGAAAAATGTGTAGCTAGCGATGGGCAATACTTTGAATAAAATATTTTTTGCCATTTTCATACAATAAATGTGTATTTTCTATAAAAAAAATCCGGTTTCATATTTACAGACCTGATATACAAAATGATCCAGATTTTCTATATCCATGGCAGGCATGCATACGTATCATCACCCTGTGGGGTAGATGGAGAGATCAGTTCTCCAAAATTTTCTATCCAAATACAAAACTTTGGCCTCTTCCACATTCATATATCGTCGTGCAAAATTTACTATTCATACTTCTCACTTTACGTTCTTTTGAATCTGGTCCATTTGATTCAGCCATGTTTTCCTCAATCTACCTCTTTCATGCAGACCTTGCAGTTCTGACTTGTATTCTCGCTTAGTCATTCATTTTCTCCACATGTCCAAACCATCTTTAAACTCCTTTCTTCATGGTACTTTAAACATCTATTTTATCAATTTCTTCATTTCTGATGTCTTTATTCTATCTTTCATACATTGACTTTCCATATTTTTTTGTAAGTGCATGCATCTCCATAGCATTCTTGCTTTTATCCTTATTCTGCTAAGTCCAAATTTGACTTCCATACATCAAGGTGCCAACCAACATATTATTATGGGTACCAACATACTATTATGTATTGTCATTTTAGCTACTTTTTATATAGCGTGGTTGTTGTATATTTCATTAAGTACTCAATTTACTTTGTTACCTGTTACTATCCTTCTGTCAATGCCCCTACCATCTCACCCATCACATTTTAACATACTACCCATATAATAGAACTTATCGTTTAGCTCATATTGTTAATTTTTCCTATTTCTCTTTTTTCAGAGTGGGCTTTATGTATAATTTTAAGCCAAAAGATTTTGTCGTAAAAATGTGGGACAAAGATAAAGAAGATTTGAGTACCGAACATATCAGTGAAGAGAGTATCCAAAGGCTTAAAGATAATCTTTTAAATATTGACAGGTTTCTTGCACCTTACCCATTTGACATACACGTAAAATGGATTTCATTATCTTGGAATATTACAGGTATCATTGTTTTTTAACCATTTTCATTTTACTGCATCTTCAAACATATGCTTGCTATTCTTCACTCAAATGAGGTTGTTATTATTTTCTTGATCATTTTGTTTTTTCAGCTTGAATTAATTTCATTTTTATTTTATCTAAGGTTGCTGCTTTAACTTTGTGGAACTCCATATAAGAATATTTAACAATATTACTTTTTTATTCCACTACGGAATAACAAAGTAATTTCTTGTTAAATATTCTGATTTTAATTATTAATTACCAACATGAATTTTATTAATGTTGACTAATCAAAATGTAAAAGAAAATAATGTTTAACAATAAATTGAAATTGAATTCTTCAAATTTATTTAAAATATCAGGAATTCAGCTGTATAACACATCGATCAATAAGTCCCGGGACTAACTACTAAAACAACATTTGTTTGCCAAAGTTCTTCTTTATTCATCAACATAGTCTCCTTCAAGAGTAATACATTCATTCCAACGCTTTTCTAACTTTTCTATGCCAGCCATGTCGAACAATTTATCTTTGATTTCAAAATAGGCGTTAGTTTCGGCAATCACTTCTTCATTGGAGCCAAATCTCTTTCCCAGCATCTTTTTGAGGTCTGCGAACAGCCAATAGTCGCTGGGGGCCAAATCTGGAGAATACGGTGGGTGCGAAAGCAATTCGAAGTTCAACTCATGCAATTTGGCCATCGTTACCATCGACTTGTGACATGGTGCATTGTCCTGATGAAAGAGAACTTTTTTCTTCTTCATATGGGGCCGTTTTTTTGCAATTTCTGCCTTCAAACGCTCCAATAACGCTATGTAATATTCGCTATTGATGGTTTTTCCCTTTGCAAGGTCATCGATGAATATTATACCATGCGCATCTCAAAATACGGAGGTTATAACCTTCCCGGACGATTGTTGAGTTTTTGGTCGCTTCGGACGATTTTTTTACGGCTGCTCTCCACTCAGCTGACTGCCAATTTGATTTCGGAGTATAGTGGTGGATCCAAGTTTCATTCATTGTCACATATCGATGCAAAAACTCCTGTTTATTTCGCGTAAACAGTGCCAAACAGCGCTCTGAATCATCGATGCGTTGTTGTTTGTGTTCCATTGTGAGCAAACGCGGCACCCATTTCGAAAAAAGCTTTTTCATGACCAAATGTTCATGCAAAATAGTTTAAACAATACCAAATGATATCTTCAGGATGTCAGCTATTTCACGCAACTTTACTACATACGATTTTGAGGTTTTTTTTTATGTTTTCTGGTGTAACAGCTTCATTTGGACGACCAGAGCATTCAGCATCGTGTCTGTACGACTGCGTTTGAAATCAGCATACCACTGACAAATGGTTGTTTTCGACGGAACAGAGCCCGGATAACACTTTTCAAGCCATCGCTGAGTTTGAACGGTATTTTTTCCCATTGAAAAGCAATGTTTAATCAACACACGAAATTCGGTTTTTTCCATTGTTTTGAAAATAGCAAAAGTAGCATCACTAAAACCACTAACTCAATGACACAATGTCGGAATATCATAAAGTTTGACACGTAACTTCTAAAAGTTGGTACTAACTGAGAATGGTATGGATTTTTTATTAGAGGCGCCATCTGTTGGTTAGTCCCGAGACTTATTGATCGATGTGTTACAGTTCGAGACATATACTGTAGTTAACAAATTTTCAATGAATTTCCAATTAAGTGTATTATAAAATCTGGAAAAAATGGCTTTACTTTGTATATTCAAATTAATCCTTTAAATAGGTTCTTCATACATATTTATTTGTAACAAATCTACCAACTTCAAAGGCGTTAATTTGCTTTGAAACTGGTAGACTCATTACAAAATAATGTGTCGGGAAAACAAAGTATTTTTTGTTATATATTGAATATTTTAAGTTTTTTTACAATATAGGATAATTTATTGATAACTGAACATAAAAATTATCAAAATGATAAATCAAATTAGAACATCAAGAATTTCTAAAAATGTTGTTTTTTTGGGTGATTATCTGTCACTTCTTAACACATTTTAGAACTCAAGTATGAAGTCTGTTAACAGTTTTTCTTGGTTATTTAAAATTTTAATGAAATTAAATTAAACTTCCATGATTGATTTTTCACATGAAATTCTCCATTTTATCTGAATACAATAGTGTAGTCGTATAAATTTCAGATTTTTGTAGTCTATTACTTAATAAGACTTATAGGACATCTTTTTTTTATCTCTATATCACATTCCTGTGCATTAATGGTGACCCTATCAAATGAGTTGCTTAATTTAAATATTAAAGTTCCATACTTGCTGTCGATGGAAGATTCAGCATTTTATGTCATCCCTGTCCTATGTTCCTGATAGAACAAAGAGGGTGTTTGATTTGATTTTTTTAAGAAATTTTCATTTTAATATGTCCCATAGTAGAATTGGTTTTTTAAGCATGCAAAATAAATATTGGTTATATATTTTTACAGATAAATTGGTTGAAATGTTAACTCCAGAGAATGGAAAAATAAGCTCAGCCTTAGAATTGATATCTTGCGATAATCAAAATCGTCCCAGAGGTCAAAATAGATTACAAATCCAAAGTCCTAAAGCAACTAGTGAAGAAAATAAAGATTCTACTAATGTTTCTACTGAATTAAATGATTCAACATCTGAAATATTGAATGAAAACCAAACAATCATAAATCAACCATCGACAAGTGTAACAGATTTAGAAAACCCTGAAAATCAAATAAGATTCAAAAGAAAAAGTAGACCTTCTACTTTAGAAGAAAAAGAAGAAGAATTATTACCACACTTAAAACCTGCACCAGGTTTGTAAAAAGTAATAGATATATATTTTTCTTTTCAGCGCTAAATGTATGTTTTTACAATGTTTGATTTATACTAAATATTTTTTATTATTTATAAAGATGCTGCTCAACTGATTACAGTTAAGTCTGTAATTTTCATACCTCATAATTGAGTTTTAACTATAGTATGTACATACAAAAAATTAATGACTTCACAGGAGTAAGTGAACTGCACTTTGAAATAGTGATTTTTTTAAATATAAATTTAAATATACATTTTACTACCAGATACGACAATCCGCTAAAGTTTTTTTGTATCTATTTTAATCCTTTATTCATAAAATTAAAGGTTCATAAATAAAATGAACCTTTAATTTTATGAATAAACCTTAGTTTGAGGTAATTAAATCAAATAATTTACATTATATCCACTTTTTGTAAGACCTACTTCTTTGAGAAATATATATACAATTTCTTTCTTAAAAGTCTGTTTTGCTTACTTGTTTGATTTTTCTTATGTGAGAAAACTCTGTCATAATCTTCATTATCACCCTACACCCCACACCACCGTAAGGAACACAGGGAAGCCATAAAACACTTCCATCCAGGTCAGTCCTCAGTCTGGTACTCCACGTCCTCCCTCAGAATACCTAAGACAATATCAAAATTCTTTCAACTTGATTACAATGCCTCCAACACATAATGTATGATATTATTTTGTTTACATAATTTCACTGTATAATTGGATATTGTGTACATTCATGTTAATAATAGTTCTTAAAAAGCATGTAACTTTATTTAGAATGTATGGCACTATAAGTTTTTCAAATTTATTTTTCAAGGTACTGCCCTAAGGTTGACTGAATTTCCTGATCGAAGTTATCCAATAAATGCTACACCATCAGAAATTACAAGGCATTGTTTAGATCAGACCTATGTTCTCGAATTGATGTTGCAAAGGCATATAAAGTAAATATCAAATATTTTTATGACAATTTCTTATTTTTATAAATGGTATGCAGAAAAAAATATGACTAACTTCTTACTACATGTATCTCCAAATATAGCCAGAATGAATTATTTATGTTTTGTGATGCTTTTTATTATTTTGTTTTCTTTTTTACTAATACACCTAAATTGTATACTTAAAGGTTCTTTTGTCGTTATTTAACCACAGTTCAAGTAGATACCTCGAAGGTTATTCATTTTCAAAGTGTGACAACTTAATGTATCATTTTGCACTGTATTGTATTGATTGTATTACACTTTTGTCGTATACAGTACAACTTGGCGGGATTATTGCCATTTGGCAATCTCCTCCACCCAACCAAAAGCTGTTCAACAGGTCCTAAGTGAAAACCAGACTGGAATTCCTTTTTAAAAAAATCTTGGTTTCAACAGGAATTGAACCCGTAATGAACCTGGGTCGGAAGACAAGCATCTTACCAACTAGGCCACTGAGGTCATTTTGCTTCATCTTAAAACATTTTTTACACTATTTATTGAAAAGAGAGTGGAATTAAATTTGAGGTTGAAGTTAGAATATTTCTTAATACAATTAACAGTATTTTGAAATAATTTATTCAACTTTTATATTGGTTTATCGGTTTTCATTTAAAGCTAGATATGGGATTCCTTGCTGTAATGGGTATGTTTATGAATTATGGGACTCCATGTGGTAAACAGTATTTACATGGTAGGTCAAATATGAGACTACGTGCATTAACACATTGACTGCTAAATCAACACAATGATAAATGACTGCTGAACCAAAAAATAAATCATCACACAACGTGCTTATTGGAGTAGATAGAGAAAACAGATCTGCACTTCTATTCTGGCAGATATATTTTGCTTCTTGTCAGAATTTGATTAGTTTTTTTTTTATTAAGAATGTGTTTAAGTTTGAAATATCATTCTAAAATGTGTGATCTTATCTTTTTTTGAGCAGATTAATTAACAATGAGATATCAAATCCTTTAGTACATGGTGGTTGTGCTGTATTCTTGTATTACACTTTTGTTGTATACAGTACAACTTGGTGAATTTATTGCAATGTAGTAATCTCTTCCAACTAACAAATTTCAAGAGATAATCCCTCATGGCATTTTCACTGTTAAAAAACTGTCAAAAAAACGAAAGCCGAACTGGTTTGCATAGATTACAAGGAAGAATGGTTCCTGTTAATATTCACCCATTTTCAAAACATTGTTTTAAAATATTTCTACTTTATGTATTAAATTTTTTAAATAATTTTGACTCATGTACTTACTTTTATATTATTTTCCATTTTTGCTGCCGTTTTATTTAGTTTGTCGAATTGTTAACTGTTTTTTTTTTTTAGTTTTACGGTGAATTTTGTTAATATTCTAAATGAAACACATACTATTTTTTTTTAAATAATTTTGTAAAATGCATTATACAGGTGGTGAAAAATAAATTGAAATAAATACGATGATGATGAAAAGTGATAGGTAATCTCTTGTAATTGAGTATGATTGTCAGTTATCCTGTGGGTGGAAGATACCTGTAAGTGTATTAGTTTATTGTATGTAAGCTGTTGCACTACAAGTACACAGTCAAGACAGACCAAACCCTTAGTTCTGATTTCAAGGAAATTCATGTTCCAAAATGATCATGATAGTTTCTTTTGATTCATGTAACCTCATGTGCCAAAGCTTAAGGTGGATCAAATATTTTAAACATATCTTGCTATTTTGACTTTATAATGTAATTAATATTTGCAAATTATTATTTTTTTCAGACCAATTGACATAATTGGAGAATTAGAATTTACCTTCTTATGTTTTTTAATTGGAAATTCCTTGGATGCTTTTGAACAATGGAAGAAACTCGTAACATTACTCTGTTCATGTGAGGAAGCAATAAAAAAGCATAGATATGTATACCTACAGTTCGTCAAATCATTAGAAACACAAATAACAGAAGTACCAGAAGAATTTCTTGCTGACATAGTTATGAATAATAATTTAGTGTATATCAAACTTAGAGACTTTTTCAGAACTGTACATGATTCTGATATTGAAGATCAACTGAAATCTGCAATCAATAGATTCAAATTCAATGTGACTGAAAAATTCTCTTGGGACTTCAGTAATATTGATGAAGATGATGATGATGAAAAACCTGTTGTTGTTCACTTATCTTAATAAATACACAATTTACATTTTTTTTACATTTATTCATACCTCTTTCTCATTGCATTACTCCATAATAACCACTTCAGTTTTATAATACTTCATTAAGTATTTGAATTGTCATTAGCAATATTATTTTTTGCAGTGTTGGTGCGTTGTAAAATATACAATATTTGTTCTTGGATGATAGTTTTTTCATGAAAATTACTTTAGTGTACTAGGAAATAGAACGCAATACTCTTTAAAATTATTCAAAAATAATCCTTTTCTAAGAGAAGTTGTGTTGTATTCTAAAAGGAAATAAACATCGATTGAGAATTGCCAAGAATCCAGAATATACCTTATTAGTAATGTTAAAATAAAATTAAATATTAGTGTTAAATTCCAAGAAAGGTATCCACAAAGACTGTTGTAGTCGGCAATCAGTGATGTATTAAAACAAGTGATATTGAGCTTTTGTGCATTAACCTTTCGGGAATAATCTACGAGTATGTTATAGAAGTAAAACAATACTTTATTTTTTTTTAAGAACTGCAAAAACTTTATCTCACTTTTGAGATGGTTCAATGAAATACAAAATAACTGAACTTGAATTTGTGAATAAGGAATAAGACCACTTCTTGGTCCACCTTGTTTAAGAAAATGATTCTGATCTATATACCCAAAATGAAAGGTTTTTTGCATTGTTATTGATTCAACACTTCATTGTAAAACAATCTGCTGGATTTATTGACTAACAAAAGCATATAAAGAAAGATAGTCACAAAAAAATATTCTAAAAATTATTCACCTTTTCAAAATTTATGAACAGTGTACTTATAATAAATATACACTTTTCATAAATTTGGAAAAGGTGAATAATTATTAGAATATTTTTTGTGGCCATCTTTCTTACATACATAATAAAAATAAAAGTGAGATATCCATCAAATGAAGAGATGGTGAAGAGGAATGAAACACGATATTTTAATAACTTGAAATAAGTTTTTTTTCTGTCACTTTTTAAAATTGTTATATTGTATACGATATACTTGTATTCAATTTGCTTCCCCATAAAAACAACAATTTAATTAGTAAAAAGAGAGGAAAACTCATGATTTACACTCATGCGCCAGTATTGAGCAAATGTTCCAGTTAGCAATGAGTTCCAGCGACGCCAATAAGTATTTTCCACTTTTACAAATTTTTTGGTCATTTTATTTTTTTATTGTGCTGATCATTTAAATTTTATTTTAACTTATACAAGTAATTCTCTTTTTTACTAACATTCTTCATCTAACAAATATTGATTTATTCAACGAGTAATCGACCGTGTGAAAAATATAACCTCCTTCCCAATTAAAAGCCATTGTGTAATTTTAGCTACCTTGATCGTTTCTTTACTTTAATTAATATAAACGTAAAAAATGTTTTTTGTAAGTAATATTAACACAATATTTTTTATAATTTCTGAACTATTTACTCCAATCTGTTGAGTAGGTACCCATTATTTAATTTTTTGTCTATAAATATCCATAGACAGTAATATTTTAAATCAACGCATTCAAATCAAATGTCCTCATCACTGGACACTGGCGTATACTCCTTCATATATAGGAATTCACGGCCATTATTCAAAGAGAGAGAGAGAGAAATCAAATGTCAAAAACATCCAGAAAAATGAGCTGAGAACACTTGCTAAAATATCGAAATTGAAGCTTTGAGTATAATTTATGAAAGGAAATATTAATACATCGAATTGCTTTAAATTAGCTGTTATCTTGACTTTTTTATTCCAAGTATTCAGTAGCTTTTTACCGGTTAACCTCGAAATCATAAAATGGGTTCTTTAAACCAGTATTTACAATTTGTCGAAAGAACTTTTAGAACGAGCCAAGGGAATATATTTGCTCGACTTTTATCACTTCGAGATGATCATGTTTTGAATAGAAATTTACTCGTATCTGATATAGAGTTTGCCGTTGAAGATGCCATTTCAAGTCCATTGGACGAAATTGTTATCGCTCACCTGAAATGTGCTAAGGTTGGTTTGTATTTTATTTGGATAATTATACATTAATTGGCTCTAATTTTCTTGCTGAGTTATCAAAAAATAAATCATGAAATAACTTGTCACATAAGTCTTAAAACATACTTTGTTTTTTGGTTTAGGCAATTCACCCTGCTGAAAGTGCTTTATAAGCGAAAAAGCAATAAAAATAAGAAAAATCAAAAGTGCTTAAATAATATATATGACTAAAGTATAGACAACAGGTATTCTTATACCCCTGAATACTAGGAGGAAAAATTGCTGGTATTCGAGAAGAGTAACACAGTGTTGGGATCAGACCGGTGACCTATTCAGAAATCCAACGTTATAGCCCACTGCTATGTACCTCAAAATTTATATTCCAGTTGATTCAGTTACAATTTTCTTTCACTATATATTTTAAGTAAACTTAAAATATATTTGGCCTATTAAATTTGTATAACTTTTGAAAATTCAAAGTTTTATTATTTCTTTTTTATTACAAAATATATTTCATAGAATTTTTTTAAAGCAAATTATGGAAAATAAATACTCCCGTTTTCTCGCTGGCAAATTTGTGCTCATTCCAGAACATTTTCCATGACTAAATGCAATGTCAAGCCTCTTATTTCATCCATATGTCCTTTAAATATTGTATGTAAATGTAATTGTTTTCGACTTATCTACATATACTCGCTCCTTCAAGTGACTTGACAAGAAATCTAGTGAACAGGGAGGCCAAGCAAAATCTGCATTCCTTGAAATTATTCTGTTACTAAAAAGTTCCACGGTTGTTCTGGGGGTACATGCAATGGCTTCACCCTGTTGGGATCATATGTTAGGATTATTTTCAATCTCTGGGTTTAAAAAATTCAATTATGGCCCTGTATAAAGCGTCAGTGAAGGTTTCTGTTTGACCTTCTTTCTTTTAAATAATATAAGAACCAATAACTATGTTGGCCATAGCACCAGACAGTACATCTAACAGGGTGTAATTGACATTGGTACATTTCCATAGAATTCTTAGTAGCCCATAATCTGTAATTTTTGTTATTTACGTATCTGTTGAGATAGAAAATGAGGTTCATCACTCATTATGAGATTGTTAAAAAAAAATGATCTCTGGCAGCCTAGAAATGCCTATCTGTGTAGAATGACGATGAGTAGACAGACACAGATTGATTCTCGTGCAGTTTAGTGTGGACAGTACGATAACTAACTCTTTCTGGAAGGTCGGTCACTAATCCTTGATTCTCAATAATTGGTCGGTCACTAATCCTTGATTCTCAATAAGTCGGTCACTAATCCTTGATTCTCAATAACTGGATGACTGAGTTTCTGATCATGTCACTAAAAGCGTTTAGTGACATAAAAATGCTGACAGTATTTTTGTTTTGCCAAAATAATCTACCGCTCACTTGCATAAAAAAATCAAATGATTAGGACCCATTGGTGATCATTGAAGGTTATCATTTTAATTTTTTTCATGGGTGCTTAGTAATATTGAAAGTTAAAAGTTATTATTTTTTCAAATTACTCAGTCTATGTATTTATTTCATGTTTTGTGTGTTCGCTTAAAACATAAAAGCTTTTTACTTAACTTGTTGGCATATGCTGTTGCTTCTATTTTGCTTACAAGAGTGAAAGTCTTGAATATTTTAATGAATCATATTTATATTAAACCCTGAGAGTGAATCATGTTATTTATTGAATCTTCAGGCTTAAAACACTTGAGAAGGCATAGAACATGTGGTTCATTATCATTAGCAATAAAAGCCAACAATATAAATCAGTATACAGTATAATCCCTAAGGCAATCCAAACTTAACTGATATTCCAGCAGACTGCAAGTAATTAACCTGTATGAATTGTTGTCAGCAAGTTAAATATTAGAACATATAATCCGGAACACTACCACACATGCCGAATTGGTCTCTCAAAGACTGCACTGTAATATTATGGTTGACTATGTCAAATCCACACTCATGTATGGGATTGCCACTATCGGTTCTCACTATGTCAGTCATGTTAGGGCTGCAAGTTACCTTATAAAACCATAGTACAAAAAGTTATAATATTTTATTATGTCTTGCCCAAATATTAGCTGTACTCATTCTGAGGTTTTATGAAATATTTGCATATTCCCCTGGTGTTGTTGTTTGATTCAATTAATTTTACCTAGTTAATAATATTTTAATTTGATTTATTCATATTGTGATGATGGGAGAATATTTATTAAACAATCGTTTGTTGACTGCACTGAAAATTATTGATTCTTGAAAAAAATGTTTATAAACACTTTTTGCAGGCATTAATAGAGAAGAACTTCATGGAAGCTTATAAGCACCAAAGTGGGTGTATATCAGCCATAATAAAACTTCTACAGGCACAAAAAGAAGAAAACTGGACCCTTCCATTAATGTACACAGTTTGTTTAGATCTGAGACTGATTGCTCAACAGGCAGAGAACAGATTAGGTACGTGTGTGTGTGTCTAAGATTTATTACTTTCTTTTTGTTTGAAATCTCAGTGCCCAATGGGTTTTTCTGACAATTTCTAATAGGTACTGGTACATTTGTTTATTTAACTATCCCCAAAAAAAGTTTTTTCATCTGAAATTCATTATATAGTTTTTTTTTATATATTATATTATTTATAGTTAAGGCATTAACATTGTGGAGGTTTAATAAAACAATTTATAAAGGTTTTTTGTTTGTTTGTGAGTTTACTTATAATTGAATAGTTTAGCCAAGAAGAGATACTTTAAATATACCTATACTTGTCTACATAAGTGCGAAGCACTGGAGTTATTTGGGCCAAGTATTGAGGATGCAGCTGGTCAATAGTTGTGCTATTTTATCGCCCACGATGGATTTATTGAAGTGAGTGACCATTCTGCACATACATCAGTGTAGGAAGATTTACAGTTTTCTAATGTGTGAGTTCGTGGAGTACTGGGCTGTGGATTGACCTGGATGGAAGTGTTTTATAACATCCCTGTGTTAATGATAGAACTGCTTGATTCAGATACATGGTCTGATCTTACTTCTTTGCAGCACTTACTTTACTGTAGACTTGACTTAGTAATTAGACTAAGGAATATCTGTTTTTGTATTTGCATTGAAATTTGTTGATGTCTTGTCATAAATAAATTATATATTAGGTGTAACTGAAAGTTCCTGCTTTTTTTATTGTTAAATGCACACATTGGTCAATGTGACCTAATCTTTAAGTTGAAATGACATTTTATGTTCTGGATTGACTGTACGGAGTCTAGTGTCGCATTGTTTTGTGGTTTTTCTTTTTTTACCCTTATATTTAAAATGGCGGAAGAGTGTCCATCAAAATAGAGTTCACGCTGTTTGATGTATGAATTTCATAGTACTCATCTAACTGAAGAAAATAATGTGTCAGAGTTACACATGCAAATTGCTTTAGATTAGGGGTCGGCAAACTACGGCCTGCAGGCCAAATCCGGCCTGCGAGCTACTAATCAGTCTCATTTTTAATAATTTTTATGTCTTATGTATTTGTTTTGTTAAATTGTCTTAGTTAAATTGTATATGTATAATATTGTTTTATTTAGTACATAGTTTAAATTTATTGTAATATAATGCTTTAATTAAATAAAGAATCTAACAGAGTTCTATAAATGTCTTTCAGGCGACGAATATGGTAAATTAAAATCATATGCTCAGGGATTTGTATCTGTATTTGGCTGTACTTACCTATGTGAAAAGACATTTTCATAAATGAAGTAAGTAAAATTGCAATACAGGTCAGCATTAACAGATGACCATTTGTAATCAATTTTGATGATAAAAAGTACTAACTTCAAACCCCAGTTTAATGAAATTTTATTTCAGAAAAAGCAATTACATTCATCTTATTAGTAGAGCTTATTATTATTATGTTACATTTGTTGTTCAATAATATGAAAATTTTGCATTTCAATAATAACACCTTAATTAAGAAATGTAAATATTACAGCCTAGTAAAAATAGGTAAGACCTGTTTTTTTTATATATAAGTAGAATTATCTATATAAATATCCTCAAGTTTGCTTCCTGGCCCGTCTAGTCTAAAATTTTTGCGATCTGGCCCTTTGCGAAAAAAGTTTGCCGACCCCTGCTTTAGATAAAACATTCTTCTGACCTTTTTTTTATACTTTTATGGCTCCTCGACGACAACAGAAAATATAGCAAATAATGGTTGTCTCCAAATCAGATTGCTGAACCCACCTCAAAGTCTGGCATGTGAAAAGTTATGTGTCTGTATTTGGTGGAATTATAAAGGATTAATTTACTATGAGATATTTAAACCATTTGAAACCTCAAATCTCTTTTGTGAACAACTTGAAGCTTGAATCAGGCTTTAATCAAAAATTATGTACAAAGGCAGAGTTGATCTTCAGCATGACAATGCACGCCCTTATTCGGCTAAAAAAACTCCGAGCTTAGTTGGCAAGTCCTACCGTACTCCCCATACTCACCTGATATTGTGCCATCTGACTATCACCTATCCCGGTCTTGGGAACATTTTTTAAGAATTAAAACTTAGAAATGTGAATCACTTTTTTTTTTTATCTTCAAAACAATTTTATTTTTATAAAAGACGAATTTTGTTTGCCTGATGGCAAAATGCCATAAATAATTTTGTAAACTATAATTTTATAAACATACAAAATTTCTTCTATAATTAGATTTTTAGTTTGCTTCTAAAAAACACAGGAACTTTCAAACACACCTAATATATAATGGCATAGTTTATGTACTTATCAACATTGCGTTTGAATTTAATATTAATTGATCAAACATAAAACATAAGACGACCTCCGTGGCCTGGTGGTAAGACGCTTGTCTACCGATCCGGAGGTTGCGGTTTCGATCCCCGTTGGAATCCAGATTTTTTTAATGGATTCCAGTCTGGTTTTCACTTAGGGCCCATTAAAACATCTTTCTGGTTGGTTGGAAGAGATTGCCACATGGCAATAAACTCGCCAGGTGAAATAAAAAAACAAATGTTTTTTTTTAAAGATTTTCAGTTAACACATAGATCAATAAGTCCCGGGACTACCAACAGATGGCGCCTCTAATAACAAATCCATACCATTCTCAGTTAGTACCAACCTTTAGAAGTTACGTGTCAAACTTTCATGACTTCTGACATTGAGTTACAGTGGTTTTAGTGATGCTACTTTTGCTATTTTCAAAACACTGGAAAAAATCGAATTTCTTGTGTTGATAGATAAAACATTGTTTTATAATGGGAAAAAATACCGTTCAAACTCAGCGATAGCTTGAAAAGTGTTATCCGGGCTCTTCTCCGTCGAAAACAACCATTTGTCGGTGGTATGCTGATTTCAAACGCGGTCGTACAGACAAATGATGATGAACGCTCTGTTCGTCCAAACGAGTCTTTTACACCAGAAAACATAAAAAAAAAACCTCAAAATCGTGATGCAAAATCGCAAAGTAAAGTTGCGTGAAATAGCTGACATCCTGAAGATATCATTTGGTATTGTTTAAACTATTTTGCATGAACATTTGGTCATGAAAAAGCTTTTTTCGAAATGGGTGCTGCGTTTGCTCGCAATGGAACAGAAACAACAACGCATCGATGATTCAGAACGCTGTTTGGCACTGTTTACGCGAAATAAACAGGAGTTTTTGCGTCGGTATGTGACAATGGATGAAACTTGGATCCACCACTATACTCCGGAATCAAATCGGCAGTCAGCTGAGTGGAGAGCAGACTATTGGCTGTTCGCTGACCTCAAAAAGATGCTCCAGGGAAAGAGATTTGGCTCCAATGAAGAAGTGATTGCCGAAACTAACGCCTATTTTGAAACCAAAGGTAAATTGTTCTACACGGCTGGCATAGAAAAGTTAGAAAAGCGTTGGAATGAATGTATCGCTCTTGAAGGAGACTATGTTGATGAATAAAGAAGAATTTTGGCAAACGAATGTTGTTTTAGTAGTTAGTCCCGGGGCTTAATGGTCGATGTGTTACATACATATTATTTTTAAGATTTTTAGTTACGTATATGTAAAAAAAATAATTCTTTCGATTATATTTTTTAATCTCAGTTTTCTCTCACTTTACGGTTATGATTAGTTAACTCATCCAATGCTGAGAACACGCCTGGCGTGTCCATGTGAACATCTGCTTCATGCTCAGAACACGTGCGGCGTATCCATGGCTAAATATTGTTAGTGTATTACATCAGCATACGATATTCGTTCATTACTTCGGAAGATTCCATCGCATTCGGACGTTTTCGCGAGTGCATTGCATTGTAAAGTTGAGTTTACACCCGCAGTTGTAAATAATATTTTTTCTAGTTTTTATTCCGTTTGTTTTCATTGTGATATTGTGATATTATTTTTAGAGACTTGATAATAATAATAATTGGACTATTTCTCTAGCGCTGTTTTGTGAAAAGGTCACTGCAAGGGATATTTATTGTAGATATATTTTGTTTATGTTTTCTAGTTATTTTCAATTTTGAATGAATGACATAGTGAATTGGGAGCAAAAAGAAGTGCCTTTTGAAAAAATATATTATAGTAATTTGTGTACATAGTGATATTTAGTATCATATAAGTATCTTTTTGATTTTACGAAAAAAATACGTTTACCTTGAAAAATGGATCGCCCATTGAGCTCTAAAAGACAACGGATTGAGGATGATTCATTTAGTTGTCACTAAATGACCCACCCACCTAAACCCACCTTTACAGCATGGCCTTGCGACTGATACCATGTGGGTTCATGATAAATGAACAGATCAAAACTATACTGAACGAATTTTAAATGCCTCGCTAACAATTTTTGAACCGGTGTAAAAAGGGGACGATGTATAAATGATATATATAAACAAATTTAACATTTACATATATATATTTTCATAAATGTAGAATTCGTTTTACTACCGTGAATATTTCACGGGCTGAAACTAGTTTTTATTATTCAAATATATTGCACTGATCCGTTGTCATGCATTTTGTATTAGCAGTGAAAGAGTTAAACATGCTTAGTTCTTTCTATTATATTATTCGGCAGTACATATAAAATTGGAGCAATAAATTATAAAATATTTGTAAGATTCATTACGATTTTCTTTCTTTAGGACCGTCACAAGCACCTGGAAGTATCCTGGAAAAAGCAGCGGAGTGTCTTATGGGATGTTTTAGAGTTTGCGCAGCAGATAACCGTTCTTCAGATGCAGATACTAAAAGACTAGGAATGCTAACTTTGGTCAATCAGTTGTTCAAAGTTTATTTTAGAATAAATAAATTACACTTGTGTAAACCACTTATAAGGGCTATTGAATCTTCAGTTTTTAAAGATCAATTCTCGTTATCTCAACAGATTACATACAGATATTTTGTAGGACGAAAAGCCATGTTTGATTCAGATTACAAATCAGCTGATGAATATTTAACATTTGCTTTTGAAAACTGCCATAAAAAGAGTTTAAAAAACAAAAGGCTTATTCTTATTTACTTAGTTCCAGTTAAAATGTTGTTGGGATTCATGCCGTCTAAGAGAGTTTTGGAAAAATATGATTTGTTGCAGTTTTGGGAGCTAGTGGAGGCTGTAAAACAGGGTAATTTAAAACAGATTGACGCTGTAATGGAAAAACATGAATCGTTTTTCATCAAAGCTGGTATTTACCTAATTGTTGAAAAGATTAAAATTCTGGCTTACCGAAATCTTTTTAGAAAGGTTTATCTCATAGAAAATACTCACCAAATACCTATTAGCTCTCTGCAAGCCGCTTTAGAATTCACTGGACAGAATGATGTTGGGTTAGATGAAACACAATGTATAGTGGCCAATCTCATTTATGATGGTAAAATAAAAGGTTACATTTCATACCAACACAGAAAACTAGTTGTGAGCAAGCAAAATCCATTCCCTACTTTGAGTAGTTTATCATAGAATAGAATTGTTTTTTTTTTTCTTTTTTACCATGTGTGTAAAACCTTTAAGACTTAATGCCTTTAAATATTTTATTTAATGAGAATTTTTTTACATTCTGAATAATAAACATTTTATAAGAAATAGTTGTATATAATGAATACAAATACATGATTTGGTAACATAAATATAATATAATTTTTGATATTTCAACACTACATACATTCATTAAATATATATTTTTTTATAAATTTTTTATAGAATCTTTTTTATTTACACATCATCAGCCTTTCAGTATTCAGACATTGTCTACAGAAATTCAATCAAAGCTTTGACAATATTATGAATAATCAATTATTTTATGTTTTGATGCCATTTAACACACAGATATGTTTACAATAATTACTTTGATCATGGGGAATGTGCGTACATATATATATTTTAAGAAATTTTAATGCCCTGTAAGCATGAATACTAATTTTATTGTAATTTTTAAATTTATTGTGTTCTGGAAAACAATTCAAGCATTTATTTTTGATGTACAGTAAAACCCTTAACAGAGATTATCAAAAAAATGTTAAGTCATTGGCTGTATTTCCACTTCACTCAGGTCATATCCCGCTCTCAAACTGCTTTTGGATTAACCGTGATCCAACCCTAATATACCTGCATAACGACAGGGCTTACATATAATTTTTTTTATAATGTGTCATCAAATTGTTAAGTTAGCTGCCTGCAGCTTTTTTAACGATCAATTGATCATTGTGAAGTTCACATCAGCTAGCTCACAGTAAGACTATTACTCACAATGATAATCCAGCCTCATAACAACGGGCAAAATCTTTTTTTTTTTTTTAGCTGTGGTCTTATTCTCACCTGAGAAACATGAGGACTTTTGTAGTGACCATTATGATAATGATTATTTTTCATTGCGTTTCCATTTAACATATGTCAAAATATCTATGAAAAGAAACATTTTTTGATCTTAAAATTTGTAGATTTATTACACTTTCCAGTACATTGCAGTTTTTTCTGGAATTCTTGTTTTAACTCTTCTTGTTTTAATTTAATTTGGTAAGTCAAATAAAATATTCATAAAACGCTTTGTAAGATGTTATTATTCAAACCTGGAAAATCATCTAAGATATGTACTGTAAAGAAAATACATATTATATTCTTTGTATTTTTACTTGGAGTGTCTATTAGTTTTGACTAACTTTTGCGACCCACTCAGTTAGGGATAAAGTAATATATTTGTGTCTTTATAATTTGAATATATTTTTTCAGTTTCATTATTTAAATTATGCTTTTCATAAATTAATTTGCTTATTAAAAACTTATTTTTCGATTTGCATAAAAACTATTTTTCAGGGTTTCACTGGTATCAAAAATTTTGCCACTGATTTGAATATTATTGAATGACATACACGTATATAAAATAACCAATATTTTACTCATTCTTACAACTTTCATACTAATTAAAGAATTATAAACTATATTTTAGGAATTTAGCATTGCCTTTTAATAAAGAGACGGTTACGAGTTAATAAACTAAGAAAATATGGATACTTCAAAAAGACCATATTAATTGAAGTTAGATAGCTGAGATACAAAATTACCAAAGTGATAAACAAAATTTACTTAAATATTATTTTGGGTCTAAAAAATGTCAATGAAATGTTGTAAATTTGAAACATTGAATCTTCTCATTATATATTTAATTTTTACATAATGTGCAATTTCTAATTTTTATTAGATTTTTTTAAATGCAGATATTTTAATGAATACCAATATCTGAGTTCTTATAGTGCAAAACATAAATTGAAAATTGTTAAAAATCGTGATACCCTTTATTTAGGTTCCATTATCAAATTTAACGAGATATTTCAATAAATTGTTTTCAATCACGAAGTTAATAATGAACATTTATTTCTGAAAAGGCGTATGAAAAGCTATGCTCCTTGTAAAAAGCAGTGTTGATAATTATTGTATCCAAGAAACCTTTGTTGATTAAAATAAATATTTGATCTCAATTGAAATTGGATAGTCTCACATATACAAGTTTCAAAGTTAATTTTGTCTTACAATTTGTGTGATTTACATAAATGAAAATAAAAATTGAATCAAGGTGAAAAAAATTGTTTTTAAGTAAAAAAAATATAAGCTTATCATTGTCACAATATTTGTTAGTAAGAAGAATCTACTAATTGATTGGTGCGATAAATGACAGTTTCTTTCTATACATGTGACTCATCATTTTTAAACTTTAATTTGGATCCTTGAAGAATTCCTGTCTCCTAATGCCAAGGATAAATTTAATGTAAACAGAAAAATATATTTACATAGCTAAAATATTATATATTTTTTAAAAATTTTCTTTTATTTTGCTTATATCTGTCAAAATGACATTTTCTAAGCTTTGATTTATTCTAATTTTTTCCAATTTTCTTATTCAAACCATCTCATTTCCAAGGTCATTTTACTTTGACATGTTTCAACTTTACTTAATTTATTTTGCAATATTTTTTCTTATTGCTTATTAGTATTTCTTTAATATATATTGCATGTTTTGTATTTTTAATAAATGTTTCGCAGATAAACCTTTAAAATTTCAATTGAAATGTACAAATCTCACGGTATCATTCACTTGAGCTTGCAGTTAATAAGCATGAAAAATTATGCGGTTAATAAACGTGAAAAAATTATCCTGCCAGCTTGTTATGAAAAATGGCAATTTTGCAATGTAACAAGTGCTTCTTTCGTTTTTCAGTTTTCTCTTTTGACTCACCTTCTCTTAGGAGAGAATATTGAAACATATCGAAAGATTTCAATCAACTACATGTTTTTGCATAAATAATTTAATATATTAATTGTGTAAATTTTGTTATTGAAAGAATTAATTTGCATTTTTTTTATGATTCTTTTAATAAAAACCTCTAAACTGTTTTGAATAAAATGTACATACATTTATTGCAGCAACATTAAATATGTATTTGTTTTAAGTTATAGTTTTTTATAACAGTTAGTTTTCTTTTCGGATCTATAGGATTCTTTTCTTACTATTGACTCATTATCAATAAAACATTTTTATTTTCTTCATGTCATATTTTATTTTATCAAAATGTGTTTAAGGTCTGAATTCAAAATATCAACAGAAAAATTCAAAATATCTTTACATTTTTTTTCAAAATATATTTAGATAATCAATACATCTTTATTTCAGATTGGATATTTTGTTAATTGTGGAACTCATTTTTTTTTTGCAAATTCAGAATTAGGTTTTTTATCACTTTTTCAGTTTATATTTTTTTGTTAGAAAGCTTTATCTATACATCATTTTTATTTTATTCCAAAGATATGTCAATAAAGAATTGGAGATATTTACACATCGCCTGTGATTATTTGAACATATTTATAATTGTGGTCATACTAAAGTAGTGCCATATGCCCAGGGCCTAACACCATCACTGTTTTGATAAATTCTCTACTGTGGTCCACAAATCGAGAGAATTTCAGCAAAATGAAAATGCATGCGGAACATGTTTAAGATAAAGTTTAATGATATGATAACTAAAATATAACAGCTTGACTAGAAAGCGGTAGAATTAATGGAATCATAGCTTCTAAGCAGACATCTTGAAATGCTTTATGGGCTGCATTGGGACCATTTTGGACTGATTCTCTCCAACTGCATGTTCCCTGGATTTGGTCCAGGATGGTTGCTGGTTGAACTGAAAGGATTAAAAGTACAATATAAGATGAAAATAATGTTTTTATGTTAATTTGAAAACGGTTTTTCAGCCATTGCAAACTTCTATCCACTACAAACACCATCTTCAGTGTTGTAATTTCTATGTGGCATTGTATTACGAACACAATAATAATAATATTGGATTATTTTGAACACAGCAGTAAATAAGGTATCGAATATGAAATTTTTTATATATCATACAAATCTGAACTGAAAAGCAGATATGTTTAGTTGTGCCATTGATACACTAGACTTCTAGACCACTAAGATACTCTATAATCAAATCGAAGTGACAACTAAATGAAAATGAACAATAACTTTAACCTTTGTTGAAGCCGCACCCTTGTTCTACCATAGTGGGATGAAACCATGCGCTCATGTTATGGTTGCGAACCGGGATGGACCCATGCGCTCACATTACAGTTGAGACTATGCTGTAGGACAAGCAGTATCCGGCGGGCATCCACTTATGGCAAAGTTGACTACAAACAAGATGAAAACACCGATGTTTTCTAAACATCGTCATCATAAGCATCGTCATCAACCACACAGTACAACACTCTGAAAGACCTTTATAATACAACTGAAGCATTTAGTTTACTTGCAACCTTATTTATTTGTTCTTTAAAAAAAAACAGTTGTTTTATCAACATTTTTTTATAAAAAATTTTTGTCATGTCACATTTCAAAATTAATTTTTAATAACATAAGATATAGTTATAGCAATATTCATATGAGAAATGATTTCTCACTTTATGAGTTCTTGCTTTGTGAGTGAATGTTAATGACGAATCAATTTGTAAATGCATGTATAGAAATGTATATATTTCATGTACATAAGTTTTAAAAATATAAGTAAACTTTTATACTAACTGCACTCTGCGAGTTCTGATTTTGCTCTGCCTTGTAAGCACCAGAAATTCCTGATTTCATCATTGCATTTTCCATTGGACCCTGACCCTGCTCCAGCATTTGTTGAAGAGCCCTGTGAATTGAAAAAAAATCAGTCAATTATTGTGTTGTGATATAAAAAGCATTATTTGCATACTTAAAGCATTTGAGAGCATTCCTAGACTTCTATTTATTTTTTGTCACAAACAGCTAAGAAGGCCAATTTAATACTAAAAAAAATTTTTATGTCTTGATTAGTTGAACCCCATTAAACCTCAAAAATCAGTGGCCTTCACCTTGTAGGCTGACAGAATCACTTAAGCCTTCTTTGGGGCTGGAAATCTAGGGTGTTTCTATTTTTTCCACATTATTGTTTGGATTCCGAAGTATAATAGTGAACCTAGGTTTCATCCACAGTCACAAATTCTTCCAAAAACTGGAGAATCTGCTTCATAGAGAGCTAAACTGAGAGAGAGAGAGTGGGAGTAAGAGAGCAAGTGTATGAGTGCGAAAGAGGGAGTGAGTGAGTCCAAGTGTATGAGAGTATTATGGTGAGTGAGTGGATTAGTGTGTGAATTTTATATTCTAGTGAATACTAAGGTCATGCTTTTCAAGTTACATTGTCTGTGCAATATTTTTTTGTGACTGTGATTGAGTGAGTGTGTGTGTGAGAAAGAGAGTGAGCGAGAGAGCAACTGAATGAATTAATGTGATTGAGTAAGTATGATTTAGCATATGTGAATTGTTGATTTTCTTATTTAAGATTATATGTTAATAGAAAAAAAGATTACTTGTTGCCAGGTGGCAAAGTTGCACCTCCCCCAAGTCCTGCCCTAGCAGCTGAAATCAATTCAGGGTGCTCATTCAGTGTGTCTGTCAGTGATTCAATCAGCACATCTGAAAAAAAATCATTAGTGTTGAGTTTTTATTATTGCATTTTATTTCCCTATTTACAAAATATAATATTTATGCAAATATTTTTTTAACCATTACTGACTGATATGCCAATCATTTTTTCCTCAGAAAATTCCTTTTTTTAGAAGCAGAGTATTTGAGTGCTTTCTTCTACAGTTTCTTCAAGTTTTTAGTACATTTCAAAACTTCAAGTGCTCCTAATTTTTATATAAAAAGAAATACATTTGTTCAGCTCAATTTGATCATACATTTGTGGTTACTTGATAAGAAAGTAAATTTTGCTTGAATATTTGAAAGTGTTAGTTACATATACCAAATAATTTACTGTCATATAAAAAATATATTTCTTTAGCTTTGTAAAGAATATAAGGTTTTTGTATAGTGCTACAAATATCAAATTTAAGGATTCAGTAACATTTTAAATAATTAAAATTTATTTAATAATTCAAACAAATAAATAATCTGAATGCTAATGAATAGAAATATTTTTCCATTTAACTTATTATTAATATAGTAAGTAATATTTTTATTTTAGTCTTCACATTCCAAATATATGTAGATGGAGACACTTGAAGTAAAAAGTTTGTCAAAATAAAGATTTTTATAAAAGATTATTAAGTTCTGTAATTAACATTAAATTTTTTTTTTGTTTTCAACATTTGACAAAAAATAATTAAATGCATATTATAGAAATTCGTGTCGAAGTCCAAACTAATGACAGTGTTAGAAATCTTAAAAATATTTTAATCTATTGTTTTTTAGTTTTTTTCCTTACCCAAAACTTTCTTTTCGAGTTGTCGTGAAATGCGTCCTTGCTCAGCCTCAGATTCCAGAAAACTGGTAAACTTCTGCAAAGCCATCTGAGCTTCTGAAGATCCTCGAGAAAGAGATTGAGTAAACATTACCTAAAAAGAGTGAAAATATTATAACACATGCAATATGAGTATGATATTACATAAAACATCTTGTGTATTTAGTATCTAGTAAGTGGTGGAGCTCTAAAAACTGTCTTTTGGTGCGATTTTCAGACAAATTTTAAATGATTTATTACTTTTGCTTTTACGTTGTTTTTTTTTTAAGTGTGGTACTATTGCATTCTTAAGTGTTGGAGTAAATATGTTTTTAGTATATGTAAGTAAAAGAATGCTGTGATTCGCTTTAGGCAAAACCTTGCTTAGTGCAAAAATCAATAAATACGCTTAAGCAAAATTATGATATTTCTCGCTTTAAGCAACTGATTAATCAGTTAACACGGTTATCGTTAGCCCTCCTCGGAATCGTAAAAGAACTTGGATTTATTGAACTCAATGCTGATAATGTTAGAAATTTGCTCGACTCTCATTCAGAAGAGTAAGAATAATCTCCTTCAACTAGAAAAACAGTGTGCATATGAACGAGAAGAAGATAAGAAGTGTAAGCAAAAATAAGAAGAGATTGTTAAAAATTCAACTGCAAAAAAACTCGAGCGAGCACATTGAGTGCAAAGGAAATTTTAGTGGATACAGACCCAAATATGGAAAGAAGCGCCAAAATTTGGATAAAACAGTTGGCATTTATCGAAAATGTTATGATGAAATGAAATAATAAAGCTCTATTCAAACATCATTGCTCCAATATTAAGCAAAAAAGTAATTTAGCATTAAATTATGTATTTATTCAGTAAAGAAAAAATTATGCATTGCTTTTTATTCTTTGAGATTTTTATCCTCAAATATAACATATGTTATATAGTTTATTTTTTCAACT
The DNA here is from genome assembly GCA_949825065.1 of Odontocerum albicorne. NCBI lineage: Eukaryota > Metazoa > Arthropoda > Insecta > Trichoptera > Odontoceridae > Odontocerum > Odontocerum albicorne. The sequence goes on from OX463846.1 coordinate 27,242,197, forward strand.
ATATCATGGTGAATTAATTAAAATTAATCCTATCTTTATTGTATTCGATTTACGCGATTTCGCTGAACGCGGTATGCGAAAGTTGAGGTAATTATAGACTGAATCAATTGTGTTAAATGAGGTTTTCCTGTATTTATTGTAGTTATGATTGTTTTCTGAAACCTAAACCCTCTTATTGGCGAATTGTTATTCTGTCTGAATCGGTTTGCTATTAAGATACATTAATTCGTTTCATAATGATAAGAAATATATTCATAACACATGTAGTTAGCTACCTTTGCCAGTTGGTAAATAACTTCTTCAAGGGAGTACTCAGTGTACAAAAAGTCTGCAACTCTCAACCTCTCCAGCAATTCCTCGTAATCCTCTTCAGTTATGGCTGGCTGAGGCTCATGCTCATACTGTTCAGAGGACACTAAAAATACAAATTTATGAAAAAAATTCCACCGAGATAAGTGTAATTTTGAATTAAGTCCTCTTATTAAGGATTTTTAACTTACCATAAAAATAATAGTTGGATTTTATTTTTGAAAATTATTCTACGATACAATTTCCATTCTCTTTATTTGGATTGTGTCTTTAAAATGTGTCTCTCTGTCCGAATCAAAAATCATGCATATGATAATAAAAGAAAATGAAAATCAGACGTTTCAAGTCAAGATAAACAGCATCCCTTTTTTAAATAATTGAAAGGCAAAAAATTATTAATTGCAAATAAATATATACATCCATATTCACTTGATCTTATTTCACAATTATAAATTTTTGTATCTTTTTAGATAGATAGGTCTGACTATGATTGTATGCTAAACTGCGGATGCAACAAAACACCTGTGCTTGTATTGGTTTGTTGTGTGCAAGCTCTTGCACTTCAGCAAGCAAAGTCTTGACAGATGAAACCCAAAATTCTGATGGGAAGGAGATCAAAGTTACAAGACAATCGGCAGGTTAAGTCTGCTGCAACCTTTCGTTAAGCTTGAAGAATTTTTTACAGTGCTATTTTTGCATTGCTTAACAGCGCGTGAAGAATTTATGATAAGCGGCACATAAACATAAATTCAAGTGTAAGAGTAAAACCAGTCGGGAAGTGAATCTGTCAGGAATCGAATCTGGGACACCCGCTTGCCTTGCTTGATTGCTAACGATTAGACTACAGCCACTGACAAACCATTCAATATCTACTCAAATTGTTTGCTTTTATCCCAATGAAAATGTGATTTATTACTGGTACTAAGCAATTCCTGTTTGAAACTAAATGCATATATAAATGGTAGTGATTTGATCTGTCATATATTTGAGTCAAACTACTGATATTTCAGGTGACACAACAGTACACGATTATGTACTGTTGTGTCATAAAAACATGAATCCAAAATCAATTTTAAAAGACTACCATTCTTAATACAAATCTACCAAGAATACTCAAAACTTTCTTGAAATTATATACTGCTACTACCGTTTATTTTCCCAGCATAGAGCATGCGGAGATCAAATTTTCTTCACATAACTCGATTGACCATTTGGCATGTCTCTTGTGTAGGGATACATCGAATTATTTTGTTGAACCTTGGTAATTGAGGTTTTTTTTTAAAATGACAATAATAAACCTGCCTCCAAGGCCAAAAGATGCTTAAACCCCTTTATATAAAACAAAAGAAGGTGGTTCATGCGTCAATATATGTATTTCTAAAATGTTCTAATTGTTGATACAAACATGTTTAAGACTTTTCGGCCCCAATAATCAAGTCTTCAAAACAACTAGAGTAGGCATAATTCATCATCGTATATATTGGAAATACTGCCACACATCAAGCAACAACCTTTGCATACCTCTATCATATGTAAATGTTGTTACTAAATGAAGTCTTAAACCAGAATGGGTTCATTAAGTAAAATTTTTGGGTACAGCAAATTTTCATAAATAGAAGTTAAATAACTTACTGGTATTATATTTATATCCATTCTGAATCAAATTATCCTGAACGCTCTTCTTGTAGATATCTTGCCTTAATTCGGGAATTGTAAATGGCAGTTGTGGAAGGTTGGATGGAACAAGATTATTGTTTCTTTCATAATTGGTGGAAGACAAAACTTTCAATATTTTGTCATGATTAAATTTTCCAATAGGAGACATAACAGAAGGTCTATCATTTATTTCATACTGCCTATAGTTATTTTGATTCTGCAAATTTTAGATGGAATTAATATTACATTTTAAATAAATATAAGATATGATAAAAAAACAGAATGGTTTGTAAGGTTAAAATTAGAGTACACAACAATAAAGTAAAGGTCTCAACCCAAATTTGACTGGCTCATTTTGTTTTATCAAAATGTATTTAATTTTGCACTCGAAGTTTTTTTTAAAGTAGCGTCTAGCCACCGTGACGCCTGCGAATTTAGTGATAAAATCAAATGTATACTGCTTTGGTGACCCCAAAAATGGTTAAGTGTACTTAAATGTCAGAATATTATCTTTTTATTAAAAAGTAACATATTTAAGGATTCCATTTCTATATAATAAAATCACTTATTACTTAAGAAACACGTTACTGGGAAATGAATTTCTCTGTAAAAAAAAACAGTACATTCAATCAATAATTGTCATTCATCTGAAAATATGATAGGGATGCAATTTCCTTCTAGGTTGGGGATTGTATGGCATGGCACCTTCTGTTATTATAAAGAACATAGTGACTTGCAGACATTTACTAGGGACTCCCAAGATTTAGTAGGGCCATCTAAGATTCTACTAAAAAGACCATCAATATACTTTTTTTAAATTTTCTCAATCTATAGGCATTATACTTGGAATCAGTTCATCTTTAAGGTTACTGGTGTATTGAGTGTCCGCATATATGATTTTTTTTCTACAGAAAACTAAAAAACAAAAACACCATTTGAATATCGTGCACTTTATGTACAACTTTAGGTTAAATTAAGTGAGCATTCAATTAATTTAGTGCACAATTTTATGCCTCAATTCTACGATATGATAATGGAAATGGTTAAACTGGAAATCAAAATGCATAAATAGTCTCGTATATTTTAGGTTAATTAGTACTCTGCACCATTTTAGTTAGATTATTTCCTGAGCATTCTAGAGGTTTTCTATATGTGCCGCTGTTTATCTAAAAGAAAAACTAAACCATTTATCTTTCCTTTTCTGACTATTTAAAAAAATGTTTGACGAATGCGCTTAAATTAATTTTATTCATAAGGTCACACTTTCAAGATTGGTATTGGTTTCTATGCTGTACGTGTATGCTCATGTTGAAGTCAAACAATTTTTTTTTAACATTTGATGATTTCCAGTCTAATATATGGTTGAAACAATGACAAGATCATAATTTGGATTCAATTGTAATTAAAACATGTCTATGTGAATTCAAAAAGGCTGTTTTAAAAGTTTGGGATTCAGCTGACAATTTTGTTCAGCTTCCAACTAATAATCCATCATTGTTGAAAATATGTTGGAAAATAAACTTCTTCCAAATAAATCTGGGCATATTTTTTAAATGCAGAAAATGCCAATCTTACATCTTTTTAACAAAACTGGCTTCTTTAAATAGTTTTCAAAATTCCTAAGATGTCAGTGGTCAGGGAAAAGTGGTTTTCAACCTTAAACAGAAATAAATATTTTGAAATACTAAAACTCAGGAAAAGATGAATTTGTTTTCCTGCTTAATGTGGAAATGTGTCTTATTTAAGTTTAATTCTAAGGTGATGGAAGACACAAGGAACACTGAATAGATAGAGATCTTGAATAGGTAAAAAATCTACTGAATTGAAAAAGCTGATGACTTATATTCATAATAAGCTTGAGATGTTGAAGCAAGTAAAGTGAGGTTGCCTATGTGGTATAATCTGTTTTGGATATTCAAGAACTATAATCTAGAAAATAAATGCATCAATGCCTTCTCCAACTGCATCTGAATTTCTTGGAGTTGTGTATCTTGCTGCATCCGCTGCTCAGCACTCTTCAGTCTCTGCTGCGCATAATGTTGTTGGAGATATTCAATGTTGTATTTTATCTCTTGGAGAAAAGCAATGGCTTCCTCACGTGACATCTAAAAATAAAATAATTTTCATACTTTGTCTTTGGACAAATTAAGCAGAATAGTGTTGTTTTTGCAAAAGCTATATCTAATATGCATTAAATCAAATTATAATCAATGCTTCATAATAGATGACATCATTCTTTTATTTAAGAATATGGAAATAATGTACACTCTTAAAAGTGAATAGCATTGATGTATTGAGGTAGTATTGTGTAAGCTAATAATGGAAACATTTAGATAGGTTTAAGATTTTTTCTTACCAAACCATCCTGTAAAAATTCTTCAATGGCAAGTGTGACTCCTTTTTCATCTCCCGTCCAGAAAATGTATTCTGCCATGTCTAGAGGGGAGTATTGTACACCAGTGTATGATGACAAATGGTCCACCTTAAATATACAATATCGTTTGCATTCAGTATCTTGTTATCATCTCTATAAAACTAGAACTGCTAGTTTTAATTTAATTATACAATATAATGTCAAAAGACCTTTAGATAACAAATGTGAACATCAATTTAAATTGGCAAACAATATTTGAAAATACATATTTAATAATATAAAACTTATATTTTCGACTATCTCTCATACTGACATCTGGGTGTCCTGTATACAATGAAAATTTTATATAATACATTACAATTTGAAACCCATTTCGCATAATATCAATGAAGATGAATTATAAAATACTATAAGAGATTTCAAAGATGAGGAAAGAACGAATAAGGTATTGTAATGAGGTACTAAATATAACGTGAGTAAATCTTGTGTAAGTGTGTTTATGGTGTGCTCGTGTACGCTTTTAAAGTAATCGACATTGTTGTTAAAGCTGCTTGAAAAAAGTAAAATTGTTCCAGCTTCTTTTAAATTAGAGCTACTCAAGTTTTGTATCAATGCTGAAGTAACGATGCTACTTAATAGCTGCTCTTAAGTTGAAGGGAGCTACTTTTGCCGTGTTACTTTATAATACTGCATTTTGAGATATATACAAGGCGTATCCAGAAACTAAGTGTACTGAGGCTCTCACGACCGGATGGATTTTATTTTCGACATGTTGGCTACACTTCCGTGTAGCCTGACCCTTCCCCTCCGTAACGAGACCGGTTCGAGGTCAGTACGTTGAGAAGTGTCGACGCGACAACACGTTTCGTGAAAAATGTCAACCCCATATCCCGCCAAGTTGAATCGAGTGGAGGCCAGGCAAGAGTTTTTGAGGCGCTGCAAACTCCATGGAGATGAATTTCTCCGCTCCATCGTTACTGGAGATGAAACTTGGGTTGCACACTACACGCCTGAAACCAAAAGGCAGTCTCAACAGTGGCGTCACACCTCTTTACCCTCCGCCAAAAAGTTCAAAACCACAATTTCAGCCAAGAAAATCATGGCATCCGTGTTTTGGGACTGTCAAGGCATAATTTTAATTGAATATATGCCTCAAGGGGAGACCATCAACTCTGCAAGATACTGAGACCCTAAAAAAATTGTGGAGGGCGATTCAGAACAAGAGGAGAGGCATGCTGACAAAGGGAGTCTGCCTGTTGCACGACAATGCCAGACGGAACTGCTCGCCTCGTTTAAATGGGATGTCCTGAACCATCCCGCGCATTCCCCTGATCTAGCACCTTCAGATTACTATCTCTTTACCTCCCTGAAGCTGCACATGGGTGGAAAAAGGTTTTCAACCGACGAGGAGATAAAGGAAGAGGTGGAGAAGGGGACGGAGGGGTTGGCGGGAAACTACTTCGAGGAAGGCATCAAAAAGTTGATACCCCGCTTCACCACCTGCATTGAGAGGAATGGCGACTATGTCGAAAAATAGCTTACATATAGTATGTACTACGGTAACCATGTAATTTTTTTGTTTAAATAAAAAAAATTGTAACCTACAAAAATTCAGTACACTTACTTTCTGGATATGCCTCGTACTTCTAAAGTTATCCTCGTTGGAACAGGGTAGTCCAGTGATAAGAGCAACATGGAATTTACATCTTCTATAGTACCTCATCAGATCTCCCGATATTATTGAATACCAAATGAATCTGCTCCTCCGAACTTCTGCTGCCGGACTTCATTTGTTTTCAAAAGCCAGAGTAATCTTTTATTTTCTTCCCATACCTCTTCGATTACTGAATGATCTCCCCTTGTATTAAGTTATACATCTTAGCAAGCAAAACAATCCCCAACTTAAAATTATATCTCTTTCAATTATAGTTTTAGTTGGGACATTGGAGTGGCTCAAGAAGTTTGTCTAATGTATCCTTAACATTTAGCATTGTATCCACATTGCAAATACTCCAGTCTATTTACTTTATTCATTCATCCATATAGTTATAACCCTTTAACTTATCCACATACATACATACATACCATCACACCATTTCTCTGTTGGAGTAGGCAGAGGACCGAGTGGCAGACTTTCTTATTTCCACATATTCTTTACCTCTCCAATATCTATAAACATTCTCATACGACTCCTATGATTTCTCTGCCTTTTTACATTTCCTTCTTTCAAAATATCATTCACTTGATCCATCCTTACTTTCCTTGGTCTTCCTCGAATATAATAAGCGAACCCCTTCTAAATTACCGTTTATTTAAGAAACCTATAATAGACAGCCGATTTCTATAAATACAGAGAACGCTATCAGGTCCATTTTCTCTATAACTTTGGGAGATGCAACAGCAGAACTAGCACAATTTTTTTTCCCTTTATTGAGCACTTAACTAATAGAATATTCGTTATTTCCATACATTCTAGCAATGACAACAACTGTTTTTTCTTCTTTTTGTACTAAGTCAAGAATTTTTAGTTTTTCACTTACGCAATCACTTAACAAGGTCTCTTTGCAGTCGTTGAGTCACCAGTGTCCCTAATCTTGCATTATGGAGACATTTTTATGGTATGTAAAGGTTATTTAAACATAAACACAGAAATACCGGGAACAATGCAATGCACAGTGAGAGATGGAGCGCGACTGGGTTCACTTGATATCACGTGGGTTGACTTGAGATGAATTTTCAGGTCATTGTTAGGCTGGTCTTAATCGTTGATGGGAATTCATTCAGCGCGAGGGTCAAAAAATTTATTTAAACTGTAGATAAGTGAAACTGCGGATACAGATCCCTTGAATAACGGGGTACTACTATATTGATATTTTAAAACAACACATTTTACTATTTTTTATATTGGATTAATACTTACATTGTTATTCTCTTCTTGAGCTATGTCAGAGGTGTATCCTCGTCGGTTCCCATTCTCAGTCACCTCTTGACTCTGGATTGGCAGAATTGGTTGTGAAGCTGCCTCACCTGTTGGTTGCATCAAGCGCGCTGCTCCAGGAAAGCTCTATGCAAGAAAAATTAATTTTAATGTTTAACTAATAATAAAATATGCACACTATATCAGCTGCGCCCACTTTTTTTCGAATGATCTTAAAAGCTAATTATTTGAAAGAAAATTCAGGGTTATAAATCAATGAAATTTTTTGTATTATAATCATTGTTATAGAACATTTTAATAGAAAAGATAATCAACATTTGTGATTTGAAAATGAATACATTTCCAAAAAGAGTCAGATCCATTTGAGAAAATTCTCAAGTTTTGTACATTCAATATTTGTACTTATCTATGTTTGAAACAAAGGCCAAGTTATTTCCTTTCTATAATCAGTAAAATATACTACCAGAATACTTTGTAAGGGATAAATCTAATATTTTATGAAGAAACTAATGTACATGCACTATGCAATAATCTCAGGGTTCTAATATTATTTTCATGTGTAATAATTATAGCATTCATCAGAAAACAAAATTTAATTATATTGTAATTTGTTTTTATTAAACATTGTTTATTCCACTTGTTTGTGCTCCCCTGAAGATGAGGTAAAAGCCTTGAAACCGGTAGGATTATACCATTACAAAAAAGTGGAAAAAACAGTGTTTGATAAAATAAATTACAATGTCTTTAAACCTCCACAACGTTAATGCCTTAACTATACACAATATATAGTATAAAAGATAATCATTCACAGCTAATATACATACTATGAATGCTTGGTTCGCAGCTAACGTACTCGTACATACTACGAATGCTTGGTTCGCAGCTAACTTACATACTATGAATGCTTGGCTCGCAGCTAATCTACATACTATGAATGCTTGGCTCTTTGAACTGTCAACTTAAAAAAATACTATAAATACTCAAATATATTTACATACATTGTTAACAATGCACCTATTATTTATTTAATATAGCATAAGGCTTATCGCCTCTTCTGAGACAGCCGAGTTGCACCCACGAAATTCACACATAAATAGTTGGACAGATCCAAGCTACAGCCACACGTGTAATTTGATAACTCCCAGCAAAAAAATGTATTCTAGTTTATTTCTCTGTTTTGCCAAAATTTGGACTTTAATACTATTTTCTCTATTTACGATGGCAATGAATCTGGGGTTGTGTGTATATTTTGAGTGTGTAAATTAATATTTTTTTAATTTTCGTACATATTTATTAAGTTTATTATTGTATTAACTACTTATTTATTATAATTTACGTGTACAAGGATGTGAGCTGAAAAATATCTGACGTCCTCGCGGTTGAGCTCGCTCTCTATTGGTGGGGTGTATCTCAAGTATGAGGGTGTTATGAAATGAGCCTAGACCAGGCCTGGGCAAACTTTTCAGCTGGTGGGCCACATATGAATCTCGAAATTAACGGTGAGCCGCACTACTTTACCTAATCCTCATATATCATGTAGGAGGTGTTTTCACATTACCATGTAATTTGGTATTATCAAAAAGACAGCTAAACAAATGCACCTGATAAAAATGTGGAAACGGGATCTTATATATTTGTATGTTTGTAGGATGTTTTCGTTGAGATCTGAATATATCGATTTCGGGTACTCAGTGTTTTATGGGTTGGTGCTGAAAGAAGGGGTTTACTTAGTCCTGAAAAAGGTCGTTCTTCTTTACGGAAGAGGGAGTTAACTAGGTCCTGAAAAACAAACGCGCGCACCTGATTAAATCACATACTAGTATGCACTAGTGTGGGCAATGAATACGTGGATGCGTGACTTTTGCAATTGCACCTGCATGGCACACGCATACAACATTAAAATCGTCGTGCACCAGCTGCCGTAACCGACACCTTTTTTAAACTCAAGTTTTTTTTCACATTTGTATTATTTAAATCCGTAGCTTACGGGCCGCATGGATGGCGTACCGCATGCGACCCGCGGGCCGTAATTTGCCCAAACATGGCCTAGACCGTTGGATAGCTCCTCCATCAAATATTTTTCCTTTTCAATGACAAAGTAATGGCTTTAACATGTAAATGTAATTTAAAAATATATATGTACGTACTATGTTGCTATCAATAAACCTATTTTTATTGATTGAACCGTGTTGAGGACTTAAGGAGCACAAAGAATATCACAACAAAAAACTAATAAAAAAGTTAATCAATTTTTTTTTATTTAGCAAAAAAATTAAAAGCGGTGTATTGCTATTTAATAATCTTATTTGGAAAAAATCGAGATGTATTATTTTTTTTTTAATTAATTTATTTCTGTGCGTTCCTAAATAAAAAAGGGTGTTTTTTTTATTTTCACTAGCAATTGACTTTGAATCATTCATTACCCAATCGACCGATCTTATGGACACACTGTATATATTATATATAGCATACGAGTATATATACTCGTAATATAAGACATTTTAGAAAATTGAGTTTCTATAAGAAACGCTTAGAAAAAAATTGTTTTTTTTTTACAATTCTAAACTATATTATTATAATGTGATTCGAATAAATTATACAAAATGGTAATTAAACTATATGTGATAGAAATGTTTAAATTTGCTTTTTCTAAGAGTTTTCAATGCTTATTTTTACGAAAGAAAGTCGCATAAAAAGGTATATTATCAAAATGTCAAATAGGAGCGAATGGAAGCCTTAAATAACACAAAATGCAGAAACATTGCTTAACATATCTGAGCAATATGCATTGAGAGAAGAAAAATAACTTGTCCTAAAATTAACATTCATGGACAAAATCGAGAGTCGACGCGGAATCGGTGGAAGGTGCCTCTCTTGAATATGCAACATTCATGAATATATACAGACAGTTGAGGAGTTGTTCCGTGCCGATAAAGACATACTATATGTATTTTCACAAGTGATCACCAATGTCGGAGGATCTGACACGCCATATGAAGTAGCAATAGGGCGACAATTTTACAATTTATAGAACTGTGAGTTTTTTCAAATTATCACTAACTCTTTTTTAACACATATTTAAACATTTTTTATTACCAATTTTCAAAAGTAATACTTGCTTAATTTGCTTACAAAACTGCCAAGTCTTAAATTGAGTATTGACCTATGCATTCAGATTACAATTTTTTTTCAGCGCTATCTTCATAATTATAAAAGAAACCAAAACTAATAACTCTCAATAAGAATACACACAAATATTTTTTTTTTCACTTTTGATTTCATCAAATAAGCCGACGTCTGTCTTTCGAATTAGGGGTTGCGGGTTTGATTTCCGTTGGAACCCATATTTAAAAAAAAAAATTCCGGTCTGATTTTCGCTTAAGGCCTCTGTAACATTTGGTTAGAAGATATTGTCATATGGCAATCAGTCTGCCAGGCTGTACTGTATACAATGAATACAATACAATATAATCTTAAAAAAATGTAAAGTAAACCTTTACAAATCCAATGTAATTTATTTTTGGAATTTTTTGTTAACCGTTATAAATATATTTATTCATTTTTAATAAAAAAACTGATTTAAATTAATTGTATTGTATTATGCTTTCGTTGTATACAATACAATCTAGAGGGCATATTGCCCTGTAGCAATATCTTCCAGACTGAAATCCGTAAGAATTTAAGTGAAAACCAGACTGAAAATGTTTTTTTTAAAATCTGAATTCCAACGAAAATTGAATCGGCAACCTCCAAGCTGGAAAACAAGCGTCTTACCAACTTGGCCACGGAGGTCATTCCATGATCAATGAAAAGTAAATATATTAAATAAATATAAATGTGGCATACAAATGTTGAACAGGAATGTATGAGTATGTGGACTTGGTAGTATTATTATGGAATATATAGGCAATATACACTTGACTGAGTTACATTAATTTCTTAGTTCATGGCTAAGTATAAAACATTAATACTTTTCTGATCATACACACATTTTTATATTCCACCTGAAAATGAAATAAAATCGATGGCCATAATCTTTTACGAGTATGTTATGTGTTACTCGAGAGGTTTTATTAGATGAAAGGGGTATTAATATTAATAGAATAGCGGAAATGGGGAAACTTGGAACAAATTGTACATCGAATTCAAACACGAATTTGAAGTTAATCAAGGGTTTCGGCATTAACCTTTTGGAACTCCATATAAGAATATTTAGTTATAAATTACTTTGTTATTCCATTAATCCCGGGACACATGTTTCTATCTCGTATCTCGAGGAATGTCATTTCGAAAAAAACTTAAGAGAGCCTCGAAATAGGAGGTAGAAACACGTGTCGAGGGGATTAATAGTAGATTAACATGTTTAAAAAAAAATTTGTTTGTTTTTTTAATTATTTTAGAAACTACACGCACAAAAAATCACATTTACATCACCCCATATGTAGATGATAATGATGGCGTACGATCGTCCCCATATTATGCACCTGCGAGTATGCGAGTATACATACTTAATGCGCTTCAAGACAGCTGACTTACACCACAAAATACACACATTAGTAATCCAACAAATCCGAGCTAAAGTCGTTTGTTTGTGTGATTTGACAACTCTCAGTTGAAAAAAATCTTATAACATATAATATTGTAGTTTGTTTATCTGTTTTATCAAAATTTGGACTCGTATTTTCTTCTCTCTTTTTACATTGGCAGTGAATCTAGGGTTAAATGTGTATATTTATGTGTTCAAAAATGTCTATACATGTATTAATTATGTTTATAACTTATAAACTGCTTATTTATTATCACTCAATTTTTCATCTGAAAAACATCTCGGGGTACTCGCGACTGGTCTCGCTCTCCTATTGATAGGGGCGTATCTCGATTGGGAGGATATTATAAGATGAGGACAGATTTTTTGATAGCTTGTCTCGCAAATGAATTATCTTTTCCATTGTCTTATATGTGTAATTCCAGGATGTATGTTATATTTACATACTATATTGCTATCAATAAACCTATTGTTTATATATTTATTTATATAGGAGCGGCAGCTCAAGTCACTATTGTTTCTCTAAAAGAATTCTACAGAGTATGTTACCTTTACCACTTCTTTCTGACCCTCGCTGGCGGAGTCGTGTTCCGCAACCTGGTGGATTCCCTCGCTGGGTATATCCAACTCCGTCCTGACTCGGTGCCTAGGCTTCTCATCTGCGGAGCTGGAAGACTGCGCTTCTCGGTGTAGCTTTGCTATCAGCTTGCCGTTTTCGTCGACTTAAAAAAATGTATAAATAGAGTTGTTTTTTTTTTATGAACAAGAAATGGATTTTTTGAAGAATTTTCGAAGCCCTAATAGCTGAAGATCAATAGGTTGCCCAAATGATGTTGGAGGGAGTAGATGCAGTGGTTGTTGAGGAGATACTGGGTATGGATTGAATGGAACTGGAAGAGTTGATCAGAAATCAGACATCTGCTCTACGAGGCTGCGAGGTTCGAAAAAGGAGGGGAAGACAATAATGATGATCATCCTTAAAAAATACACTATCAAATTATTCAGTGGTAAATAATTAATGTGTGATACTTGATTTTAAAACGCATGGTCGTAAGATTTTGAGTGGTTTTCGAAAGCGGCCTTATAATACAATATAATATAAAGCCTTTTGATCGACGATTTTCCGTTATTTCTCTTAAAAAATACACGTCACTTTTATATATTGGTACAAAATGGAAAACTGTTGAAATAGAAAGTGATGTTTATGTATTAACGTTTCCACCATATCTCTTGTCACCCGATCAAGTTTCCACTGGAGCGAAACCCTCTGAACAATTCATGTTGAAAGCAGACTTTGCGCCCACGTTCTGGACTGTCAAGCGTTCACTAATTAATTCCGACCGTACGGTCCAGGGCACTAAACGTTTGTTCACGTTGTTCAAAGAGTAACACTTCTCTGGAGGGAGAGCACAACTCTACTATTCATGAGATCTTTGTTTAACTTCACGTTTGAGCTTGGAAAAAATGCCATCAATTTGATGCACCTTTCTATGTTTATTGGGTGTTAACATAAGTTGTGTCCGTTTTTTTTTTTCAAATTTATAAATGAGCACCAAAAGTAAAACAAAATGGTCATTCGAAAGAAAATTTTCTGCTCTACAAGATATTGTGTTTGCTTTTACGTTACATATATCATTTTATTTGATTACAAGCCTTCAAAATGGAAAGTCAAGGAGACGAAAGTGAGCATTTTCGACACCTCCTTCTTTTCGCGTTCAATCGAGGGAATAAAGCTGCCAAAGCTGCTCGCGATATTTGCGAAGTGTACGGGGATGCTATGATTGAAAGGACAGCTCGTCGATGGTTTTCGCGTTTCAAAGACGGTAATTTCGACCTGAAAGACATGGAGCGTTCCGGACGACCAGTGGACTTGGATGAGGACCGCTTAAACCATATTATTCATGAAGATCCCCTTCAAACCACCGTAGAATTGACTGAGCAGATGAATTGTAGTCACATTACTGTATACCGCTATCTTAAATCAATGGGAAAAGTCCAGCAGTTCGGCGCTTGGGTTCTACGTGTTTTAAGTGAAAACAACAAAAATCAACGTTCGACAATTGATTTTTATTTATTTATTTAATACTTAATTGTAAAACAAATTGACGGGTTTATTATCAGGTGGAAATCTCTTACAACCGACCAGAAAAAGTAAATAAAGAAAGTTATGTGGTTCCAAAAAATATTCAAATGATTATTCACCTTTACTTATTCTTCTATATGGAGATCATCTTGATTGAATTGTATTACTACTTTAGTTATATACAGTATAACCTGAATAGTTTATTGCTATTTGGTAATCTTTTCCAGTCAACCAAATACACGTTAAAGAAATCTTAAGGGAAAAATAAACTGGAACCCTTCTTTAAAAAAAATGGATACTAACAGTATCGAGCCCGCAATCTCAATTTCAACAGATTTTTTATTAGTAAAAAATTGTACATGGAATAACTTCACTTTCAAAAAAAAAATTTTTTTTCTTTTTAAAATACAACACTGGACTCTTCAAGCCACGTTTCTTAAAGTTTGATTTTAAGAACTTTGAATCGATATATTCTTGAATAATTATTCAACATTTCCTGTTAATAAACTTATTGTAGTACAATAGAAACTTAATGAACTTACTGTATTCCCGTAAATCGTGACGTTCGTTATGTTTTCCGTTTTCTTCTGTGATGAGAGTTGATTGACTTTTCGACATTTGAAGTGAATGACCTGAAAATATAAAATTAATGTTTACTTTCAAAGTGATTTGTGTTAATTGAAAATTTGACTCGGATTAGCTTGTTTGACCAGTGAGTTCACGAAAATGATTTTGAGATACCTGTATTATTTTGTTACATTTTTGTTGTTATACAGTACAACCTCGAGGGTATATCGCTACGTAAGGTGTATCGCTATGAAGGTGGAGGGTGTATCGCTTAAGAGAAACCCCAAAAGGAATCGAGCCCGTATTCTCTGAGTTGGAAGTCAGATGTTTTATCAACTAGGCGTTGGAGGTCATCGTTTTATGTATATCTGTGCAAGTGTACCTGGCTTATAATATTTAACCCATTCGAGTAGTACTGTTCCAAGACACTTCACTGATTGAAGCGGGTCTAAGGAAAATTAATATATTTTATTAAATTTCCAATGTATAGAGAACAACCTGGCTTGCATAAGCAATATGGTTATGGTATGAAGGAATATCTTAGAGTCAACCGGAAATATGTTAAAACTCTAAGAATGCGTTGATGCAGATATTAACGGTTCGTATCCCGATCCCGTATTTTAACGTAATAAACTAGATTTGCGTTGAATACCGGTCCCGTGTTTTAACGTGGTAAACTAGATTTGCGTTGTATCCCGATCCCTTATTTTAAGGTGATGAACTAGATTAACGTTGAATCCCGGTCCCGTGTTTTAACGTGATAAACTAGATTTGCGTTGAATCCCGGTCCCGTGTTTTCACATGATCGATACCTCTTCCATAAAATGACATATTACTTGCATCATATTGGTATGTTTCTAAAAGTGTCGTTAACGGATTAATTACAAACTTTGTCTATTTGTATTCAAGGCCCTTAATGGGATGTATCCAATATATTTTTCGAACATGTATCTGAGGGTTGTTCCTTCGGAGAGAAGTAAATTTTTGAGGTCGATTTCTTTTTCATCTAATAAATTAGTTGTTCCAAATCAATCCAATAGGGCGACGTACGAGTATTTATGATAAAGATTTTGCCGTTGCTGGTTCTGGTTCTGTGATGTAGAATGGTCTGCCTCCTAGAGCCAGAGATATGGATGGCGTGTGCAGCTTTAGGAAACACTTAAAGACAATCCTTTTTGTGAGGTTTTATCAAAATGTATAAGTGAGAGGAGAGTTTGCTCTCTAAATGGCGCCATGCAAATTGTCCTTTAATTACTATTATCATCTAGCAATTATTTTTGTAAACAATTCTAGTCTAGGTAGTCTCCTGATATATAACATGGACAATACCGTAGATAGTGAAAATATGCATGAATTGATTTATGATGGAAATTCTGAAGTCTCGTCATCAATGTCCAATAAGGTGTTCATTTTGAAGATTTTGACATATGAACCTTGGTGATTTTGAAGATTTTGACATATGAACCTTGGTGATTTTGAAGATTTTGACATATGAACCTTGGTGATTTTGAAGATTTTGACATATGAACCTTGGTGATTTTGACATATGAATCTGGAGACCAACTACAGTCTCCGGGTCTAAAAAGAATAAGAAATTTGCAGGATCCTCCAAACAGGTTGTCGGGAGGATCCTGCAAAAATGCAAAGTACGTGATAAGCACGAGAAGAGAAGTGAGACCCGGTACATATGCAAAGTGTGTGATGTAACATAGCTCTCCATAAAGGGAAATGTTGGCAAAATTACCATACTAAACAAAATTATCAAAGTATTTTTAATAAGTTTCATAAAATATTTACTTAGACATAACAATGTTACAAAACCTTTCATAAATATAAGAATTCCTTAAAAATCAGCAGGGCACTGGAAAAGGTTGTCTTAATTTTGATCGGGTCTTTAAGTGTTAAAAGGATTTGATTTATCAGATAACTTATTCTCGCGTATATTACTCTTCAACATATTCGAATTGGTGATTAAGACATATTGAAGAGCGTAGCTATTAGACAATATTCTCTTTGGCCTTCGGGTTAAGAACCACTGGATTAGACACGTAACTCGCAGCAGGTTGTTGAACCTACTATCATCCATACCACACTTGAAGAGGCAATAACTCTCGCACATTTTCTCGGTGCGTGCGAGAATTGCTACCAGATGAACTGTTTTACTGGACTAATACCCTTTTTTGGGTGCCATCGGGAATCGAACCTAAAACCCCTAGCTGGATGTCAAGTGTCTTACCAACTCGACCACGGAGGTCGTCAAACAATGTGATCATAGAAATAGTGTTCAGGACTTGAACCCCTTGTAGATATGCGCTTATTTCTCTCGACATCGTATTTTTACATAAAGCATTAAATTATAGAGCCAACTGGACTGCTCCCTTGGAAAAATAAATCTTTATGTTATTAGATTACCTTCAGAAGCACGGATTATATGTTTCATAAGGAATGCTTATGGAAATTCTGTTACGTTAAAAACTTCTACCGATTTAATGTAAATTTAAACACAAAATTGCACCTAGTGTTCGTGGATGGTGATTTTCGATATTTTCTGCTCTCTCGTGTCGTAGAACGTTGGTTGTTCTCTATCAAAGTCTTGATTTGATCGTTACCAGTGGAAATCGGTCTTCCGGAGGCGGCCAACATCTGAATGGTTGAATTAAAATAGGCATTAAGTACCAAAAAAAAAAACAAAAAAAAACTAAGTATGCAGTTTCGTTCTATATGTCATATATAATGAAACTGCACACATAGTTTTTTTGTTTTTTTTTTGGTACTTAGTGCCTATTTTAATTCAACCATTCATCTGTCGTAGCCCTTAACAGATTTTTTAACCACGTTTGACCCACATGATCGCTTACTGCATTGTCGCCATACACTAAATTATTTTTTTTTGGTTTTTGCCCGATTTTGGATTATTTTTACATCTGTTGTTTGGACATAACACAGGAACAGTTGAACAATAATAGTACTTAACACATTAAATAAATAAAAATGAAAAATATATCCTTTTATACGGATTATACTAATAAAATATTCCATGATTGATAATAGTAATTATCAATTTATTTTTATAGGAAACATATAGGTATAATCAATTGTGTATCATTATGACTTCTGTGATATGCGAGTATTGATACAACGCAATTTCTCACCAGGAAATCGCAGAAAGTTGATCGGAAAAAATCCCACATGCTCATTAGTCCACTAAATATTGTAATGTATGTAATGATTAAGGAATACATTACATTAAAATAAAAAATAAAACTATCTAAAGTAACTTGGAATTAACGGAAAAAATTTACGATCTTTCTTTACTCAATAATCATATTGAACAAATAAATACACACATTTTAATGTTCATTTAAATTAATAGGGATGTTCTAGCTCCTATAAATCAGCCGTTGCGATATATTTTAAGAATATCCCACAGGAGAAATAAATTATTCCACTGAACTATATTTTTATAAAATTCATAATGAAAAACAGACATTTGAACAATGTCAGTTTACGTAATTCTTTTGAATTGTATTTAAATTTTTAATTCCCATGAACAAAAAACACAAACATCTTTGTTATGTCTAAACCAATGCTTCTGAAAAAAATACAATTTCATTAAAGCTTTGAAATTTACCTCCTTTGTAAGAGAAGTAATTTAATTACAATTAATGTAAAACTCAATGTTTTATTTATTTAAAAAAATATTTTAAATTGAGTTAAGGGCCACTTAAAACATTATATATTTTTCATATTTTCTAGTATTTATTTTCTTTATTCATTTATTAACACTTTTATTGCAAATGCAATCTGGAGAGTTTGTTGCCAGGCGGCAATCTCTTCCAACCAACCAGACAAATGTTAATGAAGCAAATTATTAAAATGATTATCCATCCCCATGAAACACATACGTGAGCATACACCCACAAACCCCACAAAGGCGGGCAATCACCTGAATATTCCTTTTCATATAAAGTGAGATATCATCAAACAAAGGAAAATTAAGGGATGATGGAGAGGAAAGAAAAAATCAGTAATGAAACACGTTATATTACTGACTACAAATTAAGAGTTTTTTCAGTCGCTTCTTAAAATATGCCAAGACGGATCGAGTTTAACATTGGTTTGTAACTGATTCCAGAGTCTCACCGCACGGACAGAAAATGACGACGTAAAAAAAGAAGAGCAGTGAACCGGAACGGCCAATAAACAATATACATATGTTTTAGCGTAGTGCCAGTTCATGATCGGAAAGACGCTGAAAATTTTCGGCGAGATAAGAGGGGGTGGCGTAACAGTTAAGGATATTATACAATAGGGACCGCATGTGAATTTGACGTCTATTTCTCACGTTCAAATTCAGTTTAATGAAGACGCTGGCTGTAATTTGTCCAGTAATATTTAAAAAAAAATATATGCAAAGAAAATGCGTGATGGAAAATCATTGTCAATGTCACCCAATGTATGAGTATATTAAGATTAGAAGATAAAAATTATACTATGAATAAAAACAAATAAAACTTAATTCTGGGTTCTAACGGGATAAAAACAAATAAAATTAAATTCTGAATTCCAATTGAACCTATACTCCCAGGCTGGAAAACAAGAATATAGTATTACCAAAAAGGCCACGTAAGTTGCCAGGGAGGGGTTTCAAATCTACATTTTGAACTTCCATTAGGAAGTTTTTTGACTCAAAACCAGCGCCGAGTTACGATAGCTCTCGCGTTGTCTGGTATTTTTTTCCGCCATTTTCCTTATTTTTAACCCCTTAGAATATTAATGAATTATTAAACAGGCTTTATTTTTTTTTGTCTGGGGTTTGCATAAAATTATCTTAATTTTGTTAGATACTATATCTTATGCTGCTTTTAAATTTTAATCCGTTTTCCCTGTCACGTAATTATTTTTCGCAATTGGAGTTTTTTCATTTTTTATTTTTTTAACTTGGAAATATTACACTAAAAACTCAAAATGTTTACTTCAAAAACATAAATAATATATAATATAAGTAGACACCTACATTTTACAACGTCACGCCGTTAACTAACTTAGATACTTTTTTTCATCGAATGAGCTTTTGATGGTTTTTTACTACAAACAGTATCGGATGCTGAGTCTCTTTTCAAACATCAGCAATTATCTGCCATCATATTCACATTCTAGCGTCTCTGGTACCTTTTTTCATATATTTTATATCCTGATGGAATCGGTCTGCTTATTCTTATCTTATAACCACTAGATTTTCCAGAAAATAGTCAAGGTGGGAGTGCAAGAAACGCATTCTTAAACTCGTGCTGTAACCAAAGGCCTTAAACTTTTCCAACACATTTTCGACGATAGCAATTTAATTGGAATCTTTATTTTTTCCCTTAGAAATATTGAATAGCATTTTCGATTCTAATCAATTTTTTTAATATTATAGTTATTTTTTCTTAAAATTGTTCATATTTTATTAATCGTTGTACATCTGGTCCGACAAAAATTCCTTCTTTAATTTTAGCTTCTAATAAAGAAGGAAATTCGGTTGTCTGGTATTTGGAATATTCACCATTCTTATCTAATGCCTCGTCAAATTACTTTATTAATCTTAACTTGATGCGCACGGGTGGTAAAATAACTCTCATGGGATTCCCGCGATTAGTACAAATAATATGTTTAGATCCTGGAATTAAGTTTTCCCTTGCAAGCCATTCATTTTTAATCCAGTTCTAATCACAGGCTCTGCTATCCCATTCGCAGTTAAAATAGCCTAATATTGTGTTTTGTTGCCCTAATTTTGTGCTCAAGATTTTGAAATCTTAAAAAATTTGCTAGTTTTATTCTTATATTTATTTTATTAAAAAGAAAGTCTAAATTATCGTAGGTTTTTTTTAATGAACTGAGTAGACAACTGGTATTGAACTAAAATTATTACCATTATGCAAAAGAACTCCTTCCAAGCTTCTTTTACTAGAATCAATAAATACTCGTATACTCCACTAGGATGAATTGTGAACAATGGAAGATAAACGCATTTTAATTCAAGGAATGTATTTACAAAAGACAAGTGATTCTTCTTGTAAAAAAATAAATATTTTTTCTCGATTTACATGTGTACTATGAAAAAGACGTTTCTTGAGCAAGTAAATTTGTATCTTTGAACCTCGACCCCAAAACTTGTGAAACATCCTTCGGTAAGTTTACTGTGTAAACATTTGTGGTTCTTTAGTGTTTAATCTTCATTGTATAATAATCTTCATTTAAATGTAATTCGACTTTCGGCTTCACTGACATGGAGCTGTTACAGGAAGCTCAGGTCCATGAGGTTTAGTCGCAAAGAGAACCATCGGATATAATATTTCTGTTTTATTCTTAGTACCTTTCACCGTAGTAAGGCAAAATAGCAACCTCTCCATGGCTTATTGATTTACGCCATGCCATTGGAATAGCAAATGTAAGGGAACTTTTTTACCTTGAACCATTTTCTTTATTGTTCAACACACATGTGGAAACCTTGATGTGGGGTCCATGTTTTGTCTTGATCTCAATTTTTTTTTTAGCGAAATAGGCCAAAACTGACTTTTTCATCACATCTATATTGCAAGCTTTTTTTCACAGCAAAACTTCCACATATGTAGCAAAAAATATCTGGGCTATGAATGAAGGCTCTTGAGGACAGGGTGAATTTAAAAAATGCAAAACAAAGCAACGTTGTTGTAACGTCGAAAGCAATGATCTAACTGATAAATGACGATACACAGTAATTACTTATATTAACGCCATCTTTTATTTTATTTTGAGTGAAGTCTTGAATTATCTGGAATATTCTTTTGTTAAAATAATGCTAGAAAAAGCCAGAATCTTCAAAATAACAGATGCACTGAATATTTTTTTACTATTTGTTAACAAACTCAACACGGGCAATTCTAAAATGTGTACCTATATGTTAACAAACTCAACACGGGCAATTCTAAAATGTGTACCTATATGATAGAGAAAAACGGATTAGATATTCGTAATCAGAATACCAGCATTACTATAAAACACACCAAATTTTGCAAACCCCAAAATCAATGTTGGCCCGTGTTATTTGTAACAGATTTTTAGACTTTTGAACAGTTCGCACAGATCCTATATTAATAAATTATATTCATTCATACGTAAGTGCCCTTCAACTTATCCAAATTGACGTTTCAGACATATTAAAGTGCGTGGATGGGAGACATTATCTTTGACTCTATTATTGGGATCTTTGGGCTTGGAGTAGACTCGAAAATCATTATTCGTAATCGCACACGTTTAGCGCGTGGGAGAATTGTTACCAGAAGAATTCTTTTACCAGAAGAACTCTTACCTGACTGGGTCACTATACAGTTGGAAAGTGAACCCGAAACTCCCGAATGGAAGTCAAACGTCTTACTAACTACGTTACGGATTATAAAATGTGTATTTTAAAACACATTTCAAAAGGCCTGTAAATTAAATTGTTTATTGAAATCCAATCAGGATTCAAAACCAAAAAGGTAAATATTAAAAAATATAACCTATTTTTATCATAAATATCTGAGTTTGACCTATCAAAACATTTATTTTTTTCATAATTATAAATGAGTGCATACAAATAGACGATACATTTATTAAAATTGTATACAGCAAATAAAATTTAAAATCACGTTCATTTCACAACATTGTTAAGATTATAATATTTATAATGTGATTCGTATTCTTAAGTAAACATTGATTCACTCAAAGAGTTCATCTAGAGCAAAGCGACATTTTGATTAGTAAACTTGCCTCTTCCATCGAATCTTTCATACGACCCTCATTAATCTTCGTCAGTTTGTTGAACTTCTATATTTATTTATTATTTATTTTCGAGGTCGAAAAATAAATTCGGAATTATCAGCAGCTCAAGAACTAAGTATAAGAAGGGGTTTAGAAAATATTAGCTTTTACTTTTAGCGACACTTCCCCTCTCCCTTTTAATGAAAAGCAATGGAAAAATCGTGTTAATGCGGCTGTTGACAACATCCACTTTTAGAAAAGTATCATTTGAGTTACCCTAATACTATTTCCCGATATATTTTCAAAAATACTTATCACTAGTAACCCGTCAGTAATAACTGAAGTAAATAAAAAACTAATATATTTAGAAAATATTTTTGAATTCATTTTAAAAACTCTTTAACGATAACATTTTTTTTATGAAAGTGCGTGGATTCTTTTCAAAGAATGTTCTCTGACAATAATATTAAAAAAATAAAGATGTTTTGAAACATGTTTTGAATATGACATTCTTTGGTAACCGACGTACAAACGACGAAAATTGTAATGTTGATATTCTGTTTAGGAAACTGAAAACTAAAATAACGTTTTTTTTTCATTTTTATTTTTAAATTAGACAACACCAATTGATATACACGAACGTTTATAAAACCAATTTTATGGTGTTTGATAATATTCGAATAAAATGTAAAGCTTTTGAAATATTTATATAATTTCCTCAGTTTTACATCGATATTTAATTTAGAGTATTAAATTAAGTTAATCTACGGCTAAATAATTTTAATAAGTACATTTACAAACATCCCATCACGCTATTTCCCTATCGGGATAGGCAGAAAGGGGAGATCGCCTAATTTTCCTTATCGTGACACACACCTTTCGCCTCTTCTATATCCATACACATATATCTTATCGTACAACTTATACTATATCTCTGACTTTATATATTTAATTCTTTCAAAATATGTTAATATTAAATTGATCCAACAATATTTTCCATGTCTGCCTCTATCACGCCTTTCACTCACATTTGTACTGTTTATTTTTTTATTCATCATTCATTCATTCTATATGTCCAAACCATCTCAGAGTGGTATTCTCCATCTTACTTAAAACATCAGTTTTAAGTTCATATTAGTCCATAATCACTTCATTCTATGTTCTGTCGCATAAATTATTACACAGTGTATTATTCTCAGTGAACGCTCTTCTTCAGCGTTTATTCAGTTTCTTTTAGTTTTTTTTCTACATCCACTTTTCACTTCTATGTATCAAAGTTCATTCTAGAATTTAACTAATTATTTAAGTTGATTCAGAGGATGAAAATCGTATGCATGTATTAAATTGAACTTTTATTGTTTTTCAATATTGTTGTACGAGTGCAACACGTCCGTTGTGTTTTTGCTCTCTAGCATTTTGATAGGTATTCATAATTGTTCTAACCAATCAGGTTGTTTTTATGCTCCCAAAATGTGGAAAACTAGATTTTATGATCTTTACAAGAAGATAACATACAATAAATTAATATTTCAGATCTTTACAGGAAGATGAACGTTGTTTATTTAAAATGAATTTTACACTTCTGAATAAATATGGCACCTGATAGACTTGCGCATTGTTCTCATAACAAAGTAAATCTGTCTGAAGATAGCATCGGAATAGGCGATAGAAACACTTGTCAATTATTGATATAATAAAGTAATTTAGTTATTTATTATTCTAATTCAGATTCTATGGAAGTTAAAATCTATGTAATAAACCTTTGATAAAGTAATGATTTTAAATGTTAATTTTAAATCAATTCAATTTTTGAATAGAAAATAATATGAACTCTATATGCCCTCCATACATGATAAAACTCCGTTGCATAGTTGGTAAGACTCCTCTCTCCCAGCCCGCAGATTGTGGGTTCGATTCCCGTTGGAACTCGGATATTTTCTATAAAGCATTCCAATCTGGTTTTAAGGCCTCTTTAACATCTTTCTGGTTAGAGGAAATAGATTGCCACATTGTAGGCCGCCAGGTTATACTGCATAGAACAAAACTGTAATACAATACAATACAAATCAACCGTATATTATGTGTAGTCAGGAACTACAATAAAAGAAGAGCATAACTTAGAGACAACCTGAATATGAGACAGATATACTATTTAAAAATGGAGCTCATTTCAATTGCAAATTGTAAAACCTGAAGCGCCATCACAAAAAAACAAGGAAAAGAAAGAGATACAATGTTTCTCATTCCTTGCCATAGTTTTATCCTTTCGAGGAGTCCTTTACTTACTCAGCAATCAAATGCACGAACAATTTTTTTTTGATCTCGCAAATTTATAATAAATACAGTCTTTTCCATGTTTACGTTTCACTCCCATACTCCAAAGTTAGTACTAAAATACTATTGTTGACTATCATCTTCGCAGATTTTTATACAGTCCGATTGGGGTTTTTAGTGGCCTATTAACTTCTTTCTATCAGATTAAATATACCTCGTAACTCTTCCATCATAAACCAAAATAAATCGATGTTATTATTAATTGAAAATTTCTTCCAATTAACCCACGAGATGTTTTTATAAGAAAAGCCCTTTACGTAAATGAAATAGTCTAAACACTATGTTTACTTCTCATTTGATAGAAGACATTCGTGCATCACTATAACGCCAACGTAGTCCGTCGATAGGACACCAAAGAAAATTGGATTTGAAGAATACTCGTATTTTAACATTTTTCAATGTTTTTTAAAAATAAAAGTGAGTTCCCATTTATTTTGGGAAAAATGAGTAAGTATAAATTATTATCATATGAATCAAAACGTAATGAAAAGCAATTTAATTTTCCCCACTAATAATTTAACGGTTGAGTTGACGAATTAAATAAACGTGTTAGGCTCAACGCTTTTATACATTTTATACACAAGACACTTGAAATAATATTCACTTCTAAAGAAGCATTAATTATGTGTTATGAAAGATATTATATTTATACTAAAGAAAATATATTTTAATATTCAAAGCTTTTTTCTGTTTGAAAATGAATTCGGGTTGAATAAATGAAAACAAAATAGATACAATGGAGATTAAATACTGTAAAATATCTTTGGGCTGATATTACCAATAAAACAAATATTACTATTATTTGTCTTGTTATAAATGTATTAATAATTACTTTATTTGGAATGTTCTGTGCATACTTCTTTTAGATTTATTTACTTATTGGCAAAAGAAAATATACAAACAAGTGTCTTTTACATATCCAAGATACAGTTATAAAGCAAAAGATAACAAAAAAGTCTTTTAAAATATTATGCATGAAAATACCAATGTAAATATAATAGAACATGAAAAGTTAAAACATATCAAAAACAAATTAATTGCAATGAATAATATCGGAGTAGGAAAAAAATAAAATATCTCTCTTGAACAGCGAGAATACGAAATTGTAGATAAAATCAACTGTTGCATTCTGATAATTGATGAATTACAACTTACAACTATCGTTAGCTAATCAACGCATCCTCTTTCACACAAAAAGGCACCCGGAGAAATAAATCACCATTTTAAGAAAATTATAGTGATCGTAATGTAAAATTATTGACAAAAATCAATCGTTATTTTGTACATTTCGATTTAAAAAAAAACAATGTACTCGTATATACGAGTATGTTAATTATTGACAAAAAATTACAATTTTTTACATAAAAATAATAAACATATATTAGAGATTAATTAACAAAGCATCCATAGTCAATAAACTGATGTCATGACAAACCAAGTAAAACATTAAGACCAGCGTTAGAATTACAAAATTTTACTGGAGGGCATTCTACACTGCGCAATCCTACACATTTAAATTTTTCTTAATACTTGTAAATATTTTACTTCGGTTGCATTTTTTTTGTTTACAAAATTAACCAAACGCTGTTTTCAATATTTTTTCTGATGGAGATTAAGTTTTCATACAGCGTGGAGTAGTCCACCTCTTACTGTTATAAATATGGGTGGAGTGTGCAGCTGTAGGAAACACTTGAAGACAATCCTTTTTGAGAGGTCTTATTAAAATGTATAATAGTATATGAGCACTTCACACACACACACACACACTACACTATACATTAAGCAGATTGTACTACTTCACATATTGGAAAATCTACAAAGGTTTCTTTGTAGTTAATCTTCTCTTGGTAAGTTTTCTTCGGTTTTCTTACCAAATATGTTTTCCTAAACATATACAGATGCGGGGAAATAGCAGCCACTACATTCAACCTACATGTGTTTTTATTTTGTAATATTTTTAATCAGTCAATAATGGTGGGTTTAAATCCCGAGTAAGAGCGCTCTTGAGAAGAATCTGATCTTTGAACGGCGCTATATAAATTTTCCTCGTATTATTATTATTTTGTAAAATAACAAAACATTAACTTGAGACACCAATATATTTCAACATTTGAACTTTCAATATTTGAATCCTTTTCTTATGACACAATTACATTAAAATAAAATAAAAACATATTAAATACCTTCATTCGCAGGCTTCTTCAGTTTTTCCAGTTCTTGAACCTCAGCATCCTGAAAACAAGTATATGGGCATTTAATTAATGTTCTAACAAAATAAATCACTGTAAAGGAAATTGGTGGGAAAATAGTCAACTTTTTAATTTAACAATTTATTTCAAAATGTATGTTTACAAAACGAACATTAAAATGTGCTGCCTGGGTCAGCACGAAATTAAATAAATGGCAGAGTTTAAATAAATATGATGTCGACTACATACGACTTTCACTTAGTTAAAAATAATTTTCTAAATCCTAGTTCTACGAAAACCTTATATAAATTGCGTGCTAAATTTCATTTCATCATTCGTAATTTCCCACCGAAATGTCCTGAAAAATGTTTCATAATAACAAACTGAAAATGTTTTATAAACAGAACTAGAAACATGAAAACATTACTCCAAAATATAAATTATTTAATATTTATCTAAGTCATTTCAGTGATATAACTACTATGATATATACGATATCAAACAACATTAAATCGGTTGTAAGGAGGTCCGTGTGTTATAATATATTTTATAGTTACAATTTATTGTTGTTTGATATCATTAGAAATAAAATAAGCGTGACTCATAATATATTTATTAAGAAGAAATGAATTTGCTGTTGAACAGTAAAATATAATAATTAAAACGAGAAAGCAGTTTAAAATGAAGGAGAATGCTTGATTCTTCTAACATTTATAATATTTACACTCAATTATTAAATTCACATATTACACACAGTCACTGTATACTATTGAATATGTAAATAATTTTTTTTTTGTTAATAGATCATATAAAGTCCCTAAGATATATACTATATAAGTTTTGTATTTCATTTCATTCAATTTATACATTATTAAAGATTTCCAGTATTTAACTTATGTTAAAAATAACTTCTTTAACAAAAAATCCACGCTCTTTTATAAAAAAATATTGTCAAAAGAACTTATACATTGAGTTCAAAAAATATTTTCAAAATATATTAAAGTTTTTATTTATTTCCGTTCTTATTGACGGGTTATTGCTAGTATTGATTGTCGTTGCTGGGCCTCGTTGTCGAGAATCCAATCTAGTTAGAAAGGGAAGCTGTGCCATGGAGTTTTGTTTCTTCCTTTTTTTCTCCTCTTTCATTGAATGAGTCTTTACCAGCATATTCAACGGCCACAATACAGTACTGGATCCAATGTTACACCGAAGGGAGATGATCGGAAGACACCGGCATGTTTTTTCGTTTTTTTTTTCTTGAAAGAATTTATATGACCGAAGACAAAGGTATCCTTACACCCCCAAATACTAGATGGGAAAAATGATTGTGTATTTCGAGGGTAGTAGGATAGCCGGGGTTTGAACCGGCGACCTTCTGCACAGAAGTCCAATGCGTTAACGTGCGCCCATGCACATGCTAGTATTGATGTATAAAACATAAATGAAAATAATATAAACTGAGTTAAATTTTAATAATTTATTTTTAAAAAGGACACGTGTTCAAGGTATTCTATTATATATTCAATGCTCTACTTGTTATCGTATCCTTGTTAAACCTTTTCTTTTGTGAAGCTTTGAAGGCATTATATCTATAATTCTTAGTAAATAAATAATGTAGCAATGTATCTCTACTCTTTTTATACGTAGCTTCGTTTAATACGTGAGCATAATATTAAGAAATTTGTCTCCGCTCTTATAAAAGGTTGTAACGTATTTGCAAGTATAATCACGTAAATAATAATCAAATTTTCACTTAAACTAGGTAACATTTTACATAATTGGAAAACCGAATTAACATTATAGATAGGGAATCCAAGAAAAATAAAGCGTAGATTATTAAATATTTACTTTCTTTTATAAATAATTTCTTACGACTAAATAAAAATTGTTTTCTGAGACAAATATATAATTGTCCATACACATATCTTTTGTTTCATTTTATTTGCAAAAAATCGTTCCTAATATACTCATATGTTCCACGTAAAAATAATATTGTTATCTAAAATATATTTAGCTAAAATTATATAAAGGATTGTCTTGTATTTAATATTAAATTAGATAATAGAAGAGAAAAAACTAGCAAAATCAATTAAATGAAAAAAAAACGTATAATATGGCCAATTAAAAGAAATTATCTCGCACTAGACGAGATAATTCGTATGATTTATCTACCTTCGATTAACTGATTCCGTTAATCACATCAAGTAGTAGTCATTATTTATACTCACTTTGTAGTGTTGTAAAATCTATGTTGAAAAAGTCACGCTGCTACTATTACTTTTAAATTTAAAGTAGTATGCTACTCAACAAACCAAAGTCTTCTGCTTATCGTGTCATAGACCTTAAATTATTTCCTCCCAGAATTTTGTCACCTGGACAACACTGAGCGTTCCATGAATCAAGTCGTCCTTTCAGTGTAAAACACTCGGGCACTGCCGCAATTGTCACATGGACTGCTGCTCATAGTGAATAGATAGTCGACTCATCAAGCAACATTTTCCTTTTTGACATGTCTTTGATTATTCCCAATTCCTGGTCGGAGTTTGTCAAGAGATTTTCAGGTCCTCCAGGGTAGTTCGGAGCTAGGTGGTAATGCCCTTATAGGCAAAATACAGTCACTGAGGGATGATATTCCTCTCCACTTGTGAATCCTAGCAATAGTAGATAGTTGTTCCAGAGGCTATGGGCCTTTATAAAACGGCCTATATTTGGACCTAGGGGCGGGGGGGGATGGTAGTTATACAAAGGATAGCTGTGTTCATCCAGTTCATTGGACCTCTAATCACTGTTTCTAACGTATCTCCTGGTTGTTGGAAAAGCAATCCAGGCAATTATGTGTACCTTATTTAATATCTCATTCAGGGATATATCCAGCTGACTAACGTGACTTGGTCTGTTCCAGACACGACAAGCGTATTCACCTGCCGAGTAGCACAAGACACGTCTTGAAATTCTAAAGACATGAAGTTATGCACCCCAAGCATTCAATAATCTTAGTAATAATTCAAAGGAAAAAGTAGTAATGGATTTATTTTACAGCTGCACTGAGAATGATGCGCGTTAATTTTACCGCGTAACATCACTGATGTTTGGTGCATCAAGCTAAATACCTAAAAATAACACGATACAAAGGATGATGATAAAAAATATATTGGATTATACGTTTTTAACATTTCGAGGCTCGTTAGTATACTAAAGTTGTAGAGTTATAATAATAAAACAATTTATATATTGCTGTTTCGAGAGCAGACTGTCCTCCATGGTACTCTAACATAAGACTATGCGAGACTCGAATCCACTATTACTGAGAAGTTAAAAATATTACAAAAAAAATCAAGTTGAGTGTAATCATAGGAAGGTGGTGGCTACGGCCACTAGATTGTGCACCTTCTCGTATCGGTATATGTTTAGAAAAATAAATAATATGTTTGGATCAATTCAAATGTTTTAACTTCCGAACGCAAATTGTTTAAATCGGTATTACAGTTAGTCATAAAAGTTATGTTTTCTTATATGCTCGCTTATAGTTGACAAAACTATATCAACAGGGAAGAATTTTCCTCTCAAATATTATTAAAGTATTTTCAAATGATAAATGACAAGTTCTGAATAATAAAATTATACTCGTATATATCAAAAACTAATTTATACGAAAAACAATATTTGCCCCACATCAACACAAGCTAGAGTATTATCCACTAAAATAAACGAGCTGTTATTTAACACAGAAATTTTTCATTAACACGCCTTAAAATTACATAATTGGTATATTATTTTTAAAAAGTCGAATATATCAGCGATTAAATATAATTTGACATGCGTGAAAACTTAAATATTTAAAATAAAATGTGTTTTTTAATTTATTAAAATAACGTACGAGTAATTACAATATGTTCCTAATGAGATTTTTTTTTAAAACACTTTGTAAATAAAGTGGTATGTATCAATTTATTAATGAAGAAAGACTAACAAAAAATACAGTGCAAATGTGTGTGAAGATGTTGTAGAGGAAGACCAAGAAAACTAAGATAGTAAAAAAAATTAAGAAAATGATATTTAGAAAGTCAAAAAATTGAAGAACCTGTATGAAACGTATCTCTGTCCACTGGCTATCTTGACACTGAAACTTTGTTATTGATATACTCATTCTGTAGAAAACCTATTCATGTAAATATTGATAGTCACAATGAATGAGAGGTGAGGATATGAGGAAAGAATGTAGATTAAAAGAAGATGCGGCGTTTAAGATGAATAAATGAGCGTTGAGACTGTTTGGCTACGTAGAAAGAATGATTGATAAAAGCATAAAAAAATCTTTATTAGTAGTACAGAAAGTAAAGACCTTAAAAAATGTGGTACGACCAAATGAATTAAAGTATGAAGTGGCAGAAGCGAAAGATGTGTGCCAGCATAGAAGTAAGTGGATGTATGTTCTCTTTACCTATACAAATAGTGCTTGTGATAATGGTGATAACAAGCAACCGGTGAAACATAATAATAAAACTGCCATTGTTAAACATCTTTGACCTGCTGGCCAGAACCAGTAGCTTTTAAAAAAATTCCCCAGGGGTTTTCTTAACCAATTCCGTTGGACTTAACATCATACGCTATTATTATGTGTGATTATACGAGTAGATATACGTTATATCTCTCTGGTCAAATGTGAGAAGCAGGATTACCGAAGCTAGTTAAAAAGTGAATAATCAATGTATTGTTCGTCAAAAAAAATTCCGTTTTAAAATACCTTCAAAGATAATTCGATCAATTTTTAGTGGCGTTTGTAAACTGTGCATACATACACGTATAATCACGCCGTGTCCTTTGTAGGTTTGGCAGAGAGAATAGATCTCCATATTTTTCTATCCAAATAACTACTTTCATCTCATACATCTTCCAAATGTCATAGATATTCGTATTTAGCGCATGAGTAAGTCAATTGACTGTTTTCAAACGTTAACCGAATACACGTGTCGTTGCTTCTCCACGTGCTAACTACTGATAAAAATAGTGACATTCAAATGAATTGCAAAAAAATCCATATATTCATGAAAACACTTGGCCCAAAATAATAAGTAAATATTATAGTAAGGGCAAATTTTTCGTTACTAACTTCTATGTGCTGAATGTTTATTATTAGGAAAGGTTCAACGAGTTTTTTATCGTTGTTGATTAAAATTGATTGAGTGATTTTTTTTATTTAATTAATTATTTTTTTATTATATTTTGTTTCAACGTTGTCACGATCATTTTGAAACAAAATATTAAAAACAATAACAAATAAAATTTAACATTGTCATGTAGAAAAAAAACTAGTGTTGGACGAATAACACAACAAAGCAAACCGATAGAATTCAATCGATTCATTCCAGTGAGAACAACTTCTTCACTCCTGTAAGTAGTCGAAGTCACATAAAAATCCACACCATGCCCATATTAATTGGCCAATCCGCGCTGTCTTGATATCCAAAAATTGCACAAATAATTAATTGCAACCATTTCACTATGGAATAAAACATTTTGCCGGGTGAACCTACGACTACCAGAAACAGCTAACATGACAAGCTGAGTTAGTTCCAGACTATTGAAATACGAGCTGACAATATTTCATAATGTTCTTCCATCTGACATGGTTTAAAGACTCGTCATTTAAAAAAACAAACCATAGTTCAACTCAGTTATTGGGACATGCAATTTAATGTTTATCAATCGTAAAAACTTCCGCTTGCGTGATTTCAAGTTTTCCAACATAGACATCGCAGGGTGGTCATTTTATCGAATCGTAATCCAAATTTGTCTAATTGTATCAAAATAAGATTTATTTCAGATCTTGACAGATGACACCAACACGAAGATGGTGTGCGCTCTGGAAGGTCGATTACCACTGATGACGATCAAATAAACGATTTGATCGAGAATAACCTACATTCCACGACACAAAATATTGTGTAGATACTTAAAATATCGAAAAGCTCCGTCTATGAGCGTTTAACGTAATTTTGCGTTTAAATTTGACCTAAAAAATGCAATTACTTTCCGGACAAGCAATCTATTATTATCTGAACGCCACGTTAACGCGTATCGATGATAAAGTATCGCTATTTTTATGATGATATTTATGCAGAGAGAGTTATCGGCGAGTTAGAACGGGAATATCAAAAGAAACGGAGATCTAATAATACTAATAAAACCGTTTAAAAACTTGCAAATACCCATATGAGATCGTCAAAGTTTTATTAAGTTGTAAAAATATTCGTATCTTCTGAAACTAAAAGTTTTATGCGATCGAAAGATAAATATTTACATATATTGAATAAAGATGGGGCTGAAATCTGACAACTTGCATTGCACGAGGCTGAAATCTGACGCTTTGATTGTCGATCAATATTCTAATTTCAACTTTTCTTTTGACAGAAACTAAGATAAAGCGTAATGTAATATTATATATTAAGTCACTGACCAACTTACTAGAGGCAGATGTTTTAGAAAAGTTTTCGGGGTTTTCTTAACTTACTATTAATAATAGAATACAAAGTGAAATAATTAGTGACTGAGAACTTAAGACTGATACGAGTATATTAAGTAGGATGAAAAAGAACACTCTGAGATGGTAAGGGCATATATCATATGTAGAACGAATGAATGAAGAAAGACTAACAAAACAAATATGCCGTGCAAATGTGAGTGTAAGGTACGATAAATATAGATTGAAATGTAAAAAGTCAGAAAAATCATAGGAGTTTTAATATAAGGTGTATGGATACGGATGAACCGAACGATAAAAGTCGTAATGGGAGTCTGGCGCCTGTCCTCTTTGCCTGGATCCACAGGTAAACGACGTGATGGTATGTACGAGTATGTATGTTCATACTCTAGAAAGAAGCACCATAAAATAAATCTAAAGAATGTTTTTTTTTTCTATCATACACTTTTATTGTTTCAACTTCATTATAATTCATCTCCGTGGAATTGATAATATAATAAATATGGTGGAAAAAACGCTCTAAGATGGTAAAAAATCTTCCCTTTTATCAGATTTTCGTGACTCCTGGATCTAATATGTTATTATAAAAATATATTCACTTATTTTGTTAAAAAATGATGTTTGAAATATTTATCAAAATAATAAAGAGTATCGACGATTTTCATGGTGAGAAAAATATTTTCCCAGATCCGCTGACAAAACAAAACACTTTTCCATCGACTACGGAATTATCATTTGTTACGGTCGCTTTAAGTAAATTTTTACGATTTTTTTGCAATTTCTATCTAAAATACCCATCAAAAAGGCTTCCTTTGGAATTTGGGTGGAGTCTTAGGATTCTACGAACCTAGACGCTAGTCTCCCAAAATCAGTAGCGCCAGCATTACATAATTTACATTATATTAATAGTATTTTACTATCTTTAAACTAAAAAACGACAAATTTGTAAGTCAGCTTTGTACGACTACAAGTGCGAACCCGTGTAATTATTTCACAGGTGTAGGAATTCTCATTTATGTTTTTCGTTTCATTATAGTAAATTTATGTCAAAAAAGAATTTATTATTATTGATTAGATTACTATAAATTCCAAGTTTTAGAAAAAGGTGCCAAATCAAAAATTTGCAAAATATCCAAAAACCTAACTACGCCTCTGCTGAGAATGTAAGAAAGGACAAGTAGGATTACAAGACTTTTATTTACGCCGTCCTTGCTTTATTGCATATTATTTAAAAAATACAACTTTTAATCTCGGTTAAAAGGCCACTTACAAGCTTAATATAAATAAATGTTAACCTATTTAAGGTTTCAATATTTGATGCCAATGAAAAAAAATTATCCTAAGGTTACCTTAACAACTTATAAAAAAAACATACCATTTAATTGGAAAGGTCCAGCAACGCAGAAACTGTTGTCGGTTGTCGAAAAATTTCGATTCATTAGTTCTGTTTGGCTCGATAAATTGAAAAATACTATTCCAGTATATTATATTGCCCCCACAATGCTTTGTTGATGAATTTATAAAAAACTTCAAAATTATTTCAAAATAATTGAAGTATAAAAGTGAGATTAAAATTCGCAAAAAAGAGAAAAAGAATAGCAACGTGGTCATGCACTTGACCATTACTATTACCATATCTACAACAACCTGATAATTATTGAAGATTATTTAGCTACATTTTTAAGATCTGTTCTCTCTGCCGTCTTGTGAGAGATCCAACGAATTGAAACTCATATAAAATATTGTTTATAGCATTTTATTATAACTACAAACACAGTGCAACCAGACTTATCACCGTGACACAATATCTCTCAATCTATAAGAAATATGTTTAAAAGCTTTAAGTGAAACAAAAAACTGAAACCATTATTTGGGCTGCCATGGGGAATTGAACCAACAACACGTCGGTGGAAGAAAACGACGAACAAAGGCCGTAAAGATCATATGTGTATACAGAAACTTTTAATCCATTTTGAAAAACTTTTCATAAACCAAATATCTGTCAATT
Source organism: Odontocerum albicorne (assembly GCA_949825065.1). NCBI lineage: Eukaryota > Metazoa > Arthropoda > Insecta > Trichoptera > Odontoceridae > Odontocerum > Odontocerum albicorne. The sequence continues at coordinate 27,277,443 of OX463846.1, forward strand.
TATCATATGAACTTTAATGAATTTTGTCGGCCTCAAAAAATGTTATGGTTAGCGGGCTAGTTAAATATTTTGGAGTCCCGAATTTGATTCCCAGTTCGGCTTTTGAAGAAACTTTTGTTAAAAAAAAAACACTTTCTGATAGTATTTTTTATTTGAATACTAAATAAATTGAAATTAAAATGTATGTCAGAAGGAAATTAACAAACTTCTTGATAAAGTTTGTCAATTATTATTATGATTGTTCCGAGCTTGTTCAATTAATCTATTATATTTGCGAACTCCCTCCATGCGTACGCGACCAATATCAATTGTTTTATTGTAGTCATTAAGTAACCAACAATTTTTGCAGCTCGCCACTCGTTAAGATGCACAGAGGGGGAATCAGTATGGACACTTGATAGACCCTTTAAAATCTTCTTGAACCTAAGCTGGTTTTGGGGTCAATTTTCCTTGACTATATTTCCGCGTATGTATCATGATTTTTCGAATCATTGAGTTTTATAACTTATTGTTGTGTTTTTTTCTTTCATATTATCCTTCAAAATTGGCATTCGGATATATTGAAGAGCGTGGCTGGGAGACTAATGTATTCAACCCTAGTATTCGATCCATTACGTTTAGAGGTACTGCAGTAGGCATGGAAATCACGGTTCATTATTGGACATGTTGGTAACACTACCGCATTTGAAAAGATAACACTCGCACCCGTACTCAGTGCGTGCTAGTATTGTTACCTGACGAACTCTTTTGTCCGACGGGCACCCTTTTTTGGATACCATCGGGAATTGAATCAGAAAACCCCGAGTGGAAGTCAAGCGTCTTACCAACTAATCTACGTAAGTCGTCTTATTAATGTATTTGTTTATCTTTGTTCCTTTTTATACTGATGAACTAAAAATTTACTCACCATTTATGAGAATAAAAATAATGCTTTTCTGGAAATTCCAAGAGTAACTAATGTTATTTGAGCTCACAGGAAGTTTAATGAGAAAGCAAATAGGTAAGTTATATCGCTTAAGTTATTATAACCGTGTCAGGCTAGATTTATGAAACTTATTCACATAATTCTCGACACTACGAGTATACCATACTACGCGTATAAGAGTTTCGTTGTTGTTATCAAAATGCAGCATGTATACGTTTTTTGCTAAATCAACAACGAAGTAAAGTATATGGTTGCACGGTTAAGTCCAATAACACAGAAGGGCATTCAAAGATAATTTTAAGATACTTACGGATCAAAATTTTAGGATGTAGCGTTCTTCGTTTAATATAACCTAAGCATATTTTTATTTTTGGGGGAAAATTACAACGGTATTTCCAAAAATAATATAAGATTTAAACATACTTAATGTACTAAAAAACTATTTAAACATATACAAATGCCACAAAAAACTGGAAAGGAAAGGATTAGTCAATAGAAGTTATGGATAAACGCATTTCATCCTTGAAAAGATATGTAATATTTTTAAGTCGCTGTTTGAAGCAACTCAACGAGGGTGACTCTTACGGCAGCCGTAAGCTTGTTCTAGAATCTAACGACATAGACAGTAAAGTACAGTGTGAAAAGGAGAAGCAAAGAACTATAAATGCCAAAAGGCAATCATTGCTTGAGAGTAGCTCAAGTCTATCATCAACAAGTCAACATTTTCAGAGGGATATTGAGGGACGGCGAGACTGTGTATGATGTTATATAAAGGGGACAATACACGGTCTACTCAACGATTTCTTATGTATTTAAATACATCGATATAATGTGATGTTACAATATTTTCTAAGGTTGAAAATGTGTCTCAAACATACGCTGAAGTTTACAAAACGAACATACAGAACCACAAACGTAAATACAACTGCAATTAGTTCTAAAAATATCAATTCTGATGAAGGTGACATATTTTGTATAGTTCGATACTGTGATGAAATATGATACCAGTTAGACCTAAACATTTGTCACGCAATAAATCGACATCGCTCGTCTTAAAAGGGCATCTTTATGGGAGGAGAAATATGTATTGCGATAATTTACTGGAATAAAAAAGTAATATTTTATTTTGCATTTTAATATAAAATTTGGACTTTTCTTGTATTTCTTTATATTCTTATGACGTTTAAACCTTTTTACAATATGTGTATATGAAATATACGCGTTTATTTAAAAAAATCCAGTGTTCATTGTTATGTTACCCTGATACAATTTATCAATATTCTCCAAATAATTTTGTTAGAAACTTTAGAACCAGTGCATAAATTATCGTTTAAATTTGCCGATTCCCATATATACCTTCATTTCGATGGGTTATATTATAGAAAACTCTGCCAGACAAAAAATACACAAAAGTAATTCACAATTGAAAGCCCGAACATTACAAAAACCTGGATCTCTGCCAATATTCGGGGTATGGATGAAATTTGGAGGAATTTTAATAAAATATTATACTCGTAGATGTATTCATCGGAAAATCTTCTTCTCAAAGAAAATGTTAAGAGAGCAGAGAACTTCTAAAAAGGCATATTTACGTCATCCAACTACAAATTCAAGTCCTTCCCGTTTGATGTGAACAATACGACTTCACAAAGGAATAATTCCACGCCAAGTCTGATAATATTTACGTTTGAAATGCCGCTCCGAGTATCCTTAATAGTCATCGTAATGGACCGTTGGGTCTTTATTACGGTGTCTGACGTCCACTTTCACGATCATATTAAGAAAGCTCGTGTACTTTCAACCTTTTTCTTGTTTTATATTTTGCGTTTTTACATTTCAAGTTTACGAACTCCATAAAAGTATTCACCGCGATAAAAATATCTCAGTTGTTTGGAATGACTTGCGTGAGATGGTATTATTATTTTTAATGCAATATAACCTTTTTAATTTATTAACAATATATTAACGTTTTGGAGTTCGTAGTTTGATGCTGATGAAATGGTTGTGTTAGCGGAGAATGAGAATAAATCACACAGTTTGATACGTAAATTGTATGAGAGATGCGAAGAGAATGATTTGAGAATAATTGTTGCGAAATCCCAAGCCATAGTGATAAAAAAGTGTGAAAGAAAAAGTAAATGCGATATAAGAGCGAGCAATGAAATATTAGACCAAAATAAAGAATTATGATGGTATTTTCTCAGATAGTGCAAAAATACGAGAAAGGTGTGTAGCGATAGGATACAAAGTCAATGAGGCACTAAAACACATACTCGAACTGGACAGTATTTAAACTACTATAATGATAGTCCACAACAGTATTTTGGTGTATGGAAGGGGAAAATACTGAAAGAAGCCGAAGAAATACTGTAGAAATGTGTGAACGAATGTGGCGACGAAAATGTATGATAGAAAACAGAATTGAGTGATTATTGGTGAATGTAAACTTAAGGCATTAAGTAAGATGAAGACGAATACTTTGAGATATTTGGACATGTAGAACAAATGACCACTTGTAAAATTCCGTTTCGTTATAAAATATCTCCTCAAAAGTCTATGAATTTATAAAATACAGTCTATAAACGTCACTCAATAATTTCAAGTGGAACAATGTCTGGAAGTATCTTTTAAAGGGAAATGCTTATTACGAATAACATAATATGTATTATGCACCAAACCACTGACACTGGTATTACTCTTAGTGGTTTAAGAGATATATTGGTTATTACAAATTACTTATGATGTTGAATAATTAATTTCTTGAATCTTCGAAAAGACTTTAGTTTCACTTTGTGGTGCCATGTTTTATGTGTTTTATTTATTTATTTTATTTCTTTTTTCATTGAATGATTCATTTAATGGGACAAGTTAAGAAAACTCGGATGCATTTTGAAGTCACTGCCTCCTGTTAAGACGTCCATATATGCATCTAAATGTTCATTTGAGGAGAATTGTTCTAACTTGGTATGAAGAGGCCTGAGGGCGTTATCTAACAGGTAACATTCAGGCTAAGCAAGCGAACTCCCCAGGTTTGATTCCTAGCGGTTTCACTTTCAATCCTGTTTTACTCCTATATTATTACAATGTACGATATTTTATCGACCATTAAAAAAGGTAGCAATTTATTTAACTTCATTTATTAATTTATTTTTTCAGGTCCTTTGCACACTACAGGTTTCCCTAATTCGTACAAGGACCAAACATAACAAGAACCAAAAAAAGACATGTATTAAACAATTCAAAATTTTAAGACATATTTAATAAGGACAAAAGTAATCATTTATATGTTACACTTAAAACATAACATTTAAATGAAGCCTGTTAAATAATATATCATAAATATGAAATTATTTCAAGTACGAGTATCATACTAATTTTAAGAGATTTTTGCTGAAAGAGCTGAGCGACACATGAAACACGTCTATATGAGGGCACATACGGTTAAAAAGTGTGATTGCTCTACCTACCGGCATTTCCAAAGGCAGGTTGGTTCGACTTATAGGTTGATAGAACAATTTATGGGTGCGTTGTCACAAATAATTATCCGGAACATATGTTACAAACCATGATTGTTCAGGACGGATGGGTTCACTAAATTACCCTGAGCAAACAAAATAATAGTGGACACTTAATCGAAAAAATCTTCCACTCTCTATGAGGTGGAAGTAATTAAGCATTCCCAGTAAGAAGACACTTGGTTAAAGCCAGTTAAATACATACTCTCTCATATAGAGACGACGGAGAAATCTTTTCTGGACCCTTTCTGAACCCTGGCATGAGTGAATACATAATCCTTGCTAGCGCCCGTACTATAGAGCAATATTCCAAATGACCAAAGAATTATATATAATAATATTCTGAGTACGCAGGTATCTGTAAATAGTTTGGTCATATTGTTTGCTTTATTGCAAACTGATTTGATTTGCAAATCAAACGAAACGTCATTTTCAAGTAACTAAGTCCTTTGTTTTATCCGTCATAGACATTTGTTGGTTGACCATTCATAAGACAACGAAAAAAGGCAGTTTTTTATACTCTTACAAATGTAATAACAAAACATTTTGATATGTTAAAGAAGTGTTAGTTACGAATGCTCCATTCATATATATTATTGATATGATCCTGGAGTTTCCTACAGTCATCAACGCTCGATATTTTTAGGAATAATTTAAGATCGTTTGCAAATAGTAAAACATTTGAGTGAGTTATACTCTTTTTCACATCATAGATAAAAAGAAAAGCATTGGCCCTAGATTTGATCCCTGGGAACACCAGGGTAAACATGGAATTGATCAAATTTAAATACCCCATAAGAGACATACTATTTTCAATTTCAAAAATTGTCAGCGAACAACTTTAAAAGAGGTAAATTGCAGCCAAACTTGCTCAATTTTTGAAGAAGTGTGTCATGATTAACTTTATAAAACGCTTTTGCCAAGATTTGTGTTTTTTTATCTAGTGATTTAGCTACATAGTTGATGAATGCAACCAAGTTTGTCTTTGTTGAGAGTTTTGCTCTGAATGCATGTTGTTCATCTATTATTAATGCACCAATTTGAGGGGGGAAATAATAGTAATGCGCAAATTAGAATTTTGAGTGCGCGTAAATGCAACTTGTCACAAAAATTATAGTAAAATTGTAATTTATTCAGTCAATCACTGTTTATTTCACTTAATATAACAATGTAACATACCGGTTCCAAGGTTTTCATTTCATTATCAGGGGACCACAAACAAGAGTCTTATTTATGCTCCCTTGATGATTAGGTGAAAACCTTAAATCCGGTAGGGTTATACCGTTATATTAAGTGGAATAAACACTTTTTCACTAAACAAATTACAATATCTTTAAATCTCCAGTGTTAACGTTTTAACAATAAATAAATGGGAAATAATAAATCTGTTTGGGATAAATAAGTTATCAAAATATTAAAGGCATCTACGAATTTTTACTTTGATACCATAATGTATTTCAAATTTATAACACATAGCCTCCTATCCAGTAGATCTCCTTATATCGGCATAGTTACCGTTTCATATTTAAATATTTTCAAACAGTATTTACAACAGTGCATGCATTCCCCTTTTAAAGAAATTCTTAAAAATTAACAATCGTTATACGTTGCTGAAAACAATAAAAGTCGATTACACGAGTTTAAATGAACACGATTCTCCATTAAAGTTTAATTGAATATTGAAACCTTGTAATATTCAATAGATAATTACGAAACCACATTTTCCATTCAAACAGAATATCATCGCTTCGTTCACTTTATTGTTCCTCATTTTATTCATTTATTCATATGAGTTTTGGAATGTATAAACTCCATATCGTTTGTTCATTTTGGAATGTCAAAACATGTTGAGTGGAAAATAATACCCTGTGTTGACGTACAATATAAAGTTATATACTTTATATACAGTTCTAGATTGTTATTATTTTTCGTTTCAATTTTTTTATTATTTTTCATTTGAATTATATTTTCTAGCGTATAATTTATTACTCTAATTCATAAAATGTTTTCGGATCTACTTTGTGGAAATCAAAAATTAAAAGAACGATACGATTATATTTGCGAATTCAACTATCATAATATTTTATTATCATGGCGATTCTTGATAATAACCACGTTTTAGTGAAATTTTCAAATTAAATTATTTCATATTTATCGTTTATTATTTTAAACAAATATATTATACATAGATAATTTCGGCTTTCTTATTTGATAATCGATTTTTGTATATATTGGGTATCAGGTATAATATGAGAGAAATCAACTCCCAACAATTATTAAAATATATATTTGTAATAAAATTAAAGTTATTTACCCTAGTGACATGTATTTAATCGAATCCCTTCTTTCAATTTTGAGAATCGTAATCACTTTAGTCATCAACCATCCCCCTCGAGCACTAACGTTCTCTTGCCTGATGTAGCACGTCTTGCAAAGGTCATCCCGCTGCTTTTTTTACATGTTTACTCCATCAGATGGTCAATGAACGTGAGTTTTGTTATGTTCCTATTGATGGTTAAGCATAGCATTTCACCCTTCGTTCTATACTGTGGTATACGTCTTGTACGAGGAAATAGTGGGCAAGCGAAGAGTTGGTGTGCAGAAAAAGCGCTATAAGGACAATCTGCGAGAGTCGCCGACTTTATGCGGGGCACCTGAGGACTAGGAGCAGGTGGTTCGGTACCGTGAGGGGTCGAGAGCCATATGTTCTCGATCTGATGGCATCGCAGTGGCTAAACGTGTAAGAAATCGCCGCCTGACAATGCGTCAGCATGTCCCACATGTCAGTGACATCTGCGGGAGGGAATGCGCATCTAGGATCGGCCTGTTTTCTCACATGATATCACATGATCGACATGGAAGAGCAGTTCAAGATTGACGTTGGAATGGAGAAGGGATCCTCGACTACGAAATCCGGCAACGACAACGGTACTTGTACAAGTTCATTTTCTCTAGATGCATCAATAGTGGTGTTGTCACCAAATCCTCGTATTGTAATTCCACCAGTCCACTTATTTAAGGTTTTCCGCATGACACACTTCCAGTATAAATTATGTAGTTTCGGAGATATAATGCATCCCTGTCTTACTCTTCTTTCTGCATTAAACGATTTAGAGATGGCCGCCTCGATCTTGATGCTTATTTGTTCATCCATGCAAATGTTTTGGATCGAATTAAATTTAAAGTGGGTAAAAATAAGTATTTAATTTTTTAACGAATGCCTCTATTCTCGAAGAACTGAGTCCTCCAACTCTTTGAACGTATTACTCGTGGCCAACGAGACAGTTTGGAGAAGCTCACTGGAACCGTGGAAGGACGACGCACAGGAGGAAGAGTCCCAATGCGTTCGACTGGCCAAGTTACTACCCTTACCAACTGTTGTTTGAACTGCGAAGTACAAAGATGGATGGAGAGGAATCGTCAAAGAAGCCACGATGCTCAGTCATGAGCTACATGATAGGATGGATGGACTTTTTAACGAACACTTGTAGAACAAACTATTCGTTTTTAATTATTCATTTTAAATTATTCAATAACTAAAAGAATTTATGTATGAAAATAAACATTTTCTATATTGTATGAAACGTTTTTCATTATGTAAAAAGCGTTTATTTCTTCATGTTTAAAGATCCCCAATATTTTGAAGTAATCGGAGATGACCCACGAAAGAATATTTAAATAGGGTGTAACCAAAATCACCATATAAATGGATTTTGTGAACTTAAATTCATAGTATAGTAAGGACGAATATCTATTAAAACATCGAATCTAAGTTTCAACGACCCTTTTAGAAATGTGTATCATTGTGTAAGTAATACCCTTTTATACTCTATCATCCAAAACTTAGTAATATATCTACATAAAATATTTAGAATTCATTTTTTTAAACTGCAATAAAATTCCACAATATGTATAGGTATACTCGTCATTGTGCATTAAAATTGTGTCCGTCTTCTTAATATTATATGAACCTAAAAAAATTGTGTCCGTCTTCTTAATATTATATGAATCTAAAAAAAAAAACATTTACAAACATCGTTGACAGAGAAGATATTACGCCAAACTTTCCTATCACGATATGCTATTCATATCTCATACAGCTCCTTATATTTATCTTACTCCTCACCTTTTCCAAACGATTGTCAGACCCGCACTCCTCTAGGGCTCCGAATGCTGGACGATGTATACCTCTTACTCTAGGCAACTAGAAACTGCTGAAATGCGCATGCTAAGATGGTCAGCAGGTGTGTCCCTAAGAGACAAAATAAGAAGTTCACGCATTCGTGGAAGCCTGGGTGTTACAGACATCAACAGCAAGATGGAGGAGAGGCGATTGAGATGGTATGGGCACGTTGGACGCAGAGCACCCGATCACATTGTGAACCAGGCAATCTCCATGTATCTTCCTCGAATAACAACCAGAGGAAGACCAAATAATTCATAGGTGGTGCAAAAAGATAACCTGATGCAGAGGCACGGCTTGGGTGACGTAGTCCGGGACAGAAGAGCATACAACCTGAGGACGAGGAGAGCTGACCCCAACAGTCTTCGCAGACAATGAGTTGGGATGGAGTCAGGGAGAGAGAATCACGTTTCACTCCCATACGCCGATGTTGGTAATATTATACTGTTAAGAACCATATCAGATCTCGACATTGTTAAGTATAAATATTTATTTTAGTTCCCCGTCGACCCTGTTTCCTATTGCAGCTCGCCGTTCAACATTTCCTTCCATCTTTCCAGCGACACCTAAACAGCAGAATTAATTAATTCGTTCTAATTATGCATTTTTAACCCAATGAAATTTACTCTTAGTAAATATTGAACAGAAATTTTGTTAAGGAATCAAATCAAATGAAAACTCACAAATATTCCCCCATCTTATACAAAATGTCAAATCAATAGAAATATTCAGCAATATTTTAATTCACACACTTTTTACTACGTATAAACATCTATACTAAAATTCAATAAAATAATTCAATGACAGCAAATAAAAATATATGCAAAAAATAAAGATTTTGCTTTATTCGAATGTCTCGAAAGTGTACTTATGACCATTTGACCTTTTGCTTTTGATATCTGATATGGCATCAGTATACGAACTGTCTGGGTATACTTGGAAAGCTCTGAATAGACTACGAATAGGGATGACTATATACGAATACAAGGTAAATATGCAGAGATGGAGTTTCTTGAACGAGATTAGCATTGAATGCGGTTGTCAGGCTATACAGGACTCACAACACATGCTAACTTCTCTGAAAATCAGGGCACACACTCGGTCGTCGTCATACACTACATATTAAAAAAAATATGTATACTCGTAGGGTATGGTGACGATACAGCAAAGGAACAACATATGTTGTTTTTTCAGTTTCAGAAAAGAAAAAATGCGACGCAAACCAAAAACAGGAATGTAGTCTATGGTGACGATACAGTAAGCGATTGTATGTGTTAAATGTAGTTTAAAAAATCTTAATGGTGATACGACACTCGAAGATGGTGTTCACTCTGGAAGGCCGGTTACCATTGATGTTGACCAAAATAAGACTTTGATCGAGAATAACTAGCGTCCTGTGACAAAAAAGATTGCTGAGATACTGAAAATATAGAGCACCTGTTTAATGTTAATGATAGAGCGAACTCTATAGCTTTCTACTGGAAACATATGGCATATTTAACAATTTATAATTCCGGGGGTTTTAAAAAAATGCCTCGTTATTTTCTAAACAAACTCCAATTTATGCGTCATTATCAGATTTATCTTGCGTTATTATCAGATTGTAATAATCTTGAAATCTTTATTTCTATTTGAATGTCAGCTAGTACTCTGATGAATACTAGATCAAGTTTGGAATATTCTACTTTCAAACACCTTATTGTATGTAAAATTATGTGGCATTTTTGAGTTGCCTTTTATACTCGTACATTAAACAAAACAGTTCTCTTGAGGATGAGGGCTTGTGTTATCTCCCCTTAGTAAGTGCGATGTTCCGCAGACCATGAATCATATCGTTGACGAGTGCCCGCTGTACGCGTTCCCAGGTGGAATGTGACAAAATATCTCACGAAGCGATGGTGTAGCCAGGAGAGAAGCTTATTCCTTTGTAGTGTAGAGATCCCGTCCAAGAGAAAAAAATCTCTCATGATCTAATATTGAATAATAAATAAGATATATCAAAGACGAAAAAGGAAGCCTACATTATTTTTTTAAACTAAAAACTCATCAATAATATTGAAAACTGTAATGAAATAAATACGAAGAATTTCAATTACATATTTGAGTTTTATTTGTTAAACGTTAAATTCTTAGTGTGAAATCCGTTTCTTATTTGTCTTTTTACTTTTTCCTCTATCCAATAAACTCCACCTTATACGCATTCATTAAACTTACTTACTTCTTATCGTAAAGGTAAATTAAAACATCACGGTATTTTTTTAACTCAGATCTTTTAGAAAATTTATTCAACGATCACGATTTTTAAACATTAAAAACGCCTGCTTGTGTTTCCTTTTAGAATAATTTGATATGATTTTATTGCAAAATTTGTACTTTGTATTTTTAAACAATAAATCAGAAATGGGCACAAGCCTTGAAAGGAGCTTACTTAGGAGTGTACAGTATAGTCCCTTTTTCAGGAGAGAGAGAGAGAGAGAGAGAAATATTAAAGAGGGGGAGGGCGAAAATAAAATAATTTTGTTTTTTAAAACAGTATAAAAATTACAACGAATTTAACCACAATAATTAAAAATTCTCTTTGAGAGGTGAATCAAGAATTTAAGTAGAATTAACTGGATTAGGGCTACTTATATGACAGAGTTAACATCAAGCTCTTAGGGTTAAGCGTAACTAAGCCTATATTAAAATAATCCTCTCGTTATAACTTGTGATTATAAACAAAACTTTGTGAATTAAAAACAGTGAATTACTGCAGAGCTAAATAATAACGTCTGTCAAGCGAATTCCTAATATTAATGAATAAAGTAAGATTGACCAAAATGTATTTTCAGAAGATATGTCTAAAGGGCACGCTATAAATGGTGGGTGTTTCTTGTTCTACTCCGATTCACATGTTTAACAGGAATATTTATGCATCTGTCTCGATATTTATTCATCTGTCCCGAGGACCTGCCTGGGTCGAAGGGCAACAATTAGCTGTGAGAAAAGTGAGGTCATCAGATAACTGACGACAACAATTACTTTGGTCCTCGGTCTATTTTTTTTACGTTGATACCACGGTTGGAGTGTACACGCCTTGCATAAAGGAGATTTTAATTATTCGGACTGTCTGATAATACATTCATTCCCTAGATCATTGGAGAAGATTTATCGGGCTACTTCTGTAACTTTATCATGGATGAGAAACTTAAACATCCGACTATGAGATAGAACCCATACAGGAAAAAAAAATAACAAAATATAAATAAGCACAAATATTCTAGGTCGGAACACTTAATAACGCTATGAAAGAATTGATATTTCCGATTTAATTTTCAATTTTGGTTCTTTGTATTCTCCTCACTTAATTAAATATACGAGTACCATGAAATGAAAAATGTAGACGATGTACAACGCATTTAAACAAAAAAAAATAGTAACTATAAGAAAAATCAAAAGTATGTAACATTGAAATTCCAGTTTGATTGAGTTTTTTTTTTATTTGATACATGATACACCTGGCGGCAATCTCTTCCACCCAATTTCTCGAGGCTTATCTTGAATACGATAATTTGTTTTAATCTTTGAGAGATTTTACATATTTCTTTTAAATTCAAGTCAAATAATTGAGTAATCTCAAAACTATAATGGTGAAACTAGAGTTAAACAATTCTTTCAAGAGTAAAGAATGGAAACAATTGAAAATTAGATTGAAAGAATTCTCTAAGTAATGTCATATTTTTTTCAATTCTCTCTTAAATTTAAATAAAGACTATGAACATCTGATAACTTTTTGAAGTTTATTCCAGTCACACCAAGTGAATTGCTAGAGATGTGTGAAATGGGATGTAGTGGGTTGGTATGTAAATGAGTCTCTCATCGTCCGATCGAAGAGAATGACAGTTTTCTGAAAGAAAGTGGATTTTTCACGGATATATGAAGGAGTATTGAGATCGTTAAACAAGCAAAATAATCTCTAAAGAACTTTAAGTCTTTCACTGCCTGATTTTAAGCCACGGACTTTAATATGAGTATGACCACCTGTCAACATAGTTCCTGAAGTTAAATATGAATCGGACGCTAACGTTTTGGTGTCTTCTCCAACTTATCCAACATCGCCTTGTTAGCATTCAAATGGCATACGTCACTGTAATCAAGTAATATAAACATGGGGCAGTACAATTCGATTTAAAGCAGGTAGAACATTTTGAATCATATCAAGAGAATCTCACCTAACTAAATCAGTTGAATAAAATAAACAAGTTTTTTTTTATTTTAAACACTGACATTTGGAACTTTGCCGCTAGACCAGAATACTAATTAAAAAAGCAGAAGATTTGAGAGAAATGTAATTGTTTTTTTATATATCAGCTCCTTGATTTAAATATTATAATAAAGCAGTACAAAATTATTTTACCAAACATTTTGACGTTTTTTTCGTCGACAAGGGCAGAATATTTGACAGCGGAAATTATTTAGTAAAATTATAAACTTGGAACTAAAATTCAATAACCTTTTAATGTTTTATGTGAAAGATGTTTCAGTGATGATTATGGTTTTTTAATATGCCTATACGGTAAATAATTAAGAATTGAACATCATTAAAAAGCATAAAATCGGTTGTACTTACGTCCGTTCGTAACAATATAGTATGTGCTGTCATAATTATGGTTTAATAGTTATTATTTTTATTAATGTCATACTAGGAACAATTTTATTTTTCAAGTATTATTTGGCAGTTGTCACTTCTTGATACGATTATAAGACATACAATAACAATGGAAAATAATGTATTTGATTTTACTGTCGAACAGAAAGCTATAAATATTTAAAGCAGATTCTTCTAACATTTATAACATTAACAGTCAATGATTAGATGCACATATCACTCTCACTAACTATATACTGCTGATATGTAAATAAATTTATTTATTTGTTAATAGTTTATGTAAAGTTTTCTGTTACTAAGATATAAACTCTGTTCAGAGTTTCGTTTCATTAAAATTATACATTTTAAAATATTAACAGTTTCATTTCGGCAACGTATTATACTCATCAATTTTGTTGAAAATTGCCTTAAACTGTAAGTTTTAAATTGTTTCTAAAAAAATTGTTTTATTTCAAGTACAATTATGTGTGTGTCAAAATGATAATAAATGTGCAAAAGGAGCTGAAAATACTAATTGAAAAAGACGATTAGGCCAATTACAACAAGCATGGGAGACTTAAGAAAAGTAGCGTACAATGTCAACATTAAGTAGTACAAAGGACAGCCTCATATTGAAAAAAAAAATACCTTCGTCATTATTGACAGGTTAATAATAGCTTCTAAATTATAATGGTACAATGTTTTGTAAATTGAAACTTAGATATCAATATCGTCAAAATGACCATTTATAATTCTACGACATGTTGTTCTTGATTTATTGTATAAAGGTTGATTTTAAATTTTTATAAATGTTGATTATTTATTTTAATAAAAGTTTATTATCTCGATTTTACTATATCAGTCATGGTTGATTATTTCCCTTTTCAATAGGTATAAAACAAATTTGTCAATTTATTTAAATATACAATACTTATAGTGAGAAATTCCCCTTGATTTGCTCCAATTTTAAATTTATTTAATGATTTAACCTAAAATAAAAATAAAAAAGCTAGAATAGCTATTTTATTCAATCAAACCGAAAACGAAAGGATTCCTGATATTTCATAATGAAATTATTTAAATCGACTCATTGGATTTATCTAAAATGTATGTTTATACAATAGATTAAGAACGACTGTCAAGTTAAATTATTATTAAATTATGAACCCATATTATTTTTATAAACAATTACTGAAAATAGGACGAACATTTTATTTGGAGAATATTTCATGGCAATAGTATTATATAATACATATCATTACGCTATGTCCTTTGTGAGGTAGGCAGAGAGAACGAATCTCTATATTTTTCTAAGTACGCAACTTTCGCCTCCTCCACATTAATACATTAAGTCACGCACAATCTTACATTATTCATATTTCTTTACTTACCTTCTATCAAAATCTGGTCCACTTGATCAAGCCACGTTTTGTTCGGTCTACCTCTTTCACACATACCTTTTACATTTGACACGTATACTTGCTTAGTCATTTATTCTCCCCACATGTCTAAACTATCTTGACATTCTTCACCTTACTTAAAACAACCATTTTATCCATGCATTTATTTTTGGTGTCTTCATTCTACCTTTTTTTGAACATATTTACACTCCGCAATATCTTATTGCACGCATCCTCAGCTTTAACCTTACTTCCATCCTTCTGCCAAAGTCCAACCTTCATAGTAAGTACCAACATATTATTATGTATTATTATTTTTTGCTACTTTTGATATGGCGTGGTCGTTGTATGTTGCAATTATAAAATGTATATGTAATTTGTTTACAAAAACAATAATTATTTTATTTAATTATATATTAAATAAAACAAATAAGAATCATTGTATGCATTAAAAAAATCATTTACTTCGAGAGAACAACATTCATGTTTTAAATTCAATAAAAGACATGAACTACGTAAGGTTTGGAAAACGCTGTGTTCAGAAAAATGGGGGACCCAAAAGTTAACTTTTTCAAATCTATAAACATTTTTTCCCGACAAAACACCTCACTTGCTGGAAAAAAATTATCTCAGTATTATCTGATACAAAAAGGATCCATTGACTTGAAATATATTTATCAAATAAAAGAGTCTTCCATTTTTCTCTATTTATCTCATTTGTTTTGAATACTAAATTCACTATTTGGTGCTTTATCCCATTTTATCACATTTACAAAGCTATATACTCGTAGATATAAGCTGGACGAACGTATTAAGACATAGATACAATTATTTGAAACACTCATCATCATCATGTTTCTATTTGGACAGGTAGAGTGAATAGATCTCCAGTTCATTATATTCTGGCACACATCTTAGTCTTCTGTCATAAAGGCTTTTCTCTCTTCCCTCTTTCAGAATTTGATTGATTTGGACGTGCCACTATAATTATTTGTACTCCAGTGGCGATCATTCAAAGCCATAAACATTTATAAATCCTGAGTTTATTTTACATGTATTTTATATATTAGCTTCTTAAGATATTTTTGCTTAAGTCTCGGATGATTAATTAAGTTAAACATTATTCCTTCTTCTTCATGTGCCGTGTCCAGTCTCTAAAAATTGGCGATCATTCTTGAAAAAATATCTCTGTTTTTGATGCCACGAAACAGCGCCTCAACTGTCTGGAAACATGTCCATGTAGCGTAACCAAGACAGGCGTTTTCTACCGATTCGTAGTCGACCCTTAAATATTCGTGTCGATTTTGCCCATCAATATTAATTTTAGGAAGTTGTATTTTTCTCCTCTCAATATATGACTCATATATGCAATATTTTATGGTATCAAAGAGGTTTTTTTAACGTTATTCCATGTTATGGCATTTATATGATCAAATTGCGAGTTCTATTTGTACAATAACTTCAATGAAACACTTAAAAAAACTTCTTATGGAACGTTATTGGAAATGTTAAAATTTTGGCAAATGTATTCTGAATTTATCATCTAAAATACTAATGAGGCAAAGTACTCCGCTCTTCAAATTGTATTTTTTTTAGCAAGAAAGATAACTTTATTGATATAAAACTTATAAAAGTCGACTGCATCTAGCGTCTTTAGAAATCGAAGAAAAAGATTAATGTAAAAAATGTCAATATCTCCCTAAAAACAGAAAAAGAAATCACTATTTATATATGCGTTACTTTAGATTTTTAATGTTAGACAAAGCATTTTTCCATATAAAAATAAAAACATGCCATTTATCTGACTGGATAGGCAAAGAGATTACTATTAATAAAGCTTCATTCATAAAGTCTTTTCTACATCTTCATAAAGCTCTAGCGGATTCTCCGACTCACTTATTTTCTTTTATGTATTAGATATTTATCAAAAGATTATTTCTAATTATGTTTCGGGAGTGAACTTACTATTAAGATAGTTACTGCTAGCGATGTCTTGAACAATTTGTAAACCATACAGAATTCCGGAGTATTTAGTTTGAAGGATGAAATGTCGGCTGTTTGGAGCCAGTATCCTTCCTCTTTTCCTCTATGACTGAATCTTGACATATTACCAAGGTCCAAGAGAGAAGACTTCTCAGTTTTTAAAATACATGCCTTACGAGGCTAATGGGTGTCAGGTTGAAGATTACGTGAAGAATAAAACGGTACATCTTCCGACATAGCAGCAGCCAATAACAACCCCAATAAGGTGAGGAGATAGTTATGTCACGTATTGAGAATGCCACCTGGTAGCTAGCCAAGAGCTGTGTTGTTTTATCATCCACAAGGAACTATAATCTGATACCCATTATACTATACAGTAAACGGTATTATGATAGAGAAATTCAAATTTTGTTCCTGACTAGGAAGAACGGGGAGTACCGGACTATAGACCGAGGCGTTTTATGGCATTACTTTCTTCCTGATGGAATGCACATAGATAGGGTGATGATGATGATAAATTGTATATTTGATAATTGGTGGATTTCAATATTGTATTGGGTGCATAAGTTGTGCCCGTTTTTTTTCAAATGAAGAGAACAAGAGGACACAACAAAAAAAATTACAACAAATTAGTCAATAATGTATTCTCCTTCATTATTTTACGACAAATTAGTAAATAATGTATTTTTCATTATTTACAGCCTCTTGCCAACGTTCTACAACTTTTTCAATGCCTGTGCGATAAAAACCATCCGGACTTGACTCGAGGAATTCGTCCAACCATGTCGGCAATTCGACGTCATTATTGAAGTAAACGCTGCGCAAATTATTCGAAAGCGACCGGAAAAGGTATAAATCCTACGGCGAGAGGTCTGGAGAATATGGAGAGTGTGGCAGGACTTTCCAGCCCAGCGTTTGAATGGCATTTTTCGTAATGTTGGCGATATGAGGGCGGGCGTTATCGTGTTGCAGAATAACGCCATATTGCCGATCCAGCCTTTTTTGTTGAATTGCAGTGTTGAGCCGCTGCATTTGAAGAATGTATAGCTCCGCGTTGACTGTCTGATTGCGTTCAAGTATCTCGTAGTGGATGACGCCTTGCCAATCCCACCAGATGCGAATCATCGTCTTACGCGGATGCAAACCTTGTTTCGCTCTGGGCGTTGCTTGTTGACCATAACTCACCCATTCTTTCCGTTTCTTCATATTCACATAAAGACACCATTTTTCATCACCAGTAATGATGCGGTAAAGGAACCTTTGCTTGTGGCCATGCGTAGCTCGATGACGCGCGAGCAAACCAGCAGAAATTGTCGAACGTTCATTTTTGTTGTTTTCACTCAAAACATGTGGAACCCAAGTGCCGAACTTCTGGACTTTTCCCATTGATTTAAGATAGCGATATACAGTCATGTGACTACAATTCATCTGCTCAGCCAATTCTACGGTTATTTGAAGGGGATCTTCATGAATAATATGGTTTAAGCGGTCCTCATCGAAGTCCACTGGTCCACTTCCGGAACGCTCCATGTCTTTCAGGTTGAAATTACCGTCTTTGAAACACAAAAACCATCGACGAGCTGTCCTTTCATTCATAGCATTTTCACTGTACACTTCGCAAATATTGCGAGCAGCTTTGGCAGTTTTATTCCCTCGATTGAACGTGAACAGAAGGAGGTGTCGAAAATGCTCACTTTCGTCTACTTGACATTCCATTTTGAAGGCTTGTAATCAAATAAAATAATATATGTAACGTAAAAGCAAACACAATATCTTGTAGAGCGGAAAATTTTCTTTTGACTGAGGTATAACCTTTACCATTTTGTTATACTTTTGGTGCTCATTTTTAAATTTGAAAAAAAACGGACACAACTTAACATATGTTAACACCTAATAGAATTCCTTAATGCTCAGAAATGTATTGTGAGGAGTATTTTTTAATTTTACTAAATCAAAATGGATATAGAGTTCCCGCAAGAACTAGCGGACGCCATTTCAATATAAGTGGCGAGCCTGCCAAATAGGAGAGTCTTAAAATGTCGTTAATTTAGGCCATACGCGTAGCGCGTGGTAAAGTCAATACTAATCACAAAGTTCTGTGTTGTTGTAGAACTAATTTCTCATGGTCAAAAAATAATTATTAGTTATTAGAGGCGGTATCCGGACAGCGTCAAAACATTTGATGTCGAGACCAAATACCGCCCTCTGCACGTGTTCACTCTGTCAACACCTATCCCCACTCCAGAACGAGCCTATAAAAAGGGCGGTTCCGCTTCACGGAGCTCATTCCCCGGGACAGAACCAAGTGCCACTAGGTTCACGCCCGTTTGTTTCACATTGTAATTCTTTTAATTAATAATTACTGTCGAGCCTAATTTAAAAGCTGTAAATTCAGTTGAAGGTTAATTCCACGTTAGGAATTCTCTCCTATCCAGAAGCTACTTCCTGTTACGTCAGGTTCTGACCTCTTCTACTTCTACTTCAATAATTTCCGGAGGTCGTCACGCGGCTGCATGTTGCGTCATACTTTTACCTTTGCTGATTCTACTTCGTGAGGTCTCTGCTGTCGTCACGCTCTTTCTTGTGACATTATCCTCCAAGGGGGATTCTCAGTCCTCCTTTCATCATCAAAATTCATCCGCGTGTAGAACGCGGGGGAATTTTGATGATGAATTTTGCTGGGACAGACTGTTTTCGCCACCGTCACGCTTCGAGCTACCATTCTTCCCGCCCTGGACTTCCCGCGCAGGAAGGAATAGACACGTCAGATATCTGGTGCACCAGGACAAATGTTATTACGTCATAATAATGTTGAAGGTATTGTGATCCTATTTTATTGTAATTCTTTGTTGATTTCACTACCAATTTTACCTTGTTTCTTGCGATATCGACGCTCGCCGAGCGATCGTTAAAACAATATTAATTTTAAACTTAACCTTTTGAAGGGAAGTTATTAGAGCCAGTTACTTATTCAAATTCTACCTACTCCTACCGTGGTCTTTGATCCGGTAGCGATAATAAATCATTTTGATTTAATCTACTACTGTGTTTAATAATTATTACTCTGCCTTCCTTTGAACTAATCCCGTGAGAATATCTAGAATTGTTACCCATCGAATTCTGAGACAAAAGAGATCGGTGTTCATTTCCATTTACCGCTGAGCTAACCTCGAGTTATGACTCATTCCGATATTTTGATTGATTGATTGTTTTAATTTACAGTAATCTCAGCCTAAATACTTAAAATCAAAAAGAGTCTGACAGTATCACAAAGAACTCAAAATAGAATCTTGGATTATCTGTACATTTTAAAAATAATAATATTTTGAGAATTAAATAAAGTTAAAAAATATTTTAAATATCGTTAAGCGACTCCACGGAAACAAAAAACATTTTATTTGCCAATTTGTCGAAAGAACAATGCTATATAATTTTGAAAAAACATTGAATTAAACACAATACGAGGAATATGTAGTATTTTTTAATTAGATTTTTCATAATATTTCATAACTCAACGGAAATACAGTCAACAAAATGAGAATAATTTATGTTGACATTTAATTTTATGTGATTTTTAGTATGTTATCTGTCAGATATATTGAGCCCAGTAAACTAGACATCTATCTACCCATATCATATTGAGGGATATTATAATTCTTTACGACGACTATTCCGATGGCAAAGATGATCCGTTTAAAAAATATAAACACTATTTAATTCAAATAACATAGTGAGCAGTTAAGTAAAAATATAGCATATCATATTGCGTATTTTTAATATTAGAGCATTAATCTTATAAATAGGGCTATAAAGAATTGTATTGCATTCTACTGTGCACTATGCAGGCCAGAGAATGCACTCAGTTGTTAAGTCGAGGGAGAAATTAAATTTACTGAATGGGAGCGCTCAGCTTCGACTAACACCACTTGAATAACCTACTTTGCTGAGATACGATAGGAATGTGGCCGATTTTTTGTTGAATTTTTAATTTTTTTTCCACAATTTATATTAAATTTGGATACGTCTATACGACGTGCCAATCAAGATATTTCACGAAAAAATTAACAAACAAAAAATTAAAACAATGGAGCAAAACAAGTCTGTTACTAACAATGAAGTCCACTCGCCACGCTGTTATACTCGTATTTCTTACAACTTATGTATCTGACTGATTTGATGTCATTAGTTGCTAGCGTACAAAAATTATAAACAAAGACGACCTCCGTGGTATAGTGGGTAAGACGTTTGACTACCCAGTTTTTTTAACCTCTTTTCATATTATATTCAAAAATAAATTTTAAACTAATACTAATGTTGTAATAATAAAAATATCCATATAAAGAGGTATTTATAAATGAAATTTGATGATATCACATAATATGATGTATTGTT
Organism: Odontocerum albicorne; assembly: GCA_949825065.1. Lineage (NCBI taxonomy): Eukaryota > Metazoa > Arthropoda > Insecta > Trichoptera > Odontoceridae > Odontocerum > Odontocerum albicorne. Next base: position 27,298,468 of record OX463846.1, read on the forward strand.
CAAGTTGCGAACCCATAACCAAATTGGTTAAATGCTCCTTTTCTTCCCGGGAGTACTCCAAAATAATATAAAAAGCCTGATTAAGAGTTTGACTACTACTTTATGATTAAATCTCCATCGCACAGTAGTATTGCCAACACGCACGACTATAGATCGCGAGTTGTGTGTCTGGTTCTTAATTTGAAGATCCTATTAACATGGTCAAAAGATATTTTTATTGGAATGTTGTCTCCGGTAACTCACTTTCAAAATATTCGCATATTCAATTAGAACCTTTTTAAAGAGTACCAGATTTACTAATGAATATAGTTGAAAAGGTCAAGCAAAATTACTATATTATGTAACTAGAACTCCATTTCACTTAATTTAACAATTATTTTCCGATGTAATTTGTTCAGTCAAACACTGCTTATTTCATTTAATATAACGGTATAGTTCTACCGGTTTTAATATTTTCACCTTGTCACCAAGGAAGTACAAACAAGACTCCTCATTTGCTGAAAACCTTGAAACAGGCAGAGTTATACAGTAATATTAAGTGAAATAAACAGAGTTTGACTGAACAAATTACAATGTCTTTAAAAATCCACAGTGTAAACGTCATAACTATACTTGTAAATAAAATTATTATTTTGTGTTTATTTTTTTATAAATTTATATTTTACAAGTTTTAAAAACGAATTCTTATTCCTTGTTGAAACTTGTATTGTCTTAATTTAAATATGATAAAAGACATTCAATATTTATTTTGAGAATTACTTTATTTTATATGTAACTAGCAAATTATCCTAGAATTAAAAAAAAATATGAATATAGATTTTTAATAGAAAGAAGAAGAAAACGATGATTTTTTGTCTAAGTACTAAGAATATATTGAAATTTAACTAAACTTTAACACTTAAAAATTACAAGGGCGAGGAAAATTTAATTTCACAAATGTTATAAAAAACATTCAAATGGTGTTTGAAATATTAAGTTAACTGAAATGTTAAAAAAAATTCACGAACATTTTTTATCGAACTATCCAGAGGGATTAAATTTCAGCCAAGTTAATTTTGAACATCAAAGCGAACCTTCAACTCGATTTGTCGATCCAATAGGAGCGGCCAAGTTTTGATGACCCAATTAGTCAGCTTTGACTAAGCAAATAGAACGTTCTCTGTGAGCTGCAAATTTGGTTAATGGACTTGCGGGCATAAAAACTTTCATCATATAACCTCGTTTCGTCAATTTTTAACTGGATTTTTATGCATTTTATTAAGGCTGGTTTAAGTTTCATTTCACTTTTTCAATGGACTATCTACATGGTTTTGTTGGTTGAGAGCGTGTCTTACATCTTTTTCGTTAATTTATTCATATGGTGCCCCTCTATATATCCGGATTGATGATGTGGATATGATGGAGAGCTTAGCCGGGAGACAATATTGTCTTCAGCCCCAGTAATCGAACTTTCAAGTTAAGAACCACTGGTATAGACCAACAAATAGTACACATGAACAGGCAAAAATACCCCAATTTGTTTTATCCGAAGAAAATGCCCAATTTAGTTAATAAATATTCAAAAATTGGTCTTATAATGTCAACTTGCGGTTTATTGATAAATATTTCTATCGTTGTGACTGTGAATTAAACCTTGATTAAAATATATTACTTTTAGATATTTATGCCAGTTTTAAAGCAGAAATCCCAATTACCGTTTTTTGTGCGTGTTTTTTGTCTACCTTTTGCACAAGAAATAACCTAAAACAATTTATACTAATCATGTATGCGGACAATGTAGAAAAAAAATCGCTTGTTTAAAAAATCTCCAGCATGTGTTTACCTCCATCAAATGAAACGCGATAGAGGTTGTGTACTGAATATTTTTGAATGATGTGATTTGACGTAGGTATTATCTATCTTTCTCACTTTTGCATAAAAAATCATTTTAAATGTATTTCACAATTTGTGTGGGCGAAATTTTCATACGATGGAAAATATCTTGAAGACCGGCAAGTAAAATGGATCGTTTTTATGTCGTGGGAAAAGCTAAAAATATTTCTAGATGAAACAAATTACATATTTTGTAACACGTTCATTGCATGCAATAAATCCTCACAAATGGGTCAAATTGGCGATATTTTCCAAACAACCATGATGCTGTATTATTAATATCTCAGAATAGAAAACAAAAGAAAATTTGCTGATATTTTGGCGGGCCGCTATAGGGAACCGGAAATTAAACCTGATTAAAGTAAACCTTAATATCAATCCACCAACGAGATCTCACTATTACACATGCTCTGATAGAGTCGAAGGAAACATTTGCTGAAGTTGACGTTTTCTGTGAAAGTACAACTTGCTAGATTGTTTTAACTACAGGTCTTAATCTGCTTTATAAGTGTATTTACTATGTTGCGAATGATTTGGACCTTAAGTATTTCGTTGCTACTAATCTTTTCACACTCAGGTGTGTCGCCACTGGAGGAGTTCCTTCTTCGTCACTACATGACGTCGCGCTCATAAAACATAATGAAAATGTTTTATATTTTACTGTAGATTGCGCTGAATAGGGGTTTGTTTTGTTACCCATAACAGTGCTGGTAGTGGTGAGATCGAAATCAGTTTTTGTCTTTCTAAGGAATGGAGAAATGTAATTTATATATTTTAACTAAAAAGTACCATGTGAAAAAAACGATCGATTAATCCCAATATTTTATGACTTTCTATATAGTATGAATAAACTTGAAATTATTTATAAAACTTGTCATTGATCAACCAGTAAACCTGCTAAGATTTTTAAGTAGTAACAAACAGATCAGGATTTAGGCACACACTCCCTGAGTGTGTCGAGACTCGAATCCATGAAGAAAATATTTAAGGCTCCTATAGCAGTCACGTATTAAATTTATGTAATAAAATATCCCAGTATCTTCTACGAAGATGTTTAAAGCAAGTATAAAAGCGTTAAAATAATTTTGAATCATACCTATCACTATATATTCTCAAAGAAAAAAAACGTGGTTATAATAAAATAAATAACTATAAGGATTCCAAGAATATTCTTTAAACCAATTAAAAACTAAATATACACATTATAAAGTTCATGAAGCGAAATTTAAATAATATTATAATAAAAACATTTCTTAAATGAGTGAAAAAACAAACATAATAAATGGATTTTAATAAAGTTGTTTGTATTTAAGACATTGTTTTTTCCTTCGTTTTATTATATTAATTTGAATCCGTTATTTTTTAGCGAATCATTTTTAAAAATACAGCTTTCCTTAAAAAAATGTATTTTCGAATCGAAAACAAAATGTTGAGTGTAAAGTGCAAAGGTCATCATTTTTATAATTGAACTTCAAATGTCAGTTGAAATTTTAATTAACGGAGGTCATTTGTTCGAAACGACATTTAAAATTAAATTGAACATATTTGTTTTCTTTGAAGTAAATTTCTTTTATAGTATTCAACAAGTATCGGCGTGACGAATTATAAGAGTTGAAAAATGCGTATGGCAACAGAACCCTGTCATGCGTAGCTTCTAGAACTTTTAATGGATTTAATAGGGACATTTATAATTTATTGGTCGAGTTTCTGCAGTAGTTTTTTAATTATCGTTTTTATGATATCTGAATTGCGATAGGCCGTGTAATATCGCACTATTATGTCACGAGGCTAAGCAGGAAACAAATACGTAAAGCAAGTCGGAGGAAAACATGAAAACATGCTCGCATCACTTCAAATTGCATACGCTGGCTTATCTGTTAGAGCTATATCAAAACAATTTAATTAGTTGTAGTAAAAATAATTGTAACATTAACCTGAGAATTAGGGATCAATTTTGACAAAAACTTTAAATATGTATATCTTTAAGTCAATAGGATAATTATAAAGTTAATTTATTAAAAAATTAAAATATCGTTTGGCTGTATATCTACTTCTTATAATTATGGAGGTATGGTTAGAAATAAACTTAATAATTAGATAAAACGAACGAAGTAGTGGATAAAGTTTGTTTTGTAACTTATGTCGAAATAAAGTAATTTAAATTAATTACATTCTACAAATATCTTTCAAAATGTCAGTGTCAAATTTTACCTGCGACGGATTATGGCCTTCTGTCAACTGTGGTCCAATATTTCCTTCTGAAACAAAAAATTCAATACACATTAAACATATATTTATTATTTTTTGACTTGAAATTTCAAAGTATAAATTAGAAGCTGGAGGTGAGGTTCAAACTAGGGCTCTTTTTATACTTGGTATTGAACCAAATTCTCCCTGGAGGGAGACACGTGTTATAACAACCACGGGGAGGTCGTTTATAAATTTGAAACACCAAATCAATATTACTCATAAAGTTTTTCATTAAGCACTTTATTGCACGAAAGAAATCGGAAAGTTTATTATCCTACCGCAATATCTTCCAACTAACCAGACAGGATTTACACGTGTTGCGACAATTACTAATTGACATAATATAAACAAACAGGAAAGAATGTTAACAAAAGTTGGAAAAAAAGTTACAAATTAAATGGTAAGAAAAATAAATTTAAAAATACATTTTAATTTTTTTCAATATCACCAATGACTTAAAGAAGAAAGGGATGGGGAAGAAAAAAATATGGAATAGAGGAGAAGTTTCGCTATGCCATTGAAGAGAGATACAATGATTTTTCAAGTTTTTTTCAAGTTAACAAGGGTGCAAGTCTGAAAGCAACTGGTAGCTGATTCCAGAGTATAATGACATAAACGGTAAAGAATAACCTGTTGAAGGAAGAGCACTAAACTAGAAATGCCAAGAGACAATCTGCTTGAGTGAAGCCTAAGTTCATGATCAGAGAGACACTGAACACTTTCGGCGAGATATGTAGGGACAGCGGGACAGTTAAGGATGTTATAAATTAAAGCGATAATAATGCACATGTTAACGATTTTTCGCATTCAACTGTTTTGGTTTTATACGATATAATGTGATGTGACCATATTCTCTCAGGTAAAATATTATCTAGCAAATATACATTTTAGAGTCGTAGAAGTTTGCCGTTTTCTTATACTATATTTCTTATATATTGAAATCACAGTTGTTCAAATGTGTACATGAAAAAAATCTTTATAAATTCATTGGACGATTTCAACTTGGTTCGCCTGTAATAATTAGTTTTACGTGGCTGAATTTTTGGATTGTTCCATAAATACAAAAATGCAACCTGTAAAGTTTACATTTTATTGAAGGGAATTTACGTATGTTTTTATATGATTATACTCATATACACGATACGCTCTTTGTGAAGTAAAAGGAGTGGCAAAAATAGGATAATACATCTTTTACATTTCTTTTTCAATATTTAGTTGTAGTAAATTGCTTCAGAAAATCGATATACGTTTTATTGATATCAAAAGAGAGTTAATGTTTGATTATTTTATTACCGTATTAAGGAACGGGCAAGTCTCGGAAAGAAAAAGGTTAAATTGTCCTCAAAATAATTGGAGGGAATTCGGTTCGTTAATTTCGTTTATAAGGGTTGAGAGAATCTGAAGAATTATTTGATGTGTAATAATCTCATTAATATTTAATAGAAGACTGAAGACAGTAATAATTAATTTAAGTTAATTGAAAAGAACGTACATTTTACATCTCTAATTTATGTAAAATTACACTTAATAATATCGATAATTTTTGCTAGTAAAAATCCTCCCTTCAGATAAAAAATTAGAAAATTTCTGAAATTTACTTAAATAATAAAAGAGAGAGAAGTTGAGGCTTTATATCGATTCGTCGAATTTAAAAACAATCACAAATAAGAGTACAAAGCCTTTTTCATTTGTAAAAGAAGCGATAGTAGACTTTGGTAAACAATTATTTATGTTAAAGATTTATATATTTAAAAAAAATATGCGTAACAAACGTAATAAAGAAATAATTATGTATTTAAATTTCAGAAATAATTATGTATTTAAGAAATGATTATGTATTTAAATTTCATTAAATACGAGTATACTATCTATTCAAAACTTTTTTTATTAAACTTTCATTGTACTATATTTAGATAACCTGGCGGATTTATTTCCATGAAGCTATCTCTTCCAGTCAACCATAAAGGTGTTAAGAAACCCTTAAGCGAAAACCAAACCTAAATCCTTTTTATTAAAATTGAGTATCAATGGGATTCACACCCGTTAGCTCAGTTTGAAATATCAACGTCTGACCAACAAGACTTCGAAGGTCATCGTAAAACTTACATACACTTGTACAAAAGTTTTTTTGCTAAATGCTCGCACTTCAATGGTCATAATAAACTTAAGCATTTAACACTTTTTAAATTAAACCATTTTGTAAAAACATAGGTGGTAGAGAATGCGAAAGGAAACACCATAATAGACACTGACAAAGTAATAAACATATTATGATAGTATTATACAGAATTATACAAAGAGGAGGGAGGGATTTCGTTCAGTGGAATTGGATCGAACAACCGAGAACCAAATATCTTACTATCAGAAGTAGAGGATGACATAAAAAAACTAAAAAAATAATAAATCATCCGGAAGTAACTGCGTAACGGTAGAATTAATCAAACGTTAGAAAAAAAAGCAATAAAATACTTCAGGATGTATGTATGCCACAAAGTGAGTCTCAATTTATCCCATTACATAAAAAGGGTTTATCAAGAAATGTGAGAGCTTCTGGACCATATATCTCATATCACATGCTTTATATAATCAGAAGCCGTCTAAGGCCTTACATCAGCTGGCAGATACGAAAAGAATATTCAGGATTTATTAAGGAAAAAAGGATGGGAGAACAAATCCTCAATATCCGGCCGATGTTTCATAGATTATAATAAAGCACTTGATTGTGTGAAATGGTAGAAACTGTGGCAAGTACTTCTAGAGATGAGAGTACCAGCACACCTTGTGAACCTTATTAGGTCACTGTACCAATAAGTTTCGCAACAGTCAAACTCAACAACATCAAGTTCCTAACAGTTTAAAGTGGAAAAGGGTGTACGAGAAGAGTGCATTCTCTCTCCCGATTTGTTTAACCTGTATGGAGAATATATAATAAGGAGAGCACTTGAAGACAGGGACGGCGGAACTGCTATTGGTGGAACAAAACTTTCAAATCTGAGATATGCAGATGACACGACATTAATTGCCACATCAGAAGTAATGGTCACATCCTTTAAAAAAGTGGAACACGAGAACAAGCTCCTGGAAGTCAAAAGGGGAAAAATTAAGTAAATTATAATATACCACAGTAACAAACTGCCACCAAATAATGTGAATCATAGTCTAGAAGTAGTTACTGACTTTATTTACTTAGGTTCCATTATGACAAATAACAGAGGATGCGAGACATGTGAAAAGAAGAACTGGATTGGCAAAAATTGCGATGTCAAAACTGGAAACGATATGAAAGAGCAGAACCATCACCATCGCGATTAAAACGTGCATAGTCATGTGTCTCAACTTTGACTGAGAGCAAGCGAGAGGCGTAGAAAAAATGCATATGAAATGTGATGCTGGAGAAGGATGTTACGAATTCCATGGATAGCAAGACGAACTAACACCTCCATTCTCGGGGAACTGAGAATCACCGACAGATTGTCAACAATATGCCTTCGACGAGTCCTCCGATTTCACTTGCGATGTGGCTCGTGGACAAGGAGACGGTTTGGAGAGGATTATGGTTACTGGAAGCGTGGAAGGACGACGTACGAAAGAAAGAGCCCCAATGCGTTGGAATGACCAAGTGAGAGACGCAACAGGACTATCCTTGACAACTGTTCTTCGAATCGCAGAGTGCAAAGATGGATGGAGAAGACTCATCAGAGGCTATCACAGGAGTCACCATGCTCAGTCATGAGTTACACGACAGGATGGTAGTAATGGTTGGTCGCAAGAGTGAAGTCCTTTTTACATCCTGAATATAACGCGAATAGAATATATGAGCTCAAATATTTAAAAATTTAACATAAGATTCTTACCACAATAATCCTTTAATCCTTATACATATTATAGGTATATTGCTTTATTTGGTATATTTTCATTTATAGTAATCCCTCAATTTACGCAAATTCACTTTAACGCGATTTTGTACCCAGAGGGACGAAAAGGAACAGGCCATCAGCAGATTCTAGATGTATTATTTATTTCATCAACATCGAAAATTTCAACAGGTACAATTGTCATAGCAATAAAAATATCAATGAAAGATTCATTCAGTGATAATAATTATGAATTAATAGGTCAGCAAAATTCTGCAGTTTTTTCTTCGAATAAATCAATTGCATAGCCTTCGCATAAGTGGTTACAGATAACTAATCAAAATGTGTATTTTATTAATTATCAGTAACCACTTATATATGCTTGTAAAAAATAAATTAAGTGTTTTAACTTTAGTAAAAATAGAATATCAGATAATATGTAAAAGATCGCCGATTTTAATAGCATTCGATGAGTTTATTTCCTGATGTTTTCTGGAACCCACGTAAATGGAGGGATAAATGTGGTTCGAAATTCATAATGTGTCAAAAGGTTCCGTTGAAATTTAAAAATAATTATATTGATAACTAAAAACACACACGTTAATTTAACTCAATTGATAAAAAATAGCAATATTTATTTACTTTTCAATGAGATATAACTTGTCAAATTTAAAATGTCATTTTGAATTAAAGATTACATATATTATTTATACTCTAAATGAACTTTTTTTTATTACGAAAATTATTAACTCAGAGCTTATTTTGTATGATAAAATTTGACTTTTAAAGCTATTAATTATTTTCAATTTTTTCAGTATTTTTATATCCTGATTACGGCCCCATAATGTTTTTAGTTCTTAATTGGCTGTTTTCTAGTTCAATTCACTCAAAGACCTTGAATTATCATTTCAAATATTTTACTGATCAATTTGTGTCGCCCATTTTTTAAGTTTAAATGACGAGAAATTACCAAGTTGACAATATTAATGACATAATTTTGTGCTAAGATGAAAATATAATTCCCAAGCTTATCATTAATTCCCTCGGAAGCTAACAAAATTTTCTTAAAATTTGGATTTAATTAACTTAAAGCGCAATATTGAATTACGCTATTAGCTTCGAATTACCGAAAAATGGATGTTGTAAAATTTGTTTAACGTCAACCCAAGACGTGTCTTGGAGGGAAATGTTTTTAATTTAATTTTAAGTTCAAATTTTCATATCGGAAACACCTTTTGACAGTTTTATGCCTTTTTATTACTATTTTGATGTCTGTCAACTCGTGTTAAAACACTTATATAAATTGCATTTATTATCAGTTGATTTTAACTTCTGTTGTCCTTGTCTAAATTAAATTAAGTATGATGACGCCATTTAGTGAAGGTGAGCCCCCCATTGGCGATTTGATGACTTTTTGTGTCAAAGAGCGATTAACTTTCTTCTTAAAGCTTAAAGATTATCCACAGTGGATGGTATTCTATTTTCTGCACATCTTACGCAACACAATATAATACAATTTAGTATCAAAAGCCCAGTTCAGCTTAGTGACCTGGTTTATCATTAAAGCAGGGGGATTTAGGGAATGCATCATAAAGGTTAAGGGAACGCAGCGTCAATGCAAAGAGCTCAGAGATATAGTCCAGCACCATATCTCTATAGAACTGTGAAGATAATGCATCACAATTTGTAAATGATTTTCTTCTCGCACTTTAGCTAGAAGAGTTTGTCCAAAAGTGGTGTCACCCGACTATGTTATGCGAGTAAAAAATAACAAATCAAATAATTAATTTTCCCTGTAAACAAAATATAGCGCTATCTAGCGTAATATCAACATAGCAAACGAATAAATATGTCTGAGAAAATATACATGAGATAGATAGCCTTATCAAATTATTGGTATTGGCAGCCATAATACGAGTACATACCATACATACTTGGTCAACAGAAAAGAATATTATATACCAAGGTCCTTAGTAACCGACTCTTGGAGGTGACCTTAACACGGGCCTCGAGGAATTCCTGAAATGTGAGTTAGTTACTCAAGGACAGGGACGAAAAAATGGGCGAAATATTTATTCCGTAATATGCTTTTATCGAAAGATATTATTTCGATGAATACTTAATTAATTTGTCTAATTTTTTAACAGAGTTCTAGAATTGATGTCGTAATGCAATTTTTTTTAACAGAGTTCTAGTATTGATGTAATGCATATTTGGTATTACCGTCATTTTAGTTCACATTACTTCATTGTGACGTGTTTTGCGGAATCAAATAAATATTCAGTTATTTTTTCGGTCATTAAGACATAAAATATGTTTTTTTCTACAATAAAAGAGAAATAAATATAATTTGGTAAAAATAGATGTACGAGTACACCTAAATAAATTTGTGAAACTGTTATTTTAGTTTCATATTATATCAATGTGATGTTTTTCGCGGAATCGATAAATACTTAAGATATTTTTAGCCATTAAGGCAACTTTTTGAGATTGAAAATAAAATAAGTATCATTAGATTTCATTTCCTCGCAGGAAATGATACAATTTGATTAATATCTTATTTTCAAAATAATAATTCTCAATTCTAAGACAGATTCTAAAGGTGACTTGACATTTTTAGTTATTTTTTATAAATTATATCTAAAATGATTACGGATTGTATTTTCAGTTCTTCCAGTATATCAAAATCAACCCTATCCGATCACGAACAGCCAAAGCTTAAGATAAGAACGAAAAACCCACACACCCCATTTGTCTTCTAAAAATAGCCATTGACTATTTCGCCTGAATGGCTCATCTGTTTTCATTCAGCATTTAAATGAGTAAACTTCGCAATTTTTCAATATCTTGCCAAAAAAAATCCATTGAATGTTTTTATGAATAGAAACTTTCTTTAGATTTGGCCTCGTAATCCTGAGAGGCTCTTCGAATGTAAGATAAAACATCTGTGACATAAACTTTAAAGAACGACAAATTGAAAAATAATACCATTGGTGTTAAGCTAGTACCTATTTTAAATAAATTGGAAAAGGGAAAATACTTGGAAGTTTCCACAAAAAAAATCTACATAATGCGTGAAAAAATGTACGAGTAGAATTTGGAACAAGTGATTGGTATGAGTAAAATTTTGTACACATATAGTACATACTTTTACATACTAGAATATAGCATTATGTCGTATCCCTAGTTGGCTAGTAAGCAGAACGGAAATATTTCACATATTTCTATCTAACCACAAGTTCGGTTTCCTTCACGTATATTAAATAAATATTCTATTTTTCATGCTTCCCTTTTTTCTAAATAAAACATGCAGTGGATAGTAAAAGGCAATGAAGAAATCTCCTCCATCTGTTAAACCTCGTCGGCCCATTAAAATTGCGTTATGGTATGTATACAAATATTTAAAATTGTAGCCCTTATTTCTTTTGTCCATCCAGTGATTAGCATGCATTGATTAGCTTATTTAAAATCTATGCGTCCGGGATTCTATCTCCTGTCGATTAACTTTTGAGCTGATTTTATTTTAAAACATTTTTTATCTGCATTGATTATTATAGAGCTGCTAGCTAATTGCTTATAACAATCTTGTTATAACGAGTGCTACAAAATGTCGTTGTATATTTTTTACAGGAAAAGAAAAAAAACGAATTGAAAAAAAACATGGTTTTCGAATTTTAATTTCTTGAATAAAATATGAATGCTCATTTGTATAATGGAATACATTATTCATGATTTAATATGATAAGCAGTTTTTTACGAATTTAATGAACTGTTTAATTTAATCTTGGGGAAATATTTACTTGCAATATTGGAATTATTTGCAATTATTAACCTGGGATGTATGTATGCAATCCTTGAAACACTCGTTGTAGACCAGTAATACGAGTATCTTTCGACTTAGAAAAGCGCACCAAATTCACGTACATCAACACGTAAACTACTAGTTTTGTGACTTAAGGTCTTTAGGAAGATTGACTAGTAACATGTTAGGTGGTTGACGCAATCGTCGGCCAATCAATGAGGCTGTGATGGGTCCAATGGACTGATATGAATGTCAAACGAATGTAGAAAATCGGACTACAAGAATGCATCAACACTTACAATCGAACTTAACAATATATAAATTTTATTTACGACTTCAAATTCAATCACGTGTTTTTTAATAGAAAATCCACTCATACTAGGATGATATGTGCCAACACATTAAAGCCAAAAATTATATTATAAGAGTTCATTGGAATTAAATGAAATCTCAAAATAAATTGTTTAGTCAATTTAAAGCCTCAACTGCTTAGCAAAATTATGGATCGTCTATAATATAAATAGGAAAATTCGCCGAGGAAAGAAGACTCGCAGCATTCATCGGATGCGGCCAAGATATGGCATTTAATAAATGCAATCTATCACGTAAAGTACACTACGTGATAGATTGTATTTATCAGAAGGACTTCTGAAAAATACATCATTTATAGTCTCATCATCCAGAAGACACCCGCAGTCAGGAGCATCAATAGCACTTATTCTGTAAAGGTGGTTAGCCATAAGGCATTAGCCCATCCTTCTTGTTCATTCCACTTTCATCTTTGTTCATTCTCATTACACTAGGCCGCGGTTTCAAAGGGTTAGATTGCTGAATTGATTTATTTGGAGCCCGTAATTACACTAGTTATATTCCAATGCAACGTCCATCTGTACCAAGCATCGTATTTAATTTTATTTCAGAGATCAGTTACTGGCTGAGATAAAACAGACAGGGGTCGACCGGTTGAACATACTTCATTTGCCAAGGTATTTATATATTCATTACCTGTGGTACCGACGTGTGATGTAATCCAATTTAAAAAACTATCTACGTTATTTGACATTAACTAGAATAACTTGGCTTACGTTGAACAAATAATTTATTACTAAAGGAGTGAGAAGTGTTATATAATATAGCCAGTAACATTTTAAGTTTTCTTCTTGTAATAAAACATTTGAGTAATTTTCTATCAGCTGTGTTTATTATTTCTTTATCCTACTTTATCCGTCCTGCTTATCCGGCTTTATCCTACTCAGTTTATGCTGGGCATGCTGGGGTATAACTCCTTGAGCGTAAGAAGAGATCTGCGTCTCCTGGTATACGTTGTCAAACTCATTCGAAGAATTGTGAGCTGTCCAGCATTACTACAAAGATTAGCGTTAAATGTTCCTAACAATTACACTAGACTGCGCCGGCAAGAACTGTTCTCAATAACATACGCAAGAACGGGTCTTCCAGCCGCTATGCCTGTTGGAAGAGTCTTAACTCTTCTGAACGGGACTGCTTCGGATATTGACATATTTCATATCACATTACCAAAAGCAAAAGTAAATTTTCTTCTTAGATTGAGCGCATTAGAAAGCACTCATCAACATACTTAAGGGACTGTGAATATATGTGTATCATATGTGTGTCTATATACTCGTATGTATGCATATGCATTATTTTTTATTTTATATAATTTTAAAAATTTTCCCTATGTAATTTTTCTTCTTTTTTAATGTCTTGTATTTTTCAAAGTAATTGGGCTAAGCCTGTTTTGAAAAAAAAAAAAAAATTCTATAAGTACAATAAGATAAAGAAAACTGTTAATAAAAAATGCTATTTCAAGAGATCTCTTCGAAATATAGGTTGAATATACAGCAACTGCAATATCAATAAAACAATAAATTCATGAAAAAAATTGTCTTCTAAAAAGTAATCTGATACTTATTTATTTTAAGGTCGCTTTCGACTATTAACAATTTTTACAAAACACAATAAAAATTCAGAGAAGAAAGAAATTCATGATTCTACAAAAAAATTAAAAAAATATCAAAGCACTACATGATTCTTATAATATGTTGTCAAAAAGAGATATATACGTACACGCAAAAGGCCAGGGCCCAGAAGGCACAGGGCTGCATGCCGTTCAAGTTAAAATAACGTAATATACTCGTACTTCATTAATACATTTCAATGAAAACGCTTATCGTCGTTGCTGGACCTCGTAGTCGAAGATCCCCTCGCCATTCCGACGTCAATTCAGTTGGAAAGCGAAACTGTGCCGTGGAATTATTTTTTTTCTTAGGTTTTTTTTCTTTTTCTCCTCTTTTTTTTCTATTTATACTATTTTGAATGAATTAACTGTTGCACTCTTGTAAATTCACTAGCCACACGGATATACTAGATCCGATAGCACACCTGAAGTGAGATTATCGGAGCCCACCGACATGTTTTCCCCGCTTTTTTTAAAGAATAGATATGGTCGAAGTATCCTTATACCCCCAAATAATAAGCGGAAAAAATGCCTGTGTCATTCGAGGGGAGCAGCACAGTGCGGGATTCGAATAGGCGACCTTCGCAAGGAAGTCCAGTGCGTTACCATGCGTTACCATGCGTTACTATGCACCTCATACGCTTATATACCCCAGCGCTCATTCTCCTTCATCTTTACAGACCAAAAATAGCTTATACTCAATTAAAGTCATCATCACGATAATTTGAAGTAAAACCTACACTAAGAAAAATATAAATAAATTATTTGGCAAAATGGAAGGATAAAACTCTACGTTGCCATGTAAAAAGCCAATAAAGATACTCTCCATTAGAGCACCGGTGTAGAATTGAACATAATATATTTATTTATCATCCTGATTGTTTTCTTTCCAATGTGCAATGGAGGGATAGCTGTTTGAGACGGTGTTTACGATATAAAAGTGTGATATAATAAAATAAAATAATAATAAAGTAAAATAGGATAGTAAACATTCCAGCAGGGGTTTCAGCAAGCAGTTCAGCAAGCCTTGTGTTATTTTTCCATTTTGATGAGATTTAAATAATGAATTTCTGAGTCATCTGGCTCATCATTATCAAATTACTTTTTTATTGAGTCTTGTAAATTACTCAAGAAAGATAAAAAATATAATGGTTTGAAGACTGATGAGTAATATTTTACCTCTGTTGCTTGAGAATTTGATTTAATTTCAAAGAATAAAAATGTTAAAATAATGTAAAATACTATATAGTGGCGATTCGCCGTACTAGTCAAATTTATTACAGAATTGATAAATTATAACAAACCAGCAAAGTCACAAAAACACGTCTAAATATTTTGGTTTCCAATCAGTATTTTCCTTTAACCAAGAAAAAGGGTGTGAAAAAAAACTTATTGTTTAATTGTCATTCAAAATCGATAGCGACACCAACCTCCGTGGTCTAGTTAGTAAGTCTTGTCTTCCAAACTGGAGGTTGTGGATTTAATTTCCGCTGAAACCCAATTTAAAAAAAATGTTTTCAGTCTGGTATTCATTTAAGGTCTCATAAACATATTTCAGTTTGGCTGGAGGAGATTGCCACATGACAATAATCTTATAAGGTTGTTTAAATAATGTGTTATGCATTATTCATTCGGGCGCTGCTATAGCTGTCAGACTTGATTTGTTTGGTATTAGAAGGTTTCAGTTCCGAGCTAGAGCGCCTTTGAAGAGAGTGTGGTTTCTTAACTTCGCTTTATAAAACGACATTTTATTACTATTATTATTATTAAATGTAATCAATAGCTAACTAATGATTTTTAACAACTACTTTCCCTTTCAAAATAAAAGAAGCATCGCAACATACCAACCAAGTGAATCATTTACTACAAAAGGTGTATCACAGGAAGGTAAAGAATTAAAGTCAAACAATAACCACGTATCTCTTAGAATTATTTTATCGAATCGTTCACTGAAATGTAAACAGTTCAATATATTGTAGAACATGTTACATATTTCACATTTTCTGTAAGACCTACTTTAAAACCCACACAATGATGTTTGTAACACAAAATTAATGTATTCTAATTAAACTGTTCACAAAAGTATTCGTTTTAAAAGTTAGAAAAGTCAATATACACTCTGTACCTTGATGATACAGTGGGAAATGTATTATTCATTTTTAAAGGTCAAAGTTATTAATCAATATGCTATAGCTAATTTTAATTAATGATAATTTGTAGCATGATACAAAGTAACTTTAAAGATAAACGAAGTCGAAAAAATTACCTACAAAAAAACACAAATTGTCGTCAGTATGATAAGAAAAAATAATAATTAATTAGTCTTACTCATCGTTATTTGAAAAAAAAAATGTGTTCGTTAAACCAGGAAAGCAAGATATTATATTACAATAATAAAGTAAGTAAATACCCCTTTTTAAAAAAGCTCGGTAAATGTATATAACATACATATCAGCGGTTCTCAACAAATTTTAATTGCAGAACTATTTTCACCTTCATAAAGAAATTTGAAAAACTAACAATTTTACTGAATTTAAGTAACATAATACTCGTTTTACATATAAAACAGTTTTTTTTTTAAATGTAAAGAAATAAATAATGGAAAAGCTAATATTATTGTATTGATTCAAACTGATAAAATTAATGTGAAGAAATAAACTTCTTATTTTTCTTACAATAATTGTTTTGGTTGTGGATAATTCTAATATCAGCAATTGTATCCAACTTATTTCTGTCTTTGGTTTTCGTTCCGAACATACGTAATTTCGCTCTTTTTTCTCAGGTGTTAAAAGGTTCAATACATTTTGCAAATAAATTAAAACTATTAACTTGAGGTCAAAATTCTTACATCAAAGCACTAGTTTTCCACAGAACACAAATTGGGAACCTTTGATCAATATTTTACGTTTCACCTAGGTACCTTTACGATTCAATTCCGACATTACCATAGTTCCCCATGTCGCCTCTTCCTAGGCAGCCTAGCTCCATGACCTGTCCCCATCAAGCCGTTCCGCATTCTGTTTTATATTCAGCTCAGTTTACGCCCACCACCACCCACGCTGTTATGAGAAACAAAATAAGACCTCTCCAACACGATCAACACTAGAAGATCTTAATCTATATATATTATGAACGTGACGTCGCAGTAACGAAGCTACTGACCAAAAGAACTCCTCCGGCGGTGACATACCTACAAAGGGACTTGTTCTCCTGCGGTGACACACCTGAGTGTGAAGAGAAACGGCGACAACGGACTTAAGGTCCGATGTCATTAGAGAAGGAAAATACTCTCAGCGCAATAAATGTACTAATAAAGTGATCAAAAGACTGGATTTTAAACGGCTTAGTTAATTACCTATACTTTCACAGAAGACTAATGCTATAAAGATACGTACACTAAGCAAACAATGTGAGTGTCAATATATGAAAGAAGACATCAGAAATGAACGCATGGAAACAAATATGTTATGATTAAGATGTATAAAAGTGCTTTAAGATTTGGATATAAGGCTTGGACATGTGGATAGTATGAATGACAAAAGATAACTAACCGAGTATACAAGGTAAAAGTGTAACGTGTACGTGGAAGAGGTAGGCCGAGGAAAACGTTGCTTAATCAAGTAGACCAGATTTTGAAAGAATGTCAATTGAGTAGTATGGATCATAAAAGATTGTGTACGACGATCTCGTCATGCAAAATTTCGGCTTCTCCACATTTATACATCTGTATAAATGTGGAAGAGATGAAAGTTGTGTACACAGGTAGGAAAAATTGGAGATCTGTTATATCTGCTTTGCCCGCAAGGAACGCGGCGTGATGATAATACGTTTATAAATTTATTTTACTCACAAAAACTTTGTTGTGATAAAAATAAATGTAGAATTTTTTCATTGTCACAAAAATCCCAGAAAATGGAGTCACGCGTCACGCAGGCAAGCTGAGATAGAAAGAAAAACTTTATTCCTGCTCTGCGGTAGAAATGTAATTTTTGTTTTATATTTATGGACACAGTATATTATTCAAGAAATAATTTCCATCTGAGGTATCGGATGATCAATAATGTGGAATAATTTCGATATACATGAGTGCCTCGCTTTATCTCGGAGATAATCTTTTCTCCCCGTCCCGTCCATCCGAGCCCACGTTATGTGATTTATAGGTTTTGTATCGCACGTACTTTCTTTTATTCCATCCCGAATGAGACCATTGTCATTTCAAGGCGAAACTGAAAGACAACTGAAGGTTTATTTAAAAAAAAATGGATACATTACAAATTTCCCAGCTTGATAAATATTTCGAACGTGAATAGCGTACTGTATTATATTGAATTATGATTTCGTTTTGTACAATAAAACCTAGCAGGTATTTTTTAACCAACCAGAAGTATTTTAAAAATACATTAAGTGAAAACCGGAATGGAACTCTATTTGAAAAAAGTTGTGTCGGTAGACAAGCGGCTTACTAATTATGCCACGAAGACCTATAATAATTATAAATTTTCTTTTTAATATGATTATGGAATCTTATCTACTAAAAATCTGATGGGTGGGTAAGTATCCAAGTTGAGTTTTAATTGAGATGAAAGCTTGACTTATCTTATCTCAAACTATATATTTATAATGACGTATTGGTATCTGCTTTTAGACAAAAATATCAAAAAAAAACTCTTAAGAATCCTTAGGGACACCTTAAACTTTCTGTTATTCTTTCTTGAAAACCAGCACCCGCCCGGACTTATAAAGTCGAGTTGGGATTATGAGTCTGAAATATTGGTATTTTTTTCATAGTAAGTAACGGTGAGAGTGTTTTAAAACATTTAAAGCATTTATTAGCTGCCGATATCCGTGAAGTTTTATATATTTACAAATGTGTTTGAGCAGAAGAAAATTGATTCTGTATTTTGACTTTGTTTGTTGATTTTCAAAGTTACCTCACAATTGACAGGGATGCCCGTGTTTGACGTTTTATATATAACGTATAAACATATGATTGATTTTCCCTTTAACATATATGGAACTATTTCGCATAAATATTTTAGGTCTTATCCTACCTTAAATTTATTGCCTTGAAATAAGAGATGACAAATCAACCATAAACAAAGGAAAAAAATACTACAAAAATTGCAAATATACTACAATAATACATAAAGCAAAGACTGTAGTATTTCAATATAAGAATTATTGAACAATTTATTGATTTATGGTGACCATAATAGCATTAGTTTTCATTTGAAAACTTTGGTTGCATTCTCGACAAAATCAAATATATTCAATAGTTTTTCAACTCACACCTATCACTACATTTATGATAAAAATGTTTAATTTTTTTTTCAATATCCTACTTAACGAAACTCGTGTTTTTAATGTTAGTTAGTTTTTAAAACTATAAAATTGGAAAAGGTAAAAAAAAAATTCCCTTAATTTTGAAGTAAAAAATAATTAATATTTTGAATTTTTATTTCTAAATGAAATCTAGTTACTTTGTTGTTAGAGACAAGAAAAAATATTTCTCATTAAAATAAAAAATTTCAATATTTTAATCGAAATCATATTTTTAGAAAAATCTTGTATCTTTAGTATATTTAAATAAACACACGGCTCTTCCACATTTTTAATTCAAGTATAACATAATAATATGAAAGTAAACATTATTTACTTTTTGCTGTAAACATTTATATACATATGTCGTATATTTAAAATGGTAACAAAAATCTCACGAAATATATTTTACAGTCCATGAGCTGTGTGTGTGTCACGGATTAACGTAAAAAGTAAGACATATTTATTGTGAAAATAAAACTACCTTAAAATAAATTTTATTTTTCTTTATTTGTTTATAAACATAAACGCATTTTTAATGAGGTGCATGGCCGCGCGGTAACGCACTGGACTTCCGTGCGGAAGGTCGTCGGTTCGAACCCCGCGCTGTGCTACTCCCCTCGAACAACACAGGCACTTTTTCCGCCTAGTGTTCGAGGGTATAAGAATATCTATGACTTCGGTCATAGATATTCTTAAAAAAAAAAAAACGTGGCATAAGAATATCTATAGAATAATGAAAAAATACATATATCAAACGTATTCTTTAAGCCCATTTTCGAATTAAAAATAAAAGTAAAAAGACAATTATTCGAAAAGAATTACCCACCTCAGTAATCCAATAATTTCAAATTTCTTAACATTTAATACGAGTATATCTAACTACCATAAACTATAATGCCCCCCTTCTGTTAAATATGACAGCAGGTAAAATTAATTATTTATTCCTACTTAGCAATCTCGATCACTGCAAGAGAATTGACGTTATCATGTAGTAACTCCAAAAAAACTGTCGAAAGCTTCCGTGCCATTAGCCTCCCGACCATTCATAGGATTTTTATTCTTTTTATAGAGTTATTCTTATCAAAATAATTCAATAGGTTTTCCTGGCGCACTTTAATCAAACGGTTATTCATTGGCCTACTTATACATTAGTCAACCAATTTTCTCAACTGATCTGTTGCACTTTGAATATGTATTTGTCTACATTCATCAGCTCGTGGAACTTTCAGTTTAAACTCGATTCAACACTTTTCCATTTAGATCAATTAAATTATCTTATTAAATGGAATTATTATCCAATCAAACCCTTATTTATTTAACGAAATATATGTTAACATTTGTTATTTAGGCAAATAACAAATTCAGCCATCCAGGTAAAACACATTTTATTTTAGTTCATTCGTAATATTTAAAGGTTTTATTTCTTTTTAATAGCGTGTAACTTTCAAGTGGCTAATTTAATAAAAGGCACTTAAAACTTAATATTCAAAGCATTGTAATAAAAATATACAATATATTTCCAAATAATGGTAGAAAATTATCTTACAAAAAATATATATTCAGATTTTCGAAACGAACATAGCATTTTGTATCTTGTTAAGTTGATATATAATATGTGATAAGCCAAGAGGTCAATGGATGTTTCAAGGTTTTCAATTTCAACAGAATCTCATTTCATTTAAGCTCTTAATAAATGATCTTAGGTTTACTAAAATGTATCGAAACATACAGGATTTGGATTGAATTGTTTGGAATATATCCCTCTATCTTTTATTATCATTACAGTAAGAATGAATTGATTTAGAATGAATTTTAGTAGACAAAAAGTGTGTTACTGAGAAGAAAGTAATTAAATTTACTGAAATGGGCATTAACCTATATTGGTTGCTTAGTGTGATGGAAAATAACATAAAAAAATGTCTTTGAAAAGATTCTCCAAAATGTATTCAATAAATGTTTTTTAATTAAAAAATATTTAAATCACGAGAACTCGCATTTTGTCCAGACGCTTTATCGTTATTGAATTTAGAGTAATTTCTTGAATAAATTTTCTTTCAGTCAAGATTCAGATTTAGTTTGTAGTTTCTATAAACCAAGTCCCATAAAATGGAAATCTCTAAACTTATGAAGCACTTTCACTGTCGGCGTTTTAAATCATTCCTTTTAAAAAATATATAAAATATTAAATTATTTTACGGATGGATAACAAATAAGATATTTATTTAGAATCAATCGACTTAGACTAAACACTCAACCTTGTTAGTTTTTCAGATTACTGCTAAAATGTTATATTTTTTTTGTATTGAAACTTTGTGGCCTGAGTGAAGTAAGCCAATTAAATTGTGCATGGTGCCTTGAATTTGCTGTTAGCATATTGCTTTATATTATCTACACTTTCAGTAACTGAAATATAATCTACACAGTCTTACTTTTTTAACATTTTTTTCTAATCAACCTAGTTTTTAAACATGCCTAGGAATAAAATTACTGCGTAATTTTTAAATTGTTTTAGACCTTCATTATAACATGGCGACCCTAGTGGTTTGATTATTTAGAACAAAAACATTATCTTCCACCCGCTAGCTTTGAGTTCGATTCTCGGTGGTACCCGAATAAAAAGTCCGCGATATTATTAAACACCCACCAATAGAGTGGATTGGTTATATCATAGAATACGGATCATCCAGCAGGATTAAAAAGGGCATGAAAGTTGTTTATATTTTAAGGCAATATTGTATTGTTTTTACATTGCATATTATTTGATTTTCGTTATATAACTACAATACAACCTGGTGAGAACCTTATTGCCATGAGTTTAAAAAAAACCTTTAATAAAAACCAAATTGAATATTTATTTATAAAAATCTGAATTCAAACAGTATTCGAGCCGCAACCACTGAGCTAGAACACAGGCATCTAGTCAATTAGGTCACGGAGGTTATCAATATTTCATATCAAAATAATCTGTCTTAAGTTATATTTAAACATAAACTAATGTAATCCATGTTTTGAATTGAACTGTAATTCGTTCGTATCAGGCTTATCAGATGGTGCGTGACGTCTTATCTAACCTAGAACTTATAATGACATATCTATCTCCAGCCGCCATATTGCACTGTTTCCTCAACCATGTTTTCTAACCATTTACTTCAATAAAATAATATATATAATCTCATCATTCTCAACTCAATACGAGTCAATTTATCATTTTCTTTTTCCCAACGAAAACAAAAGTTAGCCATGTATATTTTAAACATGTTTTCTTTTATTTGTAAGGTAATCTTCAACATGTCCTATTTTTTAATTCAAACATATTGAAGAGTGTGGTTAGAAGACAGCATTGTCTTCGACCACATTAATCAAGTTTTCGGGTTTTGTAGCCCGGAGCTCGTCGTTTTTAATCGCGTGTGTATAACATAATATTACCGAGTATTGTTACCATACAAACTCTTTTCCAGACTAGGAACTTTTTTTTAAAAAAAATTATGTCATTAGAAACAAAAACAAAAAATTATCCTGGTTAGCCATTTTAGACTCCTACTAACTACTTTAACAATTGTTAATATAAAATTTCTCGCCTCTATAAAATCATCGTATAAATTATTAAACTCCCAACAACTTTCGGATATATTCACTAAAGTTAAAAAACATTGACAGGACTTATAAATAAAATCTAGATTATAATTTATTTTGACCAATAATTTCTTTCAGCTTTAATTAAAAATATATATATAACTCTTCTCTTTGTCTGCACCGTAATTGTATATGTTCACGAACATTTGGAAGAGATTGCCGCCTGGCAATAAGCCCGCCAGATTGTATTTGCAATAAAAGTGTTAAATAAATAAACATTTATTTAGAAGACTTGATTCAAAATTTAATTTTTTTAACCTGGATTTATTTCCAAGTTTTAAATGAAAAATAAGATCCGAGGTTGGATTAAAAGCTCTTCACTTCATCTATCCACTGTTGAAAATGAAGTAAATATATTTTTCTATTTGCTGATTATTGCTGGGTACTATAACATTTTTCAATCGATATTTTTGAGATCCAAAATTTCATATCAATAAAGATTATGAAATTGCCGAAACTCCAATATTTCATATTTACATTCATCACTTCGTGCTAACACATCATCAGATCCCTAGTGTTTCGGACAATGGGGCTCGATGAGATCACTTCGTGCTAACACATCATCAGATCCCTAGTGTTTCGGACAATGGGGCTCGATGAGATCAAAACCAACGAATGTCTCGAATTCGCTTTCTGCAACGTCACTCCAGTCGTTTTTAAAGTGTTCATACTTATTCATTGAAATTGATCAAATCTAGATTTCCTACAAAACGTATATCTGCATATTTGGAGACATTTAAGATTATCAACTTGCAGCAAACGTGACCGCTTCAGTTTTGTACCCATATCCATAAAACCATCATAATTAAAAAAAAAACACAATATCTCTATGATCATTTATGGTACATTAGAAAATACCTGTGGCAATGATACCAGGTGTAGAAAAACTAGAAAAACTGTAGTTAAGTATAATCGTTGTCTTTTTAGAGGAACCTTTTGTTACTTGATTAACAAATGCTGGAATGAGTTTCCTTTGCCTTTGAAGGAACAGGAGAATGCGAGTTATTTTCGAAATGTTCTCAAAATACACTGTTAAAGTGATTTACAAATTGTTTTCCCTCCTCCACTCTTTTTTTTCTGGCCACTCTGTGTCTATTTTTTAATTTCTATTTTGTGAAAATGTGTACTATTAATTTATTTTATATATTCATCATACATTGCCAGTGAATCTAGGTTTATACTCCTATAGCTATGTGTAGTGTGTGCATTTTTTTCAATGCTTGTACATATTAATCATGTTTATAGTTGCATCAACAGCTATTTTTTTTTGTAATTTGGTTTACGCGTACAAAGTATTACGCTGGAAAGTATATGTGTATGTCGTCCCCGTGACCACCCTCAATATTGGTGGTCGTGTATTTCGATTGTGAGTATGTTACTAGATGAGTCCAAACATTAAGATAGGTCATCTCTCAAATGCAGTTTATTTTCTCCATTGTTTTAACATACATGTATAATTATAGGATATACTCGTATATTGACGTATTCCATTGCTATTAATACATTTATTATTTATTTTTTTTAAATATTTTTTCTCATTTCTTTTGTAATTTTTTTTTGACTCATCGTAAATCTAGACGATAAACTTATAAAATAACTCAAATACTTCAATTCATATTATTGAATGTCAGAAACACGGTATAACTTTTTATTAGTTCATGCAAAATAATTTTAGTTTACAGAGGTCAGTTTTCTGATGCGAAAAACTTTTAGGCATTTTTTAAAATTTCAATTACCTCTATTTTTCATGGTGCTTTTCAAAAAACATTTTCCAGCATTTTATGGAAATAGAAATTTTATCATAATAAGATTTCACCCTTCAACAGGAAATTTTACAAGTGATCGCGTTTTCTCCTTAAGGAAAAACTTATCGGTTAAAAAAAAACCACACAAAGCGCGGTCCTGAAAAGTTGGCCGAAATTTTATCGTGTTTATTGTATTTTGAAATATGTATATCAAAATTATATTATTTTCTTTTAATTGGAATTTTTTTTAAAAATTAATAAATGGTTTGGTTTTTACATATTTTATATGGTATTATCATCATCATTACTTATGTTCAATACAAAACAATAATTACTGTCATTCCAAGTTCACACTAGTTTGGAACTAATTTTAGGCACAAATAAAAAAACGTTATTTACATTAGTTTTCCAGATTGATAAAATAAAAGCTGTGATATGATACTTAAACGAAAAAAAAAACAAAGAAAACAACTCAACATACCATATAAATACCTTACTTAAAATTGTTGTGAATGTCACGTAAAGAGAAAACATTTTATAAGAGATATAAAATTTATGTTGTTTATAGTTAAGGCATTAACGTTGTGGAGGTTTATAGACATTGTAATTTATTTTTATCAAACACTGTTTATTCCACTTTTTTGTGACGGTATAACCCTACCGGTTTCAAGGCTTTCCCCTCATCTTCATCGCGCTCCCCTGAAGATGAGGTGAAAGCCTTGAAACCGGTAGGGTTATACCGTCACAAAAAAGTGGAATAAACAGTGTTTGATAAAAATTAATTACAAATATAAAATTTAGATAAGATGCATAAGAGATATAAAGCAACTATTGAGATTTCACTTGCTATGAAATGGGTTTAAGGAGTTGTTGCCAATTATAAATTGTTCTTTTTCAAATTTAATTTTTCTTCCTCTTAAACATTTTTTTTCTTAATAATATTACAAAAGACAAAAACATTCAGATTTTAATTTTGAAAACATCATTTTTAAGCCATAGTCATAAAAACAGTTCAAGTTTTTTGAAAATTTTATATACACTTAGTAAAAGCTAACATAAAAAACACCCTTAACCAAACATAAAAGGGGGAAAGAGTCATTAAGATAATTACTTCTATAATCTTCATTAACGCTGTGGACTAAGCTATTTTCGCGAGTCACACGGAAATCAAATCATTAGTTTTTCCTCTAAAATGCTAATTGTTATAAAAATAGAAAAACCTTTTAGTGATGCATAGCAAATTTATGTTGCCTTGTTCATAGAAAGCTTGACTTTCAGCCCGGAGGTTTCGGGTTCACTTCGAAAAAATAGTACATGTTCCCTTGCAACGAACGATACTTGGTAAGTAGGCAAGCTGTATCAAAGCGGATGCCCTTCAGAAAATCCTTCATGGAACAGCTGTTCGCGATATGATGCGTTATCTGCGTATTGTTTCTTAAAGTGTAAATATTTAGTAAGGACTATTATAAAAAACAAAATATATTTAAAGTTATATTAACCAAAATACGCTCTCCGCGATTTACTCGTAGTTGATTGGACGCTTGTCTTTCAAAACTGGAGTTTCGCGTTTCATTCGTGATGGTATTAAAAACAATTGGTTTCTAGTCTGGTGGTTTACAAAACACCTTTTCTCTCTGATTCAATAATATTTTGATCAAATAAATCAATTTTATTTATTGTCGTCATTTATAAACAAATAAAAAACATACGTAAGAAGACTTTAAAAGAAATAGAGTTGCATGCATAACATTCTGATAAAACGTATTATCTCGTTTGCAAAATTTATTTAAATTATACTTGTGAAATTTTTTAACCTTTTCACATGGTTTAAGTTATTGTCTGGATTTCTGACAGGTCCATGAAAGAAGGTTTGTTTAGGTTAGCACAATTCTCAATATACTGCGCATCAAAAGCGTTCTCGAAGTGAAGAATTACTAAAAGCATTAAAAATGGTTAAATCGTAGAACAAATAAATTTAACACAAACTCTATACTTTAACCACTTTCAATCAATCTCATTAAATTCATTGATAATATAAATTTATTGATACATGAACTTTACCAAAAATAGTAAAGATATTATATTTAGTAGTGTTCTTAAAAATGGAATTTATATACTTATAAGATGATTTTTAATTGTAATTAGATTTCCACACAATATATTTATAAGAATCCAATTTTCATCAAAATCACATTTTTTAAAAGTGGTTTCAATCAACTTTTAAAGAATAAAAATATTTTTCATGATTTAATTATGCGAACTCAAAAATCAGACTGCTACGTAATTCAATATTAAATACTGATGACGCAAAAGAGGGCGAGGACAAAATATTAAATTGTTTTCAATGTTAAGATGGACTTTTAAGTTGGTCTAAGTATGAAACGACTTTGATTCATTACTTTTTGTTGAAACAATTCTTTACAGATTTTTTTGTGTGATAGCAAATACAAAAATGTTTACTTAAAGCTTGAACGTTAAAAGTTTTTCTATAACGATAAAATGAAAGATACATTACAAAGTTAGGGATCCAACATTAGTCGCTGGTGTCACCGGAAATAACTATGCAATCCAATTTGTGAAAGCCGTATCTTGTTACTTTTAGAGATGGAAGTTCAATGGTCGCAGTTTGTCAACGTCTTCTTTTTCTATAAGATTAATGATAAATGATGACAGTTTTAAACAAGTAGTTGTGCTTAGAAAACACTTTAAAAAGTGTCATACGAAAACTAAAATGCAAAAATAATTAAACCTTTTAAATGTGTTTAAGGTCCGAAGTGCGAATCATAATTATCAAAGACAAACCATGTTACCAAGCGTCAAAATCCGACTACTGCGAAATATACTGGACCCAAAATGTTACAGGAATATTGGATCTCATATCACGATGGTAGTGAGAGGTGCGCCAGTTTGCTGGAAATAAAAGCCCACCTCATCCCTAAACTCCCCACGAATGCGTGGTTTCATGAATTCCGGCACAAAGTTCATGTAAACGGTGTGGTGTAAAAGTGTGTACATGATTTTGGGACGCCTTATATAGTACATGTTGTTAAAAAACATTTAAAAATCATATTTATTACTGAATAAATAACTTTATCATGTAGACATTTTATTGTCTAATGTGTTGGTTTTAAATAAGTCATTAGGCCCAAGTGTGTAATTAACGTGACTCATTCACCGTAAAAAATAAGAATTTAAAATGTTTAGATTGAGACTGAAAATTCCCTTACATGTATAAAGC
>OX463846.1:27326361-27423843 GCA_949825065.1 Odontocerum albicorne
GACAATGGGGCTCGATGAGATCACTTCGTGCTAACACATCATCAGATCCCTAGTGTTTCGGACAATGGGGCTCGATGAGATCACTTCGTGCTAACACATCATCAAACCCTAGTGTTACGGACAATGGGGCTCGATGAGACAAAACCAACGAATGTCTCGAATTCGCTTTCTGCAACGTCACTCCAGTCGTTTTTAAAGTGTTCATACTTATTCATTGAAATTGATCAAATCTAGATTTCCTACAAAACGTATATCTGCATATTTGGAGACATTTAAGATTATCAACTTGCAGCAAACGTGACAGCTTCAGTTTTGTACCCATATCCATAAAATCATCATAATAAAAAAAAAACACAATACCTCTATGATCATTTATGGTACATTAGAAAATACCTGTGGCAATGTTACCAGGTGTAGAAAAACTAGAAAAACTGTAGTTAAGTATAATCGTTGTCTTTTTAGAGGAACCTTTTGTTACTTGATTAACAAATGCTGGAATGAGTTTCCTTTGCCTTTGAAGGAACAGGAGAATGCGAGTTATTTTCGAAATGTTCTCAAAATACACTGTTAAAGTGATTTACAAATTGTTTTCCCTCCTCCACTCTTTTTTTTCTGGTCACTCTATCTCTATTTTCTAATTTCTATTTTGTGAAAATGTGTACTATTAATTTATTTTATATATTTATCATACATTGCCAGTGAATCTAGGTTTATACTCCTATAGCTATGTGTAGTGTGTGCATTTTTTTCAATGCTTGTACATATTTATCATGTTTATAGTTGCATCAACAGCTATTTTTTTTTGTAATTTGGTTTACGCGTACAAAGTATTACGCTGGAAAGTATATGTGTATGTCGTCCCCGTGACCACTCTCAATATTGGTGGTCGTGTATTTCGATTGTGAGTATGTTACTAGATGAGTCCAAACATTAAGATAGGTCATCTCTCAAATGCAGTTTATTTTCTCCATTGTTTTAACATACATGTATAATTATAGGATATACTCGTATATTGACGTATTCCATTGCTATTAATACATTTATTATTTATTTTTTTTAAATATTTTTTCTCATTTCTTTAATCAATCTCGTCTGCGAGGAACTACCTAATTTAGCAGACTAATTTCACCACGCAGGTTGCAAATATTAGTGATTTAACATTATCTTGTTATTATGCCCCTATCGCATATAGAAAATTTGATGACCTCCGTGGCCTATTTGGTAAGACGTCTTTCTCCTAACCCGGAGGTTGTGGATTCAAATCCCGATGAAACCCAGATTTTTTTCGCTGGAACCCATAAAAGGATTCCAGTTTAATTAAACCTATAAAATAACTAATAATAATAAAAACCTATAAAATAACTAATAATAATAAAAATCTAGACGATAAACTTATAAAATAACTCAAATACTTCAATTCATATTATTGAATGCCAGAAACACGGTATAACTTTTTATTATTTCATGCAAAATAATTTTAGTTTACAGAGGTCAGTTTTCTGATGCGAAAAACTTTTAGGCATTTTTAAAAATTTCAATTACCTCTATTTTTCATGGTGCTTTTCAAAAAATATTTTCCAGCATTTTATGGAAATAGAAATTTTATCTTAATAAGATTTCACCCTTCAACAGGAAATTTTACAAGTGATCGCGTTTTCTCCTTAAGGAAAAACTTATCGGTTAAAAAAAAACCACACAAAGCGCGGTCCTGAAAAGTTGGCCGATATGTTATCGTGTTTATTGTATTTTGAAATATGTACATCAAAATTATATTATTTTCTTTTAATTGGAAAAAAAATTTAAAAATTAAAAAGATGGTTTGGTTTTTACATATTTTATATGGTATTTTCATCATCATTACTTATGTTCAATACAAAACAATAATTACTATCATTCCAAGTAAACACTAGTATGGAACTAATTTTGGGCATAAATAAAAAAAACGTTCTTTACATTAGTTTTCCAGATTGAAAAAATAAAAGCTGTGATATGATACTTAAACGGGGAAAAAAAACAAAGAAAACAACTCAACATAACATATAAATACCTTACTTAAAATTGTTGTGAATGTCACGTAAAGAGAAAACATTTTATAAGAGATATAAAATTTAGATAAGATGCATAAGAGATATAAAACAACTATTGAGATTTCACTTGCTATGAAATGGGCTTAAGGAGTGTTTGCCAATTATAAATTGTTCTTTATCCAATTTAATTTTTCTTCCTCATAAACATTTTTTTTCTTAATAATATTAGAAAAGACAAAAGCATTCAGATTTTAATTTTGAAAACATCATTTTTAAGCCATAGTCATAAAAACAGTTCAAGTTTTTTGAAAATTTTATATACACTTTGTAAAAGCTAACATAAAAAACACCCTTAACCAAACATAAAAGGGGGAAAGAGTCATTAAGATAATTACTTCTATAATCTTCATTAACGCTGTGGACTAAGCTATTTTCGCGAGTCACACGGAAATCAAATCATTAGTTTTTCCTCTAAAATGCTTATTGTTATAAAAATAGAAAAACCTTTTAGTGATGCATAGCAAATTTATGTTGCCTTGTTCATAGAAAGCTTGACTTTCAGCCCGGAGGTTTCGGGTTCAATTCGAAAAAATAGTACATGTTCCCTTGCAACGAACGATACTTGGTAAGTAGGCAAGCTGTATCAAAGCGGATGTCCTTCAGAAAATCCTTCATGGAACAGCTGTTCGCGATATGATGCGTTATCTGCGTTTTGTTTCTTAAAGTGTACATATTTAGTAAGGAACATTATAAAAAACAAAATATATTTAAAGTTATATTAATCAAAATACGCTCTCCGTGATTTAATTAATTGGACGCTTGTCTTTCAAAACTAGAGTTTCGCGTTTCATTCGTGATGGTATTAAAACAATTGGTTTTAAAATGGTATTAAAAACAATTGGTCTGGTGGTTTAGAAAACACCTTTTCTCTCTGATTCAATAATATTTTGATGAAATAAATCAATTTTGTTTATTGTCGTCATTTATAAACAAATAAAAAATATACCTAAGAAGACTTTAAAAGAAATAGAGTTGCATGCATAACATTCTGATAAAACGTATTATCTCGTTTGCAAAATTTATTTAAATTATGCTTGTGAAAATGTTTAACCTTTTCACATGGTTTAAGTTATTGTCTGGATTTCTGACAGGTTCATGCAACAAGGTTGGTTTAGGTTAGCACAATTCTCAATATACTACACATCAAAAGCGTTCTCGAAGTAAAGAATTACTAAAAGCATTAAAAATAGTTAAATTGTAGAACAAATAAATTTAACACATACTATATACTTTAACCACTTTCAATCAATCTCATTAAATTCATTGATAATATAAATTTATTGATACATCAACTTTACCAAAAATAGTAAAGATATTATATTCATTAGTGTTCTTAAAAATGGAATTTATATACTTATAAGATGATTTTTAATTGTAATTAGATTTCCACACAATATATTTATAAGAATCCAATTTTCATGAAAATCACATTTTTTAAAAGTGGTTTCAATCAACTTTTAAAGAATAAAAACATTTTTCATGATTTAATTATGCGAACTCAAAAATCAGACTGCTACGTTATTCAATATTAAATACTGATGACGCAAAAGAGGGCGAGGACAAAATGTTAAATTGTTTTCAATGTTAATATGGACTTTTAAGTTGGTCTAAGTATGAAACGACTTTGAATTATTACTTTTTGTTGAAACAATTCTTTACAGATTTTTTTGTGTGATAGCAAATACAGAAATGTTTACTAAAAGCTTGAACGAATGCATGTTTTTCTATAACGATAAAATGAAAGATACATTACAAAGTTAGGGATCCGACATTAGTCGCTGGTGTCACCGGAAATAACTATGCAATCCAATTTGTGAAAGCCGTATCTTGTTACTTTTAGAGATGGAAGTTCAATGGTCACAGTTTGTTAACGTCTTCTTTTTCTATAAGATTAATGATAAATGATGATAGTTTTAAACAAGTAGTTGTGCTTAGAAAACACTTTAAAAAGTGTCATACGAAAACTAAAATGCAAAAATAATTAAACCTTTTAGATGTGTTTAAGGTCCGAAGTGCGAATCATAATTATCAAAGACAAACCATGTTACGAAGCGTCAAAATCCGACTACTGCGAAATATACTGGACCCAAAATGTTATAAGAATATAGGATCTCATATCACGATGGTAGTGAGAGGTGCGCCAGTTTGCTGGAAATAAAAGCCCACCTCATCCCTAAACTCCTCACGAATGCGTGGTTTCATGAATTCCGGCACAAAGTTCATGTAAACGGTGTGGTGTAAAAGTGTGTACATGATTTTGGGACACCTTATATAGTACATGTTGTTAAAAAAACATTGAAAAATCATATTTATTACTAAATAAATAACTTTATCATGTAGACATTTTATTGTCTAATGTGTTGGTTTTAAATAAGTCATTAGGCCCAGGTGTGTAATTAACGTGACTCATTCATCGTAAAAAATAAGAATTTAAAATGTTTAAATTGAGACTGAAAATTCCCTTACATGTATAAAGCACTACTTTAGATATTGATTGCTCAATCTAATCGCATAAAAGAGTGGCCTAGTTGGTAAGACATATGTCTCCCAACCCGGGTGTTGATGGTTTGATTCTCGTTTTTTAAGGTTTGTGTTAAACGCCTTTGTGGTTGATTGAAAGAGAAAAAACCGCCAGGCTGCATTGTAAACCACAAAATGTTTCCAGTGTCAGGCGTTCATTTTATGGCATTTGACACATATGTAGGTCGGAAAAGTCTGGTAAATAAAGCATTACAGACATCAATGAAATTTTTGATATAATCTCCATAAAACACCCAATAATAATATCCCATTGAGTGTTTTTCATATTATTGCCTTTAATGGCATTTCTGGTAGGAAGAAAGAAATTCACAAGATTTTATTGTGTGCTTTTTAATTTATAAAATATTTTATAACGTTTGAGGATATACAAGACATTAATAAAAAAATCTCTCACTAAAATATTTTTCCCGTAAAAAGAAAACTTGATTTCGAAATATAAATTATTTTATACATATTGAAATATCAATTCAATATATTGAATTCTTGGTTCCCGTCTGTTTCTCGGAAAGCGAACATCTTTATCTGTTTACTCTAAAGCTTGGGTCGGAATAAATATATTATATCAAGGAATCAAGGCTCGAATTTCAAGTTCAACAACACGTATGAGTCAATGCGAATACAAGGTCAATACATGGCTTTTAGATTTTGTATATAATTAATCTAAATCCAAAAGTTGGATAATTTAACGAATTCACAGAAAAAAGTAATTGACTTTGTAAATAACTCCTAAAACGTGATGGGTTTGTTTTCTATACTTATAAATTAAACCTCTTTTAATTACGATTACTTTGGATTTGGTAAGTAAGATTCATTCTCAGGTATTTTTGATCACATTTCACTCTTACGTTGTCACTATCATGTCATCATCATACAACACTTCACATACTCGTACATTCCCGTTCGATATTTTAATGCTACATTTATTTTTATTTGAAATTGATCATAATAAATTTAATGCAGTTTCTAATTAAAAATCGCAATTATTATTTTTGATATACAAGTGTAATTTTTTTGTTTGCTACTCTACATAAGTATTTTTGATTTTTTGGTTATGAGTTCAAGTATTATTATTTTGCTAATTTTCGTTTGTTATGATTTCATGTATGTTTGATTACGGTTTTCATTTGATTTTTTGCACAATTTTACTGGTTTCTTTTTTTTTTTGAAGGCCCATAAAATGTATTCTGTCATAAAATAAAACCAAAAAGATTTTTATCTTCAAGTGTAGATTGCGCTGAATGGGGAGCTTATTTTGTTCCCGATAACAGCGTGGGTAGTGCTAGGATCGAACTAAACTTAACTGATCATCCTTACACCCAGAAACTACGTTCAGAATTCTGTGTAATATTTAAAAGTTTGTCGGTGCGTTTTAACCAGTTCAGGGAGTCCAAGAAACACCTATATTTAAGTCAATCCACACCCAACACTTCACGTCCTCCCAAGTTTGTCAAAGTCAATAAATCTTTTTACTCTAACACTAGTGGACGGTGTAAGAAGGGTGTTCAATTCATCGAATCCCTCGTGCTGAAACAGCGTTATTTCTGGCAAGGTTTTGATGTATAAGTAAATATTATCACACACTTTCTCCGTTAGGGTGGAAAAAAAGAGAGACTGCCAAACTTTCCTACTACGAAATACTTTCTTCGCATATTTCATATACTTTCCGTTTCCACATTTCACTCCCATACATCAATGTTAGCATATTAATTTATATATTTTTGAAGTAAAAAAGGATAATTTAAAAAACTTTGGCCAATTTAACGAATTAATACGAAGAACACAGAAATTAAGTAGAAGGTTAATGAGAGAAAAAATCATTAAAAACATATGAAAAACTAGACCCCGTAACGTTCTTTGCATATTGAAGGAGCTTTTCTTTCGTTCCATATTTATGAGCCAAAAGAAAACATTGATGAACAAACGACCAACATAATTAAACAAGAGTGCTTCGGTGTTGTCGATTTTTATTTAAGTTCTTTTAAATCGCTGCTTTACAGATGCACCTATGGGAGCTGCTACTGAAAACTCTCTCGTACGTCGTTAAAGTTGTTACTTTGGTTTGTTATAATACAGCCATATTAGAAAGGTAAATTACTTTGAAATATCTTGAAATATATTATTAGCATTGTTTGGATCAACATTCTATTGAATATAATATTATGATTGTTAGGGTCAACATTCTATTGAAAAGTGTTATAGTTATTAATTATTAATGTCCCGGGTTTACAATCACTTTCAGATATCAGGCTGTACAATGATAGAGCTTATTGGCTTACTTCAATAAATCTAAAAACAATGTTATAATTTTTGTTCTTTTTTAAATTAATTAAAAAAAATTGTACTCGTTAGTCGTTTTATGAAATTTGAATGTCTAAATTCTATATTCTGAATATCAGAAGAAAGTTCTTCATCAGTTATGGTGAAGATCGTACCTATTTAAAAAATTTCATGGCATACTTTTTGAATTATTCTTTACCATTTTACAGGATATTCTGAAGACCAAAGGACATCTGACAATAGAAGGCCTGTAGCAGTATTCACTTGATCCGTTCATCAGAAAAATCCCCCCCCTCCCCCCGATCTAAAATATGATCAGTAACCAAAAGCCTCTCCAAGTTCTTGGCATCTTGTCATGCAATGTTACAATAAATTGGAGAAACCCTTCGAAAACGAATGGTTTACAGTCGCCCATGGGTACATAATTCTTCAATAATATACAGTCATACGTTTCGTAGTCCAAGAAATCTAGAGGACTCATCACCAATACTACATTTCCATCTTCTACCTGTCCTTGAACTAAATTGTTCATATTTCTCATTTGTACAATAATATAGAAAAATAATAGGATTCTTATTTTAAGTCGCATTTTTGCGAAGATTTCGTTAATAGAATTTGTTTTCCTACAGTCACAAAAATATGTCTTATTTTTAAGTTTTGATATTTTAGTCTTGAAGTTTTATAACCATGAATGATCCTGATTATTTTTTCATTTAGCACTTTTCTGATAATATATAAAAAGATAGTTGTTAACGATTTTTCAGATAAACACGACCATTGCAGTAATACGACCAAGATTTTCACACTATTATTACCTCTAAGGAATTGAAGTTTCCACAAATAAGGTGAAATATAACTACACACAAGCACATTATTGTAGTTTCCGGAAATTCAAAGTTACGCTTTAGAGATGGTGAAAGCGGCTAACTTTTCCTCAAGTTTACAGTCTGAGTACAGGTTAGGTACAGAATAATACTGATTTTAAGTTCAAACTTTGACACTCACGAGACTTAACTTCCACTGGGCTCATATTCCCTGGCCTCTGTGATGTTTTGGAAATTGAATTAAACTATAAGAATTCTACTTAGAAAGTCAATGATAAATTCTCTAAGGTTTATATACTGACATGATAATGATTAAATGGCAGACTATGCACACTCAAAATATTTTCATAATGATTTAATTCTTATTTCTTTTCATTTCGGTTAATTTTATTTTACACAATAAATCTGCTGTTCATTCCATCATTCAATAATCCAATCAAAACTTCCAGGTTTTTATGAATTTATTAACCATTTTTATGTGATATTAAAGTTAGAAATAAAATACTTATTATTGAAGTCGAGTAACTAACTCAAGTTCACTGATTAAACTTCGAAAAACGAATAGCATCAAATATATTTGGCCCAAAACAGGCTTCTGGATAATGGAAACTGATATTTAATGAAGAAAACAAAAAAAATAACGAGGTAACTACTAATTACTAGCGACACAAAGTCGTGAAAGTTGACAAGGATAGGCCATGTAAGCAGATCTAAGTGAATACGGTTAACAATAATTACTATGTAAGCCCAACAATATAGATGAAGGCCAGACCAGGACAGAGGCTTTTAGATAACATGCAGCAATATGTTATATTTTAGGAAGAACACGGCGAGTAACCAAGCGACCTAAAGAAAATGTGTCCGGGTGGTTAAAGTTTTGCATGGTCATTTGATGTAAGGTAAGTTATTCAACTCACAATTCCAAAGATATTTCTAATCACGTTCGAGTTATTGAAGTAATATATTTTTTATTAAACTTCACATACTTTGAAAGTTACGAGTATGTGTTGGCATCTTTTGGATGGGCCTCGTACTATGCCCTTGTTATTTTTTGTTTCTATGTATGTATTTCCCTTTCACATGGATGTCAAGAGTGATGTCAGGTTTGATGTAGTGAGAGCTATCAGTATTTGAGCAGTCATGTATTGTGTTGGTGACTAAGAATATATGAAAGTTGAATTTTTGCATTTTTATACGAGTGTGAAGAATATAAAATGTATTACGTAATTATGTTTTATTGTTTATTTCTGTGCATTTATCTTTTAATGTAGTAGATTTAATGTTTAAATAGTTTTTTTTTCAGATATATAAAGGATGACTGCTGATTTTTTTTGTATTGTCATTGGAAATAATTTACGAGTGCATTGTACAGTTTATAAATAAATTAACAACATTTTTACGTGGTTCATTTTCAGTTCTGTTATACATAATCATTGAATGAAGATATTTCCGATAAGATAATTATAAAAGCTACTCCGCTCGTTAAGCGTAAAACTGTGCTATCAATTCTCTTTTCTCTCGATATATCTCTTTTATATCTACAAATAGGAATATTTCGGTGCGTGCGTTAACGGGATCATGAGAATCAAACTGATTTTACATCGCGCTGAATTGAAATACTATATTAATCTCTAATTTGCGTGTCTAAAATCTGAGAAAAGTGATTATTTACGTTGAATAGAGAGCAAAACGAAGCGAGAGAAGATAAAGAATGTGTAGACGGTAGAATCACGAAGATATTCAATTTGATGAAGATACCGAGACTAAGGAATAACACAAATATCTAAAGGAAGTTAATTCAGGTAGAATAACGAACTTATTTCTCTTTCTGCAACGTTAAAATAAATTAAACATTATGAATGTAATGAGATAATGTCCATCATCATGCTCCATCCCAACAGTCTTCGCAGACAATGAGTTGGGATGGAGCCAGGGAGAAGAAGAATGTAATGAGATAATGTCCATCATCATGCTCCATCCCAACAGTCTTCGCAGACAATGAGTTGGGATGGAGCCAGGGAGAAGAAGAATGTAATGAGATAATGTCCATCATCATGCTCCATCCCAACAGTCTTCGCAGACAATGAGTTGGGATGGAGCCAGGGAGAAGAAGAATGTAATGAGATAATGTCCATCATCATGCTCCATCCCAACAGTCTTCGCAGACAATGAGTTGGGATGGAGCCAGGGAGAAGAAGAATGTAATGAGATAATGTCCATCATCATGCTCCATCCCAACAGTCTTCGCAGACAATGAGTTGGGATGGAGCCAGGGAGAAGAAGAATGTAATGAGATAATGTCCATCATCATGCTCCATCCCAACAGTCTTCGCAGACAATGAGTTGGGATGGAGCCAGGGAGAAGAAGAATGTAATGAGATAATGTCCATCATCATGCTCCATCCCAACAGTCTTCGCAGACAATGAGTTGGGATGGAGCCAGGGAGAAGAAGAATGTAATGAGATAATGTCCATCATCATGCTCCATCCCAACAGTCTTCGCAGACAATGAGTTGGGATGGAGCCAGGGAGAAGAAGAGTGTAATGAGATAATGAACATTTTTATTATGAAATATTTATGTGTAGACTAGAAGTTTATGATTGTGATATTAACGCGCTGGAATTGTGCAATGTAGAAGGTCGCCGGATCAAAACCCGCGCTATAGGTTTCCCATAGAAAGGTAAGATAATAATTTTTTTACGCCATACTTTGCTGTCCATGCGGTAAAACTCTGGAACCAGTTACTTGTTCCATCCTTGGCATGGTTTAAGAAGCGAGGGAAAAGACTCTTGATTTCTAGTCAGTAATATAACGTGTTTCATTCCTGATTTTTCTTTCCTCTCCACCGTCCTTTCCTTAACCTTTGATTGATGATATCTTACATTTACTTTAATATGTTTAGGTCAATAAATGTGAAAAATCTTTTCATTTTTTCTTGCGACCATGTTACTTGTTTTATTTACTTTTGTCTGGTTGGTTGAAAGAGATTGACGCCTGGCAATAAACCCGCTAGATTGTGTTTACAATGAAGTGTCAAATAAATAAATCAGAATTTATCGAAATTCCTATATTTGTATGTTCGTATAGTATTTATCTTCTTGCATTTCTTTTCTCTCACTGTTTATGTTTCGTCACCATACAAAACAAATTCATCTTGTTGACATTATGCCTCTTCTCCCTGTCACATTTCGTATGATTATCCAAGTGATCTGGCTTTCTTTTTTAAATGTGCGCAAAAAACGCTGGAAACGTATTGGGACAGTTGCACCGTCACCTTAAACTGCTGAAATTTGAGGAGATTTGATTTTCTAGTGGTCCACGGAATTCTTAATATCCGACGCCAAAACCTCATCTCAAAGGAATGAATTCTTGTACGTACGTTTTTCCGTCCCTTACAAGAATATAGGAAATATTAGAGTTTGGACAAGCTTTGTTTTGGTACAATTGGAAATACCCCTATCTCACCATATTTTACTAGACGGGTCATGCCGAAAATTGCCATTTAATAATGAAATAGATATAAAAAGTAGGCATTTTAATTATGTATGTAACATCAAATTTAAAACTTGGATTTCAAAGCTATGCTGAATCTAAGACTACAGAGACAGCTTCAAGCTAAATGAATTCCCAAGTTGGGGAATGATTGTTGACGACCTTAAGTTCTTGGTTGTGTTTTATTGTTTAATTTTGTTAAATAATATTGATTTTGTAAAATACGTATTTGTCTCATCCACTCCAATAAGGTGGGTCGTCTTTGACATCCCTCTTGAGAACAAGATTTAACTATTCTTCCAGAGTTTGGATTGCCTCTCCTATCCTATCATCCATTCATAATTGGCTTGGGCGTTACGTTTTTAACATAAAGTCTATGACTGTGCTGTAACTGAAGAATTTCGTATAAAACAATCTGAGGTCCCAAATTTGATTCTCTGTGTGATTTTATTTTCAGATTATCTATTCTACATAAATTATCAGA
The DNA here is from genome assembly GCA_949825065.1 of Odontocerum albicorne. Lineage (NCBI taxonomy): Eukaryota > Metazoa > Arthropoda > Insecta > Trichoptera > Odontoceridae > Odontocerum > Odontocerum albicorne. Next base: position 27,338,068 of record OX463846.1, read on the forward strand.
GCAGTACGAAGCGAAAGAATAAAGTACTATATATGAAATAACATATATTATATATTTGCCCAACATAAAACTACATCAGATTTAACTTGCCTATCATCTTAGAATAAAGTACTATATATGAAATAACATATATTATATATTGGCCCAACATAAAACTACATCAGATTTAACTTGCCTATCATCTTAGAATAAAGTACTATATATGAAATAACATATATTATATATTTGCCCAACATAAAACTACATCAGATTTAACTTGCCTATCGTCTTAGAATAAAGTACTATATATGAAATAAAATATATTATATATTTGCCCAACATAAAACTACATCAGATTTAACTTGCCTATCATCTTATAATAAAGTACTATATATGAAATAACATATATTATATATTTGCCCAACATAAAACTACATCAGATTTAACTTGCCTTTCATCTTAGAATAAAGTACTATATATGAAATAACATATATTATATATTTGCCCAACATAAAACTACATCAGATTTAACTTGCCTATCATCTTAGAATAAAGTACTATATATGAAATAACATATATTTGCCCAACATAAAACTACATCAGTTTCAACTTGCCTATCATCTTAGAATAAAATACTATATATGAAATAACATATATTATATATTTGCCCAACATAAAACTACATCAGATTTAACTTGCCTATCATCTTAGAATAAAGTACTATATATGAAATAACATATATTATATATTTGCCCAACATAAAACTACATCAGATTTAACTTGCCTATCATCTTAGAAACTTGAATAATCTTTCGTTTACAGCTTCTAGTACGATTTGTCAAGACCGCATGTTTACTAAAGTGTAACAGCTTGTACATTATACGCGTAAAGTCTATAGGATCTGACAATCCTTTTCGATCGCAAGAGATTTAAAAAAATGTGATAATGATGGAGATATAAATTCATAAAAATAAATTTCACTTTGATACATCTTCAGACAAATTGGCTAAACTGATCTAGTGGCAGTAGCCATATATAGAGTCCGATCTAGTGGCATCTATGGATTTCGATCCAGTGGCCATCTATAGATTCCGATCTAGTGGTATCTATGGATTCCGATCTAGTGGCCATCTATAGATTCCGATCTAGTAGCATCTATAGATTCCGATCTAATGGCATCTATGGATTCCAATCTAGTGGTAGCAAAAGTGGTAAAATACAGACAGGCCACTGTATTAGTACATTTACTGAGCTGCTAGTCAATTTCCTTTATCCGTGACGTCGGAACTTTAGTCATCCGTCGCTGCTGTTATTTTCACATTCAGGTATGTCACCGCTCGATAACTCTCATTGGGCAGTTTCTTTTTCTTTATTACGTGACGTCGCGCACGTAATAAAAAATATTTCAATCTCCTAAAGTTGAAAAGCGATCCATTTTGTTCCCCGTAACATCGTCGGTGGTAGAGGAATGAAACATAACTGATAAAATTTCCCCAATTACGTTCATGACATTTTGTTCATGTGATATTATAATTCAATATGAGCGTCTCTCAGACTTAAGCTTTAATAAGGAATATAACAATTATTGGAAGCCATATGTTTTCCAATCTGCTAATCATAAAAAGGATGAGGACTCTAAAAATACTTTGTTACGAGATGGGACAAACCGAATGTCAGTTTTAATACATCAGTTGACTAATAGGGTCTGATAGGAAGGTAACTTTTTTTTTATTGCTCTTCCAATTTTCCAAAATCGATATTGAATAGACGCGACTTCTAGATAATTATTGAGACAAGTTCCGCATCGGTTGTCCCGTTTCGTCTTTCATGAAACTTTTTTTTCTTTTTAAACAGATTAGGCCATTTCCACGTAAATATATTCTTGAGATAAAGGAAACTTTTTCCAATCTATTGAATGTAACAACGATTTTTCCTTTCGTTAACGTTTAATTGGGCTAGTGTTTCGACCCTTAGAATCCCTTTTTTTAATTTTTCTATTTATGTTTTTTATTGCGTCGTTTCCTCACGCAATATGTAGCAGACTGCCTAGTACGAATCTCTCTCCTAACCGCCAACCAGTCCAATAGTCCAACCTTAACATGAAATACTTCATCTTAACTCATTTTTACTGAAGAAATTAGTATTTAAGTTAAATTTCGTACACATTTTTGTAACTTCTTTAGATAAAGGAGTCACGTGGTTTCATTACCTCACAGTAAAGTTTGGAGCGTATGAGGGCCTACTATGAATACAAATCACGAAATTATTATTTCATAATTAGGCCAGACTATAAATTCGAGCCTAAATTACATAAAAAAATCTATCAACGCAATGGCTGATTAATTTCATGGCTGTTATCTATGGTGCTGGTTTATAAAAAATCCAAAATCGAGAGTATAAACAGACATAGCTTCTTACTCGTATTGCAGACGAGGAGAAATCCGACCGTCACATAACCTAAGTTGATATTTCATTTTTAGAATACCTGTCCACCTGTCCAATACATTTATACAATTTATGATCGATCTAAGATAAAACTATGTACCTTCAACACAAAATCGTTTCCAAAATTTTACTTGATTCGACAATTATATCTACTCGATTAAATTTATCGTGAATACTGTTTTGTGCAATTTGTTTTTGTTGAATATCTTTTATTTGACTGAGTTCCTCTAATAATCGCCATATCCTTCGAATGTATTTTTTAATATGACTGAAGTCATAAGTAACCTTAAACCTCCGAATACTAGGCGAAAAAAATACCTATGCTATTCGAGTTGAGTAAGAGCGCGTATATTGAATGTGCGACCTCCCGCAAAGAAGCCTAGCAAACTACCGCGAAGCCACGCCTCTCAACATTATGTTAATTTTCTGTCAAAAAGAAGTTGTGTACATGAGCACTACTGCATAACATTTTCAAAGCTTCATTAAACATCTTTTTAAATTTGGTTCACATCCCATTTTACTTGTAATTCTACATCATTACAATGTTTTAGAACTTTGGAGATTTGTCCCAAGATCTCATTTATCCGAACAAACATTTGTGACCGAAAGTAAGAAGAGAAACTAACTATTTCTTTGTTCACATTCTAGTTTAATAACATTTTCAGAGTTTTCTACATTTCTTATTTTTCTTTATGGTTGATGGTGTCAGTTTTTTTTTATTTTTTTGCTACAACAAACCTATTCAAACCCTGTTATTCTAAAACAATGATTATTTAATTCAACAAGAATACATTTTTCCAAAAAAAACATCAGTATTGTTTTTCAACAATTTTTATAAATACTTCGGTTATATTTTAATAGCTATAGAATAGTTTATTTTCTTCTGTGAACTTTTTTGTCGGTCATAACACCTCTTTTCTTCACGTTTACTGAGTCTAATAAATTTGTTCAAGCTACCCGAATCTCTCTCTCTCTCTCTCTCTCTCTCTATCTCTCTCTCTGTTCAAAGCGCACAAATTTTATTCAATAGTGTGAACTTTATTTATTTTAGATTATTACGAAGAAAAATGTTTTATAATCTCGGTTTAGTAAAATGACGTTTGTTGTGTTTATTTTTAAAAACATAGCATTATGAAATAATAGTGAAAACCCATATTAAACTACAAAAGTAACATTAAAACAATATTTTGAACATTATGAACAAAAACATTGATGGTAGACAACAAAGGATATTTCTTGAGTTTAATACTTTGAGATTTAAATATTCAGTACATTTACACTATTGTTATATGCTAAACATTTGGCAAATATCTCACCGATATCCAGAGATAGAGATTAAACTGAAAATGGGTGTAAAATAATCAGTTCCCAGAACAAAATTAATTATAAAAAATAACAAAAATTGTATTATCAAACAAAAATTATAGTTTAACCAATGACTTATCTTTTTTTTTAGTTTTATTAGCACCAGAGACTGGCAAAAAGTTTTCGAAATATAAACTGTGTAAGGGGTTCACAAAAGTTGATATTTTATTACTTTAATGTTATTATTTAAAAAATAGATTTGTTATTTTAATCTGTTTTTTTTATTATTATTTCGTATAAATTGTCATGCATGGTACGTCTGGCGAGCTTATTGCTATATAGCATTTTTTCCGACCAACTAGCTTATTTTGGATACATATTGTTGTAATCCATGACAAATTTTACATAAAAAAGTATTAATATAAATTCAATGAAATAAATTAGTAATTTCTGAACAATAATGATTAGAAAAAAATTTGTTCAAGAATAAGGAAGGGAGTAAAAGGGAAATCAGGATAAAAGGATTTCCGATTAATGTAATAATTTCTCACTTGAACGTGATTAATGATGGTTCACATGTGATAACTCTTGGAAATTTGTTCCATAGTGGCACTGAGTAGACCGTATATGTAGATATAATAATTGTAAACTGAAGTATGGTATGTTGGTATGCAAATGAGTCTCTCATCGTCCAACCGAAAAGAACGTCCGTGTTCTGAATGTGGACTTTTTCGCGAAGATATGAAAGAGAATTGGGATTGTCAAGCATACGAAATAAAATCAACAAAATGTGAAGATTCCTTACAGTCTTATTTTTAGTTATTGAAGTATGTTTCGAAACTCGGTACTTACTTCTCCAATTTATCTAAAATCTCCTCCTTGGTATATAAATAACATAAGTTATCATAATCAACTAATTGAAGCTTAGTGCATTGAGATAGTTGTAGTATTTGACGCAAAACAGGTTAAATTTAACACATGCTTTTAGGAGAATGTGTAGAAGATATTTCTGTAAAACATTAAAAGGTGTTTTGTAATTTAATCTATTAAATAAGTATATGTCGACTAGCATAATATTCATAATAAATTAATAATTATGCATTAGGGAACATAGCTGATACAATTGTTGAAACTGTTATCTTATAAAAGCACCATAAGTGACAAATGTAACTCTCATCGCACTCTTCAAATGTTTGTAAAATAGCTACTGAGCGCTATTATTAAGATGGATCGATTGGGGTGGAGGATGACTGATGTGCCTTCAAAAGATCGTGGTGAAGAAAATATGTCGCAGACAAACAGTACCTAGCGTCAAATCCTAAAGCACCTAAGACCCAGCCTGAAAATTATATTGCTAATGATTAATTAATACTAAGTGCAAATAGTCTTCTTCATTTGCTGTGTCCGGTCTTTCTGACGTTGGCGATCACATTTGATATAAATATATTTGTTCATGACAGCACAAAACAGCTCAACTGTCAAGATACCTGTCTATCCACAAATGTTGCATTACCATAACCGGCGCTTCTACCGATTCCACGTCGAGTTTCGATTTTGGGAAACGGTTAGGTTTGTGTTCACTAGAACCGTGGAAAGACCACGCGCAGGAGTTATACTGTCCAAGTGAGAAACGCAATAGGACTACCATTAATAACTCTTCTTCGAACTGCGAAGTGTCGCAATGGATAGAGAGGGATCATAAAAGGCTATCATGGAAGTCATGAGCTGCTCATTGTGAAATGCTCAGTCATAAGGTATATGAGAGGATGATGTTAATAATAAATTTTGATGAAAAGTAATCAAATAAAAACACAAACTCAAGGAATCCAACCTGCGATGCCAGAATGCTTAGATAGCACGCCCACAAAGCAGTACTAGACACTTAAGGAATCCAACCTGCGATGCCAAAATGCTTAGATAGCACGCTTACAAAACAGTACTAGACACTCAAAGAATCCAACCTGCGATGCCAGAATGCTTAGATAGAACGCTGACAAAACAGTACTATACACTCAATGAATCCAACCTGCGATGCCAGAATTCTTAGATAGCACGCTCACAAAACAGTAATATATGCAGGAATCCAACCTGCAATGCCAGAATTCTTAGATAGCACGCTCACAGAACAATACGATACACTCAAGGAATCCAACCTGCGATGCCAGAATTCTTAGATAGCACGATTACAATTAAAGGACCACCTACGCTACACTTAACAAAATTTGAATTTTGATTATTTTAATAGGTTCTGTTTATAACATATAATATCAGGATATAATAGTTTTAAGATTAACTATTTTATAACATTATCAAAATTGGAACGATTGGGATGACTTTTATGTAAACTGGAACGATTGGGATGACTTTTATGTAAACTCATTTTTTTTAACTGTACAAGTATTTAATATGTTTGTCTGAAACGTTTTTTGTTCCAGTAAAATCAATTAACTCGCAGTTAATTTCCCACAACATCAACAAGAGTTATTGATTCGCTAAGTCCAATAATACTACATGCACCCTACTCGACTAGGTCAATTAACAATTTAATTTTGGTTAAACGATTTTGGAGTTTAATAATGCAGTAGAGCGAAGCTAAGTAATCTGAATAATGTAACAGCAAAAAAATATCTTAAAAGCAAAACACTTTTTTGGTTAAGGGTTTAATTCTCAATGGTGCCCAATCTTTAATAATGATAAAAAAATTAACAATGATAAATTTACAGAAAAAAAAACTTTTTGAAATTGTTCTTTTAACATTGAAGGTCATATGGAAACTTCTTGCCAGAATATCTCTAACCCTTAGAGATCGGCTAAGATTTACGCGAAGTACTCCCTCAGACCGGCGAGAATTTTAAACATTGGAACGCACTTATAAACAATTTAATTACTCTTCACACAAAATGAATAAATAAACCAAATAAACAGCATATTATAGTCAAATGGTGTACCTTTGTGTTAGTATAAAAATAATCAGAGTTTTTTGTTTCATATTGACTTTAAAATAATAAATAAAAATATATTACCGTGAGAATGGAGCGGCCACTTAAGTAAATCACTTGTGGGATTTTTTATTATAAGGTCTATCGTAAACATTTAGTCATCCACATCGAGAATGTACTTTTGAACATGATCTCCATATACAAAAATTATCGTTATCCGAAAGAATCATAGTAATAATTAAATTTAATGGAAGGTCTAAAAAAATATCTCGGCACAAACACACACACTCGCGCAACTGTTCATCGGCATATGGATAGGGTGTCCATGAATTAGTATTGCATATGTAACTTTTAAAACTCAAAACTTTTGAATTGTGTGATATGCCTTAAAACAATTAGTTGGACATAAGACAACTTCGCAGTCACTACACCAATAACGAGTTTGAACACGTTTCTGAGGCTGCCGCGTAGTATTTTTACATACAAAACACCGCCGATAAACCGATTGTCTCTTAGAATTGATAGTTTGTGGAATGTCTGATAAAAAATGTCGTGCACTTAGTCTAAGAGGATGGTCACCACTTTGTTTGGATTTAGGTGTTGACTCCGGATGATGATATTTTTGTAGAAGTTGTCGAACAACTTCTAATTGGAAGTCTGTTAGGCTCACGTCTTTTTTTGTCTTAAACTTAAACATCGCGTGAGCATTTATTAATACCACGTCAATTGTACGAAACGCGATCTTTTTGTACCACTTATTGGTTTTACGGACGCACTCTACAAACGTGATCATCATATCTGACCTGTCTACGGAGCCCGTGTGTTTGTTGTAACTAACTACATACGATGGTTTCACAATAGCGGCTTTTGTTTTGTAATCTACTTTGCCGGTTTCTATTGGTGACGCATCTTCTGCAGTTGTCAACATGTGCACATCTCTCTTGTCGTGCCATTTTACAGCAAGTAGACATCCAGAAGTCATTGATGATGTTTCACCTTTCTGCACGATTCCAAATTTTGGCAGGTACTTCCTAGTTTTTTTTACTGTTCCACAGGCGTTGGTTTTTTGATCGTGCAAATACTTAAATAAAGCTGGACTTGAGTACCAGTTATCCGTATAAACAGTTTGCCCTTTACACAAATATTCTGATAGTAGGGACACAACCACTTTTCCCGAAACCCCCATATCCTTGGATAATTGTTCGTCTATATTACTTACGGGTATTTCGGTTTTTGCTCCACAATAAATAATTAATTTTAAAACTAAACCGGTTTCACAATCACACAGAACAAAGAGTTTGATTCCAAATTTGTGCCTTTTTGCCGGCAAATACTGTTTTATTCGTAACCTACCTTTGAATAATACTAGTGACTGATCGATACACAAATTTTTAAAAGGATAAAAAAAAATCTTAAAATTTTCACACACCGAATCGACAAAGTCTCTTATTTTATATAGAATATCGTCTTTTGGCTGTTTGCAACTATCGGAAAAATGTAGCATACTTAGAATAGACAAATATCTATCTCGTGACATTGTCTCGCCAAAAATTGGTGACGATATTAATTTGTCCTTTGTCCAATATTGCCTAATCCTGCTTTTTTTGCTCCGAACCATAAGCATTGATAAAGCGAAAAATAGATATATTTCATCAGCATTCACGGGCTTCCATTCATTCATTTGTGAATGCTGGGAAAATGTTTTTTTTATCTTTAGTTGATCATAATATCTATTCGTTTCTTCAGAAACTTTTCTCACTATGTCACTACTCAAAAATAGTTCAAAATAATCTATCTCCCGACTTTCTTCATTGAGATCGCAATTTCTCAATCCAGATTGTTGGTTGAAGTCATGCAATACTGGACGAAAATTAATGCCATTTTGCCACTCAGATGAAATATTGTCTAAATTTACGGTTGATGTGGGCTCTGTATTATCTAAAACATTAGAATTGTCAATTTCACTATCACTAATTTCTGAAGGATCATCGACGTCCTCAATATTATCCGGTATATAATCTTCGTCGTCACTCATAGAAAAATCAGAATCAATGTCTAGAATATACTGTTCTATTGCATCGTCATCCATCTTTTAAATTATGAAATGGTTCAATAAACAGAAAAATAGTTATACACTCAAACAAAACATCAATGTTCACAAACCAGCATTATTATGAATAAAAATCTACACAAATAATAAAATTAAATGAGTTCCCTCACACAAAAAAAATTGTTTATAAAAAAAAACATAAATTACAACGAACTCCGAACGTAATGTCTAATAAATAACAATATAACAGTCACCCTAAATAAACATACACTCGAGATCAAGTACGTGTACCGACACAGATAAAACACTACCACTTCGCGACTCGGCGGTTATATGACTGTATGAGTAACCGATGGCCGCTATGCGCGAAGTTTTCATGGGACACATCTTACAATAAAATAAAATAATATTAAACATTCATATAAGAAGGGTGAAACTTTAATTCCAAATCACAGAAAATATATGAATGTATACGCTACACTTTTTTACTTTTGATCTGTAGTAGTAAATTTACATAATAATAAACGTTTTATACAGAGAATATGTGCGAGCTGCGGATGTAGCCAGCCGGCGTTTGAGCCCGATTTTATTCGACTTCATATGTAGCCAGCCGGACTTTAAGGGCTAAACTGATTTATCTCAGTAAAGCACAATTGTTTATTCAACTCGAGCCAATATAAAGCGTACTTGAAATAAAACTTGTAGGTTGACTTTTATACATGACTTAAATAATATACGACCTCTAAATCGTTGTTGATACTTCCGACCATGGAGGGTACGGGTTCGATTCCTGGTTAAACACAATTTTTTTTAATACATTTCAGTCTGGTTTTCACTTAACATATTTCTGGTTGGTTGAAAGAGATTTCTACATGGTAATAAGCCCACCCGGTTGAATTGTATACCCCAAAGTGTAATATAATATGTATTATCAATATATTAATTACTATAATACTTCGGGTAAACTGGTTTATCTCAGTAAAGAACAATTGTTTCTTCAACAATCAGGAAAAATTAAAACTGTATTCCTAATGAACCTACTCGTAGCCATTGATTCAACAAAACTGTTTGATCCAGAGTAGGCTCTTGATGATATATCATTATTAATAACAGCCTGACCCTTTGAGAGTTTTGGTGGGCTGAACCACTCCTCGCCAGGCTTCTTCTCCTTCATCTTTTCTTCGATTCCACCCTATTCCCTGACAATGGCGATCACTCTTGAAAAAGTATCTCTATTTGATAACATTGTTCCATGACTACATAGAGATATTTTCTCTACTGTGTGGATACCTGTCCATTTGCGAATGTTACTTAACCAAGAAATGCGATCTTCTACCGATCGTCCGCGTCGACTCTCGATTTTACTATTCAATATTGATTTTAGAAAGATATATTTTTCTCTTCTCAATATATGACATAGATAGGCAATCTCGAATCCCTTTATGGTACTTGAAAGCTCTTATTTTATAGCTGCTCGGTGTGATACCTCGGCATTTGAGAAACGACGGTACCAAGAAATTCTGAGCATTTTCCGATGAATCTACATTTCGAATGATTTCAGCCTATTTAGCATTCTGGTGTTCATGGTCCATGTCTCAATACCATAAAGTAAAATATACCACATATAGACTTTTATCACGTCTTGCTCGCCAGACTGGTCATAATTTTAAATGATGACCTGACTTCTAAACTATAAAAAAAACACAGCGCTCTTGTCCTCATATTAGTCACCTATTTATAATTCTGTCTGATTTGACATCCTCTTCGTTACATCAAGAATAACATAGGAATAACACAAAGCGTCTCCATTCAGGTCGGTTTGCAACCCGGCACTCGACAAATATTGTGAATCACCTTATCATAGCACTTATCATATGAATGATACTATAAGATGAGCGTCCGTTTCGTCCAATCTCATATATTTAATATTATTAAAAGAATATTTGATAAACATAAATGCGTCTTAGATTAAATATACTTCATTACGCAGGTTTTATATATCTTAGTAATCCGATATAATATGAGCAACATATTCCATGTTTTTAATTAAAAAAAAGTGAATATTTGCTAAGTTATAATAATGTATTACTTAGAAAATCCCTCGCAGACTAGTTTGATTGTCACTCGATTTCGTATGTTATGAGGTGCTTAAAAGTTGAATCCTGGATTCACACATCCTCTCGCAATGTAGACGCATTCTTCCAAGCGGTATTGAACGACTGGATTCACACATCCTCTCGCAATGTAGACGCATTCTTCCAAGCGGTATTGAGCGACTGGATTCACACATCCTCTCGCAATGTAGACGCATTCTTCCAAGCGGTATTGAGCGACTGGATTCACACATCCTCTCGCAACGTAGGCGCATTCTTTCAAGCGGTATTGAGCGACTTTTTTTATTTTCACGCTATTATACATTCGTTGTATACAATTAAAAATGGTGGATATATCGCCTTGTGGTTATCTACACCAACCAACAATAATCATATTAAAGAGGTATTAAGTAGATAAGAGTCTGGACCATTTTTTTTAAAAACATGATACCAATGGCAATCGAACACGCAACTTAACAACAAGAATACAAAGGTTTAAATTTTAAAAAATTGACAACATATTCTTTTAAGGATAACAAAAAACTTTTACTAGGACAATTTTGATACGTTCTTCACCAATTAAATGTATGTACTACCAAATTTTCTATCTTAGCGCAATTTTTTTATATGTACTTTTTCACATGTTAAATAGCAAAAGTTAATTCAAAAGTTGATTTAGAATTTACATTAATTGATTATGAACACTTGTAAATTTCAGCGAAAAAAGGGCTTGGAAGTAAAAATAATAATGGTCTTGTCGGGTATCAAACTCGGAACGATGCATGAATCATACTGATTTAAACAAAGAAAACTATGACGTGAAACGATGTGACTTGTATTATTTGATGTATAAAACCAAAATTTATGAAATATCTAAAAATAACTTCACGATGGAGGTAGCTAGTTTTAATTCGCACCAAGTTAATGTGTACACATTATCGAGACGTAATGAAGTCTCGGATTGTTAATGTTACTTGACAGAGTATTTACAAAACTTGATAAACGGTTCGTGACACCCGCAAGGTACTTCTCGGTCTCACTTGAATATTCGTAGAAAGGGAAAATGTTCCTTAGGCGTCTAGAAATAAATTAAACATACGATATCTTGGATCTGTCAGATGCGGATCTTATCAAGTAATTTTCAAATTATAGACTTGTTTTAAAAAAGTTCGTTTGATTTAATTTTCTGACACTGTTTATAAACTTAGTTTTTTTGTTTTATGTGACAACTGCAAAAGGATTAAACCATAATATATATCTGCATTATTCAGTACAATATAGTTGTGCATGTAGTGTTGAATTAAGTTATTGTATCAGATGTTTTTTTAACTACCTTAATACCTGTTATTTATAAAAAAAAATGTACCCAAAATACCATGGTCCATTACTTACTATGCATACATAATATGTATATATGTTCAAATTCGTTAGAAAATTCTTATGAAAAAATATCAAGAGTTTTGGTTTGGAAATATTATGAATAATATACGGTCTGTCAACAGGAATTCCAGCAGATCCTATAGGGAGATCGTTACTTTTCTCAATAACCTTAGATCACCAGACACCTTCTTTCAAAATAAGGTTCACTTGAACCAGCATGTTTTCCTCGGTCTACCTCTTCGACGAACACTTAACATACATACTCGTTTTGTCAATGTTTCGTCATTCATTTCTCTACATAAAGTATCTTAAAGTTCCATTCTACATCATACTTAAAATATCCATGCATTAATTTCTGATGTCTTTGTTCCGCCTTCTTTCATATATTGACACTCCGCATATTTTTCTTACTGCACGTATCATCACACCAGTAATCTTACTTTTATCCTTCTTTTCCCCAATCCACGATTCACTTCCATGCGTCAAGGCGGGCACCAAAACACTTAAATTTCTCATTTTGCTACTTTTGATATAACGTAGTTTTTGTATATTATATTAAGTGCTCAGTTTACCTTGCACCCTTTCGATACCCTTCTTTCGATATATCTTTCAGCTCGCCCATCATATGTAAACTTACTATCCAGGTAACAAAACTCATCAACCTGAAACAGATTCTCTATTTTAACCCAATATGATCGCTTTGGCTATTTACACATGCTAAGTGGTTTACGGGTTTAATAAAGACCTGTTTCAGTAGCCTTTATAGTATCACCATATAACTATTGTAGTTTTACCGATTTATGTGACATCGACATTACTGACAAAATTTTACATATGGATTCAATATAAAACTCCTTCCTCTTTATCACTGTTTTTCATATATATCATAAGCTGTGTATATATTAAATGTGGGCATTATTATTATATTTTAAATAAGGAAAACATTATATATTATACATTTTGACAATATACTCATCAGTTTCCTGTTAACCTTTAAAAACCCCACAAAACAATGAAGTGTAAAAGACGTTTCTGAGAAAACATATTTAATTTTTTTTTTAATTTGGAAAATGCTGTCATAGAAGATAATAGTCGACTCACTTGCCATAAGTTTGTTAATATTTTTTGTGGGAGTAATTATGTTTGAAATTCAATTCATTATACAATGTAAATACCACGCGAAAACATCTTAATGACAGAGTTTCAAAAGGTGTGTCTAAATAGCATGCTATCAATGCACATGGGTATTTCCCGCCCTTCTTAGACTCGCTTTAAATCCCGACGACCTTTATGAATCAAAATACAACTATTGGCTAAGAGGAATCTTAGCTCACCAAATAGCTGGCGACAATTAAATTGAACCTCGATTGAAAAATGTTGTCCTTTTAGGTGATCATAATGTGCTTCTCCAAGGATTTGATCAGTCACGAAGATTGTGATATGCATTGGATCGTCTTAGGTGTCGTAACAGTTGCAGTGTTCACACCTTGCATAGGTGGAGTTTTATTGATTCCTCGTTGTGGCCATGTAGAATGGTCCCGACTGTCGGTTACATCGTGGAAGAATGACTAATTGATTCATCCCCGAGAGAACTGGAGGAGATTTATCGGTCTACCCCCGATGTTCTATTATGGATGAGAAACCTGAACATTTGACGTTGAAAAGAAACTATACGATAAAATAAGAATACTAGTATAAAAATCCATGTTTTTTTTTCATATATTAAGGTTGGCACTGGTACACTAATGACAATAATCGTTTTTAAAGATTTTGCAATTTATTTACTGCCAAAATAGTACTACGAGTACAAAATAGTACTCGTAACTACGCCATTTATCTTGTTACCTTCAGCAACTCGCTTGTCAATCCCATTAGGTATTTATTGATTTGACTAACGAAATCCGTAAATATAAAACCAAATTCAGCATTGACATAATCATGTTACATTTATCAGGTTTAAACACGTAGATATAAATACTTGCTCAAAAAATAATTTTAAATTTTATGGCGTGCGAGATGCTACAAACTATCCACGAGATATCCTAGCACCGAGAAGGATACCGAAGATGCTTTGGAATGACGATCTACAAACGTAGAAAAAAAGGGCAAAGAGAAATAGCGAAAACTAGGGAAGTCTATAACATATAGATCAGACAATGGCTGATGGCAGTGATACTATTAAAAACACTGTATTGTAATTTTAGTCACCTTTTCAAGTATTTTCTCCGCTAAATATTTTTTATAAGAATGCGGTTTACATCAGTTATTTGTTACTTAAGATGAATTTCTGCGAAGCACGTTAAATACATTTTCACTGTGAATTTTACCTGATCTCACAATTTTGTGTTTGGATATAATTTTCTCCTGTGTGACACAATAAAAAGAGCTTGAAAAAAATACATTTGATTGGTTTTGATAAATAAATTTTATAAGAGATATGAAGAAAATGGTCTGAGAATGGGGTGTGAGAATGAATGAAAGGAAAAGTAAATACAATATATGGATGAGTTATGAAAAATTAGAGCAAATGAAGGGTTTTTGCTATTTGGGTAGTATGTTTTCAGATGATGGAAAAGTTATGAGAGATATCCATGATAAAGCCAGCCTTCAAAGAGGAGAGAAACATCAAAGAAAATAAAGACACCTATGAATTGTATTATTTTACTTAAAATAACACCATTCAAACAAAGGTGAATATTATATACACCTAAAAAGTACATAAAATGGCTTTTATTTTATATTACGGTCAACCATGAACGTAAATCTCTCATAAATTTTAAATTTACAGCGAAAAGATAAACCTCAGACTCTACAAATGAATACTCACTTAGATCCATCTCAGTCTAAGCACAATAAAATGGCTGAATTATTTATAACAAACATTTGGAAAGTTTGTTTTTATACGTTCACGATACGGCCTGCGTTGGGTGTTACCCCAGGACTATTAAAACTTTCATTTCATTATGAATCGTTTCACTTCACTTGCAAAACTGGAGAAAGTACAATTGAAACTGAAATCTATTGTATTTTGAAATTGATATCTAAATGATTTTATTTGACATCTTTTGATTTGCGAGGAGTTGAGCTGATTTATTGTAGTTTTTAGTAAAAAAACATGGTAAATAAATTAATTGAATATATTGTTTACATTAAATACATTAAAACTGTAGAGGTTTAAAAACACTGTAATTTGTTTAGTAAAACTTTGTTTTTTTTCACATAACATACCGGTATAGTCCTGTTTATTTAATGTTAAAAAGTGTTTTTATGTAAACATATTACAAATAACTTGAGTTTAGTTTTATCGCTATTTAAATTAACAATAAAATAGGGCGTAGAATAAACACTAACCTGACCAGATTTTTTTAAATTTCCTAACGTTTAATTTTTTTCATATTTAATCTCTTGATGAAATATGGTAGTTATAATTTAATTAATCCAATTCATGTTTTGAAATGACTAAGTAACACAATTTACGTTTCTATTCCGGTTTTTTTTACTTTTTTGAAAAATTATGAAAGAAAAACAGTAAAGAAGCCAAAAATTACGTTCATGTCTCTTGTAAACTTTTCTCACGTAAAGAAATTGACCTTTCTACGGATGTATGTTATATATTGTGCGATAGAATCAACCATTTTGAGTTGACACTGTCTTATACTTGTGGTAGAACATGTGACTTTTTTAATCCTTATTCCACCCAAGAGATGCTTTGACAACCTAATTAGGTAGGGGAAAATTTAAGAAAAAATTAATATTGTACTATCAATTTCATGTCCCTCACTG
The DNA here is from genome assembly GCA_949825065.1 of Odontocerum albicorne. Taxonomy (NCBI): domain Eukaryota; kingdom Metazoa; phylum Arthropoda; class Insecta; order Trichoptera; family Odontoceridae; genus Odontocerum; species Odontocerum albicorne. The sequence continues at coordinate 27,354,042 of OX463846.1, forward strand.
ACATTATATTAAAAAAACGCATTATTGATGAATGCATTATTTTTAAGGTTAATATTTGAAATTCAACTCCATATATTTCATTTATTTGATCATTTTACTAAACAGAAAATATTCAAATGAAAATGTTAAGGACACAGATGTCAAACGATTTTTATCTAAGTTACCTTGACACGACCGTTGCTTACCTTTCTTCGAGGATCTGTGTAAAGAAACGATTTTTAAATCACATTGACACCCTTTTTTTTTACAAGAAAATTGACGCCTAGATATTTGGTTTTTACTTATCTCTTACTGTCACATAGATATTTGGTTTTTACTTATCTCTTACTGTATAATATGTTACTTGATGCATTACTGATATAACAGTTGTTGTGCATGTTTCGAACATGTGTTATTGTATTATTGCATAATCCTATACTTGCGGTGAACAAAACAATTATCCAATACGTGACAACTTCTGTGATCTAATAAGTAAGACATCTCTCTTCAAATCCTAGGGTTACGAGTTACATTCTCTTCGGCGCCTAAATTTCTCATAAAGAGTTCTCTTCTAGGTGTATTATTAGTCCATTAAATACATATTTGGTTGGATGGAAGATATTGTCAAATTGCAAACCCGCCAAGTAAGATTTTATACATCGTAAGTGTTTATACAATACGTTCGTTCAAACTGGCCAGCTTACTGAAATGCGAAAATTTCTTTCATCCAACTAGAACTCTTCTAGCCTTTTGTTTCTTGGTTACCATAAAGAATTAAGCCCAAAATGCATTCTACCAGTAGCGTAAATAATTGTTTTATTGGTGAATAAATGCAAATGTATACTATAGGAAAGTAAATGTGATTATTCCTAAAATATTCTTGAATATAAATAAGTAGATAGAAAAATACTCTATTATGTTAATATATAATATGTACAAAAGCTAAAATCTTATCCAAATATGAATGTATTTCAGAATCAAAATAATTAATTTAAATTGTACATGATGTTTTTTTTTCTATAATTTAGAATAAGAAGATTGCTCTATCCACCGTTTGTTTTTCAGCCTTCTTCAGCTCACTAAAGAAGGTATTTCACATACACTATACTACACCTAAAGCCAAATGTGTTACTATCACATATCAGAAGATCTACTAAGGTTTTTTATTAATTTGTCTTCCGTTGTAAGATTTCTACGGGTTTCTTACAAAATATATTTTTTCTAAATACGTACAAATGCGGGGATGTACCTAATCCAATGGCCGCGGTCATCACCTTCCTATCCTTACACTCAACTTATAGATATACGAGTATTATATATACGGCGCTGTAGAAATTTTCCTTTGAATATTATTATAAAATTTAATACTTCTCGAATATAAACTGCCACAATAATGATTACATTGAAAATGTACAAAATTCCGACCACCTAACTATGATATAAATTTTAAAAACATTGCATGGGTATTCAAAGAAAAAGATACTAAAAAAATAACATGAATAAATCTCCATTCTTGGATTTAAAAGATTAAAAATGTGAGCGTTACAAGATATTCCGTAACATTTTGTGGAATAGAATATTTTAAGTTGATTAAAATTTCCTGAAAAAGGTGGAGCCGTGCTTGGGTTAAATATTTACATTTTTTTGTCTTATTAGCGCCATTTGTTTTTTTTATTTTTTTGCTATCCACAATAAAAAAAATACATTTTAAGTAGTTTTAATGGAAATGCGAAACGAAGAGTAAAGTAACATTACATAGCAATGGTAAAATTTCTCCATTTTTGTAAATATTTGGAGCCACTTCATTAAGAAACGTCTGTGACGAAATAATCTAATTTCATATATTTGTCGTTAAAACTAAAACACTTAGCTGAAACATTCAAAATTCACGTACTTAAATTCCAAACTACCGTATACACAATTCCAACAAAAATTACATCAAAATCATGTCCAAAAACTCACAATATGCTCAACGATTGCAGCAGTCATTTACTCATATGCGTGTATGGAAACCTCCAAAAGGTTCTTATTTTCACTTTCAGTCTGTCAAAAAACTACCTTACAATACTTTTTTTAACTAACCTAACCTAAGCAGATATAGAGTTTCCCAATTATTGCATTCTCACGATTAATAAATTATACAGTGCAACTATCATTAACAAATTCCTATTGACACATTTGATTTGCAAAAGGTTTCTTGTGTTTCTAGCAGCAGTGTGGGAACAGTTTGAGCTAATATTTCGGAGCTATCAATGACGTTGAGAGTAACCTTTTAAACCATCAAATCGAATATGATTCTTAATTTTATTAAATCGCATGGCAATGGCACAAAAGTGGGCGTTGTGTCGATATAAAAAAATAATGTATGCTCAATTGGTGCGTACACTGCACACATCACCATTGTAAATCCCTTGAATGGTAGATTATTCCGTCAACTGTGTAAAGAAAATAATGAAGAATTCGAAAGACTTATCTTACATACAGAAGTAAGATGGATATCGAAGGGAAATTGTTTAAAAAGATTTTATGCACTATTTGATACAATTGTGGAGTTTTTGCATGTAAACAATAAAAATATATGCATTCAATTAAAATTACTACGAAATTATGTGACCTATCTTTCGGATATATTCGAAAATATGAATGAAAATCTCCTGAAACTCAAGGAATTAATATCAGCTTTATTAAAGCCAAAGGAGTTGTACTGAGCTTTATCAGTAAACTCAAATTATATAAAAATAATCTTTGTCGGCAAGAATACCATCAGTTTCCTTCTTTACAACAATTAAAAGAAGATATGCTCAAGGACTCTGATTTGGAAACATACGCCACATTGACGCCGTTATCGAAGATATTATAATACGATTCAAGGACTTGCAGGAACTTGTAATACTAGCTTGGTTAATTAATCCATTTTTATCAGACGTAGAAAGTGTCAGTCAAAATTTAAAAGAGCAGTTTATTGAACTACAAAATGACTGTGAAGCCAAAATAATATTCAATCAATGTGATTATGATGCTTCTTGGGTTCGTTTTCGCCATCGATACCCTCTTCTGTGGAAAGAAGTAAAATTACCTATCATAGCATTTCCTTCATCTTGTTTAGTAGAAAAGGGTTTAGCGCAGTAATGCATATATTAAAAAAATCACGAAATCGAGATATGAGATTGTATTTAACTAAACTTGAACCTAATATTACGAAATTGGCGCAATCACACGAGGCTCAAGGATCTCATTAACATTTTTTTTATTTTTTAATAAAAATTTCATATTGAATTATTTACTTTTTTTATTGAAATAATATTATAATGTTGTATGTAATGTTAATATGACATAAAAGGCAATAAATACACAATGTTTATAAAAATAATCACGTGTTTTATTTGTATTTCTTATGTTTTTTTATTTTTACTGTGGTAAATGGGGCGATTCTTTCAATACGGTTACGGCTAAACGTTCGTTTAGATACTTCTAGCAAATATGATCAGTTTTTATATTGTTTTTCTTGTGACACATAAAATACAATACGAGAAGTATATTTTTGACTTCGTGACAAACAAAACCGAAAAAAAATTAAGAGGTGTATGTGGTTTTGTGTGCCTTCTCGCACATACAAGTGAAATATTGTTACAATTGTTTCTCATGTATGTAAATAAATTTCCTAGCGATTTACCATAGTATTTGTATGTAACGCCGATGAGTTGTTGCCTTGTCACTTCAGAATAGGAAGCCATTTCAAAGGAAACATGTTTGACTTGTGGAGAATAAAAGTGGATAAACTTATACAATAATTTATTACTATAGCATTTCTTCAAAACACATTTTACTAATAAATCTATTAGTATGAGTGTAAAATTCATTAAAAATATTTATTTTCTAGTTCCTAGCCAAATATATTTACATTTTATTCGTGTCATAATTTCATCTATATTTTATCTGCTTAAGTGCTTCTGAACCATTGTCTATCAAGAAAATAAGGTTTACCCGGCCCATTTCGTTTCGTCTGTACATGTAAACACTTTATTTTAATTATAAATTGATTTGGTATTTTTACTGTAGAACTCAATCTTAAGCAGAATTGAGATTGAGCTATTCAACACTTAAGTGGGAAAAAACCAGAAATTTTAATTTCATTTAAGTAACAGACCTCTTTCGCTTTACAAAAGCTTTGTCCAAATATATTACTTATCAAGATTGTATAGCACAATATTTTTTTTATCTATGGATATTGATAAAACTAACATAAAAACCTAATAAGAGCCGACCATCCTAACATGCTGGAAACTGTCAGCTTTCGAACAACCGGCCGTCATGAAACTTCAATATTACAATATTATCTTTACCCAACTTTGATGTAAAACAAGATAAACGACATAAATTTCGTTAAAATGGTTTTCTTAACAAACAATTGGGATTTTTTTCTTTATTTAGCCAAAAATCATTTTCAATAAGGTGTCAACCAAAAACATTTTTTAGGCTTATTGTTTGATTTGATAAGCATATTAAATCCTGAGGCTTTCGAAGTGAGGTGACATCTATGTTACTCTATGGGCACCACTTTCAGATCATATGAGTAAAACATTTATTTCTCAAAAAAATGTGTTTAAAAATCTTTTTTTACCTTTTTGACCTAAAGTAACTTTAAAAGAAATAAAAGTGGTCTAAGGCATACTCGTAGATTTCAATTTCGTATCATTGTATTGTATTACTGCTGATAAATTTAAGCAACTTCCTTAGAAGTTTCCGAAGAGAACTACTCAGAAAGAAACATTATACACTAACTAGATAAGAGTTTATCCAGGGTATTGACCTCTTTTATTGTCGATTATTGCAAACCTTTCCCTACATCGTTAAGAAAGCGAACATACAGAAGTGTTTTATTATTGATTCAGGTTTCCTATAATTAAATTTATGGTAAATTTTTTAAGGCAAATTAACATAATTCAAACATTGCAATAAAAATAACTTCAATAGTCCACTTTGAAACTGAATCTTTATAAGTTTAAGAGTTTATCCTTGCAACTTTTATGGCTGGCAGAACGTATTCGTGAAATATATTTATTTTCAATGTGTATATCGTTCACAGGGCTTCGCATTGACATTTCGATAGCAAATAGTAATACCAAATATATGAACACTTGAAAATGATGGATGTGCTAGAAAAGTTCACTTTAAGTTGTATAGAAAATGTAAATAAAAAACAATCTTAAGTGCCTTATGTAAGTTGTTAGAACGAGGAGAAATACAAATAACAGTTAAACATTTTGAAAATTCTTCAAATGTTTCACATTTTACCGTTTAACATTTCAAAGTTTATGGGCTAATCAGATATGTTTGTTGGAAATGCTCAAAAGTATTTAACTTCTTTAAGTTGGTTTTTAAACTTTAAGTTTTTTTAGTTAAACATTTTTATTTGTTATATTTTCAACAACTTTTATACATGTTCATTGTGTTTATAATATCATCAATTGCTTATTTATTAATAATTGTTTGGAATATGGTTTATGTGTACAAGTATATGGGCGGAAAACTATTACTCACCGTAGCTATTGGCAGGGTTGTATCTCGATTACCAAGATGTTTTAAGATGAGCCCAGAACTTTATATAAGTATTCTTTCTCAAATATATTTTTTTTCCTTGCCTTAACATATATGTGTGTAGTTAAAGGATATATGTCTACATAATACATTACTTTCAATAAACTTATAATATTATTTATTTATTTAAAATAATCAACTTCCATACAGAACTCTGATCATTTTAAGATATCCGTTTTTCCATTTTTTATAATAATTCTGGGCTAGCTTCAATCCAGGACAATTTACGCAGAAAGAGTCCAAAGAAAACAACATGAGCTGTGGAGAAGAGGTATTATATATCATAATCTTACCCTTTAACATTCGTTAGCTCCACAATGTAATATATCATACATAAAGAGTCCAAAGAAAGCAACATGAGCTGTGGAGAAGAGGTATTATATATCATAATCTTACCCTTTAACATTCGTTAGCTCCACAATGTAATATATCATACATAAAGAGTCCAAAGAAAGCAACATGAGTTGTGGAGAAGAGGTATTATATATCATAATCTTACCCTTTAACATTCGTTAGCTCCACAATGTAATATATCATACATTAACATTTATTGACCAAAGTACTTTCAAATATTTTTTTGTAACATTAGAACATCGTATTGTAGAAAGCATAGACTTAATAACCTTACAAGTAATGACTGACCACTTCAGTGCCCTAGTTGGTAAGACGCTTGACTACTTCCCGGGGGATTCGGATTAAATTCCCGATGGTACCCAATAAAAAAAAGTCCAATTCTAGTAAAAAAGTTCGTCTAGTTACAATACTTAGACGCGCTTAATATGTGCAAATATTGCCTCTCCCCGTGATTACATGTATTGAAAACCTTTGCGATAACGAACCGCGAATTCCATATGTATTATCGCAAAAGCTTGATAACTGAGCTGAAAACATTATTTTCTCCAGGCTATGATATTCAGTATGTCTGGATTCCTTATTCGGTTTTGTTGAATGATACCATATGAAAGAAAGAAAAAAAGTAAGAATTTGAAACAAAATTAATTAATTATTTTCATATTAAGTACTCATATAATATAAGAATGCTAACAAAGAAAATTAATGTCATGTTGGTCAAAACACCAAAATGTTCAATTACGAAATAGATGGATCGTCAAATATTTGACCAATAATGGAAGAGATTTATCGTGAACAAAGTTTTCTAATTTAAATATCTTAAGGTAAAGTTTGTTTACACAGGATCAAGGAAAACATCGGCCATGAGCAAACAGGGCCATAGTAATTTGTTACTCGCAAAGTCTTCCAAGAAACTTCCTCAACTTTGGAGATATGCTAGAATATTAGATCATGTTAGATACTTAAGGAGTCTAAGATTCAGTGCTTCAAAAGAAAGAGATATGATAACACACTTATTCAAGTTTACAACCAATGTTCTCATTTTCTTCAACAATTCACTAAAAGTTGAAGAGAACTTATGTGGCTTAGAATTTTTTTTAACTTTTTCGCGTTTTATTTTACTCGAGGTCAAATCTCCTTAATATCTTTGCGAATACAATCTACTTTGGAACATAAATGTTAAACTCAATTTATAACATTTTTTTTCGGGTCCTTTCTACATTACAGATTTCGTTAATTCGTACAAGGACCAAACATAACAAATACAAAAAAAAACATGTTTAAAACAATTCAACATTTTAAGACTTATTTGATAAACACAATAGTAAAAATGTATGTTTTATACTTAAACATTATGACAAAATTAAGCATGTTAAATATAATAATTTTAATAAAATTAATAATTTCAAGTACTAAACTAAATTTAAGAGATTTGTCCTAAAGCAACTGAGCGACGCATGAAACACGTCTATATAAGGACACACACGGTTAGAAAGTGTCACATTGTTCTAGTGATGAAAAACTTAATCTATACCAACACCTTACTGTAAATATTACACATCATCATTAAATGATTACCATCTATGCCATTTTTATTTACGCGCTGTTGTCCTGGAACCAGCTTCTCGTGTTAATGGATACATTATTACTATACGAGTATGTACACAAAAGTATAAATAAAATAAAGCGTTGCAGAAGTAAGCATTTCCTTCAGCATTACATTAAAAATGTATAATAATCATCGGTGATATTATTTTGTTAAAGGAAAAAAATATATTTTTAAAATGAATCTTTCAGGGTTTCATGTTTTACCTACAATTTCGCTATTTTTTTGTGAAGAAAGAATCACCTTATTCCCATCGTGTCGGTAAGAATTCAATGTGTATTTGAAGAGAAAGATATAAAATATTGGTAAGGATTGGTAAAGACACGTCAAATTGAACATCTATTCCCTTTATTTGACCCGGGGGAAATATTATATTGTATTCGGGATAATTCAAAGGAAGGTGGCCTTGTAAATGATTTCATTGTATTTTTCAACAACGTTCTGAATTGAAATTGAAAATGATATATGTTATAGCTTCAACTGAAGGTCATTTTTGTTGTTTATTCTAATAATCACAGGCCTACAAAGTTGCTTTTTTATCTAGGGTTTACATAAAAAAAGGCATTGTTACGAACAAAATTATATATTGTATATACATAACATACATACCATGATGCCATATCCTTTTCAGGGTAGGCAAAAGAGTGTCAGATTGTCCTATCTTGGCATACGTATTTCGCCTCTTCTACATCCAAACAACTTCTCATACAATTTCTACAATTTCCCTAACTTTCAACATTCCCTTCTTTCAAAATATCATACACTTTATCCAAGCACATTTTCTTTGATATTCCTCTAGCACGCTTTCTACTCACATTTGCCTTATATGTTTGTTTTGTTAGTCTGTCTTCATTCGTTCGTTCTATATACCCAAACCGTTTCAAAAGGCTCTTTTTCATCCAACTCAACACATCAGTCTTAAGTTCGCATTTGTCCCAAATTACTTCAATGCGTACTCTGTCATTTTCCCCCCATGTATTCGGCTCCTTTAAGTCTTTTTGCACATCCAGGTTTCACTCACATACACCAAAGTTGGTTCTAAAATACTATTGTGGGCTACCATATTAAAAGCTATTTATACTGGATATGTCGAATATATATGTTTTAGTGCCCGTTGACTGTTTTGTATCGTTTCACGTCATTCGATATCCCTCTCAACTCTTCCATCATCTTAGAAAATACTATCCACAGAATTTACTTAGAAAAATACCAAAATTCCGCAGCTTTCTTCAACATTTCGTTGTTCACCCAAATACCACATTTATTTTCCTCTCACACCTTTCTATCACCGTGACTTTATATTCCACAGCATTCATTCTCAGATCTTTCTCTTCGCATCTCGAATACAATTTACTTATCAAACTCTGTAATCCACCTTAATTCTCCGTTTACACTAACATGTCATTAGCATACAGCAATCCGCACACATTCCCATTCGATATTTGTATGCTACCCATTAACCTCCGTAGTTCCGTCACACACGAATCTTTGCGAATATTGAACAACCAGGTGGACATAACACGTCCTTGCTTTACTTTTTAAAAAATCATATGCAATACAAATTATACAAAGAAAAAAAAACAAAATTTAAATCTAAACAAAAATCAAATTATCTTTTAAAAATATCACATAAAAAAAATACGAGTATATTTTTAAAACGTCAAAACTTGAACGTATAATCAAAACGGGAAAGCATTATATGTCAAAAATCTGGGAATCCTTATTGACGAAAATCTGACTTGGCGTAATCATGTCTCCGAGTTAAGCCACAAGATATTTGTTTCTGTACATTCCCTGCTTGTTTTAAGTCGAATACTAGTCCCAATGTCTTATGCTTTCAATCTTGATTATGGTGACGTAAATTATTTGGATGCCAACGATAAGATGTTGGATAAGTTGGAGTGTCTCATCGTTTCCGTGTGATTCATATTTAACGTTAGGAAGTGTGACCAGTGTAAGTTTCGAAACAAGCTTCATTGGATAAAAATCAGGTAGCGAAGGAATCTTCACATTCTGTCAACATTATTTTGCATGCTTAACAAATAGATTCATTCTCGAAGAACTGAGAATCATCGGCAGTTTGTCGACAATATGCTTTTGACGATTTTTCCAAATTTTGGGTACATTGCTCGTGACCTAGGAAACAGTTTGGAGAGGCTTATGGTTACTGGAAGCTTGGAAAGACGACGCATGAAAGGAATAATTTTAATGCGTTGTACTGATCTAGTGAGAGACGCAACTGGACTACCTTTAACGACTGCCTTTCGAGCCGCGGAGTGCAGAGATTGATGGTGAGGAGTCATCAGAAGCTATTATGGGATTCACAATAATCAGTCATGAGCTACATGGCAGGATCAAACAATCCCAACTCTCCTTCATATATTCGGGGAAAAAAAACAATTTCTTTCAGAACATGAACGTCCTCTTTGATTAAGCGATGAGAAACATCTTTGCATGCCAATTGACACCACACTTATTTAAAAAAAATCTTCATTTGTGATTCACTCTCCACGACTGTGAAACAAACTTCCAAGAGTTATCACATGTGCACTATCCTTATTTACGTTTGAGAGATCATTGAAAAATATAATCCTTATTTTCACTCGTTTCAATTCCTTGTCCTTGAATTCCTTTCCTCTACTTCTGCCATTGTTGTTGAGAGATTGTTAATTTATTTGTTTGTTAACGATTTTTTTTTAAATCAGTCATGAATGAAAACAATTTAATATAAACAAGGCAGGAAGAAATGAATGTACCACAACAAGACCGCCAGATATACCATGTATAACCAGGTACACAAAAGAATGAATATTTTTTTGCAGCAGTCGCCAACCGAATATCACACCAAATATTATTACCCGCCTCTCCTGAAAGGGGACAGTTTTAGTAATCTGCGATGATAATTTCGTATCACTAATATATGTAAATAAAAATTCGTAATAATGCTCTTCCTATCACATTGTACCGTTTTACTCGTAGTATTACGTTTGAATAATAACTATTACGTCAACGTGTGCTATAAGGTTACTCAACTGCTTACATAATGTATTTTCACCGCATTAATCTCATTACCGAGTATTTGACTTGAAAAGCTTTATCTACTAGCGGTAGTGTATTGAAAGCGATACATTTAATCACATACGATATTGACGGCATTATTAATGCACAAAATCTGTCGTAAAATTATTCATTTGATAAAGCATATAACTGTGAACAATCCATTGACTGTGATATCTTGAACTAATAAGTCCAACCCATTTGAAGTGATTGGTTGCCACATCTCTCTGGTATATCATTTTTAACATACTGCGTCATGGAATCGATTCCTTACGAATAGTTTTACTTCCTAAGCTAGCAACTTTGTCAGCCTGTTTATACGATATGATGACCCCTTTGTGAGTAGAATACGTGTTTTTCATCTATGGATTTCATATCTGATTTGAAATGGCAAACAGACCTGAATTTCGATTCTGGTAGGATGGAAAAAATGTGCTCGTAGCAATAAGCCCCTCAATATGTACAGCATTAAATGTAATTGTAATACAATGCAATGCTAAAACTGAAAAAAATGACTCATTGATTATGAAGTTCAAGGTCGCGTGGTAGCGTACTGGGTTTCTTTGCGGAAGGTCGCTTGTTAGAGCCCCGCAATGTACAACGTCCCTCGACCAAAACTATTTTTCATCTCGAGTATACTAGGAGGTATAGGAATACTTTTAACATCATATCATATCTATTTTTTATAAAATCTGCTTACAGAGCGCTATAGAAACGATACAAAACCCCTATATATACTTATTTCATTAATTTATTATGTTTACCTATAACTTTCATCGTAAATTTATTTAGTTAATCTATCGTCACCCATCTGTTCAACATATCCAAATTTGTTAATGCGCACTTTTTCACCTACTTAATACACCAGTTTTTAGCTCAAATTCAGCCTAAATAATTCAATTCCTTATTCTGTCATACATCAACAGCACATATTCTTCTAAGTGCACGCATTTATTCAACTCCTTAGCGTAACAGAAAAAACTGTGTGAGAAAAAATATGGAGTGGAGGAGGTGAAGGAAAATCCCGTAATAGAATTATTCGGAACACCATTGTTTCTTCCCAATACACAGTTTTGGAAAGTGAATTCCCTAGGCAAAATTTTAATTCATCACATGTGTTTCGAAATCATATCCCGAGTAGTGAATAGGGTTATAAATAAATTAAATTATAGAGCTCCACTCAGCAAAACCGGCAACATTTTCCTTGAAACAACTTGCACTTTTGGGAAGAAAAACATTCAATCTACTTTGTTTTTTCTGATGTGTGAAATTTGTTTGAAATACATATTATTAATTATTTATTTATGAAGACCTCCATAGACTTGTTGGTGAGACGCTTGACTTCTCCCTCCCCCCCCCCTCAATTCGATTCCCGATGGTACAAGAAAAAACACCAAATAGGGTCTTCTCATTGACGTCTGGTAAAAGAGTTCATCTGGTTACAACAATTGTACGCGCTAGAAGTATACAAGAGTTGATGTTTCTTCACGTACGAGGTACTTTTGCTAATATGTGTGATGGTGGACCGCTAGTTTGTACCTTCACCTAATTAATTCTATACATTCTAATCTAAAAGCTGAATTAATGGGGCTGAAGAGAATGTTGTCTCCAAGCCACGTTACAGGGTACCTTACGAATGAGTATTTGAAATGTTCGCTATCAACCTTTTAAATTCCAAATTTTAGAGATATGCCTTTCATCTATGGTTTCATTAGGTTCTATCTCACGCAAAGCATCTACACTGAGATTCCGCAATGCGCTTAATATCACATGACAATCGAATGGTCTGTCAACATTTCTATGTATATCCAGTCCTTGGTCTAATGTGGGGGCATCCTCTCATCTCATGATATATGACATAACATAGTCCACGCAGTTTCATTAATTGTGCTTCTGTCTTTCCCCCCACTTTAATTCTTGATGAGTCTTTGAAACATTTATTTGTTTCTCAGTTTCTTATTTCCATAACTCGTTATGTTATTTTAACTTCTGCATATAACATTTGTTAATGCTTATTATTTGAATATAGTTTGTAAGTACTGGAAATATGTGTCTTAGGTAGAGTTTGTTATTTCCTAAAATAGCCTAGCCAAGGTTGATTCCGAATTTCAGTTAAAATGATTCCGAATTTCAGAAGAAAAGACAACTTTATTATCTTTTTCCATGCGTTTTTATATAAAAATGCACAACGAATTTTAAATTTATAACCAAATATGCACATACATACCATACCGCCATTTCCCTGTCGGGGTAGGCAGACAGGAAAAAGTATTAGATTTTCCTATTCCTACACACATTCTTCGCCTCTTCGGCATCCATACACCTTCTCATACAACTCATATGATTTATCTGACTTTACAAAATATCATTGACTTGATCCAAACACGATTTCCTTGGTCTTGCTCTACCGTGTATTCCACTGACATACGAAATATTTATTTATTTTGTCAGTCTTTCATTATTCCTTCGTTCTACGTGCTCAAATCATCTCAGAGATTTTCTTCATCTAACACAGCCTTAATTTCACATTTAATCGTAATCAGTTCATTCCGTATTTGTCACACATTGTCCCCCCGTATATTTTTCTCAGTGGATGCATTTCTACAACATATATTCGGATTATTTCAGTATTTCTCTACGTCCACGTCAAAAAGTCCAGTGACTATATAAAATAAATGAAGGGATCAGTTACCTTGATCACTGTGTGTCTGAGGAAGAGCAGCGGAATACACAAAACTCTTTTTGGAAGTCAAGGCTATGACCACCAAGAAGATAAGCGCAAAGAACCGGGCCATTGCGATTAGATCTGAAACAAAATATTATATAATATATACACATGTAATTAACAGCAATTATTCCCAAAAGTATTTTTTACTATTACTAGAACGGATTAGCTTGGGTTCCACTTGAGACTGCTACAGTGTTTTCTCCTTTATGTAAAAGTCAATTCCCTCCAAAGGCAGGTTGTTTACATAAAACAAAATAAAAAAAGTAAAGAAATATATATTAAATATAAAAAAATATACGTATAAAACCAAGTAGTTTAATCAATCAGTAATCATGAGTCTAAAAAATCCCATCACTAGTCCATTATATAAAAGAATATTTAATTTAGAGACATTTATTATTCAAAGAATTATTCACTCATTGGTATTAATAAAAATGGCACTTATCAACCCACAAAAAAATTTTAACGAAAACTGCACAAGAAATTTTCCATAATGCATGATTTTGATTCCATTTTAGTTTTCACCTTGGTCTGAATTCACTTCAAATTCACTCTCTAACTCTAGTTTTATATTTAACGGTTATTTTAATATATCTTATGGTTTTTGGTAATGCATTAAATAACTAAGGAGCTGAGTACACGAAACTTCTCTGTCCGAAGGCCATTTGCATGTATGATATTTTTTCAATCTAAAGTTTCTTCCCTTTGTTTCATAGATGTTTGTTTCAATAATGCAGTAATTTCTTAATGCATACAAATCCACTGATGGAGATGTAAGAAAATAATCACCTTTAATTTGCGTTTCGTGGTCTTCAAGAGATTTTAGAGAAAAGGGCCCGACTACAGCTCTCAACTTTTTTTTAAATGCTGCCTCTGCTAAACATGGAAGTCTATTATATTGATTAGTTTTTAAACGGGCATAACTTAAGAGAAAAAATATATTGTGTCATCTTAATATATCATATTAAGGTATATGCTTTATCTAAAAAGGTTTGGATCTTTCGTTTGAGATCTGTGTAGGTACGCATTTGATAAACTACAGACACCGAAAATACCCACGTTTTATTAGCAGCCAACTGTTGATCTTATTATCTGATTAAGCCCATATGGACGTGCCAGCTGACGTCTGCTGAAAGATGGAAGATCGAAAACGATTAAGCCAAAAGTATTTTCCATCACTAACAGCACTGACCCAAGAATCGAATTAGGTAAAATTGGTTGGATTAATAAAGAAGAAAAAGTCTTTTTCGAGCGAATACTACTCTAGAGAACGATTTTGAAAAGGGTAGTATTTTTATTTTTAGGTATTCAAAATTATCATTAATTGAACTGAATCATAAAAAAATATTAATTTGTTGAGGTATTTTGATACATCTACATTTTTTATTTGCAAAGATACTTAATTGCACAAAAGATAATCTGGTAGACTTATTTACATATGTCAATCTCGAACCAACCAGTCAAAAGTTTGAAATGTTTAAAGTTAGGGGAATAGTTAAACAATTGTCAAAGTATATTATTAATAGGTAAGACCTTAAAGCTGTGGAGATTTAAAGAAATTGTAATTGATTCTATAAAGTCCACAACCCCCTATCCAGTGTTTTAACCGTTTTATGCGTCGATACTGACAGTACCAGCTCGGGCATAATTCAAACTTGTTTGAACTCTCATGATGATAAGGTGGAAATCTTGAAACCCGAAAGGATCAAAACATTTGTTTGTAAGTCAGTTACAATTGTGAAAAATTTAAGAAATACTAATTAAAGAAATAATTATTGAAGTATGGGAAACAGAAGGCATTACGAGGAAAAAAGAGACCCCGAAATTGTGAATTTGGGAAAAAGCACCACAAATCATACTAGTTTTTGGACCGCTTTTGAAGCATGTCAAATGTATTTGATGACATTAACATATATCCCATTCCCCATTGATGACGTTCACAAATAGCACCAATTACGGAGAAAATGGAGAAGAAATGCGTATAGAGAAAATGGATAAAAGTACTGCATAATTGAAAAGATATATAATGAGTTTATAGTCGCAGTTTGAACCAAGGCAATGAAATCGCGAATTTACGGCAGTTGGTAACTATCTCCATGGTCTGACGACACGGACAGTAAAATACGACATAAAAAAGAGGAAAGCGATGATAGAGGTTTATTCATTTAAAAACATTTTTCATTCAAACATATTTACGAGCAAGCCAGTAAAGAACTATTCCTAGAACTATTCCTGAATTCCTAGAACAATCTTACTCACTTAATACCTGAAAATATCAACAGCCTGAACTCATGATTATCCGAGCGAGTAATCTGAAATATTCAAATTAATTAAGTTTGATGAGAACCTGGTGTTCTGTATTAAATATTTTACAATCGAGCAGACTATAACCAAATTCTAAACTTCAGTTAGTATTCATAACTTAAGGGACGTAACTCACTTCTGGTGATAACACTACTATCAAGAATAGTTAGTCCTTTGTTTGGATTCAAAGGGTAAGTGTACACTCCTAAATACTCATCTAATCACATAGTCAAACATCTCCCAGATAATTTTCGGCAAATGAAACATAAAGCATTCATGACTTGTACGATTATGCAATGAGCAAGCTTACACTAACCTTATCTTAGTCAATTTCAAATGCTCTACATATGTTATCCCTTGAATTCGTTTGATTCATGATTTTACCTTATTTCAATAAACTTATTTTATCTTCAGTGCCTTTCACATTTCCTGATTTACATATCAATGGTTTTTACAAATAATTATGTTTTAGTTTCCTGATTTATATTTGTTTATTCAATATATAAATACGTCTTTTGTTGTTGATTTTTTCATGCATTTATTATGCATCTTAAGGATTACACTACCTCTTTCAAAACCTTGATTAAAGTAATAATTAAACTATAATAATAATTACTATTGTTATTATTGTTATCATTATACAGTTGACCGAATATTAGAATAAAGTGAATCAATGGCTATAGTTTAAATGTTACTGATAAATTGTCTGTAACAGGTGAAACACAAATTAATGTTCTCTCTGAAATTTTAATTACTTTATGAAGAATAAAACTTGAGTTAAGGACATATCTTACAGTCAAAATATATATCTCGTTGTAAGAAGTATTATAAAAAAAAGAGTGAGAAAAAGAAAAAAATAGGTCAAATGCCTTGTTGAAAGATTAGTAGTGCAATAAATAACACAAAAAGGCCATGAATTCGTATCCCATTTGCAAAAATGTCGTTTACATAGTTTAATAAGGACAATGCATTTAGGTGTACTATATTTTTTATAAAACAAATAGTATTGGATTTGATTTTGGCGAATAAAAATTATGAAATGGAATAAAAAAAATCAGTTTTTATATACGAGTATCAAGTAAAATATTAAAACTTTTCAATTTCAATAAAGTAAGAAATATATAATAAATAACCTAAGCTAGGAATATTTCGTTACCTAACTCAACCTTTATAATATAAATCTGCAAATATATAAAACAGGTTTTATCCAAATCCTTAAGCTTGGAAACAGAACTCTTTGATATACACGTGTATGTTATGTTGAGATAAAAATCGTTCAACATTTACAAAAAATTTTCATGGAAATGAAATTTCACCTTATCTACCGCAAAATAATATATATTGGAAAAACTTCAATCCCATCGGTAACTTAATGAAAAGTGAACGTAATTATGCAAAAACGACCCAACCCACATTTACCCTATTTTGAGATAATCGAGGATATATCTTGTATGAAAGGACTTGTAGGAAAAAAAACTTGAAGATATAGTTTATCCATAAAAAAAATATTAAACTGCCTTCATATTTTTGTGCATACCAGGTTAGTTTATGCACATACATATATAACGCAATGACCGTATTGGAGTAAGCAATGAGGACAAATCTCCACGTGTTTCTTCCATGCACACGGATCTCACCTTATCTCCATTCATACATTTCACCATAAATACTTACTATGTTTATCATACTTCTTATCTTTCCCCTGTTTGTCGATAAGTATCATTCCACTCTTTCCTCAATCTACGTCTTCCTCGGTCTCTTGAGGCTTTCGTAACTCATTATTTTAATGAAGCCAAACCACCTAAGGATTATTTTCATACTTTTTATTCGTCTTACAAACTGTTATCATTTACCCGATCTTTTTTAATATATCAAATATTGTAATACCAGACATTCCATTCCAGGTACACGTTTCTTCCACGTATTTTGCTCATCACTTTATAGTGCGGTCCACAGGTTTTTTTATATATCAGATAAACTAAAAAAGTATGTTCTGTTGATTTTACAACATTTTATCCGATTAACAAAGAAAGATAAAAAATTTACTGTTATCTAAAAACTGATTTTATTTTCAATATTCCAAATAATTTCTTAGTATCGATAAA
Organism: Odontocerum albicorne; assembly: GCA_949825065.1. Classification (NCBI taxonomy): domain Eukaryota; kingdom Metazoa; phylum Arthropoda; class Insecta; order Trichoptera; family Odontoceridae; genus Odontocerum; species Odontocerum albicorne. The sequence goes on from OX463846.1 coordinate 27,371,770, forward strand.
TCTTGTTTAACCGTATAAAAAATATAGTAGAATAAAAATCCCTCATTGAGCTTTTTTTTCATCAAATTCTAGCTAGATAAAAATATTTTTTTAAAGACAAACATACGTGTACATGTTTCAGACATAAATTGTGAGTTTAAAATATGTTTTAAAAGCATTTTCGTCTTAGGTATCATATGTATATCATGTATCTGTGTGAAAACTAAGTTCATGTTAAATTATTACAGGTTCCTTTTCAGTCAATAAACGTATGGATCTTTGAAATCCACACTGCTGCATTTTATGTACAAAATGTAGTTTATACAAGTATACTTATAAAGTAAAATTGAACCCTAGGTTTGAGAATTAATAAAAAAAACTATAGCTATAAATTTCTTTTCTGACGATTGCACCTTTTATTATCGAATAATTTTTATTTTTACACTACAAATCATATTTCTTTCACTATTTTAGTTAAACTTTTTTAACCAACAAGTTTGTTATCCCTGTAGATCTTTCAATGCCTTTCGACCCCTTTAATATTTAGTTAAAAACTTCCACATCATTGTATTACAATTAATTATTTCTGATATCTTAAAACAGTGTCTTTGCGTGTCTAAAATATATGATCTGGAATAACAAATACATGGGAATAAACAAAAATACTGTTTTTTTGGCGGTAGTGAACTTAAGGGTTAGCATTCAAGCCAAGCAAACGGCACCCCAGGTTTGATTCTCAGAAGATTCACTTCCGGGCTGGTTTTGAAAATTCGGATGGTGTTCTTGTTAAAAGTGTTGGAGTCTTTCAACCCCTCTTATTTCTTTGAGAACTTGATTTAGTTAGGAAAAGCCTTGAGGTGATCGTAATGGCCAGGAAACAAAGCTATATCAAATTATTTGAGAAATGACAATAAGTCAAAATTATGAAACGAATCATGACATCTAGAGCATCTAGAGCAGATACAAAAAGTATTCACAAAAATAATTGAATCAAACCCCATCGAACCATTTCAGACAAGTTTAGAAAGAATTAGATTACAACAGTTTTAGATAGAGTAAGAAACTCTCGTGTCCGATATAGATCGATGTGAAGTAAAAAATATTGTGAGATGAGATGAGAAATCGCTGAAAACACACCCAAGACTATTTTTTTTTCATTCATATGGTACCCACATTACATCCGAATTGGCAACGCGGATACATTAATCTCACTGCACGAAGGCACGAAACATTGCACGTTTTGGCGACACTACCGAACCTGAAAAAACAACACTCGCTCACATCTAGCGCGTATGAGTTAATACTTCGATAATTTACAAACTCTTTTATCAGACTGAAATTCTTTCTTTATTTAATTTTTTGAGTAACGTCCGTAATCGAACTCTAATCCCCGTGTAAAAGTCAAACATCTAACCGAGCAGACCACGAGGATTGTTAATAAGAGGTCATATAAAAAGGATAGATAGTTCAAAAGTTTTTTACATGACGATGCATGGAATACCTATCAGTCATCTTCAAGAAAAACTCCCAAAAAGTGGAAATATAGCTAAACGTCAATATCTCACGGCAGGCAGTTCTGATGATAATAAAGCACAGGTCTATCTAACGTAGGAGAAAAAATAAAAAGTAAATTTACTTAACATCTGTTAGAATTCGCTTCCTACGAAATGAAGCATTTTTAATACGGTATTCTGATTTTTCAACGGGATATTTTTGCGCATACAGGGATTTATCATATGCTTATTCGATATATACTCGTATGGTTATTGATTGCGCTTTGATAATTGAAATAAATCAAGATATATTTCGTGAATTGAACTCACTTAAAATATATTTTTTTCTTCAAGAAACCCAACTTTTGAATTTGAACTGCTTTAAATAAATTTCAATAAGTATTGTATTGTATTACATGTCCGTTGTATACACCACGGTGAACTTATTGCTCTATGGAAATCTCTTCTAACCAAGCAGAAAGATGTCAAGTGAAACCTAAAATATTTGTTTTTTTTTAAAGTAAAGGTTCCAACGGGAATCAAACCCGCAACCTCTGGGCTAGAAGACTGGCGTCTTACCAACATAGGCTATGGAGGTAGTCGTAACAAATACGAACTATCAAGTATTGACAAAAATGTTTTTATTCAAAGCCATTAAACCGTCATTTCGAAAAATAAGTATTATTTTTTTTAGTTTCTAGTTGTATTAGATTTCAAGTATATATAGCATAGCTTGGTGGGTTTATTACCATATGAAAATTTATTACAAGCATCTGAAAAAGTCTTATGTGAAAAACCTTTTCATTTATAGGTAATCACACCCGAAACCTCGGACTGGAAGTCGAGCGTTCTAACAACTACTATACGATGGTCATCCATTTCTGATTATTTGTATGTATAACATTCTATTTTGTCAAATCTACTTAGTTTTACTGTATACAATAAAAGTGTTAAAAAATCTAGGTTTAACATTCCATAACAAAATCTAGGTTTAACATTCCATAACAAAATCTAGGTTTAACATTCCATTACAAAATCTAGGTTTAACATTCCATAACAAAATCTAGGTTTAACATTCCATTACAAAATCTAGGTTTAACATTCCATAACAAAATCTAGGTTTAACATTCCATAACAAAATATTAAAATATACTTTTTGGGTTGTTTCTTCCATTTTCCATAATATTTTGTATATTTTCTGTTCATTTAAAATACAGTCGTACCCTTTTAGCTGAGAAACTTGAATACTCTTGATTAAGTCCCTCTCGCTGAAACTTTTCAAAGGATTATTCTTTTCCAAACAAATCTGAATAATAACAACGCCACAGAAATATTATGGAAGAATATGAAGCAATTTCATCTCGTGTTTTTAATCAAGCACAGGGAGAGTATGTAAAAGTAACGATGGAATGTAGAATGCATGACCGGACAACATGCGATCCTTCGCATAGGAGTTAACTCGTAGGAATTTCAATTTCGGGTACAAATGTAACACTAAAGAAATGTCAAAACTATAAGTGCCCTCACATTTATTAAGTTATTATTTTTCTTCTTGAGATACCGTCGAATGTTGGCCACCTTCATGGCAGTCATTATCTTATTTGGTACAGCCCGGAATAACTTATTAGAACTGCATCCACACCCAAATCATGTGTTCATTAAGAAACTTTAATAATGATTAGAAAATTTTTAATATGATAATAATGATTAAACCTGTATTGCTTCCGATTTTGGAAAGTAACAGACAACAAAAGGTTGATAAATACGAAATTACCATGTATGGATCGCACTCCATGTGTTCACGTTACGGTCCCGAGAGCGGATAGCACGGTGAGTGTTTCTTCATTGTTTACCACATTCCATAATGCTGCAACACTTTTGAAACGTCGGTCGTCATTAACACTTCCCTTACTGTGCTAAAAAATTACGCCAGTTACGGTGTTGGACACTGAGGGTACACTAAAAATGTATGTTTTAAATTAAAATTATGCAAAATCTATTAGTTTTTTTTTTAATTAGCTATAAACATCATTTTATTGTGTAATAAAATGTCGAATAATATAAAATAAGTGTAAGAAATGATAAAATAATAGTTGAAACAGAGAAGTGAAATTTCTATAGGAATATAATTTTCCCACTGCGTCGTTCGGTCTGCGCAACGTTCAGAATGCGCATGACTGAAAAGAGGTCTCCAACCTTTTAACACTTTCCTTACTGTGCTAAAAAATTACGCCAGTAACGGCGTTGGACACTGAGGGTACACTAAACATGTATGTTTCAAATTAAAATTATGCAAAATCTGCTAGGTTTTTTTTTGTTATTAGCTATAAACATCATTTTATTATGTAATAAAATGTCGAATAATATAAAATAAAGGTAAGAAATTATAAAATAAGAGCTAAAACAGAAAGGCATTTCTATAAGAATATTATTTTTACGCTGCGTCGTTCGGTCTGCGCAACATTCAGAATGCGCATGCGTGATAAGAGATTTCCAGCCTTTTAATTTTTTTTCATAAAATTATACAATAAAATGTAGCGTGTATTTTTTTGGCAATAAAACCATAATTCGAATAAAGACAATAAATAACATATAAACAAAATATAAAATGAATATATAAATTCAAAAATCAAGGTTTTAGGGCGAGAAATTTATATAGTATAAACAAACACGAAATTCAAAATTATATATAAACAAACACGAAATTCAAATCAATAAAATATATGCAATTTGGAAAATATAAACACTACAGAAAATTTGAAAATAGGACAAACATATCATATAATCAAAGTTTAATCCTGTGGAGAAAGTTATCGCAATTGGGGCATGAAACCACTTTTTTTTACTATATTCTACGTACTAAACACGCAGGTGTTTGACAAATATTGCAGAATAGCCTGGTTTTTTTTCTCGAATGTTTTTAATAAAACCCACAACTTCCTCTTTTGAGGACCTCACGGGGTGCCAACAGGGTATTATTTACTAATGTTTCGGATATTGACTCGCCACAATATGTTAAAACTGTATTAAAAGCATCTTGTTGTTGCTATTTTTCCTTTTTAAGATATTGGGCATTGCCAATTCCAAACTTAACTCTCTTGTGAAATGTTTTCGGTGGTATTAATTATTTTGTTTCCACTCTGGATATTTGTCTATCCATAAGAGGTATGCATTCAATGCAGCCATATCTATAATTTCCATAAAAAGACGGAAAGGCCATCTTCTCGTTGACCTTGAGCAAGAGTACTCTCAAGTAATTTGGTCTCCCGTATCTACTCCAATTTTCGTATTATTATAATGATGTATAATTACTATAGTGGCTTTTGTTTTTCTGAATAATCAATTTCTGCATCATTGAATTGAGTGGATAATAATAATACTGCTTTATTTTTTGTGGTACACACGAAACAAGTATTTTATTTTCAGCTACCATGGATTGTTTTCTCTCTAGACGGTATAAATTCAAGTGAGATTACTCTTTTATTTTTTCGAAGCGTGCCAGTTAGAGTTAAACCTTTTAATAAAAGATTATCGGCTAATTTGATGGAGGTAATAAAAATACCTGTGGTTATCCTCCTGTTCGTGCCATACTGCGGTTGAACCATTTCTATAACTACTCAGTTACCTTGATTTATCTCTCTCTACGATTATTTATCATACCAGAATAAGCCTGTAAATTTGTTATGCGTCATATGCCGCCGCAGTTGGCAGCAACCCAGATTTTGATGCCATATTTACCAAGTTTAGACTTCATGTACACGCGAAATGAACAATTCTCTCTAAAGTTTGCCAAACGTTCATCTACAGTTATATTCGAAGATGGAGAATAATTGCTTTTGCACATATCCATAAACATTTTTGAAATCCACTTAATTGGTTCTAATTTATCTGAAAAAACCCTGATATCTCTCTTCTCGGGTTTCTTTATCATCAAAACGAATATGACTGTAAATATAGATGAATCTATCTCGAGACAGAGCTGTTGTGAAAAATGACTGGCAAAAGGGACTTTCACTTATCCACAATTCACTCAAAGATAGCTTTCGTGTTCGATTTCTGCCAGGTGCGAGCAATATTCCAATGAATTCATATAACTCGTCTTTTGATATTGGTTGGTTCTTTTCTGAATGAATTCGATTTAAATGACGATTTGTTTCTTAAACATCACTTTTACCACCTCTTCATTTACAAACAGACAACACATATATTTTATGGAATGTACATTTATACTTGAATTTCTCAGTCCAGAATCTTCGATGAGAATATTTGATACCCGACCGATGCCTCGAAGATTGAGGTGGTACTCGTAATCGTAATCGTAACTCCATTCGAATCCATGTTTTGATGTAAATAATATTTCTTCGTCTTCTTCACTCGTCTCCAAATCAGAATATACTTCATCCTGTACCTCGACAAAATCTTCTGATTCTGATATATTGCCTGTCGCCTTAAATTCCAAATCGCTATCATCGCCGTCGATATTTCCCGCCATCTCAATTATTATATTTTTGAAAATGAAATAATAAATAAAATGTACATTTATTATAAAAAGAGTAATGGTACAATATAACATACCAGATAAAAAATTATAATAGAAAAAACATACCAGATAAAAATAAAAAATAACAATCAGGATTATAAAACTGGTGACGAGCCCCTGGAACGGGGCGCTATACGAACTGTCAAAAAAGAATGAGTGTTTGACATTTCGTCAATTCGCGATTTAAAATCATTAATTTCTGTTGAATTAACTATGAATGTTTTGTTTCCTAATGACATCATTCAAATCATAGAGGTTTCGATGAGGAATACATAAAGTATGAAGACCCTGCAAGCAGTATATTTCGAGAAATTAAATAAAATATAAGTCATGATCACTCGCTATCCATCACCGTACGGCAAGTGTTAAAGCTGACTCAACACGTGAATAATAAAAAAAATTAGTAGTTATTTAACACTAAACACAATCTTTCGAACTCATAACTTTTTACTAATAATAAGTGTGATTGCTTCGATTCATTTCTTATTTTTTTATCTTTATTTAAATATCAAGTTCGATGATAACTTATTTTTATGCCTTTCACACGCACTGCGGAATAAAAAGATTATGCAAATTTAATATTAAAAAAATGGTTAACATGTTCTGCTTGTGAAAACGCAATTATCCTGTTACGAAATTGTTTCCACTGAATTTATTTAAGGAGGGGCAAGATAAAATTTCATTATATTATGGAGTTGATGGGGAAAAACGACCAAACTATTTTTGATGAACGCTAAAATCTAAAAGAAATTGTTTTTTCACTGCCAACCTAGCTGAAAACATTATTGTCTCATTAAAAACTTAATAAAGACAAACTTAATAAAACGTTTTTCACAAACTATTCCATTTCCCCGTTTTCAAGATAATACTCTAATATTCTGTTTTTTTTAATTATTATTCCTAACAAATAAGTTGTTAGATTTCATTATTTTATTATTTAAGCTTCACACGAATGACTTAAAGGCATAGTTAGGTGGTTAATACGGCGTTTCACGTTATTATGATTATCGATTTGTATGTCGACGACATAAATGTATTATTATATTTGTAGTCACTTCTAACTCTATTCCTCAAAAAACCATAGGCAATATTAAGTATACATTATGACGACTTCCGTGACCTAGTTGGAGAGACGCTTAACTTCCATCTAGGGATTCCGGGTGCGATACTCGATGGTACCCGAAAAATGCAAAAAGGTTCATTGTCTGGTAAAAGAGTTCGTCTGGTAACAATACTCCCACGCGTTAGATATGTGCGAGTGTTGTTGCCTCTTTACGTGCAAGATAAGTACCAATACCTTTTGATGACAAACTGCAGTTCTTTAATAATAATATTGTCCCGTTCAAAGTAATCCCCATTGGATAAAATATGATTTTGCCAATGTTTTTTTCAAACCGCAAAACATTTGCGGAACGCCTTTTTGGGATAGCTTTTAGCTCAACTGGCGATTTTGGCTTTGTCACAAAACATCGCCCTTTCAATGTCCTCTGCATCTTCAAAAACAGGAAAATGTTGCAAGAGGGCATATCTGTGTGGCTGCGGCGTCACAGCGAAGATGGTTTTGGTAAAAAAATGACTAATCAGTAGTGAAGTGTGAACCGTTGCATTATCGTTGTACAAAATCCAGGAGTTGTTTGCCCACAATTCTGAACATTTTCTACGGATTGCCACACGCAAATGGCGTAAAACTTCAAAAATATCCTTTATCCAGTCATTTTCAAAATGAAAAAATCGCAAACGTGTAAAAATGCATTGTAAATACTTACCTGTCAAACACAAACTGCCAATCCAATATGGTTAAAAATGTACATTACAGACAGTGTCGCTAACGAGAGGAAAAAAGATAGTTTCAATAAAAAAAAAAGAGTCAGTGAAATTAAACAATTCTCGTTATTTTTTTATCTACTGTCCTAGTGGAAGAATATAAAGTTAAGTTTTTAATTTTCATGTCCCAGTGTGATTCTTATTTTTCTTTCCTATCTGATTTCCTCATTTCTAAACTACGCAACATCAATTTGTTTTTTAGTTTCTGATTTTGTCTCGATTAATTTGAAATTACGAGTCTTATGAATGTTTAATATATCCTTACCTAAGAAATTGATATCAAAATATATATGCATCATGCGCTATTTATTTTTCACTCTTACTTATAAAATATAATAGAAATATAATTTTCATATCTCAGAGTGAAAAATCGTTAGAGAAAACATTCATGAATATTTCATACAAAAATGAGCCAAAACCCAACGGAAATAAAACGTTTTACGATTCATTTTTTTACGATTTCCCAATATCCTAAATCATTCAATGAGTTCGCAATAGTGAGCGTCCGTGATAGAAAAATAAACTCTTTTTATTTCACACTCGCACAGAAAAATATACACTCTCTACATGATTTAACCTTTTCTACAAAAAAATTATATTCAACTTATTGAAGACAATTTTTTATTAATTTATATATATATATATATATATATATATATATATATATATATATATATATATATATATATATATATATATATATATATATATATATATATATATATATATATATATATATATATATATATATGTATATATATATTATATAAACACAAACACATATTATGAATGTAATTTAACCCATTTAAGGCGAGTTGGTTGACGAAATTATATTTTTTTATCATTATTCACAGTACAACATTTAAAATGAACATTGTTTTAATGCGTAGAATACACGTACATACTCGTATATAACAATACTAAAAGCTCTCCATTTGTGGATATAGAGAACCACTTCAATGGGTAAGGTACGAGTACGTACCAAAGTGGTCTCAGCCATTAATTAAAATTTTCATAATTTTAAACAATAACCTTATCATTTATTTTTTCATTATTTAACTGAATTTTTTTTCAAGTTGTAGAGGATTTCCAATGCCAAATTTAACACACTTCTTTGTTCAAATTAACATACAATATATAAAAAATGTTATGCCGTTTCCTTATCGAAGTAGGCCAAGAGGATAAAGCTCTGTACCAGCGGTCGACAAACATTTTTTGTAAAGGGCCAAATAGTAAATATTTTAGGCTCTGTAAAGCAAGAGTGGGTTCCACTTTCTTTTTATTTCCTTGTTTTGACGTAATTAAACATATATACTCAAACTGACAAGTATAAAGATCTGCTAAGATGATAGTCCACAACAGTATTTTAGTACCAACTTTGAAATAACGGTGAAACGTGGACGTGGAAAAGGACTGAAGAAATGTGTGCACTTGAAAAACTACGTGGGTTGACAATATATGTCAGAATACATACGAATAGATTAGGGAAGAGTATGAATTCAAGGTTGATGTGTTGAGTAAGATGAAGAAGAATACTCTTAGATTATTTGGGCACGGGGAACGAATGAATTAGGAAAAACTAATCAATTAAAAATCCCATCGCGAATTTAAGTAGAAAGCGTGATAGAGAAAGATCAAAGATATTATGATTGGACCAGTGAATTAAATTTCGATAGAAGAAAAAGTAAGAAGTAAAAGAACTCGTAGGAACTGTATGAGAATGTATGCAGATGTGGAAGAAGCGAAATATGTGTGTCGATATGGGAAAGTCTGGCGCTCTGCCCTCTCTGCCTACGCCAGCATAGAAACGGCATGTTGATATGGACACCTTAAATCTCGAGCATATTATGATAATTTTTAACATATATTGTTTTGAAACGTATGCAGCCTTGAAGCGATTGTAGCACCACCAGGAAAGTAAATAAATATAAACTTAAAAAATTCTGACCTTTTTTCCAGTCATATTAATGAAATTTTTTTTATTATACATTATGTACTTTAATTGAGGATTTTATTTTTTTTACTATACATAAACTTTTTTCATCAAACTATATCTAGAACATAAAAACACGTTAAAAGATTTCGTTTATGTACACGTATATACTTTTGCAGTTTATTCAACGCTAAAATGTTTTTTTCCGTTATGGTTATACTCGTATATGGCTCGCTATTTATTAAACGCGGTCAGGGGTGTGGTTAAAGAGCGATCATGCTTTATGAAAAAAATATAACTCGAATTTCGGAATTGATTTATTTTTTTTAAATAAACACACTTGAAGCTATTTCATGTTTTTTTTTCTTATGAAAATGGTCGAAATATTGCACCGCGTAAATAAAACAATATTTCCGAAAATGCGGTATGAATCAACGATCATCTTCTGTTTGGCAAAATTCCCTCTCCTCTGCACTTCCACAAATGACAATCTTCTTCCAAAATCTTTCTAACTGTGTCCTTTTCTCAAATTAAAATGAATGTTGTGCTTTTAAACGGATAGTCTATCTATTACATATGTTACTTGCAACGTCAGAATATTATATGACCTATTTAGTCTCAAGCAGAACAGTTTTCTTTTTAATGTTGCTCTGAGTAAGACGCAAATATCGATTGAAATGCTATTTACGAAACCTTAAAATTAAGATATGCTGACGACATTCGCATTGTCAAGAACTAACGATAATCTGCAAGAAGCATTTACTGCATCAGAATAAGTATAAAAGTTAACGAAAAATAATAAAATTCATGCATTTTGAACCATACGCTTATCGGAATATTAAATTTGGCGCACACTTTGACTGCTTCGTTTAGCTGGGTTCCTGATAGATGGCATTCCAGACTATTGAAATATGGTCTATGTCGCCTGTTCTGGCGAACCAAATCTCCCTATTCTACATACTCGTATAAAACTGTCCTGGCATATGCCTCCGAAATCTGGATGATGTCTGCTCGTGATGAAATCTGGGAAAACGTTATTGAAGATTGGCTGCACTGAATAAAAATTGATGAACGATATTTTTGGATTGGAACTTGCTTGCAGACGTGAATACTAACGGCAATGATTTGCACGCATAAATAATTTAACCTTCGTCGTCTAGTTAGTAAAACTTTTTTCTAGTCTGGAAGAAACCCAGATTTAAAAAAAAAAATTCTGTCTGGTGTTCACTTAAGACATCTTTAATATACATTTTCAGTTAGTTGGAAGAGATTTCCCCATTACAACAAGCTTACACAGGTTGTACTATATACAGCGAACGTGTGCATTACTTTTTTGTTAAATATCTTAATCTATCTGATTCTTAATGTATGTCAGATTTTAAATATTGTAGTTTATTATTTTAATCGGAATCCCGCGGGGGTTTTTTTTTGCTTTTCAATTTGTAATAGAAAAGAATAAATTTAAATTTTGAATTATTATCAACAAAACATAAAGTTTTAAAAATGCAATTATTGAAATATTTAAATTCACCAAATGTATGCAATTGTTCTGAATATAATTTCCAAACATGACGCATCTTCAGTTGAGAAATATTATATTTTGTAGGGTAAATAAATGGCAGCTGTGAAAGTTTTTGTTAAGCATGCGCTATTATTTATTTTAGTCATTCACGGTCGATGTCAACTTCAAAATAAAATCTACATTTTTTATGCAATCAACCAATGAAATTGGAACTGTCGAAAATATAAATTACTTAAATCTAGCATCATGTTTAGAAGGCATAAAGGTCAATATTTTGAAAGTTTTCAACTATTCTGAATTATTAGATGAATTATTATGTAAAAACCCTCTTGACTCACACACAACATATTCTTTTTTGTAATATATCTGGATATGAATGAGTGTTTTGAATGTTTTTCTGTGAATATATTTGTGCACCAATTCATTCTAGCATTTGATTGGTTGATACATACATACCATTAAACCACCTCCCTGTCGGGATAGGTAGAATGGAGAGAGCACGAGATTTGTCGATTGTGACACACGTTTTTTGCCTCTTCTACATCCATATATCTTCTTATTTTTCTTGGTCTTCCTCTACCACGCCATCCACTCCCATCTGCACTGTATTTTTTTGTTAGTCATTCTGCATTCATTCGTTTTTTTGTAGATACTCAGGTATTTGAATAAATACTATATTGTTATTTTTTGTGCATATTGTGACACTAGCTAGGGTGATGTCTACTTGAGTGGGGGGGGGGGCTTCATACAAGATAATCCCAGACATTTTAATAGCATAATGGTTTGGTAATTGTTTATTGTAGTCTTGTGACGCATATGCAAGTGTGTTTTTTTCTTATATTGTTTTGTGTTTGCTGTTAATAACTGAAATTGTTATTAAAAAAAATTGTAGTGTGAAAGGTAAGAAATGCTCAATTATTAGTATTCTTCAATGTAAATTACAAGACAATCTTTTGAAAAACGTACTGTTAATATTCAATAAAAATATAAAAAAATACAAAATACAAAGATTTACCTAGTTTTTCAAAAAGTTCATCGTTTTTATTTGAGAATTAAATTTAAAACTCACAACAACCCTATCTCTTTTAACTCATACAAAATGAAAATGACCAAAGAAGTTTGTCAGTTAGCTTTGTGCGTTTTATGAGTTTTTGTAATCCATCAATATTTTTTTAAGAGAGGAGATAAGGTTTTAACTCGGCCCATGTTATCAAATCGATTGTAAAATTTCTTTGTCTACCTTTTTTTATGCGGCATTTATCCTCAATTCAGGCCGGTTACCCTTTTAATTTCCTTACTAACCCACTTTTAATATTTAATTAGTTTTAAATACATAAAATGGTTCGACAGAATAAGCAATATAATTATTAAGAATGAATGTGAGCTGAAAACTGATGCGGTATAAGAATGGAGTGGAGGAGCACGTTGAGGTGGTTTGCACATGTTGAATAGGTAAGTGACGAAAGATTGACCAGACAAATTTATAATGTAAGCATAAGTGAGAGTGGTGGTAGATAACTACCGAGAAAAGTGTAGTTGAACCAAAAGATGAACTTTCGAAAGAAGGAAAGGTAAAGAGTAAGAGACACAGAAGTAAGAGAAGATGTATGAATATGGTGGAAGCGAAGGAAATATGTTGTAATAGTATATTTTGGTGATTTACACTCTCTACCTACTCCAACGGGGAAATGGCTTGATGGTATGTTTGTATACATAAAAATGGTTGACATACGTTTTTCACTTCATACAAATATATTATAATATAAACAAACTTGTTCTCCACACAAAAATAAATGTGTATTCCCTCTTATTTTATTTGGTTAAATAAATAATCAGCACATTTTGTTTGCATTAAATAACATTAAATTTAAATTCGCATTTACTATAAAATCATAACAACTCGCCGCATATAAATATTTATCATTACTCAAAACGAATCCAAAACAAGAAAACTTATCCAGCCCTCAAGCCGTTACCGCAAAAACAAACTTTGTTTTAAAATCACCTATAACTACCGTCATTTTGGGATCACACAAAGAGTACAATTGTAGGTTAATGTACGAACTAATTTTAAAACTGAAAATTGACCCTTGGAACGTTTAAGACTAAACAATATGTTAGGAAAAATTGTCAGAATCTCGTACAGAGGGAGAGCGTTGTGGATAGCAGAAAACATCCTAATATACCATCGATTTTACTTTTGGTCTTGCTTTCTGACAACCCGCCGCCTTGGCAGACGAGGGAGGTTAAAAGATTGAGGGGGTTTGAGAAAATACTTCAGTAAAATAATACTGGAAACTTCGAAAAGCCACGAACGCCCAAAATACTACGAGCGGGGAGAATCGACATTTACAATCTTAATTGAAGAATACTTCGCAATCTGAAAATTAGCAGTGTAAGAGTTTAAAAAAATCAAGCATATTAATTTCATGGTAAGTAATTCAAATGGCATAGGAAATATTTTTTTATAAATATTTAAATTTATAAAATATTTTTTTAAAAACATTTATTTAGTGGCCTTTAAACATTTAAACCAAGTTATAGATATAAATCATTATTCCATTATTTGTATATATTATAAACTAATTTATTAATTATAATAAGTTCCACTTTAAGATAACAAACAGTGGTTTAAGATCGTAAACATCTAAATAAATCCAATATTTAAAATAAAAATACGTACATATACTCCTAGTCATTAATTCGATAAATTATACAAGTGATTTTACCCCTCCGCGCCGCCAGGAGATGTCGTCAAGTTCTTTAATTCGCAACTTAATAAGTTTCCTGTATTATTATATTATGCTCGAGCATTTGGTTAAAGCTCCTCCCACACGAGTCTACAGGACGCTTCAGTATCTAGGGAATATTTAGACGAAGGAAAAGTAGCTCATTCTTTCGGAATACTTAACGCTAGCAAAGGCGTCAATTTTTCTTTTATTATCGACTACAATACAAGTTCACAATAATTGAAACATACCTGTTCTGAATCTATTATGGGCAAATCATCTTAGCCTCACGACAATAGCTTCAATTATTCAGATTTGCGCGGAATTATTTAAAATAATACCATCAAAAGGTTTATTTCCCTTTCTTCAATAATTTATTGTACGAATTTGAATGATATTTTAAAACTAGTTGCAACCCGTGAAATATTCACGGAAGTAAAACAAATTCTGCATTTATGAAAATATATATATTCATAAATACTCGTATATATATTCGTAATTATACAATGAAAATATATATTCATAATTATACATCGTCCCCTTTTTATACCGGTTCAAAAATTGTTAGCAAGGTATTTAAAATTCGTTCAGTATAGTTTCCATCTTTTCATTTATCAAGGACCCACCGAGATTCAAATTTCGAATTACTTTCGGAGAGAATCCAAGTATTCCTCTCTCGTTCTCTTGTATTCAAAATTAAATTCTCGTATTCTTTCTTTGGCGACAGTCGTCGTATGGGTTTTGGCCTATTTATACTATGATATTGAATCTGTAACTATAAATAAAGCTTTTGTAATAAAATAATAAAATATCAGTGAAGTCACGTTAATAACTACGCAAATGATAAAAAGATATATTTAAATGATGGAGCATTATTTCTAGATCCAACTAGAACTTCTGCCTCTTAAAAAGATGATATCGGTTGTGTTTGACATAAAACCAATATATACTTTAAAATCTGCAACTTGCAGTTTGTTGATAATACCACTATTATGTCAAAAGGAGAAAAGCAACTTGCAGAACTATATCGTAGTATAGAATCGAAGAGTGAAACGCTCGTCTTACTAAGATCAATAAGAAGAGGACAAAACTCATTTACAATTACCGTTCTAACACGATTGCCAAATACAATGAGTTTCAAAACTTGGAGCATGTGCTTGAGTTGGTTTACCGAGAATCTTTAATTATCAACAGGAATTCGCATGGATGTGATATGGAGGGATCGAGGAATCTTAAGAGAAACCATGACTCGATTGATCCGAATCCTCATAATTTCCTATTTCTTCGTAAAGTGCGAGGACCTGGGCACGTAAGCCATGCAATAGACAAAGACTGTATGCCAGTGAGATGTAGCAATTGAATTGATTTTTGCTCATTCTATGAACTGACTGAAAAACTAATCGATCAATTATTAAAAAGCTATGTTTAGAAATGCGTCTTACTGTGCTGAGTGTAAGAATAATCTTACGATACTTTTTAAATGGCGCAGTGAGAAGAATAAAGCTTCAAGAGTACATCCCTAGCGGGAAATGTGAATGCCAATTGAGCACCTATCCGATGGAGTAAACAGGTGAAAAAGCTACGGGATACTCATTTGAAGGTACTATATAGGGCAAGAAGCAACCATACCTCTCTAGCATAAGGCAGATCGCTTGTACTGGAGAGGGTTTGTTGATGGACATGATGATCACGATCCTCAAAATTGAGGTAATGACCAAGAAGCATTCAGTAGAACCATAATCCAGTTATTCGAATAATGGGATACGAATAATGGGATACGTGTACATGTTAAACGTGAAGCATAGAATAATACAAACATAAAGATGTTTAAGACATCGCAAGTTAAAACCGTATTGAAATCCTTTTTAAGAATACCTTCAAGAATTGAGCCCATATTATGGACAAAGAGGCGTCGTACCAACTAGGTCATGGAGGTCGTCACGATAAATCACTAAAGGCTTCGGGATCTATAGAACTTTAAATTTATTAAGTTAGTTAATAGGACAGATATATATTCTTGAAGGTGAATAAAACTGACTAAACGTGAAATGTAATATTCAGCAATAATTTGTCGGTCTCATGATACGTGACTTTACACTGCTTTCGCAGCAAAATATATGTTTATTTTTCCATCCTGTATTCTTCCATTCCCAATTCGCATTGGGTATTTCCCGCCCACGCATTGGCAAACTACCCGTTGCTGTGCAAACACCCCCAAATTTCCAGTCCCGCAAAATGTACTGAGGATTACCGCAAAAGCCTTGGCAGACGCGCGACACCTCGAGAGGTCTCTCGGCAAACAGTTGCGCATTTGCAGTTATTCCGAAATAGGGGCATAACAAACCAGATATTTGTATAATACATGTACGAGTACATTCATAGTTTCAATGCCGAGTACCTTTTGTATTGAGGTATTCAGATATTTTCTATGTGTTTATGAATCATTAATATTTGCTTACTTGCTTTATACTCGTAGGTGTGATTGTCCTATTTCTGACGAGTATTCTATGTACTCGTACAATATAAGTTCAGGGCTACTGTTAATATCTAATTATAAACCTTATTTGATTACGAATCTTGAATGCCTGTAATCGATATGCTTTTTTTATGCTTAATGAGTATTTGTTTATCTGTTACAACATTACAAGATTCGTACCAATACCTACCTTCCATCAAACCATTTTCTTAGCTATGCGGATAGTCCAACTTCTCAACCATGGTATATTTTTAAGCCTAGTCTATATCTTTACATCTTATTATACATACAATTCTTTTGTTTTCTCCATCATCTCAATTTTTCAACATTCAAAATATGATTCACTTGGTTGAACGATATATCACTAAAGTTAACTAAAATTGTATTATCCTCGTATTATGTGATAAGTATATTGCTTTTGCCACGTTCATATATATATATTATAATATTTCATGTATAGGTAGGCACTCTCCTGTTTTGTAAAACTTTACACTCTTCTTTTTTATAATTTGATTCATTGAGGTGTGCCACGTTTTTCTGGACGTTATTAAACTTTTCGTATCCTTTATATTCCTCTTATTTATTTAATTCGTAAATCTTTCATAATTTATTCTTTCTGCGTAGCCAAACTGTATGCCATCCGATACTTGAAAATATATTTTTAATTAGAATGCTAAAATATTACTCACAAACAGGTTTGCTAATAATTATCAGAATTACCAATAATATTATCTACACCATATATTATATGTAATGGCTTAGAATAATATTATTTTATTTACACCACAGATCTATTTCGCGATGTGAGTACCCACAGAATGCTTTTGCACAGTCGCACAAACCATTATATTTATTGTCTATAGAACGAAACGAACCCGCAATCTCAATAAAACTGTTAGAAAAAATATTAAGCATTTTTTTTCTTTTTTAACTTTCGGTAAAAAAATCTAATAAGTTTATTTCATAATAAAAATATGTTCCATCTTCCCGCACACGATCCTCTTAAAGCTTTTAAGCGGTGGTGAGAAAAGGAGATGATTACAGTTCGTGTTAAGCACAGTGGTACAATAAGTTTAACTCATAAAAGAGACTCCCAAGGTTTTGAGGATTTGAGTAATACAAAAGATCACATTTATGGTAATTACACCAAATCACTAATTATTTCAGAATTATGAACTTTTAAAATCTGAAATGTAAATGGTAAATAAATAAATAAAGTAGATTTACAATAACATTATTGACAAGAGGAAATCGATGAGGTTTTAAGGGTCTCCACACAAGCATGTAAATCAGGTCTGGCCAACCCAAATTGCCCCATGGGCCGCATTGACGACCTAATTTTCCAAGGGCCGCACATAAATAAAAATAATTGTACATGTTTTCGATATCTGGCTTTACAACGAAATTCATACTTACTGATTTTTTTTTTGCAAGTGATTGATTTGGCTGCAGAGGTACACAGAAAGCGTTCAACCAGTGTAAATCCAAAAAGTATTCCAAAAAGCTTTAATGGACGTTATGATAAATTCATGTAATTATGGAAATGTTATTTCTTTAAATTACTTTAATACGATTTAAAAGGCATTCTAAAATACCCGATACTTAAACAAACATCGTAAAAACGTAATTCGTCATATATGGCCGCCGGCCGCACATAAGAGCGCCGCGGGTCGTGGGTTGGTCAGTCCTGATGTAAATGAATGACTGACACGAATGTAAAGCTTGATGAAAAAAATATGACAAGTTGTGGGATATGATTTTGATGTTGTTGGTGGGACCATAATGCGGTTAGAATTAATGTGTGATAGCTTGGGATTTAAGTGTGTGTAATGATGTAAACATAATGTACATGTTTTAGGTGAGTTTAATATTTTTAGGACAAATATATGAAATTTGTGTTTAAAGGATGACAGCATTTTGTTACAGCCCATACCTGAAACTGATACTCTAACATATATCCACAAAATACAGTTTTTTTTGCATTAGTAAGCAATTTTCCTTTACTATTCACGTTTATATATTGTAAAAAAAAAGTGTAAATTATCAATATTATATTATAGATAAGAAAGACGATAATGTGGAACCTGACTAAACAACATATAATATGGTTAATATTATATAAAAAAATCAGGTAAACTGAATAAACTTGTGTCTAAATAAAGAATACACGACTAAAACATATACATATGTTATACTAGTAAAATTCCTAATTATCTCGGAAAGAAAAACTGTACAAGTGTTCTTTTAAATAAAACTCAAGTTTAGTTGAAATTCATCACCTTAATCAGCACATGTGTATATCCCAGGATGAGTCTGGCTGTCTGCAGTATTATTGTCATATTTCATTATCAGCAGCATCCCTCATACAATTGTCTAAACCCAAAGTACATTTTTTTTATTTGTACTTTTACATATTAACATACATTTGCTATTGATTTTTTTTCGAACATTCATCTACGCTGATGACATCGCAATTGTGACTCAAGAGAACAGTTTCAAGGAGGCAGAGAGAGTACTTAACACAGTGATCTGAAAAAACTAAAGATTATTTTCATATCAAGAATATTATCACACCCTTAGCGCTGTGCATATCTGATCATAGATGAGGACTGGCCGACTCATCATTCGCATGTATAACCATATTATGAGACGAGGTGTAAGCCTTCGTTACTCGTAGCATATCTTAACTTAGATCTCTCTGCTATCCTTCGCTCGACCGGATCGCTGAATGATGAAAACCATACAATGCTAATTTTGAAACCGAAAGTAAAGTCTACTCCTTGACTTAGTTATATAGCCCTAGACTAGCAATTAACATCTGCGATATGTCGGTTGCGTATTGGGCATATCTCCATAGACATTCAACAAAGATCAAAGTTTTAAAATCTAACATGTGCAATGTGATTTCGAACCATTTCGACCTTTATGGATCCAATATTTTATGATTATCTACTTTGGACGAATAACCCAATTCTAACTAATATAAGAAAACTCATTTCAAAATTCCTCCTACCATTTCCATGGTGTTAAGAAAGTGTATAGTTTATTTAAAAATAAGGATATAAACATAAAATCAACTTTTATATTGAGAGGCTCCATATCAGAACATTTAATAATTAATTACTTTGTTATTCTACTTATTAATGGAATAACAAAGTAATAACAAGGTAATTCTTATTCTAAGCGATTATTTACTATTATTGTGGTTCTAGTACATTTGTTTTGTTTTCTATGAACATAATCAACTCATTAACAGAACACTAAAATTTAAGTGAATAACTATTCTAAGAATAAGACATTGTTTATTCTATATATCTATGAAAGGTATAATAAACTATGTTTGATTCTTAGAATTTACACTTTTTGTGCAAATTTTCATATTTTATATTGATTTAAATAATACTCACTGTCTTCATTTTCAAAAAATCTGTCCCTTAATACATAAAAATATACATTTCATTACACATAGGTTTAATATTGTAGAGTAAACCTTGGATACAATTTTATGGAATGGCGTTAATCAATTCAACTTTCCAACCCTTAGTTATTTCAACCTCGGGCATAATGAAAATTTTGAATTAGCTCCCGGCCTCTAAGGTCAACTTTAGGAGTCCCATTTTAATCACAATACAGGCTCGGGATAAGGCATAACTTGGGAAATAATATTTTGGTAATTATAAATCCGAACTTATTTAATATTTCAATGCTTTTATATCGTGTTACTTTTGTAAGATATATCCATTTGTTAAGCTTGAAGACTATAAAACCTGTGATAATATACACAAAATAAATAGAATGACGCCGTTTCTCTATCAAGGTAGGTAGAGAGGAGAGAGTGCCAAACTTTTCTATATACACACACATCCTTCGCATATTTTTCATCCATAAACTTCCTCGTACGATGAATTACGTTTTTTTCATTCAAATTTATCATTCACTAGATCCAACCATCCTTCCTTAGTTTTCTTCAACTACGCCTTCCCCTTCCATTCGCACTATATATTTTTTGTTAGTCATTCTCGTTCGTTCATTCCGTTTTCAAATTATTATGTAAAAATAAACCATAAATATTTAAATGATTTTTATTTTGATCAATGAGACGAAGCGTGAATTTTCTTATTTCCTGACATACTAGTATTCTCCTTTCTTATATTTCGTGGTTTATTAAAAAAATAGGTGACATTTAAGAAATCTTTCTTTCCTTTTTGTTTTTCGTTTTTTTTATTTACCTTTTTGGTACATTATCACTTCGACCATCAATTATCTTACTAATATTGTATAACATTTTTATTGTATTGTATAAAGTACTTTCTGGTCGACTCAATGTCAACAATTATTTTTAACCATTCAAATAACTGTTCAAAACCTTTGCGTGTAAAAACCAAACTTTTATATCATTTTTATTTGTTTAGTCATCATCGGAAACCAAACAAAATCCTGAATAAGGAGACATTTCTGCTTCTATTTTCTGAAGGAGGTCATCAATGTCGAGGATATTGGTTGTTATAAAGTTAATACAAAACTTTTTAACTTAAAAGTACTTAAGTAAATCAATACGTAAATGTTGCATTAGTATATATCATATATTACAATGGAACGTAAACTATTAAGAGTGAATGTACACTTCAATGAGGTAGACAGCGAATGTGTACTACCGTTTTAAGTATTTACGAGTATATTATCTAATGAAAGTTTACTTCTGCGGCTCATCGTTAGTGAACGTTGTAAAACATCCATGCGCAGCTGCAGTTCCTGCACTTTGAAATGCGAGTCTTTGAAGTGTAAATGCGAGAAGAATAGCTTATATACTCGTATATATATCAAAAGGTCGTAAATGAATTGCTGCACTAAATAAAATATAAAAAGGGTTTTTTTAAATAAATATTTACTTTCCTCAAGACACGCAAGTTAAGGTTAACAAATTACTAGACATAGTAGTGAACATAGATTTAACATTTTCAAACGAAAAATTTCTTCAAAATTCATGATCACCTTAGTAAAAATGTTTATTCGCTAGTAATAATTAACATTCACTGTACAATATATTTCCATTGTCACTTATAAATTTTTAAGTAGTCCCTTCATCTCCCTCGAATAAATGCTTTGCAGAAAGCACAATGATGGATATAATTATAGAAACAATGTACACATGGATTTAGTTTGGCTCTTGAATCGATGCTACAGGAGCAATTGTGTTGATTGATGGGCAAAGGGTCTTCAACAGTGTTTGCAACCTGGATTGATGTATTACGTTGTAGGACAAAGGGTCTTCAATAGTGTTTGCTACCAGGATTGATGTATTACTTTGTAGAGCAAAGGGTCTTCAACACCGTTTGCTACCAATATTGATCAATTACGTTGTTGGGCAAAGGGTCTTCAACAGTGTTCGCTACCAGTATAAATTGATTACGTTGCTGAGCAAAGGTCTTAAATAGTGTTTGCTACCAGTAATCATGAATTACGTTCGAATGAAATGACAGTTTTACGGGATAAGAAGATTAATATTTGTATGCAAAAGAATACTTAATTGGACAAGTCTAGAAGCACTAAGTTTATATGTACCTAATAAATATAACCCTGCAAGGAATCACCTTCTGTTCTACATACTGACTTACAGGACGTATATCATGGCAAAACACTCAGTCACACGTGGTATAGAGATATTAAACCAACTGAATGACTCTGTTGATAAATTCTCGGTACCGCCTAGCAGTATGAGAAGAATTCTTCCTAATGAATACTCTAACGCTAGAATCAGACCCTCTTTGTGTAACAGGAGAAATCCGTGCAAAGTGGATAAAAAAATAGCTCCGAGATTTGAAATAATTGGTAGAAATAAATAAAAAAAGGTTTGTGGTTCATCCTAGTGTTGTAAATGAAATTAAATTTTAATTGAATTTATAAATAAAAACTGAAACTCAAAGTAAAAAGATAACGAAAATTTTTCATTCAATGGCTAATCAGGTCATCTTGTATTGGGTGTTAACATAAGTTGTTTCCGTTTTTTCCAAATTTAAAAATGAGCACCAAAAGTAAAACAAAATGGTAAAGGTTATACGTTATTCGAAAGAAATTTTTCTGCTCTACAAGATAAGTGTTTGCTTTTACGTTACACATATTATTTTATTTGATTACAACCTTCAAAATGGAATTGCAAGTAGACGAAAGTGAGCATTTTCGACACCTCCCTCTGTTCGCGTTCAATCGAGGGAATAAAGCTGCCAAAGCTGCTCGCGATATTTGCGAAGTGTACGGTGAAGATGCTATGAATGAAATAACAGCTCGTCGATGGTTTTTGCGTTTCAAAGACGGTAATTTCGACCTGAATGAAAACAACAAAAATCAATTGTCGAACATTTTCAATATAGAGATCAATTGTGTTCTATTTTTTTGTCCCTAATGAAATTCGATTACGTAAATAATATTTTCAGATATTTGTATATAATTTTATCGGATTTAATTTTTTTTAATTCTTATCTTTCCCTTTCACTTCTAAAGACCGCGTACTCATTTTGTTCACTTAGCATGAACAGAACTATAATAATATTATTTCGTCGTTGCTTAGTTACTATCCTTAAAATTTCATAATGAATTTCAAAGAACATTTTCGTTCGCAAGTTCACGAAACATGTATAAATTACGATGAATTTACGATGAATTCAAATTTGAACCAAATTTTCTCCAACCATTCTCGTTTAAGAAAACAATAATACAAAAATTTAAAACCATAAAATTATCGGTACAAAAAATATGAATGAAAAAAGCATATATCATTTTTTGCATTAAGCGAAAGCATAACGTTTACACTTTAAGTTTAAATTAATGTAGGACATATATTTACTTTTAATTTTACTAGTTATCTGCGGTATAGGGTTCCAACTGTATTATTTTTACATTTACACTGATAAAACTGGGTCATCACAAAGGCCGGGTGTCCTAGTAAGAGTTATTCAAAATGTCAATTTTATTATCTCTTGAACAGTCAATATGGACAACCGACCTTTTTTTACTTAGATTCAGATTATTTTTTAATACTCACGAGCATATGGTTAGAAAATTAATATTTTCATTAAATATCATATTTAAAAAAAATACCTATTTCCTAACCATACGCTTGTGAGTATAAAATTTTTTATTTGGATCTAAGTAAAAAAATTCGGAAGTCCATATTGACTTTACAGGATAAAATGTATTTTTTGAATAACTTACGTTATCTTAAATACGAAATATTTTTTGAATTAATCTTATCTTTTATACGAAACCATAATGATACACTTTCATCACACATTTTTCGTGTAATTATACTTTAATAATTATTAAACATCAAGAACAAAATTTTGTATAATATGTTTGTTCTAATGTAACCAATAGTTCAAACTATGTGAGGGATGTTTCAATTAAACGAATGTACCCTGTATCCCTACATAGCGCGAGAAAATAAATAAAGGTAAAAGTAAATAGATTGTGCAAGAGTAAGTAGATCAAAATTAATGTAGATCGTTATTATGGATGTAAGCTATCATGTTCACGGGTTAATAAACTGGAAAATAGATGTTGATAATAGACAAAAGTGAAGGGTTCTACAGACAACGAAAACTCATCTCAGACCATAATAAATTGAATTTAAGGACAGGAAAGTGGCAGCTGCGGTTACTCGTACTACTCCCGCATCTGTATTACTTGGATACTACTCCCGCATCTGTATTACTTGGATACATACTCCCGTATCTGCATATGTTTAGAAAAACATATTTGGTAAGAAAATCTTATAACTTCTACACCAATTTAAAAACTCGCAGTATTATCAGAATTATCATATCCCTGTGTTATCGTCTCCTAGATAGGCACTCGTATTTGTTTATGATTTTAGTCCAAATTTCATTTCACATTTTCACGTCTTTAACAAAATGGTACCTCTAATTAGCTTCCTTACGTAATCCATTTTATGAAAGCACGAATATAGTCTACCATTTCATATAAAAGTTTACTGTTGAAATGTGTTCATAGTCAACTTTATTTAAATTATTGCTAATTGTACACATTTTAGTTAAAAAAAAGTAAAATTGGTTTCAATAATTTGAATGAAAACTTTTAATGAATTTGCTAATCTTTCACAATTTGTGAGAAGATGCAATGATTTTAGGAAAGCAAAAACTGAAATAATAACAAACACCCACAGTAAATAAATACCATGCTTAAATTGGAGCTAAGGTTCTAGAGGGAATCAAACAACCTGCCATACCAGAGAAGATGCAATGATTTTAGGAAAGGAAAACCTGAAATAATAACAAACACCCACAGTAAATAAATACCATGCTTAAATTGGAGCTAAGGTTCTAGAGGGAATCAAACAACCTGCCATAACCAGAGAAGATGCAATGATTTTAAGAAAGGAAAACCTGAAATAATAACAAACACCCACAGTACATAAATACCATACTTAAATTGGAGCTAAGGTTCTAGAGGGAATCAAACAACCTGCCATAACCAGAGAAGATGCAATGATTTTAGGAAAGGAAAACCTGAAATAATAACAAACACCCACAGTACATTAATACCATACTTAAATTGGAGCTAAGGTTCTAGAAGGAATCAAACAACCTGCCATAACCAGAGAAGATGCAATGATTTTAGGAAAGGAAAACCTGAAATAATAACAAACACCCACAGTACATTAATACCATACTTAAATTGGAGCTAAAGTTCTAGACGGAATCAAACAACCTGCCATAACCAGAGAAGATGCAATGATTTTAGGAAATGAAAACCTGAAATAATAACAAACACCCACAGTACATTAATACCATACTTAAATTGGAGCTAAGGTTCTAGAGGGAATCAAACAACCTGCCATAACCAGAGAAAAAATCGTAGCAATTCACCAAGAACAAAATTTTGGTAAAAAAAACATTATTTTTTCTAAAGTTAACTGTTATTTATCATTGCCTTATTAATCACGTGATACACGATAACAATCTAAATGAACTGCATAAACTCCATTCACGACTCTATTGCAGTTATTCCTAGACTAGATAGACGCGCGGAGTGTTGCCATTACTGAAGAGCCCACAGCAGCCTTGACTTAATCAACTCAACATATTGGTAATATCCCCTATCCTCTTCTTCCACCGACGCTGATAATCACAACAAATCTCTCCAGGCAGTCATCCCTTATCCCAATTGAAGAATGCGCCTCAAACATATTGTTAAAAGTCTAACCTTTAATTAAAACCCAATTGTATACCTAGCAGCCTAAAGGATCCTCAGGATTCATCACGAATACCACATCTCAAAAAAGATCTGCTACATATATTGTCCATATTTCTGATGCATAAAGAAAAATTGAGAAAATCAAGCTATTTAAAAGTCGAATTTCGGTTGAAATTGTAATGCATCTATCTTTCCGTATCTTATCAAGATAGGGCATTGTACTTTTTATGTCACATTTTTGCTGTAAACAGTAAAATGTCTTAGATTTATTGCCTAGTAGTAATTTATTTTAATGACCCAAAAATATGTTTACGAGGCATTTAGTGAACATCAGGCTGGAGCCATTTTGTAATGTTTAAACCCATTTTCTTGCATGTCAAACAAAAAACAAGCATTGTACCAACTAGTCCGCCGAGGTATTTTGGCAATTGCGATTAGTTTTTTTTCATTAACTCAAACAAAATATTATTTTTCAGTATTTTTAATATGTATAATTCGAATCAACTGAAAACAATATCATATTATAAACTATGGAAATCATATTTGTAGGTGAGTTGTGACAATGGCATATTTCACTCGGAATATTTGGACAAATGTAATGTGTGTTTTTGCCATGAAGATATAAAGGTTAAGCCTACAAACAGTATGCTTAATTAACGCACAGAACACAATAAAGAGAAAGAGAGAATATGCCCTGAATGGCAGTCAGCCTTAACGGTTATCGCGCAGTGTTGGTGTGCCAAAATAAATATATGATGTCATCACAGTGGGCGTTCATGCGGAATGCGAAGGAAATAATCGTAGTTTCATTTGTATATCTCAATTTTTAAGCTTTTTTCTCCTGAAATGAAAACGGCTTGTCTTTCCTATCTTGTAACTCGCATTTACGAAACAAATTGCAAATCTGGCGATACGCTTACCAGATCGTCCTATGGATTATATTATGCACTCGAAAATTGATAAGTGTCTTCCGATCCGGAGGCAGTGTGTTGAATTCCCGTTGGTACCCTGATTTTCTCTTCAGGCCTCTTAAACATATTTCTGGATAGTTGTAAGATAGTTGTAAGATATACAACGAAAGCGCAATACAGTAAAACAATGTCCTGAGATAATGAAATAATTAAAGATAACTATAACGAAACAGAGTCAACATGGCACCAAAGGATAAATATTTAAATCAAGAAATATCAAAATCTTTAGTCAATGTCAAAAACTAGTGGTACACAATAGCGTATTAAAAGCAACATTAGTGTATAGGAGAAAACATAAGTGAAAAATCAATTGTGACCTAACGTGGGACAAAATCTTAAATGTGTTTATTAAGGATGAATTTTAGCTGAATACTGAACGTCTAAAAAACTTCAGTGAATACAAAATATTAGTTTACGATATACTATGCGTATCCAGAAAGTAAGTGTACTGAGGCTCTCACGACCGGATGGATTTTATTTTCGACATGTTGGCTACACTTCCGTGTAGCCTGACCCTTCCCCTCCGCAACGAGACCGGTTCGAGGTCAGTACGTTGAGAAGTGTCGACGCGACAACACGTTTCGTGAAAAATGTCAATCCAATCTCCCGCCAAGTGCGAAATACGCGGCGTCATCCGTTATCTCGTTTGGAAGGGAAAACCTCCGGTTGAGGTTTATAATGAGGTGAAAACTGCATATGGTGATAAAGCTATGAATCGTACGAGTGTGTACAAGTGGTGTCGCGAGTTTAAAAACGGTCGTACGTCTGTGCATGATGATCAGAGGAGCGGAAGACCTTCAATTGTGACTGACGAAATTGACGAAATTGTTTTGGGACTTTCAAGGCATAATTTTAATTGAATATATGCCTCAAGGGGAGACCATCAACTCTGCAAGATACTGTGAGACCCTAAAAAAATTGCGGAGGGCGATTCAGAACAAGAGGAGAGGCATGCTGACAAAGGGAGTCTGCCTGCTGCACGACAATGCAAGACCACACACGGCCAACGCCATGAAGGAACTGCTCGCCTCGTTTAAATGGGATGTCCTGAACCATCCCGCGCATTCCCCTGACCTAGCACCTTCAGATTACTATCTCTTTACCTCCCTGAAGCTGCACATGGGTGGAAAAAGGTTTTCAACCGACGAGGAGGTAAAGGAGGAGGTGGAGAAGTGGACGGAGGGGTTGGCGGGAAACTACTCCGAGGAAGGCATCAAAAAGTTGATACCCCGCTTCACCACCTGCATTGAGAGGAATGGCGACTATGTCGGAAAATAGCTTACATATGTACTACGGTAACGACGTAATTTTTTTGTTTAAATAAAAAAAATTGTAACCTACAAAAATTCAGTACACTTACTTTCTGGATATGCCTCGTATATTCAACCTAAAAATCACGCTTTTTCGAAGAATCTTAACTGATTGAGTATAAGAAGTCGACTTCAAGTGCATGTGTTGTCATTTTTGTATAATATGCTTCTCTGTCCCACCACACCTTCAAATCTCGTTTTGTCAAATAACGGGCACGCAATTCACTCAAGCGGAGCCTTTTAACTTTTCTAGAACATCGCTCTCCATCTTACATGTGACCCTTTCTTTTTTGTATATGGTTTTAGACTCTGGAACCAGCTAACATAAAAATCGCTCCGTCGTTGAGTGTTTTAAACTCAAAAAGCACCATATTCCCCTTCAGCCACGGAGATTTTATCCCCTCATATTATTTTGTTGTTAATGACATAAATTTTGTTATATAATATGTATATTGTAAAATGGTTCCTGTATTTTTTAAATAATAATCTTTTATTGTTTAATTTTATTTGTATCATAAATATTTCGTTTAATATTGGAATAAAATTACCAACATTTTTCAGGTTAGTGGAAAACGTTACCCTTTGGCAATTAACCCATGAAACTGTATATTATATAATGAATTTTTAAATAAATGAATTTAGTCAACGAAATGTTTTCAGTCAAAATAAATCATGTTTTTTTTTTCAATTTTCGATCCATATGGTTCGAAACTAACAAAACATTCATACTTTTCAGTTTCTGATTATACATAAAAATAACAAAAACAAAGAAGAAAACGCCCAGGCAACATTTTATTTTTAACGAAATATTGAAGAAAAATATTGTTTTCAATACTCGTGCTATTCACTCAAACGATCGACAAAACATAAATTAAAATTCATAAGCTCCAAAAAAAGATTGAAAGTCAATAACATGTTTTTAAACCAGTCCTTCATTCATCCTTTCTATGTAAAACGTAAATATTTACATTAAAATTTCCCTCCGGTTTAAATGATTCACGATATTACATTTTGATTTATTTTAAAATATTATAAATATACTTGTTTCTATGTTCCCTACAAATATCTACCATCAAGATAATAGTCCATAATAGAATTTTGGTGCCAACTTTGATGTGCACGTGTAGTGTATGGTTGGATCGAGTGAATGCTATTCTGAAAGTAGGAAACGTAGAAAGTCAGAAAATCGTAGAAGTTGAAGAATAGGGAAAGTTTCACTTTTAAACTCAAATTTATTACATGTTTCAATAGTAGTGCTATACATTGTTTAGTGTGTTTTATTATTGAAGATGTGATCTGGTCTGATCCCGGGGCGCTACTTGTCCTAAGTGTGTAGCAAAAACTCCCCTTTCCGACGTTGGCGTCAGATAAAAAGTATACTCGAGTACTGTTAAAGAATGAAGAATAGCATCATTCAATGACTGTTCAGTCGTTTTGTTCCTATCAATTATGTTACGTGAGAGATTATTGCCTACATTGACGAAATATTCATTAATGACTTAAAAAAATAATGGTGCTTGTGTCAATGATATTTTCCTGCCATCAATGTTTAATGTAGAAGGGGCATTTTTCTCTCTCACTGTACTGGTGATGTCCCTGATTACACTCCAAATCATCTTTTGATCATTGTTTGAAGCTTCAATCTTTGCTCTATAGTAACTTTCCTTCGCTTATGTTCCCGGTGCAGGCGATTTCTTCGACGTATACAATAAATCAATTCACCAGTGACCCAAGGTTTGAGTTTTGTGCACTTTCTGTTTCTTATACGGTATGTATGTACATAAACCATCAGTCTTTATAAGATTTTTTGGCATGAGAAATTGCTGTATCAAATGGATAAGAAAATTAATTTGATATAGTTTCATGTCCTGTGGTATTTAGAATATTTTTGTAATATTTTAGCAACAATCTCAATGACACTCACTCTATATATTTTTATTTTTCAATGATATGTTACAACAAAATGAAACTTATAATATTTTTTTCTTTTTTAAGATTTTTTTAATAAAATAAAATAAATATTTATTAACATCTATGAAACCTATCTACCACATGAAATATTCTCAATTTGAATTTTTCCGTTACAAAATTCGCTCCGTATTTTTTCTGAATACAAAATATAATAATATCTTTTAAGGTATCCTTTGATATCACAAAGTGTTTCGTTTCTCGTCAAGCGGAGATAGTTTGCTACAGCGTCTATTTTAAATAAAGTGTAGGAGAAACGGCTTCCCGATTCTAGCTTTAGAAATGAGTTTGCATGAAAAGCTTTTGCATTTGTTCATGGGATCAAGCATCGTTTTCTCTCAGCGGTCATATTATGAGAAACTTAATGCCTTTTAAAAACAAAAGATTTTAAATAAAATTAAAATAATTATCCAAAATTAAAATTAATGAATCTATCACATCGTCATGACTGAGCATCGTGACTAACATGATAGCCCCGACGACTCATCTCCATCCATTCCTACACTCCGCGGCTCGACGGGCAGTTGATAACGGTAGTCCATTTGCGTCTCTCACTTGGTCAGTCCAACGCATTGGGATTCTTCCTCTTGTGCATCGTCCTTCCACACCTCCAGTAACCACAAACCTCTCCAACTGTTTCAATGGCCATGAGCAATGTGAGCAAAGAATTGGAAGACTCATCGAAGGCATATATATTGCCGACAATCTGTCGGGGATTCTCAGTTTTTCGAGAATGGAGGCGTTAGTTCGCCTTGGTGTCCATGGAATTCGTAACATCCTTCTCCATTACTACATTTCAAACGCCTCTCACTTGTTCTCAGAGTCCTAGTCTCCGCGCCATACATGAATGACTTAATTCATAGTCATGAAAGACTTAACTAAACTCATTTTCATCGTGATGATGTTAGTTCTGCTCTTCCATATATATGATATATATTAGGCTCTTAGATATTCCATGTATACAAAAACTTTACTGAGGTGACCATGTCCAGAATTTCGGATTCAACGGTATCAAAAATTATTCTTGCTGAACATACGGGAGAGAGCAGAAGAGTTGAGAGACCTTGATTACGCTGAGACGTTCCGTCTCGTAAATATATCTCCGCGATATACTGAAATGTAATCGTCGCCTTAATAAATTGTTAAAGAGAGTACGTTTGTTTGCATTATCACCATCAACTGCTGACCTCCGATATAACTTAGGGCATGTAAGCAAAGCCAAGTCTACCCGGCCAATAAGGTAAGATAACCCGGTTGTGCGAGCCCAAAAATACTGAATAAAGCTTCTTGACAGATCGAGGCAGAGGCTTTTAGAAAACTTGCAGCCAAATCTTGGGAGGCTGAGAATAGAGTGAAATTGGAAGGAGACATCCGGTGACCGATCTGCTGGGAGGAAAATCGTCCAAGTGGCTCAAGATTTGCATGCTTTGTATGACCATTAAAGAGGGGTAGTTGGTTAATTTATTGTTTTATATGTGTATGTTACCAATAATTTCTATAATAATAATACTATATGTATTTGTACAGTTACGATATAAAGGAAAAATATGAATACATCAAATGTTTTTAAATTTCACTTTAAAATTGGGGAAATCTTGGTTAATTTGCTAACGCTTTCAATATACATATTATAAGTGCTATATTTTTAACGAATAAAAATATAACATTCTTAACTTATAAATATTGAAAAAAATAGCATATTTATGTTATAAATATTTTTTTCAAATATAGTTAAAATATTACGGTAATTTTTTAACAACTGCAGCTTCTAAATCATTTATGAAATTTTGAATATATAATAGTATACAACACTAAAAATCAATATACGCAGGTATTCCTCGCTATACGCGATCCTACATTACGCGATTTTGCTATAAAAACTATAAAAGTCGGTTGGAATTTCGCAATCACTATGTGAGCGATGCATTCCCGAATCCCTCTGTGAGTTTTAGTTTGCTACATAGAAATCTAAAGAGACTAGAAAAATGTTGTTCGTCAACACATACTTAATATTTAAAAAAACTGAATATCGTCTACCTGCCGATCCAGAACCTTCAACAATGATGAGCCAGATTCATAAGACTCAGTTCATTCATTATCCGATAAGAATGTATAGAATAGACTATGTAGACCTTCTAATTATTATTATTTTAATGTGTTATATGTTTTATATATGTTTTCAAATATCTTTATTAAACTTTAATTTGGTTTGTTGTAAAATTTCCGACAGAATTGATAACTATCTAGCATTTAAAATTAAGTAAACACTTGGGAGTTGTGTTTTATTCGAAAATATAAATATCTACAGCAGAGGTGGCCAATTTATTTGCTGTCGCAATCTACTTTTTATTTAAACATTAGCCGTGATCTACTTATCAAATTCGCGAGATATAATACTATACACTAACATACACCGTTATTTTCAACAAATTTCCAAGAAAGCTTCCTTTACAAATTCCCCACCAGAAAATGACATATTTTTTCTTAAAGATGACTTTGAATGATGCGGTGGTCACTGCAAGTAATATTAAAATCGATATTTTAATCACGTTTTGTTGTTTTAATGACATAGACCAGAACTCTAAATTAATTCTTCTTAAATCACTGTTTAACGG
Source organism: Odontocerum albicorne (assembly GCA_949825065.1). Lineage (NCBI taxonomy): Eukaryota > Metazoa > Arthropoda > Insecta > Trichoptera > Odontoceridae > Odontocerum > Odontocerum albicorne. The sequence goes on from OX463846.1 coordinate 27,404,340, forward strand.
ATATTTTGACTGATATTTACTGTGAAAAAATATAAAATGTTTCTTCCAATTACTTTTCTTAGTTATGCCTACAGAAGAATGACATATTAAGCAATAATATTTTTCTTTTACCATTGTAAAAAAATAAGCGTGCTCCCATTGTTCGTGAAAATGGTAAGTGTTGTTTTTTTTTCAAATTGATTATTTTAATTGGAAGGGTCTTAAGATTTCCAAAAGGAAGGAATGTACACTTTTTTCACCACAGCTTAGAATCTTAATAAGTTAATAGAGTATATTCCTACACATTACGTGACACGCTGGGTGGTAGACTCAAATATGAAGTTCAATGCTCGCCGGGAGTAAGACACGAGGTGAACCGAACGACGCCACACTCCGAGGTCAGATAGGTGCCGACTACGTTGACAAGTGCGTGAACGTAATGAGATTGGGCAATATCCCACGCTATATATTACGCAGACGCACTGTGTTTCACCTAGAATATGCTAGGTGGACAAAAGTCATATCTAGATTTCCAGGAATTGATAGATAATTAATGTATAGAACCTTTTCGAGGTGACGATTCTAAGAATTTTTGGTGTTCAACATTCCACAGTAATGAGTCATTATAACCCAAAGTACGAAGACGGTGAAAGCGGACCTAGGTAAATGAATCAGTTGCAAATTCGCTGCACTTTCGATAACATCTCACAGAAGCAATACAATATTTTATAGAAGTGATGGATTTCGTTACTGAGGGTAAGTCCTGTTTTTTTTTTTCATTTACATTAATCTTATGTTTATTATATTACGTAAAAGTACCTTTGGAAAAATGGTAAATTTACACTGTTTTTTTTTTCGTTGTTTAACAACTTTAAACGTCCGGAACTTACATGTACTCGTATGTACCTGGGTTAGATTTTGGATATGTCTTAGCCACAATATTCACAATTATAGTTATATAGGTTTTAAGCCGCACACTCAAGTCAACTATTTTTTTTTTTTTTTCAGAAAACATTTACTCTCTCTCTAAAATGGAATTTTTCGAAGAATGGATTAAACATTCCAAACATGATCGTAACATCCATCTATTCGAATTCATATCGAATAGATTTTGCCTCAATGATGCTACTGACGAATCAATTAGAGGAATAAAGTAAAAAATAGCCAACTTTTCCTCAAAAATTATGGATAGATGGACGGTTGCCAGCAAAACGTTAGAGCGCTTTATGGACAAAAATAAAAGCTGGTTGGATGCCGGAGACATGCAATTTTGCGTGTTTACTCACACTCCACAGCCCCATATATCATCAGACGTAGCTACTCTTCCAGGAAGACCCCAGAAAGACTTCGAAGATTCGTCTTTTAAGACGAAGAAACGTCGAGTGGAAGACCTCCTCCAGTCACGAAGTGTCGGCGAATTATTGACGGCTGCGGAAGTAGCTGTACGTTCAACAGGCCAACGAAATTTAACGAAAGCGATAAAAGACATTAGTCAGAGTCCGAAAAATCTAAATGTGATAAAAAAAACAGTTCCGTGGAATGTAAAAGACAGTTAACTAGTGAGGAAGCACTAGCTTATTATATAGAATCCAAGTCTACAACACACGCATACAAACAGACAAGGAAGTGGGCTTTGAAGCCTGGACATCACGTTTTACCATCGATTAATAATTTATTTAAATCAAAAAGGGCCTGTTATCCTCCTGAGGAGCACATTTTTGTTACAGAAACTCGTGCTAGTACTGGATAAAACCGCCGACCGTTTAGTTCCAGCACAGAGTGAAGTGATAAACAGTGTGCTCCCCAATTCTTCATTCACACTTGTGAGTAAATGGGGGTGTGACGGAAGTTCTGGACATAACACCTATAAACAGAAATTTGAGAACGCCGAGGATATAGGCGAGTTTCTTTTTGTGTTTTCTTTTGTTCCTTTTAGGTTATTTAATGACAACCACGTCATTTGGCAAAACCCTAGGCCATCATCTACGATGTTTTGCCGCCCAATCAAGTTCATTTTTGCCAAGGAAACGAATGAATTTACGACAACTGAGACTAGTAAAGTTTTAGAAGAAATAAACCATTTACTTCCAGCACTTTGTAGCCTTGGTGATTCTCAAATTTTTGTTAAGCATACACTTCTGCTGACAATGATTGATGGGAAAGTGTTTAATGCCTCGACCGATAATCGTTCACCACAGAAGTGTTTTATTTGTGGTGCTATCACTAAAATGATGAATGATGAATCCAGGCAGTTTGACAGCAATACGGAACATTTTGGCTTTGGTTTATCTACGCTTCATGCGTGGTTTCGTTGTTTTGAATGTATGATACATGTTAGCTATCGTCTGAATGTCAAAAAATGGCAGGTTAGGGGCGATGACGACAGAATAATGTAAAACAGCGAACCGATGAAATAAGGCAACGATTTAAGCATGAAATGGGCCTCATTGTAGACAAACCAAAGCCAGGGTTTAGGTCAACAAATGATGGAAATACTGCCCGTCGTTTTTTTAGTAACCCTGAAACAAGTGCTCAGATTACAGGATTAGATGTAACACTCATCAAAAACTTTGACGTTCTTTTGAGAACATTGTCTTCTGGTTTTGAAATAAATTAAGTTGAATTCAATAATCTCTGTCTTGAAACCAGAACACTTTACATAAGTCTCTATTCGGGGTATTTTATGCCTGCTACTGTGCATAAAATACTTATTAGTTCACAGTACACAGGTAATAAAAACAGCCTTTGTCCAAATCGGACAACTTTCAGAAGAAGACCAGGAAGCTCGCAACAAAGACTGTCGCAGGTTCCGAAAACACAACACCGATGAAACTTGTAACATCTGATCCTTTAATCAACAGCTTTAGAGAGGTTCTTAAAAAAAAGGCAGATAAATTACCTGCAGAGGTTTTAAAATTAATTGTAGCCCCTACTTTACCGCAAATCGATAGAAGCAATCTTCCACTTAATGAAGTTTGTTTATTGGAAGATTCTTCTGACGTTGATGACTCTGCTAATGATGACTAATTAAATTTATTACCTTTTAATGTACCTTACTTAGAAATTTAGTAATTAAGTTAGTTATTACTGTTTATTGTATTTATATTTTCTAAGTTTTGTTACAGATTAAGTACTTATGTACGAGTATGTATTTTATTAATTTAGACATCAATAATTTGCCATGTTTATTTATTTTCTTTTTTTAAATTGCTTTAGAGTCAAACAATCTTAATAATAATTATAAATAATATTCATAAAAAATATAAATAATATTCATAAAAAATATAAATAATAATTATTTTTATTATTTAAAGATTTTTAAGATAAATCTGTTTAAATTTATTATTTTTCACTAAACATGATTGAAATTATCAAAACATAAAATAATCTACGAAATACTACCTTAAAACAGTAAAAAATAATTTTGTCCAGCTAGCATGTTCTACGTGAAACATCAAGTGATGGATAGCTTGTTCGGAGTTTCGGTCCGATGGTAGGACACCTTACTCCTTCATCGGATAAGTTCTGACTGTTAAGATATTTATTGGAAATTTTTGGATCTTTTTGGGAATCGGGAAAGGATAGGTTTGTGGTAATTGTTTTGATTTTATGAATGATTATGAGAAATTATAAACGATTAAATACATATATAAATATGATGATATATACATAATATTAAATACAAATATACATAAATTTGTGTACGTGAAACACTATGAGACGGCTGGAATCGACCAAAAATTGCTTCGCGATCGATCTGTTGACCATCCCTGATCTACAGTAAACGAAATAAAAAATTAATGAATTCCCAGCAATGGAAAACTATTTCAAATAATTACTTTGCCCAATCAATAATATCTGGTTTAAGAAACATTTTATTGTGGTTGAATAAATTACGCTATTTTCACACAACAACAAGTCATATTTTGTGTAAATAGGAGATAACTGTTAGAAATAATCCCACTATTTGCATTTGCATTTCATTGTGAAAGTAATTCTAAAAATCTATAAATAATTGCTGTGGAGGATTATACGAGTATTTCAAAATAGATAGAGTTTATTTTTACATTTATGATTGTGCAAAAACAATGCTTTATTACTAACAAAACAATACGATTTGTAATAATTTTATTCCAAGCTATTTATTAACCTTATTATCTAACTTAGATTAATAAATATTTTGTACAGGAAATAAAAAATAAATTTTTGAATTGTAAAACGGATGTTTTACGCGTTTTTTTTTTATTGAATTGAAAATATTTTGATGATGAAATTCATAAACAGTGGCAGCCCGAGAGAGCACATTACTAAGCTCCACAAGATTCCGGACCACACAACTTAGAGCGTGTATGGACATAATATACCACTTCGTTGTTAGTCGACGTTACAGTTAAAATTTGATACATCTATCCTTAGGCCCCCGTTACACGGTCAATCTGGATCGCAATCCGTGATCGCAATCAATGATCGCGGTCAAGATTGACCGTGTAATGAGCGGATTGATCAATCGGATCGCAAAATATCTGGATATTTTGAAATCACGCTTGCGATCCGTTGCTCGCGATCGGGATTGTTCGTGTGAGGTCGTGTAAGATCGCGTCAGTCAACGCTTATGCGCCGATAGAGATGGACGTATGCTCTCTATCTGGAATTTTAAAGAAAATAAAGCCGCAATCGGCTGAATTGACGATAAATAAATAAATAAACAAGTTGACGTGAGAAAAAAAAAATTCTGAGATCGAATTATAGGAGAAAATTTAAAAAAATTACAAATTCAAGCTTCACTGATAGATGCAGGAGACATGATAGCAGAAAATTTAAGGTCTTCAATATTTCTGCCTGTAGCAAGATAACGCAATGTTACTGCTAATTTTTCTTCAGGTGTTTTACTTTTTCTCATACAAGTATCTTGTTTAGATATGTATGAGGTTATCATTTCTAACAACTCATCAAAACATTTTCCACTCATCCTGAAGTAATTTTTATAGTCATCTTTTTTAGCAGTTAATCGTATTTATTTTAGTAGATTTAAATGGGTATACAATTATCTCATTCGTAGCCACTGTTTAACCCAATGTTTCCTTCGAACTCGCTTTTACAAAGTTACGGCCAGAACTAGGGCTACAACAGCTTATATTTTTTTATTTTCACGTCCATTTTGAGTTGAGAAAGATGTTGACGCGGCGGCTGCGGGGTGCGAACTGATGGAAATCGGATTGATCGTGTAATGTAGTCGCGCCATCCGTCAATCCGTGATCGTCGATTTGGATCGCGGATTGCGATCCAGATTGAGCGTGTAACGGCGGCTTTAGTTGTATGTCAACTAAAGTCGATAGAATACGTGTTGTTTTGTTATATTCGGATACGTTAAAACATGTATATCGCGCGGTTATCAAGTTTCTTTTGAAGTATTCGATATTAAAACAAGTTGCATACTAAAAAAAATAAGAGATTTCAACCTCATTTTTTAAAATTTTAAGTAGATGAGCATTGAAAAAGAATATTAGTCTTAACTGCTGAACTGATCAAATAAATGCAACTATTTATTGACGATACATAATATACAAATGTTAATGAATAATATATTCTATTGATTTAACTAGTAGTTGCTTGTTATGAACCTACTTAGTAAACTATTCGATATGCAAAAGTGTAAAAAAAACATATCCAAGTATAAGTCACATAAGCTATTATAAACTTCTTCTTTATGTACCTTCTTCTATCGGAGGTTGGTCACCATTATCGCAATTCTTATTATGTTCACTGCAGCCCGGAACAATTCAGAAGTCATTTTATTATCTTATTCAATTTTTAATTGAGATTCGCTTATTAGAAAAGCACTTATTTCCGATTTACAACGGACAGTTATCTTTTATCAATTTCATTGCATGACAGGAATTAATTTTATGAATTCGATTTCGTTTAATACAATTTTACTGGATAACAGGAAATAAATTTTAAAAATTCGATTTCATTAAATAAAATTGTACTGAATAGCAGGAAATCAATTTATAAATTCGATTTAATGAAATTTAAGTACGGTGAGCGAAAACTTATTTTATAATTGCGTTCCAATACAATTCAATTCCACCAAGAAAATTAACCTAACTATAAAAATTCTACCGGAGATAAAGGAAATGTTGATCATTGAATACGCTATAAATGCTGGCGCAGCATTGCATCTTTCTTTGAAAGCTTCGAGCCAAAGAATTTTCATTATTTCTAAATAGAGTGTATTCAAATTGTATTATACTCGTATAAATCTATTTTATGTACCTGAAAGCACTCAGTATTTCTACTAGTTGTTCTACAGTTTCAATTTCCGAGAGAACGTTTTTTAAAAAAGGATTTAAACCAAAGGGTTTGCTTCAAGTTGCTTACATTTAAATTGTTTCAGGCTGTTATCACAAAATCCCTTCTAAAAATGCTATTATGTCCTTATATCAAGCTGTTTTTTTATTAAAAACAAAAAAAGTGTAAATGAAATCAACGAAGATAAAATTGAAAAAATATATTAGATGTATTAAACATAAACATATAATATAGATATATAACATCATCACATCGTTTTTCTGTCGGGGTTGTCAAAGAAGAGATAGCATTAGACTTTCCTATCGCGACACACATATTTACCCTCTTCAACATCCATAAACTTCTACAATTTATCAGACTTTTTAGATCTCCTTTTTTCGAAATATCATTCATTTGATAGAACCTCGGTATTATTTCTCTATCACGCTTTTCACTCACATTTGGACCATATATTTTTTTATCAATCTTTCTACATTCATTTGTTCGCTCTACATGCCAAAATGATCTTACAGTGATCTTCTCCATCTAATTTAATACATCGGCCTGAAATTCATGTTCATCCTTCATTACTTCATTCCGTATTCTATCGTATATTATCACCTCATGTATTCTTACTGAACGCTTTTCTATAGCATTTCTTCGGGTCTTTTCATTTTTTTCATGCCCGCGTTCCTCACCCATGCATCAAGATTGGTACTTTAAAACTGTTGTGTACTATTATTTTAAGATATATAAGTATCATATAAAAATCTCAATCGTTACAACAAAATAGAAAACAATTATGACTCCCGGATTATTGAAAAATAATGTTGCAAATACATCAATTTAATTTGACGAGGTAATATAAAACATAACAACAAAATTCAATGGCTAGAAAAGCGAACAGGTTTTCAAATAAACTATTATTTCAAGAATAAATGACGATGAAACCTTTCAAAATATTCAATCAATTCCGATTGTTTTCAATCAAAAGGCAATATTTTTATTGAAGTTGAAATAAGTAAAAGAAATTGAATATTGTTGTCTACGGTTTTGGCTCTCATACAAATAGATTTTTTTAATCAAACATTGATTTTAATTTATTTTTGAACAAATGGTTCCTCCACTATGAACATCTATCAAATGAAAAATTGTGTCACCGACACTTTTTAATTCTAAATATTTCATAAAAAAATTGTACAATAATATCATGTTTTTCAAATATAAAACATGACCATAATCATGAATTAAAATCACGAAACAAAACAAATATTTGAAGCCTTCTTCTTCTTCATCATCTTATTTTAGGCCTGTTGACCTGTTATGGTCCTGCATCATTGGTTGCCTCTTGCGACTTCAACTGCCAGCTGTCTTTCCATCTTTTGGGAGGTCTGCTTGCTTGGGGGATACTGTCCCTGGCCATTCTTACGGCTCTTGGTTCCGCCATTCTGGATACGTGTTCGTTCTAGAACCTTCTTCTCTGTCGTCCCCATCTGACAATATCTTCAACTTCGCACGTCCTTCGGATTTCTATGTTTCGTACTCTATCACGAAGGGTTTTGCCAGCGATACTCCTGAGTACCTTCATTTTGCTGGTTCGAAGGAGATTTTTGTTTCTGACAGTGTCGGCTCTGGACTCTATGCTGTATGTCATTATAGGGCGGACACAGGTCTTGTATATCCTCACCTTACTTTGGATGTCCATATGTTTGTTTTTCCAGATAGTGTTCTTTAAACATCCGGAAACAACTGTGGCCTTTTGTGATTGTTCAAGCACTTCGCCATAGAGGTCATTATTGCACATTATGCTAGTACCCAAGTATTTAAATTTTGTTACTTGTTTAATCGGTATGTCGTCGATCACCACACTGCATCCAACTTGCTCTCTGGCTAGAGTCATGTATTTAGTCTTGCTGATGGAGATAGACATGTTGTATTTTTTGGAAGCAGTGTGGAATCGATGTAGCATTTGTTGCAGGTCTTCCTTCGGCTATGATGGTGACATCGTCAGCATAGCATATGATGTTTAGCATATTATCGCCCATCTTGTATCCCAGGTGTTAAGGTCGGCAACTTCGTCTATAATTTTATCCATAACCAAGTTAAATAGAAATGGGCTTAAACTATCTCCTTGTCTTACTCCGGTTGGTGTTGGAATGTCATTAGAGAGTTCTCCGTCTACGCGAATTCTTGTGAAGCTATTTAGGTTTATGTCTCTAATGGTTTTGGCGATGGAGGGTGACACGTTCCTTTCGAGCAAAATGCTTTTTATATCTTCTAGTTGGATTCTATCAAAGGCCTTGGTCAGATCGATAAAAGCAAGGTTAGCAGTCTTGTTGTATTCCAAAGACTTTTCTTTAATTTGCCGCAATATGAATATAGCATCTGTAGTAGATCTGTTTCTTCAGAATCCTTGTTAGTCATCTCTATTTTCAATTTTTTGTTCTAATTTTACTCTTAGGATGTTGGTGAAGAGCTTGAGAAATGCGCTTAAAAGAGATATTCCTCTGTAGTTACCAGGATCAGATTTTTGACATTTTTTGAAGATGGGAATCGTTATACTGGCCCTCCATTCATCTGGTATTGTTGTAGTTTCAAGGATCAATTTGTAAAGTTTATGGAGACTTTTCGCTAGTTTTTCGCCGCCATATTTTATGATTCATTTGGTATACTATCACTTTGAAGCCAAATTTCATAAATAAATGTTAAATATAGGAATCTTAAAAGAGCTCCAACACCTTGACACAAATATGTTATATATGTTATGTATGTGAAATGATCATTTCATCAAAATTATATTTTTTCCCCTAATATAATATAATATTTTATGATTTTATATAAAATAATTTCCTATTGTTACCACTAACTTCATAAATAATATACTTTTGATTTCAGTCATGTTTCCAAGAAAGTGTTATTAAAATAAACCCCCCTACACTCAATATGAAATAAAACATTTAGCTTTATCTTACTCAAACATCTAAAAATAGTATGATTCTTCTAAATCATACTCGTTTTGGCCTTAAATTTAATATCGTATTTTTAAAGTCTTCTTTATAGATTTTAATCATTGTAATATTTTCTTTCTTTCCCAGTTATAAAATACTTTCTTTAATATGTACATTATTTTTCGCAAAAATCGTTTTTAGTCATATAAATAAACCACAAAACTTCTAGCGACCTCTAGGAACATTGAATGTGATGTAATAAATGTATTTTGACCTTTGTCCGGAGAGAAATTTAAGCAAAGCAGATGTTCTCTAGGCTCCCAACTAAGTGCTCTCCGCTCTTATCCCAATCTGTTCCCTACATCATACAACCATAGACACATGTTCTAGGTGCACGTAGGTGGAAGCCTCTATGACGTTATCATAGATACTATCAAACGGTACAGGGAGTGTTTTAACAGCTGAGCTATGGATTTTATTATGCAATCATTAAAATAAATGAAAAACTTTGAAGTGAACAGGTAATTATTATTTTTTCCAAGAATTTATTACTAAAAAAAACATTATATAAATAACACCTGAAGTTTAGTTTCGTTGCTATTTCACATATGATCATTTAAAATTTTAAACAAAAGTTGGTAACTAAATTAAAGAAGATTTAATTTCGAGAAAAAAAAATTTATACCTAATAGTAACCTATGGAAATTTTCAATACACTTTCTTCTATCATGACCAGAAGACCTCAATAAAATCCTCATGAACACTGATAATTCAATATTTAACAAAGCTATAAATTGAGGTACGCTAAATATAGTACTACTATTATTCTAGATATAATAATACGATTTCAAATCCTGACTGGCCCAGTTCTTGTTCATATGAACTGTAATATGATACGAGTATATGGTAATATATTAGGTCCTTACATATGAAATTGGCGTTTTGCCGTACTGGCAACTTTGATCTCAAATATCTTCTCTTTGGTTAGGAATTCCAAATTCAAATTTATACAGCTATTTACTCAAGTATTTGTGTTTCGAAAATTATAATTCATTTGTTTTTTCCTCAATTGTTTTTTTTCTTTGCGTCACTCAGTTTACAAAATGGAAAACTTGAAATATCGCGTTATTTACGAGTACGAGTTCCACCGTGGCACCAGTGCTGCAGAAACGGCTCGAAGGATTAATGATGTGTATGGCGACGGTGCCGCAAAAGAAAACACAGTGCGTTTTTGGTTCCAACGTTTTCGTTCTGGAAATTTCGACCTGCAGAACAAGCCCGTGGACGGCCGGAGACCAAAGTTGATAATGAAGAATTGAAGGCTATTGTGGAAGCGGATCCATCGCAAACCACGTCCGAGTTAGCTGCAGGCTGCGGTGTTAGTGATAAAACTGTTTTAATCCACTTGAAGCAAATTGGGAAGGTGAAAAAGCTTGAAAGGTGGGTACCTCACGAATTGAGTGAAGCAAATCAACAAACGCGCGTTGACTGCTGCGTTGCATTACTCAACCGGCACAATAATGAAGGGATTTTGAATCGAATCATTACCTGTGATGAAAAGTGGATCCTGTATGATAATCGGAAGCGCTCATCGCAATGGCTGAACCCTGCCGAACCAGCCAAACCATGCCCCAAGCGAAAATTGACTCCAAAAAAGTTACTTGTGAGCGTTTGGTGGACTAGTGCTGGTGTCGTTCACTACAGCTTTCTTAAATCTGGCCAGACGATTACGGCAGATGTCTATTGTCAGCAACTGCAAACCATGATGGAAAAGCTAGCTGCTAAACAACCGAGGCTGGTTAATCGCTCTAGGCCACTGCTGCTTCATGATAACGCTAGACCACACACTGCACAACAGACGGCTACCAAATTAGAAGAGCTTCAATTGGAATGTCTAAGACATCCACCGTACTCTCCGGACCTTGCCCCAACAGATTACTATTTTTTTCGAAATTTGGATAACTTCTTGCAAGGGAAAAAATTCAACTCCGATGGGGCAGTCCAAACCGACTTCAAAGATTTTATTGATTCCCGTCCGAATGGTTTTTTTAGTAAAGGGATCGATGAACTACCTATGAGATGGCAAAAGTGCATAGATAGCAATAGTACATACTTTGATTAAATAAATATATTATATTAAAAAAAAATCAACTTTATGTTCCTCCCAAACAAAACGCCAATTTCATATGTAAGGACCTAATATTAAGTGTGACAATACAATAATTAACGGTAGAGATATCTTGAAACTACGAAGTTAAGAACCAGTGTCGGTTTTGTTTTCCGTTGAATCGGAGTAAATTGAACCATACGTACGTAATGGAGCTACTTTTACACAATTAAATTATCATGTTGATTCATATGTCGTACAAAGCTGTCGAGGGACATTAATCATTGCATTCTTATTCCGTATAGAGAAATATTATTCGGGATCAAATGATGAACTCTCTAAGGGTTCAAGTATTGTTTTCCATTATTTCTATTAAGAAAAAGATATGGCATGCTTGCAACAGTAAAAATATCATAACGTATGATTTAAATCGTTACTTCTGCACACTGTTAAATATTTTTATTAAATGGAGCAAAAACCTTGAAAACACATATTAAATTTTGGATATAAATATTACGAAGAACACAAAGATTGTTCAAAACTTAGTATTTGTACCGGTGAATTCGGCAAACACACCTTAATAAGTCTTCTTCAATTGGGCTGATAGTATGGAAAAGACTTTTTTATTAGGACTGCTGAATGCATATGCCTTCAAGAGGTCAAAACGTTTAAACAGGCAACAGAAGTGACTACAATGAATTATTTTAGTTAATGGCAGTAAAAAATAATAATTGAATAAGTAGTAAAATTAGAATTTTAATCGAATGAATAACAATTGTAATTCGTGTTTCTAGAAATTTATACTATTTTGAAATTAATGTTACGATAAAAAAAGCGTATAAAAACCATGAAAAATTATTAATTTACCAGGATTTGAGCCGTAAAAAAGTTCTCAGTAAAAAGAAAGTTCATAAAAGGTATTCATTAACATGCTACTTTTTACTTACTCCAATTTCAAATTTAGTTAAGATTTCAAAATCATCATTTTGTTGATGTAAAGCTTTGTCAAAAGTTTTGATGTTAAATTTTAAAATAAATGTACTGAAAGTAAATAAAATATTTCACTGGTAATTTGTTTCTCGCCTCAATACTTCTCCGAAGTGGGGAAGCTCGCGGCAACGAATGTCAATCTCAAGACAGGAATGTACAGTGGAACTTAATTGAAATATGTTAATTAAGTGCTTGTAATTCTTGTCTTACTGTCTATCAATAACTCCAACCAAATCCAGTCATCCCTGATTAATAATACATTTTAATTAATTACTAAGTAATCTTGATACATTCAAATACCGCAATTTACATCTTCATTGATACTAAGCAGTGGCGTAGCCGTCTGGATGCCTGAACCACGAGAAGGTCAAGAATATTCACCAAAGTTTCAATATCACAAAATTATAAGAAAGAGGTGTCAAATTGTTAATGACTCATCGATTGACATGTGGGTCCAAAAAATATGATGACAAGTAAAATGTGTTGGAAAATGGTCGGATAGTAAAATTTGTCAAAATTGAAAAATAAAAGTAAGTTGCAGTAATCATTCAGATGTATTTGTCATGTGGCAAATATCTTTCTGTATTAAAAACCTTCATTCACGTGTTAAAAAAAATTGTGTTTTGTGAAGTAACTCTTCAAATTTTGTTTTAAATTTTCTAATAAGTCTTCGTAATTAAATCGGAAAAACGAGGGAATTTTGGTTTTCGTGATACAAGTTTACCTAAGTTTTTTACATAAAATATACTCCAAATTTCAAAGTTTTTAATGAACCGAAAGACTTTCCACAATATATCACGTAAGTAGACTTATGATATAGTTAAACAAATTTATGGTATTTCGTATAATAATATTTAATTAAATATATGAAACAACGCAATCAATGAAAATGTTCTTCATTATTAAAATTCACAAAAACGTGAAGTGTCAATTTATTGGTTTTGTAAAAAAACTTCTGCAGACTTAATATTCGAAATATTCGTGAAATTTGATATAAAAAATAAGGATTTGTCCATTCGAAATGATCAACGTTTTTTTTATACCTACTTTATTTTATACTTACGAATAAAGAAAACTAAATTCAAGTAAGAAGTGCTTTGGAACTTATAAATTAAGAGAGAGGGGCGTGGTGTTATGCTTAGCGTTACCAATAAATATGTGGTATTATAAGTTTACAAATATTTTAATAGCGATAGTTAAGATTTTTTTTAAAACGCTTAGAAAACTGATCAAGAAGATGCAAGAATATTAAAGAAGCAAAAGGTATTTGTTTTAAATGAGAATATTTTTACTCAGTCCAAGTGCAAGAACTGTACACCGCCATTTTTATTACATTCGTCGTATTCATTTATTTTTATTTCACTAGTCTGCTTATCCTATTCAGTGCAATCTTTGACTTAGCAAATTCCCTTCGCAGCAAGCCTGTATCCTGAGTATGGAATATAAATCTGGGCTACCTACAGTCCCCACGGAAAAGGACTCAACAGCTTCCGTGTGCAGTGTTAGCTTAGAATATTTAGTATTGTGTGAAAGGATAAGATTACAAATGATTATTTCTTCAATAAAATATATTTTTTAAGTATACCCTCAAATTAAAAGGCTACGCTAGCTCGGCCATGTTATAAGAATGTATGAAGAAAGACTTCCCAAAAACGTATTGTACGCATGTACGATGAAGTAACATAACAGACGCCAAGAGGAACCAGGGGCGCTCTAGTCCTAAGCTTAGATTTAAAGATACCTACAAAAATAAATCTTATCTTTTGGCCTAGATGTTATGCACTGGGCGAAGCAAATCAAAAGCCGAAATTTGTGGGGAGTATGGTTCGAAAACGGTGCAACTAAACTTGGTTAACTAACATAGGAAGCAATTATCTACTGTAGTTCTACAAGGTACCTGAAGATTTTGTCGATATTTGTAGCGAATGTGGGAGGAGGTGCTGGTCTAAGATTGGACTCCACAATCGGATATGTGTCGGAGTTATTGCGTCAATTTGTCGTTTCTAATAGAATGAAGGAAGTCATCATCATCGTCATCATACATTAAGACAGTTATCGTTATATTATAAACTCATTTTATTTCCGTTCTTCATCGTTTTATAAATATATACGCATTTTCATCGTTTTATAAATATGATTGACGCTGATTTTAGAGAACATCTTAAATTACATCATTTTATGTCAGTTCAATAGAGGGCGGAAACCAAGTGAATGCTATTTATAACTTTCTCTTTCGTTATGCTAAGTAATTGTAAACAATACTGTAAGAAAGTAAAATGTGAACCCACACCTCACAATAGTTACAAAGTAATTGTGAACAATACTGTAAGAAAGGAAAATGTGAACCAACACACCTCACAATAGTTCAAAGTTTTTTTATATTATTATTATTTGACATATTTTATTTTGTCATAAAAGTTTCCTCGACATTAATTATTATTTGTTTTGAAAATAAATATAACTCATGGATAATTCATGCATTCTTTAACGTATTTTCAGATATTCTGAAATTTTGAACACTACTTTAAATTCATTATTTATGAAAAATTTAGGAGATAAAGAAGATATGCGAACATTGTCGGTTAACCAAAAGCATTTTTTTTAATATTAAAATTCGACATATTTTGTTTTTTCGAGCGGTTTTATTTGTTTGAAAATAAATACAATTTATGGTATGGATAAAAATGCTTTATAACGTATTTGCATATTTTTCATAATAAGCAATATTTGAAATTCGTTTGTTTATAGAATATTCAAGAGATAAATAGGAAAACATTGTCCTTAACAGTTATTCAACAACAAATAAAATTAACATCATTTTTAAAAACACTAAATTATCTTAATTTGTCTGATATTTCCACTAATATTAACACTATTTGATTTGAGGAATGAAAATTATCGAAAAAGTTATGATAATGTTTTTGATTTAAAAAAAATAGAATTTGTTTGTGATATGATTCTAAAACTAATATAACTTTTATATAAAAATATTTATTTAGGCCTTAGTAATGTTTACATATGGTGTCTTTGATATATCATTCAATTTCACAAAGTCGACAAAATTGATTTAAAAATGACAATTTTCTTCCGAAACATTGAATATTCTTAAGAATGTTCTTGAAGCAAAAAATAACCGAATACATTATCTTTTTTATAAAAATGAACTGAAAATACTAAAAATATTAACATTATATGGCAGATTAATGTATATGACGAAGATTAACAAACATAGCTCTTAATTTAAAATGAGAGAAATGCAATTCATTAACAAACTTGATTTTTACGACAGTAGATAAGAAATTTCAAGGATTTTTTTTATCACAGCTCGTTTTTAATTGTTAATTCATCCATTTACTATTTACATTCTCGTCGTTTATCAAATCTATATAAATAAAAATGTAAATGTTCGCATAATCCTTCGTATTAATCTCCGAAAGTTCTCTACTGATCGCATTGAAATTTTGACAAAAGTTGACATTCGTATCCAGAAATGTTTATATATTTTTATTTGTATATCGCTGTATATAAAAAAGTTTAGAAATCAGAAAAAATAACGTTTTCGCCTCCTGCAGTGGCAAGCTGAAATTAAACTTTGATAAATGTCAAATTTCATTTTCAACGTTTCGGAAGTAATATTAAATATTATATTATTAAGTCTATATAAATAAAATATTAAATAATTTTATGTTTGATAATAAATAATAAATATTTCCTTTTGAACAATAATTCTATGATACATTTATTCCAGGCGAAAAATAGGTTAGAATCCTAAATAAGTCAAAATAACATTTGTATTAATAAGGATAGGTTCCATTGTGTCATAGCAGCTTGAAAAAATCTTAATATGGCTGAATCTAGACTTGATAGCCCAAGCGCAGGAAATATATTTGGCAGAACTAATACTAAATTTGTAAAAAATATCCAACTAACATTTTATCTGTTTTGAAATATATAAATTAATATTTTTTAATATTAAATATATTAATATTTTTATATTATTATTAAATTAATTATTTATAAATAATTATTTATAACTTTATTATTTTAATTATATTATTAATAATATATTATTAAAAATGTTATTTTATAATATAATTTTTTTGTATAGCGCCATCTGCGCTAATTTATCCGCCATTTTCATTTCATAATGTGCGTTATTGACATGTCTACCTCCAAGAATATCTTTTTCACTTAGTTTTTTTAACTAATTTTTTTATTTTTCTGTTCAATTAGCGGTAAAAATTAATTGTGTTGATTGATTTTCGTTTGAATTCAAATCATATCGTGAATTGATCTCTTCGAGTGACGCGATCATTTGCTTCACAGACGCAACGTGATGTTGGTATGTTCATTTTTGACAAACGTCATATTTATTTTAAACGAACTGACAATTTTTTGCTAATTTGTAACAAGATGTATTAATTTGTCATTATTGTTTGTTTTTTTTTCGTGCGTAGTTTGCAATGTATTTTCTTAACATTTAATTAATTCCAATAATCTCTCTCTTTGCTTAGCATTTAATTAGTTCCAATTATCTCTGTATTTCCTTAACAATACTCCTATTGGACAAATATCTGACGAATGCGTGTCCAGCTGCAAAACGATCGATCAGCTGAGATATTCTCACATCAATTGCTGGAAATTGGGAACGGAAAGGTGCAGGTTGATATGACCTCAGGATGAATTTCATTGTCTCATAACTTAATGTTTCACAATTTCACTCGTTTTTAAAGTTTCACAATTTTATATGTTTTTGCTATAACTTTCTTTCTTCTTTTTCAGTGCAATCGATCTGCTTTAGTTCATCAAAATGTCGAGGGAGCAGCAGAACGACGTGTAGCCAGACTTGAGGATGCACGGTTGCGAGCACGGCAATCGCGTCCTGCAGCTTCAGAACTGCTTCGTTCACAGCAGAATGTATGCGACAGGCTGATAGTGGCTGAAATAGGTCACTAGAAATATCAACAGTATCTTTTTTATATAGAATTTAATTTTATCTCTATGTTTATATTTCAAAATCTATCAAATCGTATGTAGAAATGGAGATTTTTTTAATTAGTTTGATATTCATCCGTTTGAATCAGACCAAGGTTCGCTCTGAAGAATACGTTTATTTGCGAGATGCAGTTGTAAATGACGGTAATACAACTAATGTTGGAAGACTAACGATTTGGCCATCTTCATATACAGGCAGTCCACGTCATATGCATGAGTACGCTCAATATGCAATAGCGTATGTTCGTCACTACGGGTGTCCAGATCTATTAACTACATTCACATACAATCCAACTTGGTACGATATGCAACAGCTCATGGTAAAACATGAAGTGTTTGGGTCTGTGCGCTGCTGGATATACTCAGTGGAATGGCAAAAGAGGGGATGGCCACATGCCTTCATATATAGTACTAATCTGGCTCTAAAAAAAAATCACTTCAAACGAAATCGACAATGCAACGTGCGCTGAAATACCCGATGCCGACGTCGATAAGGATTTGCATGAAATTTTGACGAAAAATATGATACATGGAACTTGCGATACACTGAATCCAAATTCACCATGCATGATAGACGGAAAATGATCTAAACGATATCCTCGAGCATTAGTGTCCAACACAGTTACAGGAAACGATGGATATGATTTATACAGAAGAAGAACAACAGAAGATGGCAGGAAATTAGCAACCATACAAATGTGAAACGGTGACATCGAAGTAGACAACCATTGGGTTGTTGCATATTTGCCTTTGCTATCAAAAACATACAAAGCGCACATAAACGTGGAATACTGTAACCCCGTTGAATCGATCAAATACATTTGTAAGTACGTGAATAAAGGCAGTTACGTGGCAGTTTTTGGCGTGCGACCAGAATGCGGGATGGGAATGCGGTCATACATATCGATGAAATCGCACAATATCAGGCTGGAAGATACATAAGCAGCAATTAAGCTGTATGGCGAATTCTTTCATTTCCCATACATGAACGAAGTCCAGCTGTTGTTCACTTAGCAGTACATCTAGAAAATGGACAACGCGTTTATTTCACAGCTGCAAATGTGCAACAAACAGCCCTGAATCCACTGGCTACAACGTTAACTGCTTTCTTCACGTTATGTCAAAATGATGCGTTTGCGAAAACACTGCTGTATCACTGATTGTGACGTCAAAAGAAGAATTGGTTGAAAAAGTATTTCGCTATATTCAAATGAATTATAAGAATCACGATTGGCATAGTGAACGAGTTATTGTTGCCGCCAAGAACAAAGACGTCTACGAACTTAACAATATTATTTAGTTCCTTTTTTAATGTTTCGCAATTTTATATGTTTTTGTTGTGACTTTCTTTCTTCTTTTTCAGTGCAATCGATCTTCCATTTGAATTCAAATCATATCGTGAATTGACCTCTTGGAGTGATGCGATCGTTTGCGAGCACGGCGATGAACGCGATAGACTGAGAGTGGCTGAAAGACATAAAAAATATTGTATACCCACAAGCATTGTGAAATTAAACATATTAGAAACGTGTGCTTTCTCTTTTCTTTCTTTTTTATTGAACCAGAAAGAGCCACAGCAACGCGTGGCCGGGTACAGCTAGTCATAAAATATAAATATTAGGAAAATATTGACACGAGAGGTATTTTAACATTTTTTTCCTACGATAAAGCGTGAAAAATATTGCATAACGTTAATTAAATCTTGAAAGGAAATGAAACATTCATGTTTTAAATTGCTATCCAGGATTTATAAGCTACTCGTATATCATGATTTAAATTTTACCCTTAGTCCAATGGTAAAGATTGCCAAATATTTCCTCTCTGAATTGATAAGTGCAGTAGAATCTAACATATATTCTAGAAGTGCTCAGGGAGTGATTAATATTAATTATAAAGTAGCAGTATGTTCTATTTCACGGTTTTCTTTCCTTGATAAATCCCTTATTCCTTCTTTATTAAAAGCAGAAAAAAGTAAAGCATGCATTTTTTTACCTCGAGTTGAGTATTTGCATATCAAATTATTTTTAAATACTAATGACATGTGAAAGAATTATGAAGTATAAAAAAGGTGATAAACTTCAGGAATAGTGTTGGAGCACTGAAATAAGGACATCTCTATAAGTAGGCAGTGAATTGTAACCATTTGATACGCAGATCCATTTAGCGAATGACTCAAAATTATATTAAAGAACTC